>CATORF010000112.1:0-1200000 GCA_951804975.1 Anthophora plumipes
TCACCACACCACAGTTCGTTGGATGTGCAGAACCGGAGATATCTTGGTTTTCGTGGGGTTTCAAGCTGAGATATGCATTTTCTGCGATAATCTGGGTGATACTTCTGTCCGAAGTATGTAGAATCATTGAGATCGCACTTTTCGAGCTATTTAATGCGAGAAACACGTTATCTGGTGTTTTCAGCACTCCACAGTGCGTTTGATATGCAGAACCAGCGATATCTGGGTTTTCGTGGGGTTTCAAGCTGAGATATGCATTTTTTACGATAATCTTGATGAGACATCTGTCCGAAGTATGCTTAATCATCGAGATCGCTCGTTTCGACCTATTTAATGCGACAAACACGTTATCTGGTGTTTTCACCACTCCACAGTGCGTATGATATGCAGAACCGGCGATATCTTGGTTTTCGTGGGGTTTCGAGCTGAGATATGCATTATCTGCGATAATCTTGGTGAGACTTCTGTCCGAAGTGTGCAGAATCATCGAGATCGCTCGTTTCGTGCTATTTAATGCGGGAAACACGTTATCTGGTGTTTTCACCACTCCACAGTGCGTATGATATGCAGAACCTGCGATATCTTGGTTTTCGTGGGGTTTCGAGCTGAGATATGCATTATCTGCGATAATCTTGGTGAGACTTCTGTCCGAAGTATGCTGAATCATCTAGATCGCTCTTTTCGAGCTATTTAATGCGAGAAACACGTTTTCTGGGGTTTTCACCACACCACAGTTCGTTGGATGTGCAGAACCGGAGATATCTTGGTTTTCATGGGGTTTCAAGCTGAGATATGCATTTTCTGCGATAATCTTGGTGATACTTCTGTCCGAAGTATGCTGAATCATCTAGATCGCTCTTTTCGAGCTATTTAATGCGAGAAACACGTTATCTGGTGTTTTCACCACTCCACAGTGCGTTGGATATGCAGAACCGGCGATATCTTGGTTTTCGTGGGGTTTCAAGCTGAGATATGCATTGTCTGCGATAACCTTGGTGAGCCTTCTGTCCGAAGTATGCTGAATCATCTAGATCGCTCTTTTCGAGCGATTTAATGCGAGAAACACGTTATCTGGTGTTTTCAGCACTCCACAGTGTGTTTGATATGCAGAACCAGCGATATCTGGGTTTTCGTGGGGTTTCAAGCTGAGATATGTATTTTTTACGATAATCTTGATGAGACTTCTGTCCGAAGTATGCTTAATCAGCGAGATCGCTCGTTTCGACCTATTTAATGCGACAAACACGTTATCTGGTGTTTTCACCACTCCACAGTGCGTATGATATGCAGAACCGGCGATATCTTGGTTTTCGTGGGGTTTCGAGCTGAGATATGCATTATCTGCGATAATCTTGGTGAGACTTCTGTCCGAAGTGTGCAGAATCATCGAGATCGCTCTTTTCAAGCTATTTAATGCGAGAAACACGTTTTCTGGTGTTTTCACCACTCCACAGTGCGTTTGATATGCAGTACCAGCGATATCTTGGTTTTCGTGGGGTTTCCAGCTGAAATATGTATTTTCTGCGATAATCTTGGTGAGACTTCTGTCCGAAGTATGCTTAATCATCGAGATCGCTCTATTCGAGCTATTTAATGCGAGAAACACGTTGTCTGGTGTTTTCATCACTCCACAGGGCGTTTGATATGCAGAACCGGCGATATCTTGGTTTTCGTGGGGTTTCCATCTGAGATATGCATTTTCTGCGATAATCTTGGGGCGACTTCTGTCCGAAGTATGCTTAATCATCGAGATCGCTCGTTTCGACCTATTTAATGCGAGAAACACGTTATCTGGTGTTTTCACCACTCCACAGTGCGTATGATATGCAGAACCGGCGATATCTTGGTTTTCGTGGGGTTTCAAGCTCAGATATGCATTTTCTGCGATAATCTTGGTGAGACTTCTGTCCGAAGTATGCAGAGTCATCGAGATCGTACTTTTCGAGCTATTTAATTTGAGAAACACGTTTTCTGGGGTTTTCACCACTCCACAGTTCGTTGGATATGCAGAACAGGAGATATCTTGGTTTTCGTGGGGTTTCTAGCAGAGATATGCATTTTCTGCGATAATCATGGTGAGACTTCTGTTAGAAGTATGCAGAATCATCGAGATCGCACTTTTTGATCTATTTAAAGCGAGAAACACGTTATCTGGTGTTTTCAGCACGCCACAGTGCGTTTGATATGCAGAACCAGTGATATCTGGGTTTTCGTGGGGTTTCAAGCTGAGATATGCATTTTTTACGATAATCTTGATGACACTTCTGTCCGAAGTAAGCAGAATCATCGAGATCGCTCTTCTCGAGCTACTTAATGCGAGAAACACGTTTTCTGGTGTATTCACCACTCCACAGTTCGTTGGATATGCAGAACAGGAGATATCTTGGTTTTCGTAGGGTTTCTAGGAGAGATATGCATTTTCTGCGATAATCATGGTGAGAATTCTGTTAGAAGTATGCAGCATCATCGAGATCGCACTTTTCGATCTATTTAATGCGAGAAACACGTTGTCTGGTGTTTTCACCACTCCACAGTTGGTATGATATGCAGAACCGGCGACATCTTGGCTTTAGTCGGGGTTCAAACTGAGACATGCATTTTCTGCGATAATCCTGCTGATTCTTCTGTCAGAAGTATGCAGAATCATCGAGAACGCTCTTTTCGAGCTGTTTAATGCGAGAAACACGTTATCTGGTGTTTTCACCACTCCACAGTGCGTTTGATATGCAGAACCGGCGACATCTTGGATTTCGTCGGGTTTCAAGCTGAGATATGCATTTTCTGCGATTATCTTGGTGAGACTTCAGTCAGAAGTATGCAGAATCATCTAGATCGCTCGTTTCGAGCTACATAATGCGAGAAACACGTTTTCTGGTTTTTTCACAACTCCACAGAACGTTTTATGTGCAGAACCGGCGACATCTTGGATTTCGTCGGGTTTCAAGCTGAGATATGCATTTTCTGCGATTATCTTGGTGAGACTTCTGTCAGAAGTATGCAGAATCATCGAGATCGCACTTTTCGAGCTATTTAATGCGAGAAACTCGTTATCTGGTTGTTTTCACCACTCCACAGTGCGTTTGATATGCAGAACCGGCGTAATCTTGATTTTCGTGAGGTTTCAAGGTGAGATATGCATTTTTTGCGATACTATTGGCGAGAGTTCAGTCAGAAGTATGCAGAATCATCTAGATCGCTCGTTTCGAGCTACTTAATGCGAGAAACGCGTTTTCTGGTGTTTTCACCACTCCACAGAACGTTTTATGTGCAGAACCGGCGACATCTTGGATTTCGTCGGGTTTCAAGCTGAGATATGCATTTTCTGCGATGATCTTGGTGAGACTTCAGTCAGAAGTATGCAGAATCATCTAGATCGCTCTTGTCGAGCTATTTAATGCAAAAAAACAAGTTTCCTGGTGTTTTCAACATTCCACAGTGCGTTTGATATTCAGAACCGGCGATATCTCGATTTTCGTGGTGTTTCCAGTAGAGATATGCATTTTCTGCGATAATCTTGGTGAGTCTTCTGTCAGAAGTATGCAGAATCATCGAGATCCCTCTTTTTGGGCTATTTAATGCGAGAAACACGTTATCTGGTGTTTTCACCACTCCACAGTGCGTTTGATATGCAGAACCGGCGACATCGTGGCTTTCGTCGGGTATCAAGCTGAGATATGCATTTTCTACGATAATCTTGGTGAGACTTCTGTCAGAAGTATGCAGAATAATCGAGAACCCTCTTTTCGAGTTATTTGATGCGAGAAACACGTTATCTGGTGTTTCACCATTCCACAGTGCGTTTGATATGCAGAACCGGCGATATCTTGAATTTCGTGGTGTTTCCAGTTGAGATATGCATTTTCTGCGATAATCTTGGTGAGTCTCCTGTCAGAAGTATACAGAATCATCGAGAACCCTCTTTTCGAGTTATTTAATGCGAGAAACACATTATCTGGTGTATTCACCACTCCACAGTACGTTTGACATGCAGAACCGGAAATATCTTGGCTTTCGTCGGGTTTCAAGCTGGGATATGCATTTTCTACGATAATCTTGGTGAGACTTCTGTCAGAAGTATGCAGAATCATCTAGATCGATCGTTTCGAGCTACTTAATGCGAGATACACGTTTTCTGGTGTTTTCGCCACTCCACAGTGCGTTTGCCATGCAGAACCGCAGATATCTTGGTTACGGTGGGATTCAAGCTGAGATATGCATTTTCTGCGATAATCTTGGTGAGACGTCAGTCAGAAGTATGCAGAATCATCTAGATCGCTCTTGTCGAGCTATTTAATGCAAAAAAACAAGTTTCCTGGTGTTTTCAACATTCCACAGTGCGTTTGATATGCAGAGCCGGCGATATCTTGATTTCCGTGGTGTTTCCATTTGAGATATGCATTTTCTGAGATAATCTTGGTGAGTCTCCTGTCAGAAGTATGCAGAATCATCGAGATCCCTCATTTCGGGCTATTTAATGCGAGAAACACGTTATCTGGTGTTTTCACCACTCCACAGTGCGTTTGATATGCAGAACCGGCGACATCTTGGCTTTCGTCGGGTATCAAGCTGAGATATGCATTTTCTACGATAATCTTGGTGAGACTTCTATCAGAAGTATGCAGAATCATCGAGATCCCTCTTTTCGAGCTCTTTAATGCGAGAAACACGTTATCT
The DNA here is from genome assembly GCA_951804975.1 of Anthophora plumipes. NCBI lineage: Eukaryota > Metazoa > Arthropoda > Insecta > Hymenoptera > Apidae > Anthophora > Anthophora plumipes. The sequence continues at coordinate 4,675 of CATORF010000112.1, forward strand.
GGTGTTTTCACTACTCCACAGTGCGTTTGATATGCAGACCCGGCGACATCGTGGCTTTCGTCGGGTATCAAGCTGAGATATGCATTTTCTACGATAATCTTGGCGAGACTTCTGTCAGAAGTATGCAGAATCATCGGGACCGCTCTTTTCGAGCTATTTAATGCGAGAAACACGTTATCTGGTGTTTTCACCACTCCACAGTGCGTTTGATATGCAGAACCGGCGACATCTTGGCTTTCGTCGGGGTTCAAGCTGAGATATGCATTTTCTGCGATAATCTTGGTGAGACATCAGTCAGAAGTATGCAGAATCATCGAGAACCTTCTTTTCGAGTTATTTAATGCGAGAAACACGTTATCTGGTGTATTCACCACTCCACAGTACGTTTGACATGCAGAACCGGAAATATCTTGGTTTCGGTTCGGGTTTCAAGCTGAGATATGCATTTTCTGCGATAATCTTGGTGAGACTTCAGTCAGAAGTATGCAGAATCATCTAGATCGCTCGTTTCGAGCTACTTAATGCGAGAAACACGTTATCTGGTATTTTCACCACTCCACAGTGCGTTTGATATGCAGAACCGGCGACATCTTTGATTTCGTCGGGGTTCAAGCTGACATATGCCTTTTCTGCGATAATCTTGGTGAGACTTCAGTCAGAAGTATGCAGAATAATCGAGAACACTCTTTTCGAGTTATTTGATGCGAGAAACACGTTATCTGGTGTTTTCACCACTCCACAGTGCGTTTGATATGCAGAACCGGCGACATCTTGATTTTCGTGAGGTTTCCAGCTGAGATATGCATTTTCTGGGATAATCTTGGTGAGTCTTCTCTCAGAAGTATGCAGAATCATCTAGATCGCTCTTTTCGAGCTATTCAATTCGAGAAACACGTTTTCTGGTGTATTGACCACTCCACAGTACGTTTGACATGCAGAACCGGCGACATCTTGGTTTCGGTCGGGTTTCAAGCTGAGATATGCATTTTCTGCGATAATCTTGGTGAGACTTCTGTCTGAAGTATGCAGAATCATCGAGATCGCTCTTTTCGAGCTATTTAATGCGGGAAACACGTTGTCTGGTGTTTTGACCACTCCACAGTGCGTTTGATATGTTGAGCAGCCGGTAACTAGGTTTTCGTGGGGTTTCCAGCTGAAATATGCATTTTCTGGGATAATCTTTGTGTTTCATTTATGAGAAGTATGCAGAATCATCCAGAACGCTCTTTTCGAGCTAGTTAATGCGAGTAACACGTTTTCTGGTGTTTTCACCACCCCACAGTGCGTTTGATATGCAGAACCGGCGACATCTTGGTTTTCGTCGGGTTTCAAGCTGAGATATGCATTTTCTGCGATAATATTGGTGAGACTTCAGTCAGAAGTATGCAGAATCATCTAGATCGTTCGTTTCGAGCTATTTAATGCGAGAAACACGCTATCTGGTGTTTTCACCACTCCACTGTGCGTTTGATATGCAGAACCGACAATATCTTGGTTTTCGAGGGGTTTCAAGCTCAGATATGCATTTTCTGCGATAATCTTGGTGAGACTTCTGTCCGAAGTATGCAGAGTCATCGAGATCGTATTTTTCGAGCTATTTAATGCGAGAAACACGTATTCTGGGGTTTTCACCACTCCACAGTTCGTTGGATATGCAGAACAGGAGATATCTTGGTTTTCGTGGGGTTTCAAGCTGAGATATGCAATTTCTGCGATAATCTTGGTGAGACTTCTGTCCGAAGTATGCTTAATCATCGAGATCGCTCTATTCGAGCTATTTAATGCGATAAACACGTTGTCTGGTGTTTTCACCACTCCACAGTTGGTTTGATATGCAGAACCGGCGATGTTTGGTTTTCGTCGGGTTTCAAGCTGAGATATGCATTTTTTACGATAATCTTGATGAGACTTCTGTCCGAAGTATGCTTAATCATCGAGATCGCTCTTTTCGACCTATTCAGTGCAAGAAACACGTTATCTGGTGTTTTCAGCACGCCACAGTGCGTTTGATATGCAGAACCAGCGATATCTTGGTTTTCGTGGGGTTTCAAGCTCAGATATGCATTTTCTGCGATAATATTGGTGAGACTTCTGTCCGAAGTATGCAGAATCATCGCGATCGCACTTTTCGAGCTATTTAATGCGAGAAACACGTTTTCTGGGGTTTTCACCACTCCACAGTTCGTTGGATATGCAGAACAGGAGATAGCTTGGTTTTCGTGGGGTTTCAAGCTGAGATATGCATTTTTTACGATAATCTTGGTGAGACTTCTGTCCGAAGTATGCTTAATCATCGAGATCGCTCTATTCGAGCTATTTAATGCGAGAAACACGTCGTCTGGTGTTGTCACCACTCCACAGTTGGTTTGATATGCAGAACCGGCGATGTTTGGTTTTCGTCGGGTTTCAAGCTGAGATATGCATTTTTTACGATAATCTTGATGAGACTTCTGTCCGAAGTATGCTTAATCATCGAGATCACTCTTTTCGACCTATTTAATGTGAGAAACACGTTATCTGGTGTTTTCAGCACGCCACAGTGCGTTTGATATGCAGAACCAGCGATATCTTGGTTTTCGGGGGGTTTCAAGCTCAGATATGCATTTTCTGTGATAATCTTGGTGAGACTTCTGTCCGAAGTATGCAGAGTCTTCGAGATCGCTCTTTTCGAGCTATTTAATGCGAAAAACACGTTATCTGGTGTTTTCAGCACGCCACAGTGCGTTTGATATGCAGAACCAGCGATATCTTGGTTTTCGTGGGGTTTTAAGCTCAGATATGCATTTTCTGCGATAATCTTGATGAGACTTCTGTCCGAAGTATGCTTAATCATCGAGATCGCTCTTTTCGACCTATTTAATGTGAGAAACACGTTATCTGGTGTTTTCAGCACGCCACAGTGCGTTTGATATGCAGAACCGGCGATATCTTGGTTTTCGTGGGGTTTCAAGCTCAGATATGCATTTTCTGTGATAATCTTGGTGAGACTTCTGTCCGAAGTATGCAGAGTCTTCGAGATCGCTCTTTTCGAGCTATTTAATGCGAAAAACACGTTATCTGGTGTTTTCAGCACGCCACAGTGCGTTTGATATGCAGAACCAGCGATATCTTGGTTTTCGTGGGGTTTTAAGCTCAGATATGCATTTTCTGCGATAATCTTGGTGAGACTTCTGTCCCAAGTATGCAGAGTCATCGAGATCGCTCGTTTCGACCTATTTAATGCGAGAAACACGTTATCTGGTGTTTTCAACACTCCACAGTGCGTATGATATGCAGAACCTGCGATATCTTGGTTTTTTTGGGGTTTTCAAGCTGAGATATGATTTATCTGCGATAATCTTGGTGAGACTTCTGTCCGAAGTGTGCAGAACCATCGAGATCGCTCTTTTCGAGCGATTTAATGCGAGAAACAAGTTATCTGGAGTTTTCACCACTCCACAGTGCGTTTGATATGCAGAACCGGCGATATCTTGGTTTTCGTGGGGTTTCAAGCTGAGATATGCATTTTCTGCGATAATCTTGGTGAGACTTCTGTCCGAAGTATGCAGAATCATCGAGATCGCTCGTTTCGAGCTATTTAATGCGAGAAACACGTTATCTGGTGTTTTCACCACTCCACAGTGCGTATGATATGCAGAACCGGCGATATCTTGGTTTTCGTGGGGTTTCAAGCTGAGATCTGCATTTTCTGCGATAATCTTGGTGAGACTGCTGTCCGAAGTGTGCAGAATCATCGATATCGCTCTTTTCGAGCTATTTAATGCGAGAAACACGTTTTCTGGTGTTTTCACCACTCCACAGTACGTTTGATGTGCAGAACCGGCGACATCTTGATTTTCGTGAGGTTTCAAGCTGAGATATGCATTTTCTGCGATAATATTGGTGAGACTTCTGTCCGAAGTATGCAGAACCATCGATATCGCTATTTTCGAGTTATTATTTGCGAAAAAACAAGTTTTCTTGTGTTTTGACCACTCCACAGTGCGTTTGATATGTAGAGCCGCCGATAGCTTGTTTTTCGTGGGGTTTCCAGCTGAAATATGCATTTTCTGCGATAATCTTGCTGATTCATCTATGAGAAGTATGCAGAATCATCGAGAACGCTCTTTTCGTGTTAGCTAATACGAGAAACACGTTTTCTGGTGTTTTCAACATTCCACAGTGCGTCTGATATGCAGAACCGACGATATCTTGGTTTTCGTGGGGTTTCCAGCTGAGATATGCATTTTCTGCGATAATCTTGGTGAGTGTTCTGTCAGAAGTATGCAGAATCATCGAGATCGCTCGTTTCGAGCTATTTGATGCGAGAAACACGTTATTTGGTTGTTTTCACCACTCCACAGTGCGTTTGATATGCAGAACCGGCGACATCTTGGCTTTCGTCGGTTTTCAAGATGAGATATGCATTTTCTGCGATAATCTTGGTGAGTGTTCTGTCAGAAGTATGCAGAATCATCGAGAACTCTCTTTTCGAGCTATTTAATGCGAGAAACACGTTATTTGGGTGTTTTCACCACTCTACAGTGCGTTTGATATGCAGAACCGGCGACATCTTGGATTTCGTCGGGTTTCAAGATGAGATCTGCATTTTCTGCGATAATCTTGGTGAGACCTCTGTCCGAAGTATGTAAAAACATCGAGATCGCACTTTTCGAGTTATTTAATGCGACAAACACGTTATCTGGTGTTTTCACCACTCCACAGTGCGTTTGATATGCAGAACCAGCGAAATCTTGGTTTTCTTGGGGTTTCAAGCTGAGATATGAATTATCTGCGATAATCATGGTGAGACTTCTGTCCGAAGTGTGCAGAACCATCGAGATCGCTCTTTTCGAGCGATTTAATGCGAGAAACAAGTTATCTGGAGTTTTCACCACTCCACAGTGCGTTTGATATGCAGAACCGGCGACATCTTGGATTTCGTCGGGTTTCAAGATGAGATCTGCATTTTCTGCGATAATCTTGGTGAGACCTCTGTCCGAAGTATGTAAAAACATCGAGATCGCACTTTTCGAGTTATTTGATGCGACAAACACGTTATCTGGTGTTTTCACCACTCCACAGTGCGTTTGATATGCAGAACCAGCGAAATCTTGGTTTTCTTGGGGTTTCAAGCTGAGATATGAATTATCTGCGATAATCTTGGTGAGACTTCTGTCCGAAGTGTGCAGAACCATCGAGATCGCTCTTTTCGAGCGATTTAATGCGAGAAACAAGTTATCTGGAGTTTTCACCACTCCACAGTGCGTTTGATATGCAGAACCGGCGATATCTTGGTTTTCGTGGGGTTTCAAGCTGAGATATGCATTTTCTGCGATAATCTTGGTGAGACTTCTGTCCGAAGTATGCAGAATCATCGAGATCGCTCGTTTCGAGCTATTTAATGCGAGAAACACGTTATCTGGTGTTTTCACCACTCCACAGTGCGTTGGATATGCAGAACCAGCGATATCTGGGTTTTCGTGGGGTTTCAAGCTGAGATCTGCATTTTCTGCGATAATCTTGGTGAGACTGCTGTCCGAAGTGTGCAGAATCATCGATATCGCTCTTTTCGAGCTATTTAATGCGAGAAACACGTTTTCTGGTGTTTTCACCACTCCACAGTACGTTTGATGTGCAGAACCGGTGACATCTTGATTTTCGTGAGGTTTCAAGCTGAGATATGCATTTTCTGCGATAATATTGGTGAGACTTCTGTCCGAAGTATGCAGAACCATCGATATCGCTATTTTCGAGTTATTATTTGCGAAAAAACAAGTTTTCTTGTGTTTTGACCACTCCACAGTGCGTTTGATATGTAGAGCCGCCGATAGCTTGTGTTTCGTGGGGTTTCCAGCTGAAATATGCATTTTCTGCGATAATCTTGCTGATTCATCTATGAGAAGTATGCAGAATCATCGAGAACGCTCTTTTCGTGTTAGCTAATACGAGAAACACGTTTTCTGGTGTTTTCAACATTCCACAGTGCGTCTGATATGCAGAACCGACGATATCTTGGTTTTCGTGGGGTTTCCAGCTGAGATATGCATTTTCTGCGATAATCTTGGTGAGTGTTCTGTCAGAAGTATGCAGAATCATCGAGATCGCTCGTTTCGAGCTATTTGATGCGAGAAACACGTTATTTGGTTGTTTTCACCACTCCACAGTGCGTTTGATATGCAGAACCGGCGACATCTTGGCTTTCGTCGGTTTTCAAGATGAGATATGCATTTTCTGCGATAATCTTGGTGAGTGTTCTGTCAGAAGTATGCAGAATCATCGAGAACTCTCTTTTCGATCTATTTAATGCGAGAAACACGTTATTTGGTTGTTTTCACCACTCTACAGTGCGTTTGATATGCAGAACCGGCGACATCTTGGATTTCGTCGGGTTTCAAGATGAGATCTGCATTTTCTGCGATAATCTTGGTGAGACCTCTGTCCGAAGTATGTAAAAACCTCGAGATCGCACTTTTCGAGTTATTTAATGCGACAAACACGTTATCTGGTGTTTTCACCACTCCACAGTGCGTTTGATATGCAGAACCAGCGAAATCTTGGTTTTCGTGGGGTTTCTAGCAGAGATATGCTTTTTCTGCGATAATCTTGGTGAGACCTCTGTCCGTAGTATGCAGAAACATCGAGATCGCTTTTTTCGACCTATTTAATGCGAGAAACACGTTATCTGGTGTTTTCACCACTCCACAGTTGGTTTGATATGCAGAACCGGCGATGTTTGGTTTTCGTCGTTTTTCAAGCTGAGATATGCATTTGCTACGATAATCTTGGTGAAACGTCTGTCCGCAGTATGCAGAAACATCAAGAGCGCTCTTTTAAAGCTATTTAATTCGAGGAACACGTTATCTGGTGTTTTCAGCACTCCACAGTGCGTTTGATATGCAGAACCAGCGATATCTTGGTTTTCGTGGGGATTCAAGCTGAGATATGCAATTTCTGCGATAATCTAGGTGAGACTTCTGTCCGAAGTATGCTTAATCATCGAGATCGCTCGTTTCGAGCTATTTAATGCGAGAAACATGTTATCTGGTGTTTTCACCACTCCACAGTGCGAATGATATGCAGAACCGACGATATCTTGGTTTTCGTGGGGTTTCAAGCTCAGATATGCATTTTCTGCGATAATCTTGGTGAGACCTCTGTCCGAAGTATGCAGAAACATCGAGATCGCTCTTTGCGACCTATTTAATGCGAGAAACACGTTATCTGGTGTTTTCAGCACGCCACAGTGCGTTTTATATGCAGAACCAGCGATATCTTGGTTTTCGTCGGGTTTCAAGCTGAGATATGCATTTTCTGCTTCAATCTTGGTGAGACTTCTGTCCGAAATATGCAGAATCATCTAGATCGCTCGTTTCGAGCTATTTAATGCGAGAAACACGTTGTCTGGTGTATTCACCACTCCACAGTACGTTTGACATGCAGTACCGGCGACATCTTGGATTTCGTCGGGGTTCAAGCTGAGATATGCATTTTCTACGATAATCTTGGTGAGACTTCTGTCAGAAGTATGCAGAATCATCTAGATCGTTCTTTTCGAGCTATTTAATTCGAGAAACACGTTATCTGGTTGTTTTCACCACTCCACAGTGCGTTTGATATGCAGAAGTGGCGACATCTTGATTTTCGTGAGATTTCAAACTGAGGTATGCATTTTCTGCGATAATCTTGGTGAGACTTCTGTCAGAAGTGTGCAGAATCATCTAGATCGCTCTTTTCGAGCTATGCAATGCGAAAAAACAAGTTTTCTTGTGTTTTCAACATTCCACAGTGCGTTTGATATGCAGAACCGGAGATATCTTGGTATCGGTCGGTTCTCAAGCTGAGATATGCATTTTCTGCGATAATCTTGGTGAGACTTCTGTCAGAAGTATGCAGAATCATCTAGATCGCTGTTTTCGAGCTATTTCATTCGAGAAACACGTTTTCTGGTGTTTTCACCACACCACAGTCCGTTTGATGTGCAGAACCGGAGATAACTTGGTTTTCGTGAGATTTCAAGCTGAGATATGAATTTTCTATGATAATCTTGGTGAGACATCTGTCAGAAGTATGCAGAATCTTCGAGATCGCTCTTTTCGAGCTACTTAATGCGAGAAACACGTTATCTGGTGTTTTCACCACTCCACAGTGCGTTTGACATGCAGTACCGGCGACATCTTGGATTTCGTCGGGGTTCAAGCTGAGATATGCATTTTCTACGATAATCTTGGTGAGACTTCTGTCAGAAGTATGCAGAATCATCTAGATCGTTCTTTTCGAGCTATTTAATTCGAGAAACACGTTATCTGGTTGTTTTCACCACTCCACAGTGCGTTTGATATGCAGAAGTGGCGACATCTTGATTTTCGTGAGATTTCAAGCTGAGGTATGCATTTTCTGCGATAAGCTTGGTGAGACTTCTGTCAGAAGTATGCAGAATCATCTAGATCGCACGTTTCGAGCTATCTAATGCGAAAAAACAAGTTTTCTGGTGTTTTCACCACACCACAGTCCGTTTGATATGCAGAACAGGAGATATCTTGGTTTTCGTGGGGTTTCTAGCAGAGATATGCATTATCTGCGATAATCATGGTGAGACTTCTGTTAGAAGTATGCAGAACCATCGAGATCGCACTTTTCGATCTATTTAATGCGAGAAACACGTTGTCTGGTTTTTTCACCACTCCACAGTTGGTTTGATACGCAGAACCGGCGATGTTTGGTTTTCGTCGGGATTCAAGCTGTGATATGCATTTTCTGCGATAAACTTGGTGAGACTTCAGTCAGAAGTATGCAGAATCATCTAGATCGCTCTTTTCGAGCTATTTAATGCGAAAAAACAAGTTTTCTGGTGTCTTCAACATTCCACAGTGCGTTTGATATGCAGAACCGGCGATATCTTGATTTTCGTGGTGTTTCCAGCTGAGATATGCATTTTCTGCGATAATCTTGGTGAGACTTCTGTCAGAAGTATGCAGAATCATCGGTATCTCCCTTTTCGACCTATTTAATGCGAGAAACACGTTCTCTGGTTGTTTTCACCACTCCACAGTGCGTTTGATATGCAGAACCGGCGAAATCTTGATTTTCGTGGTGTTTCCAGCTGAGATATGCATTTTCTGCGATAATCTTGGTGAGACTTCTGTCAGACGTACGCAGAATCATCGGCATCTCCCTTTTCGACCTATTTAATGCGAGAAACACGTTCTCTGGTTGTTTTCACCACTCCACAGTGGGTTTGATATGCAGAACCGGCGACATCTTGGATTTCGTCGGGGTTCAAGCTGAGGAATGCACATTCTGCGATATTCTTGGTGAGACTTCTGTCAGTAGTATGCAGAATCATCGAGACCCCTCTTTTCGAGCTATTTAATGCGAGAAACACGTTATCTGGTGTTTTCACCACTCCACAGTGCGTTTTATATGCAGAACCGGCGACATCATGATTTTGGTGAGGTTTCAAGCTGAGATATGCATTTTCTGCGATAATATTGGTGAGACTTCAGTCATATGTATGCAGAATCATCTAGATCGCTCGTTTCGAGCTATCTAATGCGAAAAAACAAGATTTCTGGTGTTTTCAACATTCCACAGTGCGTTTGCTATGCAGAACCGGCGTCATCTTGGATTTCGTCGGGTTTCAAGCTGAGATATGCATTTTCTACGAGAATCTTGGTGAGACTTCAGTTAGAAGTATGCAGAATCATCGGGATCGCTCGTTTCGAGCTATTTAATGCGAAAAAACAAGTTTTCTGGTGTTTTCACCACTCCACAGTGCGTTTGATATGCAGAACCGGCGACATCTTGGATTTCGTCGGGGTTCAAGCTGAGATATGCACATTCTACTATAATCTTGGTGAGACTTCTGTCAGAAGTATGCAGAATCATCTAGATCGCTCTTTTCGAGCTATTTAATGCGAGAAACACGTTTTCTGGTGTATTCACCACTCCACAGTACGTTTGACATGCAGAACCGGAGATATCTTGATTTTCGTGGTTTTTCCAGCTGAGATATGCATTTTCAGCGATAATCTTGGTGAGTCTTCTGTCAGAAGTATGCAGAATCTTCGAGATCGCTCATTTCGAGCTATTTAATTCGAGAAACACGTTATCTGGTGTTTTCACCACTCCACAGTGCGTTTGATATGCAGAACCGGCGACATCTTGGATTTCGTCGGGGTTCAAGCTGAGATATGCACATTCTACTATAATCTTGGTGAGACTTCTGTCAGAAGTATGCAGAATCATCTAGATCGCTCTTTTCGAGCTATTTAATGCGAGAAACACGTTTTCTGGTGTATTCACCACTCCACAGTACGTTTGACATGCAGAACCGGAGATATCTTGATTTTCGTGGTTTTTCCAGCTGAGATATGCATTTTCAGCGATAATCTTGGTGAGTCTTCTGTCAGAAGTATGCAGAATCTTCGAGATCGCTCATTTCGAGCTATTTAATTCGAGAAACACGTTATCTGGTGTTTTCACCACTCCACAGTGCGTTTGATATGCAGAATCGGCGATATCTTGATTTTCGTGGTGTGTCCAGCTGAGATATGCATTTTCTGCGATAATCTTGGTGAGTCTTCTGTCAGAAGTATGCAGAAACATCGAGATCCCTCTTTTCGAGCTCTTTAATGCGAGAAACACGTTATCTGGTGTTTTCACCTCTCCACAGTGCGTTTGATATGCAGAACCGGCGACGTCTTGGCTTTCGTCGGGTATCAACCTGAGATATGCATTTTCTGCGATAACCTTGGTGAGAATTCATTTAGAAGTATGCAGAATCATCGAGATCCCTCTTTTCGAGCTCTTTAATGCGAGAAACACGTTATCTGGTGTTTTCACCACTCCACAGATCGTTGTATATGCAGAACAGGAGATATCTTGGTTTTCGTGGGGTTTCTAGCAGAGATATGCATTATCTGCGATAATCATGGTGAGACTTCTGTTAGAAGTATGCAGAATCATCGAGATCACACTTTTCGATCTATTTAATGCGAGAAACACGTTGTCTAGTTTTTTCACCACTCCACAGTTGGTTTGATACGCATAACCGGCGATGTTTGGTTTTCGTCGGGTTTCAAGCTGTTATATGCATTTTCTGCGATAATCTTGGTGAGACTTCAGTCAGAAGTATGCAGTATCATCTAGACCGCTCTTTTGGAGCTATTTAATGCGAAAAAACAAGTTTTCTGGTGTTTTCAACATTCCACAGTGCGTTTGATATGCAGAACCGGCGATATCTTGATTTTCGTGGTGTTTCCAGCTGAGATATGCATTTTCTGTGATAAACTTGGTGAGACTTCAGTCAGAAGTATGCAGAATCATCTAGATCGCTCTTTTCGTGCTATTTAATGCGAAAAAACAAGTTTTCTGGTGTTTTCAACATTCCACAGTGCGTTTGATATGCAGAACCGGCGATATCTTGATTTTCGTGGTGTTTCCAGCTGGGATATGCATTTTCTGCGATAATCTTGGTGAGACTTCTGTCAGAAGTATGCAGAATCATCGGCATCTCCCTTTTCGACATATTTAATGCGAGAAACACGTTCTCTGGTTGTTTTCACCACTCCACAGTGCGTTTGATATGCAGAACCGGCAAAATCTTGATTTTCGTGGTGTTTCCAACTGAGATATGCATTTTCTGCGATAATCTTGGTGAGACTTCTGTCAGACGTATGCAGAATCATCGGCATATCCCTTTTCGACCTATTTAATGCGAGAAACACGTTCTCTGGTTGTTTTCACCACTCCACAGTGGGTTTGATATGCAGAACCGGCGACATCTTGGATTTCGTCGGGGTTCAAGCTGAGATATGCACATTCTGCGATATTCTTGGTGAGACTTCTGTCAGTAGTATGCAGAATCATCGAGACCCCTCTTTTCGAGCTATTTAATGCGAGAAACACGTTATCTGGTGTTTTCACCACTCCACAGTGCGTTTTATATGCAGAACCGGCGACATCATGATTTTGGTGAGGTTTCAAGCTGAGATATGCATTTTCTGCGATAATATTGGTGAGACTTCAGTCATATGTATGCAGAATCATCTAGATCTCTCGTTTCGAGCTATTTAATGCGAAAAAACAAGTTTTCTGGTGTTTTCACCACTCCTCAGTACGTGTGACATGCAGAACCGGCGACATATTGATTTTCGAGAGATTTCAAGCTGAGATATGCATTTTCTCCTATAATATTGGTGAGACTTCAGTCAGAAGTTTGCAGAATCATCTAGATCGCTCGTTTCGAGCTATCTAATGCGAAAAAACAAGATTTCTGGTGTTTTCAACATTCCACAGTGCGTTTGCTATGCAGAACCGGCGTCATCTTGGATTTCGTCGGGTTTCAAGCTGAGATATGCATTTTCTACGAGAATCTTGGTGAGACTTCAGTTAGAAGTATGCAGAATCATCGGGATCGCTCGTTTCGAGCTATTTAATGCGAAAAAACAAGTTTTCTGGTGTTTTCACCACTCCACAGTGCGTTTGATATGCAGAACCGGCGACATCTTGGATTTCGTCGGGGTTCAAGCTGAGATATGCATTTTCTACCATAATCTTGGTGAGACTTCTGTCAGAAGTATGCAGAATCATCGGCATCTCCCTTTTCGACATATTTAATGCGAGAAACACGTTCTCTGGTTGTTTTCACCACTCCACAGTGGGTTTGATATGCAGAACCGGCGACATCTTGATTTTCGTGAGGTTTCAAGCTGAGATATGCATTTTCAGCGATAATCTTGGTGAGTCTTTTGTCCGAGGTATGCACAATCTTCGAGATCGCTCTTTTCGAGCAACATAATGCGGGAAACACGATATCTGGTTGTTTTCACCACTCCACAGTGCGTTTGATATGCAGAACGGGCGACATCTTGATTTTCGTGGTGTTTCCAGCTGAGATATGCATTTTCTGCGATAATCTTGGTGAGTCTTCTGTCAGAAGTATGCAGAATCATCGAGATCCCTCTTTTCGAGCTAGTTAATGCGAGAAACACATTTTCTGGTGTTTTCACCACTCCACAGTGCGTTTGATATGCGGAACCAGCGACATCTTGGATTTCGTCGGGTTTCAAGCTGAGACATGCATTTTGTGCGATAATCTTGGTGAGTCTTCTGTCAGAAGTATGCAGAATCATCGAGTTCCCTCTTTTCGAGCTAGTTAATGCGAGAAACACGTTATCTGGTGTTTTCACCACTCCACAGTGCGTTTGATATGCAGAACCGGCGACATCGTGGCTTTCGTCGGGTATCAAGCTGAGATATGCATTTTCTACGATAATCTTGGTGAGACTTCTGTCAGAAGTATGCAGAATAATCGAGAACCCTCTTTTCGAGTTATTTGATGCGAGAAACACGTTATCTGGTGTTTCACCATTCCACAGTGCGTTTGATATGCAGAACCGGCGATATCTTGAATTTCGTGGTGTTTCCAGTTGAGATATGCATTTTCTGCGATAATCTTGGTGAGTCTCCTGTCAGAAGTATACAGAATCATCGAGTTCCCTCTTTTCGAGCTAGTTAATGCGAGAAACACGTTATCTGGTGTTTTCACCACTCCACAGTGCGTTTGATATGCAGAACCGGCGACATCGTGGCTTTCGTCGGGTATCAAGCTGAGATATGCATTTTCTACGATAATCTTGGTGAGACTTCTGTCAGAAGTATGCAGAATAATCGAGAACCCTCTTTTCGAGTTATTTGATGCGAGAAACACGTTATCTGGTGTTTCACCATTCCACAGTGCGTTTGATATGCAGAACCGGCGATATCTTGAATTTCGTGGTGTTTCCAGCTGAGATATGCATTTTCTGCGATAATCTTGGTGAGTCTTCTGTCAGAAGTATGCAGAATCATCGAGATCCCTCTTTTCGAGCTAGTTAATGCGAGAAACACGTTATCTGGTGTTTTCACCACTCCACAGTGCGTTTGATATGCAGAACCGGCGACATCGTGGCTTTCGTCGGGTATCAAGCTGAGATATGCATTTTCTACGATAATCTTGGTGAGACTTCTGTCAGAAGTATGCAGAATAATCGAGAACCCTCTTTTCGAGTTATTTGATGCGAGATACACGTTTTCTGGTGTTTTCGCCACTCCACAGTGCGTTTGCCATGCAGAACCGCAGATATCTTGGTTACGGTGGGATTCAAGCTGAGATATGCATTTTCTGCGATAATCTTGGTGAGACGTCAGTCAGAAGTATGCAGAATCATCTAGATCGCTCTTGTCGAGCTATTTAATGCAAAAAAACAAGTTTCCTGGTGTTTTCAACATTCCACAGTGCGTTTGATATGCAGAGCCGGCGATATCTTGATTTCCGTGGTGTTTCCATTTGAGATATGCATTTTCTGCGATAATCTTGGTGAGTCTTCTGTCAGAAGTATGCAGAATCATCGAGATCCCTCATTTCGGGCTATTTAATGCGAGAAACACGTTATCTGGTGTTTTCACCACTCCACAGTGCGTTTGATATGCAGAACCGGCGACATCTTGGCTTTCGTCGGGTATCAAGCTGAGATATGCATTTTCTACGATAATCTTGGTGAGACTTCTATCAGAAGTATGCAGAATCATCGAGATCCCTCTTTTCGAGCTCTTTAATGCGAGAAACACGTTATCTGGTGTTTTCACTACTCCACAGTGCGTTTGATATGCAGACCCGGCGACATCGTGGCTTTCGTCGGGTATCAAGCTGAGATATGCATTTTCTACGATAATCTTGGCGAGACTTCTGTCAGAAGTATGCAGAATCATCGGGACCGCTCTTTTCGAGCTATTTAATGCGAGAAACACGTTATCTGGTGTTTTCACCACTCCACAGTGCGTTTGATATGCAGAACCGGCGACATCTTGGCTTTCGTCGGGGTTCAAGCTGAGATATGCATTTTCTGCGATAATCTTGGTGAGACATCAGTCAGAAGTATGCAGAATCATCGAGAACCTTCTTTTCGAGTTATTTAATGCGAGAAACACGTTATCTGGTGTATTCACCACTCCACAGTACGTTTGACATGCAGAACCGGAAATATCTTGGTTTCGGTTCGGGTTTCAAGCTGAGATATGCATTTTCTGCGATAATCTTGGTGAGACTTCAGTCAGAAGTATGCAGAATCATCTAGATCGCTCGTTTCGAGCTACTTAATGCGAGAAACACGTTATCTGGTATTTTCACCACTCCACAGTGCGTTTGATATGCAGAACCGGCGACATCTTTGATTTCGTCGGGGTTCAAGCTGACATATGCCTTTTCTGCGATAATCTTGGTGAGACTTCAGTCAGAAGTATGCAGAATAATCGAGAACACGCTTTTCGAGTTATTTGATGCGAGAAACACGTTATCTGGTGTTTTCACCACTCCACAGTGCGTTTGATATGCAGAACCGGCGACATCTTGATTTTCGTGAGGTTTCCAGCTGAGATATGCATTTTCTGGGATAATCTTGGTGAGTCTTCTCTCAGAAGTATGCAGAATCATCTAGATCGCTCTTTTCGAGCTATTCAATTCGAGAAACACGTTTTCTGGTGTATTGACCACTCCACAGTACGTTTGACATGCAGAACCGGCGACATCTTGGTTTCGGTCGGGTTTCAAGCTGAGATATGCATTTTCTGCGATAATCTTGGTGAGACTTCTGTCTGAAGTATGCAGAATCATCGAGATCGCTCTTTTCGAGCTATTTAATGCGGGAAACACGTTGTCTGGTGTTTTGACCACTCCACAGTGCGTTTGATATGTTGAGCAGCCGGTAACTAGGTTTTCGTGGGGTTTCCAGCTGAAATATGCATTTTCTGGGATAATCTTTGTGTTTCATTTATGAGAAGTATGCAGAATCATCCAGAACGCTCTTTTCGAGCTAGTTAATGCGAGTAACACGTTTTCTGGTGTTTTCACCACCCCACAGTGCGTTTGATATGCAGAACCGGCGACATCTTGGTTTTCGTCGGGTTTCAAGCTGAGATATGCATTTTCTGCGATAATATTGGTGAGACTTCAGTCAGAAGTATGCAGAATCATCTAGATCGTTCGTTTCGAGCTATTTAATGCGAGAAACACGCTATCTGGTGTTTTCACCACTCCACTGTGCGTTTGATATGCAGAACCGACAATATCTTGGTTTTCGAGGGGTTTCAAGCTCAGATATGCATTTTCTGCGATAATCTTGGTGAGACTTCTGTCCGAAGTATGCAGAGTCATCGAGATCGTATTTTTCGAGCTATTTAATGCGAGAAACACGTATTCTGGGGTTTTCACCACTCCACAGTTCGTTGGATATGCAGAACAGGAGATATCTTGGTTTTCGTGGGGTTTCAAGCTGAGATATGCAATTTCTGCGATAATCTTGGTGAGACTTCTGTCCGAAGTATGCTTAATCATCGAGATCGCTCTATTCGAGCTATTTAATGCGATAAACACGTTGTCTGGTGTTTTCACCACTCCACAGTTGGTTTGATATGCAGAACCGGCGATGTTTGGTTTTCGTCGGGTTTCAAGCTGAGATATGCATTTTTTACGATAATCTTGATGAGACTTCTGTCCGAAGTATGCTTAATCATCGAGATCGCTCTTTTCGACCTATTCAGTGCAAGAAACACGTTATCTGGTGTTTTCAGCACGCCACAGTGCGTTTGATATGCAGAACCAGCGATATCTTGGTTTTCGTGGGGTTTCAAGCTCAGATATGCATTTTCTGCGATAATATTGGTGAGACTTCTGTCCGAAGTATGCAGAATCATCGCGATCGCACTTTTCGAGCTATTTAATGCGAGAAACACGTTTTCTGGGGTTTTCACCACTCCACAGTTCGTTGGATATGCAGAACAGGAGATAGCTTGGTTTTCGTGGGGTTTCAAGCTGAGATATGCATTTTTTACGATAATCTTGGTGAGACTTCTGTCCGAAGTATGCTTAATCATCGAGATCGCTCTATTCGAGCTATTTAATGCGAGAAACACGTCGTCTGGTGTTGTCACCACTCCACAGTTGGTTTGATATGCAGAACCGGCGATGTTTGGTTTTCGTCGGGTTTCAAGCTGAGATATGCATTTTTTACGATAATCTTGATGAGACTTCTGTCCGAAGTATGCTTAATCATCGAGATCACTCTTTTCGACCTATTTAATGTGAGAAACACGTTATCTGGTGTTTTCAGCACGCCACAGTGCGTTTGATATGCAGAACCAGCGATATCTTGGTTTTCGGGGGGTTTCAAGCTCAGATATGCATTTTCTGTGATAATCTTGGTGAGACTTCTGTCCGAAGTATGCAGAGTCTTCGAGATCGCTCTTTTCGAGCTATTTAATGCGAAAAACACGTTATCTGGTGTTTTCAGCACGCCACAGTGCGTTTGATATGCAGAACCAGCGATATCTTGGTTTTCGTGGGGTTTTAAGCTCAGATATGCATTTTCTGCGATAATCTTGATGAGACTTCTGTCCGAAGTATGCTTAATCATCGAGATCGCTCTTTTCGACCTATTTAATGTGAGAAACACGTTATCTGGTGTTTTCAGCACGCCACAGTGCGTTTGATATGCAGAACCGGCGATATCTTGGTTTTCGTGGGGTTTCAAGCTCAGATATGCATTTTCTGTGATAATCTTGGTGAGACTTCTGTCCGAAGTATGCAGAGTCTTCGAGATCGCTCTTTTCGAGCTATTTAATGCGAAAAACACGTTATCTGGTGTTTTCAGCACGCCACAGTGCGTTTGATATGCAGAACCAGCGATATCTTGGTTTTCGTGGGGTTTTAAGCTCAGATATGCATTTTCTGCGATAATCTTGGTGAGACTTCTGTCCCAAGTATGCAGAGTCATCGAGATCGCTCGTTTCGACCTATTTAATGCGAGAAACACGTTATCTGGTGTTTTCAACACTCCACAGTGCGTATGATATGCAGAACCTGCGATATCTTGGTTTTTTTGGGGTTTTCAAGCTGAGATATGATTTATCTGCGATAATCTTGGTGAGACTTCTGTCCGAAGTGTGCAGAACCATCGAGATCGCTCTTTTCGAGCGATTTAATGCGAGAAACAAGTTATCTGGAGTTTTCACCACTCCACAGTGCGTTTGATATGCAGAACCGGCGATATCTTGGTTTTCGTGGGGTTTCAAGCTGAGATATGCATTTTCTGCGATAATCTTGGTGAGACTTCTGTCCGAAGTATGCAGAATCATCGAGATCGCTCGTTTCGAGCTATTTAATGCGAGAAACACGTTATCTGGTGTTTTCACCACTCCACAGTGCGTATGATATGCAGAACCGGCGATATCTTGGTTTTCGTGGGGTTTCAAGCTGAGATCTGCATTTTCTGCGATAATCTTGGTGAGACTGCTGTCCGAAGTGTGCAGAATCATCGATATCGCTCTTTTCGAGCTATTTAATGCGAGAAACACGTTTTCTGGTGTTTTCACCACTCCACAGTACGTTTGATGTGCAGAACCGGCGACATCTTGATTTTCGTGAGGTTTCAAGCTGAGATATGCATTTTCTGCGATAATATTGGTGAGACTTCTGTCCGAAGTATGCAGAACCATCGATATCGCTATTTTCGAGTTATTATTTGCGAAAAAACAAGTTTTCTTGTGTTTTGACCACTCCACAGTGCGTTTGATATGTAGAGCCGCCGATAGCTTGATTTTCGTGGGGTTTCCAGCTGAAATATGCATTTTCTGCGATAATCTTGCTGATTCATCTATGAGAAGTATGCTGAATCATCGAGAACGCTCTTTTCGTGTTAGCTAATACGAGAAACACGTTTTCTGGTGTTTTCAACATTCCACAGTGCGTCTGATATGCAGAACCGACGATATCTTGGTTTTCGTGGGGTTTCCAGCTGAGATATGCATTTTCTGCGATAATCTTGGTGAGTGTTCTGTCAGAAGTATGCAGAATCATCGAGATCGCTCGTTTCGAGCTATTTGATGCGAGAAACACGTTATTTGGTTGTTTTCACCACTCCACAGTGCGTTTGATATGCAGAACCGGCGACATCTTGGCTTTCGTCGGTTTTCAAGATGAGATATGCATTTTCTGCGATAATCTTGGTGAGTGTTCTGTCAGAAGTATGCAGAATCATCGAGAACTCTCTTTTCGAGCTATTTAATGCGAGAAACACGTTATTTGGGTGTTTTCACCACTCTACAGTGCGTTTGATATGCAGAACCGGCGACATCTTGGATTTCGTCGGGTTTCAAGATGAGATCTGCATTTTCTGCGATAATCTTGGTGAGACCTCTGTCCGAAGTATGTAAAAACATCGAGATCGCACTTTTCGAGTTATTTAATGCGACAAACACGTTATCTGGTGTTTTCACCACTCCACAGTGCGTTTGATATGCAGAACCAGCGAAATCTTGGTTTTCTTGGGGTTTCAAGCTGAGATATGAATTATCTGCGATAATCATGGTGAGACTTCTGTCCGAAGTGTGCAGAACCATCGAGATCGCTCTTTTCGAGCGATTTAATGCGAGAAACAAGTTATCTGGAGTTTTCACCACTCCACAGTGCGTTTGATATGCAGAACCGGCGACATCTTGGATTTCGTCGGGTTTCAAGATGAGATCTGCATTTTCTGCGATAATCTTGGTGAGACCTCTGTCCGAAGTATGTAAAAACATCGAGATCGCACTTTTCGAGTTATTTGATGCGACAAACACGTTATCTGGTGTTTTCACCACTCCACAGTGCGTTTGATATGCAGAACCAGCGAAATCTTGGTTTTCTTGGGGTTTCAAGCTGAGATATGAATTATCTGCGATAATCTTGGTGAGACTTCTGTCCGAAGTGTGCAGAACCATCGAGATCGCTCTTTTCGAGCGATTTAATGCGAGAAACAAGTTATCTGGAGTTTTCACCACTCCACAGTGCGTTTGATATGCAGAACCGGCGATATCTTGGTTTTCGTGGGGTTTCAAGCTGAGATATGCATTTTCTGCGATAATCTTGGTGAGACTTCTGTCCGAAGTATGCAGAATCATCGAGATCGCTCGTTTCGAGCTATTTAATGCGAGAAACACGTTATCTGGTGTTTTCACCACTCCACAGTGCGTTGGATATGCAGAACCAGCGATATCTGGGTTTTCGTGGGGTTTCAAGCTGAGATCTGCATTTTCTGCGATAATCTTGGTGAGACTGCTGTCCGAAGTGTGCAGAATCATCGATATCGCTCTTTTCGAGCTATTTAATGCGAGAAACACGTTTTCTGGTGTTTTCACCACTCCACAGTACGTTTGATGTGCAGAACCGGTGACATCTTGATTTTCGTGAGGTTTCAAGCTGAGATATGCATTTTCTGCGATAATATTGGTGAGACTTCTGTCCGAAGTATGCAGAACCATCGATATCGCTATTTTCGAGTTATTATTTGCGAAAAAACAAGTTTTCTTGTGTTTTGACCACTCCACAGTGCGTTTGATATGTAGAGCCGCCGATAGCTTGTGTTTCGTGGGGTTTCCAGCTGAAATATGCATTTTCTGCGATAATCTTGCTGATTCATCTATGAGAAGTATGCAGAATCATCGAGAACGCTCTTTTCGTGTTAGCTAATACGAGAAACACGTTTTCTGGTGTTTTCAACATTCCACAGTGCGTCTGATATGCAGAACCGACGATATCTTGGTTTTCGTGGGGTTTCCAGCTGAGATATGCATTTTCTGCGATAATCTTGGTGAGTGTTCTGTCAGAAGTATGCAGAATCATCGAGATCGCTCGTTTCGAGCTATTTGATGCGAGAAACACGTTATTTGGTTGTTTTCACCACTCCACAGTGCGTTTGATATGCAGAACCGGCGACATCTTGGCTTTCGTCGGTTTTCAAGATGAGATATGCATTTTCTGCGATAATCTTGGTGAGTGTTCTGTCAGAAGTATGCAGAATCATCGAGAACTCTCTTTTCGATCTATTTAATGCGAGAAACACGTTATTTGGTTGTTTTCACCACTCTACAGTGCGTTTGATATGCAGAACCGGCGACATCTTGGATTTCGTCGGGTTTCAAGATGAGATCTGCATTTTCTGCGATAATCTTGGTGAGACCTCTGTCCGAAGTATGTAAAAACCTCGAGATCGCACTTTTCGAGTTATTTAATGCGACAAACACGTTATCTGGTGTTTTCACCACTCCACAGTGCGTTTGATATGCAGAACCAGCGAAATCTTGGTTTTCGTGGGGTTTCTAGCAGAGATATGCTTTTTCTGCGATAATCTTGGTGAGACCTCTGTCCGTAGTATGCAGAAACATCGAGATCGCTTTTTTCGACCTATTTAATGCGAGAAACACGTTATCTGGTGTTTTCACCACTCCACAGTTGGTTTGATATGCAGAACCGGCGATGTTTGGTTTTCGTCGTTTTTCAAGCTGAGATATGCATTTGCTACGATAATCTTGGTGAAACGTCTGTCCGCAGTATGCAGAAACATCAAGAGCGCTCTTTTAAAGCTATTTAATTCGAGGAACACGTTATCTGGTGTTTTCAGCACTCCACAGTGCGTTTGATATGCAGAACCAGCGATATCTTGGTTTTCGTGGGGATTCAAGCTGAGATATGCAATTTCTGCGATAATCTAGGTGAGACTTCTGTCCGAAGTATGCTTAATCATCGAGATCGCTCGTTTCGAGCTATTTAATGCGAGAAACATGTTATCTGGTGTTTTCACCACTCCACAGTGCGAATGATATGCAGAACCGACGATATCTTGGTTTTCGTGGGGTTTCAAGCTCAGATATGCATTTTCTGCGATAATCTTGGTGAGACCTCTGTCCGAAGTATGCAGAAACATCGAGATCGCTCTTTGCGACCTATTTAATGCGAGAAACACGTTATCTGGTGTTTTCAGCACGCCACAGTGCGTTTTATATGCAGAACCAGCGATATCTTGGTTTTCGTCGGGTTTCAAGCTGAGATATGCATTTTCTGCTTCAATCTTGGTGAGACTTCTGTCCGAAATATGCAGAATCATCTAGATCGCTCGTTTCGAGCTATTTAATGCGAGAAACACGTTGTCTGGTGTATTCACCACTCCACAGTACGTTTGACATGCAGTACCGGCGACATCTTGGATTTCGTCGGGGTTCAAGCTGAGATATGCATTTTCTACGATAATCTTGGTGAGACTTCTGTCAGAAGTATGCAGAATCATCTAGATCGTTCTTTTCGAGCTATTTAATTCGAGAAACACGTTATCTGGTTGTTTTCACCACTCCACAGTGCGTTTGATATGCAGAAGTGGCGACATCTTGATTTTCGTGAGATTTCAAACTGAGGTATGCATTTTCTGCGATAATCTTGGTGAGACTTCTGTCAGAAGTGTGCAGAATCATCTAGATCGCTCTTTTCGAGCTATGCAATGCGAAAAAACAAGTTTTCTTGTGTTTTCAACATTCCACAGTGCGTTTGATATGCAGAACCGGAGATATCTTGGTATCGGTCGGTTCTCAAGCTGAGATATGCATTTTCTGCGATAATCTTGGTGAGACTTCTGTCAGAAGTATGCAGAATCATCTAGATCGCTGTTTTCGAGCTATTTCATTCGAGAAACACGTTTTCTGGTGTTTTCACCACACCACAGTCCGTTTGATGTGCAGAACCGGAGATAACTTGGTTTTCGTGAGATTTCAAGCTGAGATATGAATTTTCTATGATAATCTTGGTGAGACATCTGTCAGAAGTATGCAGAATCTTCGAGATCGCTCTTTTCGAGCTACTTAATGCGAGAAACACGTTATCTGGTGTTTTCACCACTCCACAGTGCGTTTGATATGCAGAACCGGAGATATCTTGGTTTTCGTGGGGTTTGTAGCTGAGATATGCATTTTCTGCGATAATCTTGGTGAGTCTTCTGTCAGAAGTATGCAGAATCATCTAGATCGCTCTTTTCGAGCTATTTAATGCGAGAAACACGTTTTCTTGTATGTACACCACTCCACAGTGCGTTTGATATGCAGAAGTGGCGACATCTTGATTTTCGTGAGATTTCAAGCTGAGGTATGCATTTTCTGCGATAAGCTTGGTGAGACTTCTGTCAGAAGTATGCAGAATCATCTAGATCGCACGTTTCGAGCTATCTAATGCGAAAAAACAAGTTTTCTGGTGTTTTCACCACACCACAGTCCGTTTGATATGCAGAACAGGAGATATCTTGGTTTTCGTGGGGTTTCTAGCAGAGATATGCATTATCTGCGATAATCATGGTGAGACTTCTGTTAGAAGTATGCAGAACCATCGAGATCGCACTTTTCGATCTATTTAATGCGAGAAACACGTTGTCTGGTTTTTTCACCACTCCACAGTTGGTTTGATACGCAGAACCGGCGATGTTTGGTTTTCGTCGGGTTTCAAGCTGTGATATGCATTTTCTGCGATAAACTTGGTGAGACTTCAGTCAGAAGTATGCAGAATCATCTAGATCGCTCTTTTCGAGCTATTTAATGCGAAAAAACAAGTTTTCTGGTGTCTTCAACATTCCACAGTGCGTTTGATATGCAGAACCGGCGATATCTTGATTTTCGTGGTGTTTCCAGCTGAGATATGCATTTTCTGCGATAATCTTGGTGAGACTTCTGTCAGAAGTATGCAGAATCATCGGTATCTCCCTTTTCGACCTATTTAATGCGAGAAACACGTTCTCTGGTTGTTTTCACCACTCCACAGTGCGTTTGATATGCAGAACCGGCGAAATCTTGATTTTCGTGGTGTTTCCAGCTGAGATATGCATTTTCTGCGATAATCTTGGTGAGACTTCTGTCAGACGTACGCAGAATCATCGGCATCTCCCTTTTCGACCTATTTAATGCGAGAAACACGTTCTCTGGTTGTTTTCACCACTCCACAGTGGGTTTGATATGCAGAACCGGCGACATCTTGGATTTCGTCGGGGTTCAAGCTGAGGAATGCACATTCTGCGATATTCTTGGTGAGACTTCTGTCAGTAGTATGCAGAATCATCGAGACCCCTCTTTTCGAGCTATTTAATGCGAGAAACACGTTATCTGATGTTTTCACCACTCCACAGTGCGTTTTATATGCAGAACCGGCGACATCATGATTTTGGTGAGGTTTCAAGCTGAGATATGCATTTTCTGCGATAATATTGGTGAGACTTCAGTCATATGTATGCAGAATCATCTAGATCGCTCGTTTCGAGCTATCTAATGCGAAAAAACAAGATTTCTGGTGTTTTCAACATTCCACAGTGCGTTTGCTATGCAGAACCGGCGTCATCTTGGATTTCGTCGGGTTTCAAGCTGAGATATGCATTTTCTACGAGAATCTTGGTGAGACTTCAGTTAGAAGTATGCAGAATCATCGGGATCGCTCGTTTCGAGCTATTTAATGCGAAAAAACAAGTTTTCTGGTGTTTTCACCACTCCACAGTGCGTTTGATATGCAGAACCGGCGACATCTTGGATTTCGTCGGGGTTCAAGCTGAGATATGCACATTCTACTATAATCTTGGTGAGACTTCTGTCAGAAGTATGCAGAATCATCTAGATCGCTCTTTTCGAGCTATTTAATGCGAGAAACACGTTTTCTGGTGTATTCACCACTCCACAGTACGTTTGACATGCAGAACCGGAGATATCTTGATTTTCGTGGTTTTTCCAGCTGAGATATGCATTTTCAGCGATAATCTTGGTGAGTCTTCTGTCAGAAGTATGCAGAATCTTCGAGATCGCTCATTTCGAGCTATTTAATTCGAGAAACACGTTATCTGGTGTTTTCACCACTCCACAGTGCGTTTGATATGCAGAACCGGCGACATCTTGGATTTCGTCGGGGTTCAAGCTGAGATATGCACATTCTACTATAATCTTGGTGAGACTTCTGTCAGAAGTATGCAGAATCATCTAGATCGCTCTTTTCGAGCTATTTAATGCGAGAAACACGTTTTCTGGTGTATTCACCACTCCACAGTACGTTTGACATGCAGAACCGGAGATATCTTGATTTTCGTGGTTTTTCCAGCTGAGATATGCATTTTCAGCGATAATCTTGGTGAGTCTTCTGTCAGAAGTATGCAGAATCTTCGAGATCGCTCATTTCGAGCTATTTAATTCGAGAAACACGTTATCTGGTGTTTTCACCACTCCACAGTGCGTTTGATATGCAGAATCGGCGATATCTTGATTTTCGTGGTGTGTCCAGCTGAGATATGCATTTTCTGCGATAATCTTGGTGAGTCTTCTGTCAGAAGTATGCAGAAACATCGAGATCCCTCTTTTCGAGCTCTTTAATGCGAGAAACACGTTATCTGGTGTTTTCACCTCTCCACAGTGCGTTTGATATGCAGAACCGGCGACGTCTTGGCTTTCGTCGGGTATCAACCTGAGATATGCATTTTCTGCGATAACCTTGGTGAGAATTCATTTAGAAGTATGCAGAATCATCGAGATCCCTCTTTTCGAGCTCTTTAATGCGAGAAACACGTTATCTGGTGTTTTCACCACTCCACAGATCGTTGTATATGCAGAACAGGAGATATCTTGGTTTTCGTGGGGTTTCTAGCAGAGATATGCATTATCTGCGATAATCATGGTGAGACTTCTGTTAGAAGTATGCAGAATCATCGAGATCACACTTTTCGATCTATTTAATGCGAGAAACACGTTGTCTAGTTTTTTCACCACTCCACAGTTGGTTTGATACGCATAACCGGCGATGTTTGGTTTTCGTCGGGTTTCAAGCTGTTATATGCATTTTCTGCGATAATCTTGGTGAGACTTCAGTCAGAAGTATGCAGTATCATCTAGACCGCTCTTTTGGAGCTATTTAATGCGAAAAAACAAGTTTTCTGGTGTTTTCAACATTCCACAGTGCGTTTGATATGCAGAACCGGCGATATCTTGATTTTCGTGGTGTTTCCAGCTGAGATATGCATTTTCTGTGATAAACTTGGTGAGACTTCAGTCAGAAGTATGCAGAATCATCTAGATCGCTCTTTTCGTGCTATTTAATGCGAAAAAACAAGTTTTCTGGTGTTTTCAACATTCCACAGTGCGTTTGATATGCAGAACCGGCGATATCTTGATTTTCGTGGTGTTTCCAGCTGAGATATGCATTTTCTGCGATAATCTTGGTGAGACTTCTGTCAGAAGTATGCAGAATCATCGGCATCTCCCTTTTCGACATATTTAATGCGAGAAACACGTTCTCTGGTTGTTTTCACCACTCCACAGTGCGTTTGATATGCAGAACCGGCAAAATCTTGATTTTCGTGGTGTTTCCAACTGAGATATGCATTTTCTGCGATAATCTTGGTGAGACTTCTGTCAGACGTATGCAGAATCATCGGCATATCCCTTTTCGACCTATTTAATGCGAGAAACACGTTCTCTGGTTGTTTTCACCACTCCACAGTGGGTTTGATATGCAGAACCGGCGACATCTTGGATTTCGTCGGGGTTCAAGCTGAGATATGCACATTCTGCGATATTCTTGGTGAGACTTCTGTCAGTAGTATGCAGAATCATCGAGACCCCTCTTTTCGAGCTATTTAATGCGAGAAACACGTTATCTGGTGTTTTCACCACTCCACAGTGCGTTTTATATGCAGAACCGGCGACATCATGATTTTGGTGAGGTTTCAAGCTGAGATATGCATTTTCTGCGATAATATTGGTGAGACTTCAGTCATATGTATGCAGAATCATCTAGATCTCTCGTTTCGAGCTATTTAATGCGAAAAAACAAGTTTTCTGGTGTTTTCACCACTCCTCAGTACGTGTGACATGCAGAACCGGCGACATATTGATTTTCGAGAGATTTCAAGCTGAGATATGCATTTTCTCCTATAATATTGGTGAGACTTCAGTCAGAAGTTTGCAGAATCATCTAGATCGCTCGTTTCGAGCTATCTAATGCGAAAAAACAAGATTTCTGGTGTTTTCAACATTCCACAGTGCGTTTGCTATGCAGAACCGGCGTCATCTTGGATTTCGTCGGGTTTCAAGCTGAGATATGCATTTTCTACGAGAATCTTGGTGAGACTTCAGTTAGAAGTATGCAGAATCATCGGGATCGCTCGTTTCGAGCTATTTAATGCGAAAAAACAAGTTTTCTGGTGTTTTCACCACTCCACAGTGCGTTTGATATGCAGAACCGGCGACATCTTGGATTTCGTCGGGGTTCAAGCTGAGATATGCATTTTCTACCATAATCTTGGTGAGACTTCTGTCAGAAGTATGCAGAATCATCGGCATCTCCCTTTTCGACATATTTAATGCGAGAAACACGTTCTCTGGTTGTTTTCACCACTCCACAGTGGGTTTGATATGCAGAACCGGCGACATCTTGATTTTCGTGAGGTTTCAAGCTGAGATATGCATTTTCAGCGATAATCTTGGTGAGTCTTTTGTCCGAGGTATGCACAATCTTCGAGATCGCTCTTTTCGAGCAACATAATGCGGGAAACACGATATCTGGTTGTTTTCACCACTCCACAGTGCGTTTGATATGCAGAACGGGCGACATCTTGATTTTCGTGGTGTTTCCAGCTGAGATATGCATTTTCTGCGATAATCTTGGTGAGTCTTCTGTCAGAAGTATGCAGAATCATCGAGATCCCTCTTTTCGAGCTAGTTAATGCGAGAAACACATTTTCTGGTGTTTTCACCACTCCACAGTGCGTTTGATATGCGGAACCAGCGACATCTTGGATTTCGTCGGGTTTCAAGCTGAGACATGCATTTTGTGCGATAATCTTGGTGAGTCTTCTGTCAGAAGTATGCAGAATCATCGAGTTCCCTCTTTTCGAGCTAGTTAATGCGAGAAACACGTTATCTGGTGTTTTCACCACTCCATAGTGCGTTTGATATGCAGAACCGGCGACATCTTGGCTGTCGTAGGGTATCAAGCTGAGATATGCATTTTCTACCATAATCTTGGTGAGAGTTCTGTCAGAAGTATGCAGAATCATCGGGATCGCTATTTTCGAGCGATTTAATGCGAGAAACACGTTTTCTGGGGTTTTCACCACTCCACAGTTCGTTGGATATGCAGAACAGGAGATATCTTGGTTTTCGTAGGGTTTCTAGCAGAGACATGCATTTTCTGCGATAATCTTGGTGAGTCTTCTGTCAGAAGTATGCAGAATCATCGAGATCCCTCTTTTCGAGCTAGTTAATGCGAGAAACACGTTTTCTGGGGTTTTCACCACTCCACAGTTCGTTGGATATGCAGAACAGGAGATATCTTGGTTTTCGTGGGGTTTCTAGCGGAGATATGCATTTTCTGCGATAATCATGGTGAGACTTCTGTTAGAAGTATCCAGAATCATCGAGATCGCACTTTTCATCAATTTAATGCGAGAAACACGTTGTCTGGTGTTTTCACCACTCCACAGTTGGTTTGATATGCAGAACAGGCGATGTTTAGTTTTCGTCGGGTTTCAAGCTGAGATATGCATTTTCTGCGATAATCTTGGTGAGACTTCAGTCAGAAATATGCAGAATCTTCTAGATCGCTCTTTTCGAGCTATTTAATGCGAAAAAACAAGTTTTCTGGTGTTTTCACCACTCCACAGTTCGTTGGATATGCAGAACAGGAGATATCTTGGTTTTCGTGGGGTTTCTAGCAGAGACATGCATTTTCAGCGATAATCTTGGTGAGTCTTCTGTCAGAAGTATGCAGAATCATCGAGATCCCTCTTTTCGAGCTAGTTAATGCGAGAAACACGTTATCTGGTTTTTTCACCACTACACAGTGCCTTTGATATGCAGTACCAGCGATATCTTGGTTTTCGTGGGGTTTCAAGCTGAGATATGCATTTTTTACGATAATCTTGGTGAGACTTCTGTCCGAAGTATGCTTAATCATCGAGATCGCTCTATTCGAGCTATTTAATGTGAGAAACACGTTATCTGGTGTTTCCAGCACTCCACAGTGGGTTTGATATGCAGAACCGGCGACATCTTGATTTTCGTGAGGTTTCAAGCTGAGATATGCATTTTCAGCGATAATCTTGGTGAGTCTTTTGTCAGAAGTATGCAGAATCTTCGAGATCGCCCTTTTCGAGCAACTTAATGCGAGAAACACGATATCTGGTTGTTTTCACCACTCCACAGTGCGTTTGATATGCAGAACGGGCGACATCTTGATTTTCGTGGTGTTTCCAGCTGAGATATGCATTGTCTGCGATAATCTAGGTGAGACTTCTGTCCGAAGTATGCAGATTCATCGAGATCGTACTTTTCGAGCTATTTTATGCGAGAAACACGTTTTCTGGGGTTTTCACCACTCCACAGTTCGTTGGATATGCAGAACAGGTGATATCTTGGTTTTCGAGGGGTTTCAAGCTGAGATATGCATTTTCTGCGATAAACTTGGAGAGACTTCTGTCCGAAGTATGCTGAATCATCGAGATCGCACTTTTCGAGCTAGTTAATGCGAGAAAAACCTTATCTGGTGTTTTCGCCACCCCACAGTGCGTTTGATATGCAGAACCGGCGATATCTGGGTTTTCGTGGGGTTTCAAGCTGAGATATGCATTTTCTGCGATAATCTTGGTGAGACCTCTGTCCGAAGTATGCAGAAACATCGAGATCGCTCTTTTCGACCTATTTAATGCGAGAAACACGTTATCTGGTGTTTTCACCACTCCACAGAGCGTTTGATATGCAGAACCAGCGATATCTTGGTGTTCGTGGGGTTTCAAGCTGAGATATGCATTTTTTACGATAATCATGGTGAGACTATAGTCCGAAGTGTGCAGAATCATCGAGATCGCTCTTTTCGAGCTATTTAATGCGAGAAACACGTTTTCTGGGGTTTTCACCACTCCACAGTTCGTTGGATATGCAGAACAGGTGATATCTTGGGTTTCGAGGGGTTTCAAGCTGAGATATGCATTTTCTGCGATAAACTTGGAGAGATTTCTGTCCGAAGTATGCTGAATCATCGAGATCGCACTTTTCGAGCTAGTTAATGCGAGAAAAACCTTATCTGGTGTTTTCACCACTCCACAGTGCGTTTGATATGCAGTACCAGCGATATCTTGGTTTTCGTGGGGTTTCAAGCTGAGATATGCATTTTTTACGATAATCTTGGTGAGACATCTGTCCGAAGTATGCAGAATCATCGAAATCGCTCTATTCCAACTATTTAATGCGACAAAACGTTATCTGGTGTTTTCAGCACTCCACAGTGCGTTTGATATGCAGAACCAGCGATATCTCTGTTTTCGTGGGGTTTCAAGCTGAGATATGCACTTTTTACGATAATCTTGGTGAGACTTCTGTCCGAAGTATGCAGAATCATCGAGATCGCTCTTTTCGAGCTATTTAATGCGAGAAACACGTTATCTGGTGTTTCCACCACTCCACAGAGCGTTTGATATGCAGTACCATCGATATCTTGGTTTTCGTGGGGTTTCAAGCTGAGATATGCATTTTCTAGGATAATCTTGGTGAGACTTCTGTCCGAAGTATGCTGAATCATCTAGATCGCTCTGTTCGAGGTATTTAATGCGAGAAACACGTTATCCGGTGTTTTCACCACTCCACGGTGCGTTTGATATGCAGAATCGGCGACATCTTGGCTGTCGTAGGGTATCAAGCTGAGATATGCATTTTCTACGATAATCTTGGTGAGACCTCTGTCAGAAGTATGCAGAATCTTCGAGATCGCTCATTTCGATCTATTTAATGCGAGAAACACGTTGTCTATTGTTTTCACCACTCCACAGAGCGTTTGATATGCAGTACCATCGATATCTTGGTTTTCGTGGGGTTTCAAGCTGAGATATGCATTTTCTAGGATAATCTTAGTGAGACTTCTGTCCGAAGTATGCTGTATCATCTAGATCGCTCTTTTCGAGCTAGTTAATGCGAGAAACACGTTATCTGGCGTTTTCACCACTCAACAGTGCGTATGATATGCAGAACGGACGATATCTTGGTTTTCGTGGGGCTTCAAGCTCAGATATGCATTTTCTGCGATAATCTTGGTGAGACTTCTGTCCGAAGTATGCAGAATCATCGGGATCGCTCTTTTCGTGCTATTTAGTGCGAGAAACACGTTTTCTGGGGTTTTCACCACTCCACAGTTCGTAGGATATGCAGAACAGGAGATATCTTGATTTTCGTGGTTTTTCCAGCTGAGATATGCATTTTCAGCGATAATCTTGGTGAGTCTTCTGTCAGAAGTATGCAGAATCTTCGAGATCGCTCATTTCGAGCTAGTTAATGCGAGAAACACGTTATCTGGTGTTTTCACCACACCACAGTGCGTTTGATATGCAGAACCGGCGACATCTTGGTTTTCGTGGGGTTTCTAGCAGAGATATGCATTATCTGCGATAATCATGTTGAGACTTCTGTTAGAAGTATGCAGAATCTTCGAGATCGTACTTTTCGAGCTATTTTATGCGAGAAACACGTTTCCTGGGGTTTTCACCACTGCACAGTTCGTTGGATATGCAGAACAGGAGATATCTTGGTTTTCGTGGGTTTTCTAGCAGAGATATGCATTTTCTGCGATAATCATGGTGAGAATTCTGTTAGAAGTATGCAGAATCATCGAGATCGCACATTTCGAACTATTTAATGCGAGAAACACGTTGTCTGGTGTTTTCACCACTCCACAGTTGGTTTGATATGCAGAACCGGCGATATCTGGGTTTTCGTGGGGTTTCAAGCTGAGATATGCATTTTCTGAGATAAACTTGTAGAGACTTCTGTCCGAAGTATGCTGAATCATCGAGATCGCACTTTTAGAGATATTTAATGCGAGAAACACGATATCTGGTGTTTTCAGCACTCCACAGTGCGTATGAAATGCAGAACCGGCGATATCTTGGTTTTCGTGGGGTTTCAAGCTGAGATATGCATTGTCTGCGATAATCTTGGTGAGACTTCTGTCCGAAGTATGCAGAAACATCGAGATCGCTCTTTTCGACCTATTTAATGCGAGAAACACGTTATCTGGTGTTTTCACCACTCCACAGTGCGTTTGATATGCAGAACCAGCGGTATCTTGGTTTTCGTGGGGTTTCAAGCTGAGATATGCATTTTTTACGATAATCATGGTGAGACTTCTGTCCGAAGTATGCAGAATCATCGAGATCGCACTTTTCGAGCTATTTAATGCGAGAAACACGATATCTGGTGTTTTCAGCACTCCACAGTGCGTATGATATGCAGAACCGGCGATATCCTGGTTTTCGTGGGGTTTCAAGCTGAGATATGCATTCTCTGCGATAATCTTGGTGAGACTTCTGTCCGAAGTGTGCAGAATCATCGAGATCGCTCTTTTCGAGCTATGTAATGCGAGAAACACGTTTTCTGGGGTTTTCACCACACCACAGTTCGTTGGATATGCAGAACAGGTGATATCTTGGTTTTCAAGGGGTTTCAAGCAGAGATATGCATTTTCTGCGATAAACTTGGAGAGACTTCTGTCCGAAGTATGCTGAATCATCGAGATAGCACCTTTCGAGCTAGTTAATGCGAGAAAAACCTTATCTGGTGTACTCACCACTCCACAGTGCGTTTGATATGCAGAACCGGCGATATCTGGGTTTTCGTGGGGTTTCAAGATGAGATATGCATTGTCTGCGATAATCTTGGTGAGACTTCTGTCCGAAGTATGCAGAAACATCGAGATCGCTCTTTTCGACCTATTTAATGCGAGAAACACGTTATCTGGTGTTTTCACCACTCCACAGTGCGTTTGATATGCAGAACCAGTGATATCTTGGTTTTCGTGGGGTTTCAAGCTGAGATATGCATTTTTTTCGATAATCATGGTGAGACTTCTGACAGAAGTATGCAGAATCATCGAGATCGCACTTTTCGAGCTATTTAATGCGAGAAACACGATATCTGGTGTTTTCAGCACTCCACAGTGCGTATGAAATGCAGAACCGGCGATATCTTGGTTTTCGTGGGGTTTCAAGCTGAGATATGCATTGTCTGCGATAATCTTGGTGAGACTTCAGTCCGAAGTGTGCAGAATCATCGAGACCGCTCTTTTCGAGCTATTTAATGCGAGAAACACGTTTTCTGGGGTTTTCACCACACCACAGTTCGTTGGATATGCAGAACAGGTGATATCTTGGTTTTCGAGGGGTTTCAAGCTGAGACATGCATCTTCTGCGATAAACTTGTAGAGACTTCTGTCCGAAGTATGCTGAATCATCGAGATCGCACTTTTCGAGATATTTAATGCGAGAAACACGATATCTGGTGTTTTCAGCACTCCACAGTGCGTATGATATGCAGAACCGGCGATATCTTGGTTTTCGTGGGGTTTCAAGCTGAGATATGCATTGTCTGCGATAATCTTGGTGAGACTTCTGTCCGAAGTATGCAGAAACATCGAGATCGCTCTTTTCGACCTATTTAATGCGAGAAACACGTTATCTGGTGTTTTCACCACTCCACAGTGCGTTTGATATGCAGAACCAGCGATATCTTGGTTTTCGTGGGGTTTCAAGCTGAGATATGCATTTTTTACGATAATCATGGTGAGACTTCTGTCAGAAGGATGCAGAATCATCGAGATCGCACTTTTCGAGCTATTTAATGCGAGAACCACGATATCTGGTGTTTTCAGCACTCCACAGTGCGTATGAAATGCAGAACCGGCGATATCTTGGTTTTCGTGGGGTTTCAAGCTGAGATATGCATTGTCTGCGATAATCTTGGTGAGACTTCTGTCCGAAGTGTGCAGATCATCGAGATCGCTCTTTTCGAGCTATTTAATGCGAGAAACACGTTTTCTGGGGTTTTCACCACACCACAGTTCGTTGGATATGCAGAACAGGTGATATCTTGGTTTTCGAGGGGTTTCAAGCTGAGATATGCATCTTCTGCGATAAACTTGGAGAGACTTCTGTCCGAAGTATGCTGAATCATCGAGATCGCACTTTTCGAGCTATTTAATGCGAGAAAAACGATATCTGGTGTTTTCAGCACTCCACAGTGCGTATGATATGCAGAACCGGCGATATCTTGGTTTTCGTGGGGTTTCAAGCTGAGATATGCATTGTCTGCGATAATCTTGGTGAGACTTCTGTCAGAAGTATGCAGAATCATCGAGATCGCACTTTTCGAGCTATTTAATGCGAGAAACAAGATATCAGGTGTTTTCAGCACTCCACAGTGCGTATGAAATGCAGAACCGGCGATATCTTGGTTTTCGTGGGGTTTCAAGCTGAGATATGCATTGTCTGCGATAATCTTGGTGAGACTTCTGTCCGAAGTGTGCAGAATCATCGAGATCGCTCTTTTCGAGCTATTTAATGCGAGAAACACGTTTTCTGGGGTTTTCACCACACCACAGTTCGTTGGATATGCAGAACAGGTGATATCTTGGTTTTCGAGGGGTTTCAAGCTGAGATATGCATCTTCTGCGATAAACTTGGAGAGACTTCTGTCCGAAGTATGCTGAATCATCGAGATCGCACTTTTCGAGCTATTTAATGCGAGAAACACGATATCTGGTGTTTTCAGCACTCCACAGTGCGTATGATATGCAGAACCGGCGATATCTTGGTTTTCGTGGGGTTTCAAGCTGAGATATGCATTGTCTGCGATAATCTTGGTGAGACTTCTGTGCGAAGTATGCAGAAACATCGAGATCGCTCTTTTCGACCTATTTAATGCGAGAAACACGTTATCTGGTGTTTTCACCACTCCACAGTGCGTTTGATATGCAGAACCAGCGATATCTTTGTTTTCGTGGGGTTTCAAGCTGAGATATGTATTTTTTACGATAATCATGGTGAGACTTCTGTCCGAAGAATGCTGAATCATCGATATCGCACTTTTCGAGCTAGTTAATGCGAGAAAAACCTTATCTGGTGTTTTCACTACCCCACAGTGCGTTTGATATGCAGAACCGGCGATATCTGGGTTTTCGTGGGGTTTCAAGTTGAGATATGCATTTTCTGCGATAATCTTGGTGAGACCTCTGTCCGAAGTATGCAGAAACATCGAGATCGCTCTTTTCGACCTATTTAATGCGAGAAACACGTTATCTTGTGACTTCACCACTCCACAGTGCGATTGAAATGCAGAACCAGCGATATCTTGGTTTTCGTGGGGTTTCAAGCTGAGATATGCATTTTTTACGATAATCATGGTGAGACTTCTGTCCGAAGTATGCAGAAACATCAAGAGCGCACTTTTCGAGCTATTTAATGCGAGAAACACGTTTTGTGGGGTTTTCACCACTCCACAGTGCGTTCGATATGCAGTACCAGCGATATCTTGGTTTTCGTGGGGTTTCAAGCAGAGATATGCATTTTCTGCGATAATCTTGGTGAGACTTCTGTCAGAAGTATGCAGAATCATCGAGATCGCTCTATTCGAGCTATTTAATGCGACAAAACGTTATCTGGTGTTTTCAGCACTCCACAGTGCGTTTGATATGCAGAACCAGCGATATCTCAGTTTTCGTGGGGTTTCAAGCTGAGATATGCACTTTTTACGATAATCTTGGTGAGACTTCTGTCCGAAGCATGCTTAATCATCGAGATCGCTCTATTCGAGCTATTTAATGTGAGAAACACGTTATCTGGTGTTTCCAGCACTCAATACTGCGTTTAATATGCAGAACCAGCGATATCTAGGTTTTCGTGGGGTTTCAAGCTGAGATATGCAATTTTTACGATAATCTTGGTGAGACTTCTGTCCGAAGTATGCAGAATCATCGAGATCGCACTTTTCGAGCTATTTAATGCGAGAACCACGATATCTGGTGTTTTCAGCACTCCACAGTGCGTATGAAATGCAGAACCGGCGATATCTTGGTTTTCGTGGGGTTTCAAGCTGAGATATGCATTGTCTGCGATAATCTTGGTGAGACTTCTGTCCGAAGTGTGCAGATCATCGAGATCGCTCTTTTCGAGCTATTTAATGCGAGAAACACGTTTTCTGGGGTTTTCACCACACCACAGTTCGTTGGATATGCAGAACAGGTGATATCTTGGTTTTCGAGGGGTTTCAAGCTGAGATATGCATCTTCTGCGATAAACTTGGAGAGACTTCTGTCCGAAGTATGCTGAATCATCGAGATCGCACTTTTCGAGCTATTTAATGCGAGAAACAAGATATCAGGTGTTTTCAGCACTCCACAGTGCGTATGAAATGCAGAACCGGCGATATCTTGGTTTTCGTGGGGTTTCAAGCTGAGATATGCATTGTCTGCGATAATCTTGGTGAGACTTCTGTGCGAAGTATGCAGAAACATCGAGATCGCTCTTTTCGACCTATTTAATGCGAGAAACACGTTATCTGGTGTTTTCACCACTCCACAGTGCGTTTGATATGCAGAACCAGCGATATCTTGGTTTTCGTGGGGTTTCAAGCTGAGATATGTATTTTTTACGATAATCATGGTGAGACTTCTGTCCGAAGAATGCTGAATCATCGATATCGCACTTTTCGAGCTAGTTAATGCGAGAAAAACCTTATCTGGTGTTTTCACTACCCCACAGTGCGTTTGATATGCAGAACCGGCGATATCTGGGTTTTCGTGGGGTTTCAAGTTGAGATATGCATTTTCTGCGATAATCTTGGTGAGACCTCTGTCCGAAGTATGCAGAAACATCGAGATCGCTCTTTTCGACCTATTTAATGCGAGAAACACGTTATCTTGTGACTTCACCACTCCACAGTGCGATTGAAATGCAGAACCAGCGATATCTTGGTTTTCGTGGGGTTTCAAGCTGAGATATGCATTTTTTACGATAATCATGGTGAGACTTCTGTCCGAAGTATGCAGAAACATCAAGAGCGCACTTTTCGAGCTATTTAATGCGAGAAACACGTTTTGTGGGGTTTTCACCACTCCACAGTGCGTTCGATATGCAGTACCAGCGATATCTTGGTTTTCGTGGGGTTTCAAGCAGAGATATGCATTTTCTGCGATAATCTTGGTGAGACTTCTGTCAGAAGTATGCAGAATCATCGAGATCGCTCTATTCGAGCTATTTAATGCGACAAAACGTTATCTGGTGTTTTCAGCACTCCACAGTGCGTTTGATATGCAGAACCAGCGATATCTCAGTTTTCGTGGGGTTTCAAGCTGAGATATGCACTTTTTACGATAATCTTGGTGAGACTTCTGTCCGAAGTATGCTTAATCATCGAGATCGCTCTATTCGAGCTATTTAATGTGAGAAACACGTTATCTGGTGTTTCCAGCACTCAATACTGCGTTTAATATGCAGAACCAGCGATATCTAGGTTTTCGTGGGGTTTCAAGCTGAGATATGCAATTTTTACGATAATCTTGGTGAGACTTCTGTCCGAAGTATGCAGAATCATCGAGATCGCACTTTTCGAGCTATTTAATGCGAGAAACACGATATCTGGTGTTTTCAGCACTCCACAGTGCGTATGATATGCAGAACCGGCGATATCTTGGTTTTCGTGGGGTTTCAAGCTGAGATATGCATTCTCTGCGATAATCTTGGTGAGACTTCTGTCCGAAGTGTGCAGAATCATCGAGATCGCTCTTTTCGAGCTATGTAATGCGAGAAACACGTTTTCTGGGGTTTTCACCACACCACAGTTTGTTGGATATGCAGAACAGGTGATATCTTGGTTTTCAAGGGGTTTCAAGCAGAGATATGCATTTTCTGCGATAAACTTGGAGAGACTTCTGTCCGAAGTATGCTGAATCATCGAGATAGCACCTTTCGAGCTAGTTAATGCGAGAAAAACCTTATCTGGTGTTTTCACCACTCCACAGTGCGTATGAAATGCAGAACCCGCGATGTTTGGTTTTCGTCGGGTTTCAAGCTCAGATATGCATTTTCTACGATAATCTTGGTGAAACATCTGTCCGAAGTATGCAGAAACATCAAGAGCGCACTTTTCGAGCTATTTAATGCGAGAAACACGTTTTGTGGGGTTTTCACCACTCCACAGTGCGTTCGATATGCAGTACCAGCGATAGCTTGGTTTTCGTGGGGTTTCAAGCTGAGATATGCATTTTTTACGATAATCTTGGTGAGACTTCTTTCCGAAGTATGCAGAATCATCGAGATCGCTATATTCGAGCTATTTAATGCGACAAAACGTTATCTGGTGTTTTCAGCACTCCACAGTGCGTTTGATATGCAGAACCAGCGATATCTCAGTTTTCGTGGGGTTTCAAGCTGAGATATGCACTTTTTACGATAATCTTGGTGAGACTTCTGTCCGAAGTATGCTTAATCATCGAGATCGCTCTATCCGAGCTATTTAATGTGAGAAACACGTTAACTGGTGTTTCCAGCACTCAATACTGCGTTTAATATGCAGAACCAGCGATATCTAGGTTTTCGTGGGGTTTCAAGCTGAGATATGCAATTTCTGCGATAATCTTGGTGAGACTTCTGTCCGAAGTATGCTTAATCATCGAGATCGCTCTATTCGAGCTATTTAATGTGAGAAACACGTTATCTGGTGTTTCCAGCACTCAATACTGCGTTTAATATGCAGAACCAGCGATATCTAGGTTTTCGTGGGGTTTCAAGCTGAGATATGCAATTTTTACGATAATCTTGGTGAGACTTCTGTCCGAAGTATGCTTAATCATCGAGATCGCTCGTTTCGAGCTATTTAATGCGAGAAACACGTTATCTGGTGCTTTCACCACTCCACAGTGCGTATGATGTGCAGAACCGACGATATCCTGGTTTCGTGTGGTTTCAAGCTCAGATATGCATTTTCTGCGATAATCTTGGTGAGACTTCAGTCAGAAGTATGCAGAATCATCTAGATCGCTCTTTTCGAGCTATTTAATGCGAAAAAACAAGTTTTCTGGTGTTTTCAACATTCCACAGTGCGTTTGATATGCAGAACCGGCGATATCTTGATTTTCGTGGTGTTTCCAGCTGAGATATGCATTTTCTGCGATAATCTAGGTGAGTCTTCTGCCAGAAGTATGCAGAATCATCTAGATCGCTCTGTTCGAGCTATTTAATGCGAGAAAGACGTTATCTGGTTGTTTTCACCACTCTACAGTGCGTTTGATATGCAGAACCGGCGACGTCTTGATTTTCGTGAGGTTTCAAGCTGAGATATGCATTTTCTGCGATAATCTTGGTGAGACTTCAGTCAGAAGTATGCAGAATCATCTAGATCGCTCTTTTCGAGCTATTTAATGCGAAAAAACAAGTTTTCTGGTGTTTTCAACATTCCACAGTGCGTTTGATATGCAGAACCGGCGATATCTTGATTTTCGTGGTGTTTCCAGCTGAGATATGCATTTTCTGCGATAATCTTGGTGAGTCTTCGGTCAGAAGTATGCAGAATCACCGAGATCCCTCTTTTCGAGCTTTTTACTGCGAGATACACGTTATCTGGCTGTTTTCACCACTCCACAGTTCGTTTGATATGCAGAACCGGCGATATCTTGATTTTCGTGGTGTTTCCAGGTGAGATATGCATTTTCTGCGATAATCTAGGTGAGTCTTCTGTCAGAAGTATGCAGAATCATCGAGATCGCTCTTTTCGAGCTAGTTAATGCGAGAAAAACCTTGTCTGGTGTTTTTACCACTCCACAGTGCGTTTGATATGCAGAACCAGCGATATCTTGGCTTTGGTTGGGTTTCAAGCTGAGATATGCATTTTTTACGATAATCTTGGTGAGACTTCTGTCCGAAGTATGCAGATTCATCGCGATCGCTCTTTTCGAGCTGTTTAATGCGAGAAACACGTTATCTGGTGTTTTCACCAGTCCACAGTGCGTTTGATATGCAGAACCAGCGATATCTTGGTTTTCGTGGGGTTTCAAGCTGAGATATGCATTGTCTGCGATAATCTTGGTGAGACTTCAGTCCGAAGTGTGCAGAATCATCGAGATCGCTCTTTTCGAGCTATTTAATGCGAGAAACACGTTTTCTGGGGTTTTCACCACACCACAGTTCGTTGGATATGCAGAACAGGTGATATCTTGGTTTTCGAGGGGTTTCAAGCTGAGATATGCATCTTCTGCGATAAACTTGGAGAGACTTCTGTCCGAAGTATGCTGAATCATCGAGATCGCTCTTTTCGAGCTATTTAATGCGAGAAACACGATATCTGGTGTTTTCAGCACTCCACAGTGCGTATGAAATGCAGAACCGGCGATATCTTGGTTTTCGTGGGGTTTCAAGCTGAGATATGCATTGTCTGCGATAATCTTGGTGAGACTTCAGTCCGAAGTGTGCAGAATCATCGAGATCGCTCTTTTCGAGCTATTTAATGCGAGAAACACGTTTTCGGGGGTTTTCACCACACCACAGTTCGTTGGATATGCAGAACAGGTGATATCTTGGTTTTCGAGGGGTTTCAAGCTGAGATATGCATCTTCTGCGATAAACTTGGAGAGACTTCTGTCCGAAGTATGCTGAATCATCGAGATCGCTCTCTTCGAGCTATTTAATGTGAGAAACACGTTATCTGGTGTTTCCAGCACTCAATACTGCGTTTAATATGCAGAACCAGCGATATCTAGGTTTTCGTGGGGTTTCAAGCTGAGATATGCAATTTTTACGATAATCTTGGTGAGACTTCTGTCCGAAGTATGCTTAATCATCGAGATCGCTCGTTTCGAGCTATTTAATGCGAGAAACACGTTATCTGGTGCTTTCACCACTCCACAGTGCGTATGATGTGCAGAACCGACGATATCCTGGTTTCGTGTGGTTTCAAGCTCAGATATGCATTTTCTGCGATAATCTTGGTGAGACTTCAGTCAGAAGTATGCAGAATCATCTAGATCGCTCTTTTCGAGCTATTTAATGCGAAAAAACAAGTTTTCTGGTGTTTTCAACATTCCACAGTGCGTTTGATATGCAGAACCGGCGATATCTTGATTTTCGTGGTGTTTCCAGCTGAGATATGCATTTTCTGCGATAATCTAGGTGAGTCTTCTGCCAGAAGTATGCAGAATCATCTAGATCGCTCTGTTCGAGCTATTTAATGCGAGAAAGACGTTATCTGGTTGTTTTCACCACTCTACAGTGCGTTTGATATGCAGAACCGGCGACGTCTTGATTTTCGTGAGGTTTCAAGCTGAGATATGCATTTTCTGCGATAATCTTGGTGAGACTTCAGTCAGAAGTATGCAGAATCATCTAGATCGCTCTTTTCGAGCTATTTAATGCGAAAAAACAAGTTTTCTGGTGTTTTCAACATTCCACAGTGCGTTTGATATGCAGAACCGGCGATATCTTGATTTTCGTGGTGTTTCCAGCTGAGATATGCATTTTCTGCGATAATCTTGGTGAGTCTTCGGTCAGAAGTATGCAGAATCACCGAGATCCCTCTTTTCGAGCTTTTTACTGCGAGATACACGTTATCTGGCTGTTTTCACCACTCCACAGTTCGTTTGATATGCAGAACCGGCGATATCTTGATTTTCGTGGTGTTTCCAGGTGAGATATGCATTTTCTGCGATAATCTAGGTGAGTCTTCTGTCAGAAGTATGCAGAATCATCGAGATCGCTCTTTTCGAGCTAGTTAATGCGAGAAAAACCTTGTCTGGTGTTTTTACCACTCCACAGTGCGTTTGATATGCAGAACCAGCGATATCTTGGCTTTGGTTGGGTTTCAAGCTGAGATATGCATTTTTTACGATAATCTTGGTGAGACTTCTGTCCGAAGTATGCAGATTCATCGCGATCGCTCTTTTCGAGCTGTTTAATGCGAGAAACACGTTATCTGGTGTTTTCACCAGTCCACAGTGCGTTTGATATGCAGAACCAGCGATATCTTGGTTTTCGTGGGGTTTCAAGCTGAGATATGCATTGTCTGCGATAATCTTGGTGAGACTTCAGTCCGAAGTGTGCAGAATCATCGAGATCGCTCTTTTCGAGCTATTTAATGCGAGAAACACGTTTTCTGGGGTTTTCACCACACCACAGTTCGTTGGATATGCAGAACAGGTGATATCTTGGTTTTCGAGGGGTTTCAAGCTGAGATATGCATCTTCTGCGATAAACTTGGAGAGACTTCTGTCCGAAGTATGCTGAATCATCGAGATCGCTCTTTTCGAGCTATTTAATGCGAGAAACACGATATCTGGTGTTTTCAGCACTCCACAGTGCGTATGAAATGCAGAACCGGCGATATCTTGGTTTTCGTGGGGTTTCAAGCTGAGATATGCATTGTCTGCGATAATCTTGGTGAGACTTCAGTCCGAAGTGTGCAGAATCATCGAGATCGCTCTTTTCGAGCTATTTAATGCGAGAAACACGTTTTCTGGGGTTTTCACCACACCACAGTTCGTTGGATATGCAGAACAGGTGATATCTTGGTTTTCGAGGGGTTTCAAGCTGAGATATGCATCTTCTGCGATAAACTTGGAGAGACTTCTGTCCGAAGTATGCTGAATCATCGAGATCGCTCTTTTCGAGCTATTTAATGCGAGAAACACGTTTTCTGGGGTTTTCACCACACCACAGTTCGTTGGATATGCAGAACAGGTGATATCTTGGTTTTCGAGGGGTTTCAAGCTGAGATATGCATCTTCTGCGACAAACTTGGAGAGACT
Source organism: Anthophora plumipes (assembly GCA_951804975.1). Lineage (NCBI taxonomy): Eukaryota > Metazoa > Arthropoda > Insecta > Hymenoptera > Apidae > Anthophora > Anthophora plumipes. The sequence continues at coordinate 47,123 of CATORF010000112.1, forward strand.
TCTGTCCGAAGTATGCTGAATCATCGAGATCGCACTTTTCGAGATATTTAATGCGAGAAACACGATATCTGGTGTTTTCAGCACTCCACAGTGCGTATGATATGCAGAACCGGCGATATCTTGGTTTTCGTGGGGTTTCAAGCTGAGATATGCATTGTCTGCGATAAACTTGGAGAGACTTCTGTCCGAAGTATGCTGAATCATCGAGATCGCTCTTTTCGAGCTATTTAATGCGAGAAACACGATATCTGGTGTTTTCAGCACTCCACAGTGCGTATGAAATGCAGAACCGGCGATATCTTGGTTTTCGTGGGGTTTCAAGCTGAGATATGCATTGTCTGCGATAATCTTGGTGAGACTTCAGTCCGAAGTGTGCAGAATCATCGAGATCGCTCTTTTCGAGCTATTTAATGCGAGAAACACGTTTTCTGGGGTTTTCACCACACCACAGTTCGTTGGATATGCAGAACAGGTGATATCTTGGTTTTCGAGGGGTTTCAAGCTGAGATATGCATCTTCTGCGATAAACTTGGAGAGACTTCTGTCCGAAGTATGCTGAATCATCGAGATCGCTCTTTTCGAGCTATTTAATGCGAGAAACACGTTTTCTGGGGTTTTCACCACACCACAGTTCGTTGGATATGCAGAACAGGTGATATCTTGGTTTTCGAGGGGTTTCAAGCTGAGATATGCATCTTCTGCGACAAACTTGGAGAGACTTCTGTCCGAAGTATGCTGAATCATCGAGATCGCACTTTTCGAGATATTTAATGCGAGAAACACGATATCTGGTGTTTTCAGCACTCCACAGTGCATATGATATGCAGAACCGGCGATATCTTGGTTTTCGTGGGGTTTCAAGCTGAGATATGCATTGTCTGCGATAAACTTGGAGAGACTTCTGTCCGAAGTATGCTGAATCATCGAGATCGCTCTTTTCGAGCTATTTAATTCGAGAAACACGATATCTGGTGTTTTCAGCACTCCACAGTGCGTATGAAATGCAGAACCGGCGATATCTTGGTTTTCGTGGGGTTTCAAGCTGAGATATGCATTGTCTGCGATAATCTTGGTGAGACTTCAGTCCGAAGTGTGCAGAATCATCGAGATCGCTCTTTTCGAGCTATTTAATGCGAGAAACACGTTTTCTGGGGTTTTCACCTCACCACAGTTCGTTGGATATGCAGAACAGGTGATATCTTGGTTTTCGAGGGGTTTCAAGCTGAGATATGCATCTTCTGCGATAAACTTGGAGAGACTTCTGTCCGAAGTATGCTGAATCATCGAGATCGCTCTTTTCGAGCTATTTAATGCGAGAAACACGTTTTCTGGGGTTTTCACCACACCACAGTTCGTTGGATATGCAGAACAGGTGATATCTTGGTTTTCGAGGGGTTTCAAGCTGAGATATGCATCTTCTGCGACAAACTTGGAGAGACTTCTGTCCGAAGTATGCTGAATCATCGAGATCGCACTTTTCGAGATATTTAATGCGAGAAACACGATATCTGGTGTTTTCAGCACTCCACAGTGCGTATGATATGCAGAACCGGCGATATCTTGGTTTTCGTGGTGTTTCAAGCTGAGATATGCATTGTCTGCGATAATCTTGGTGAGACTTCTGTCCGAAGTATGCAGAAACATCGAGATCGCTCTTTTCGACCTATTTAATGCGAGAAACACGTTATCTGGTGTTTTCACCACTCCACAGTGCGTTTGATATGCAGAACCAGCGATATCTTGGTTTTCGTGGGGTTTCAAGCTGAGATATGCATTTTTTACGATAATCATGGTGAGACTTCTGTCAGAAGTATGCAGAATCATCGAGATCGCACTTTTCGAGCTATTTAATGCGAGAAACACGATATCTGGTGTTTTCAGCACTCCACAGTGTGTATGAAATGCAGAACCGGCGATATCTTGGTTTTCGTGGGGTTTCTAGCTGAGATATGCATTGTCTGCGATAATCTTGGTGAGACTTCTGTCCGAAGTGTGCAGAATCATCGAGATCGCTCTTTTCGAGCTATTTAATGCGAGAAACACGTTTTCTGGGGTTTTCACCACACCACAGTTCGTTGGATATGCAGAACAGGTGATATCTTGGTTTTCGAGGGGTTTCAAGCTGAGATATGCATCTTCTGCGATAAACTTGGAGAGACTTCTGTCCGAAGTATGCTGAATCATCGAGATCGCACTTTTCGAGCTATTTAGTGCGAGAAAAACGCTATCTGGTGTTTTCAGCACTCCACAGTGCGTATGATATGCAGAACCGGCGATATCTTGGTTTTCGTGGGGTTTCAAGCTGAGATATGCATTGTCTGCGATAATCTTGGTGAGACTTCTGTCAGAAGTATGCAGAATCATCGAGATCGCACTTTTCGAGCTATTTAATGCGAGAAACAAGATATCTGGTGTTTTCAGCACTCCACAGTGCGTATGAAATGCAGAACCGGCGATATCTTGGTTTTCGTGGGGTTTCAAGCTGAGATATGCATTGTCTGCGATAATCTTGGTGAGACTTCTGTCCGAAGTGTGCAGAATCATCGAGATCGCTCTTTTCGAGCTATTTAATGCGAGAAACACGTTTTCTGGGGTTTTCACCACACCACAGTTCGTTGGATATGCAGAACAGGTAATATCTTGGTTTTCGAGGGGTTTCAAGCAGAGATATGCATTTTCTGCGATAATCTTGGTGAGACTTCTGTCAGAAGTATGCAGAATCATCGAGATTGCACTTTTCGAGCTATTTAATGCGAGAAACACGATATCTGGTGTTTTCAGCACTCCACAGTGCGTATGAAATGCAGAACCCGCGATGTTTGGTTTTCGTCGGGTTTCAAGCTCAGATATCCATTTTCTACGATAATCTTGGTGAAACATCTGTCCGAAGTATGCAGAAACATCAAGAGCGCACTTTTCGAGCTATTTAATGCGAGAAACACGTTTTGCGGGGTTTTCACCACTCCACAGTGCGTTTGATATGCAGAACCAGCGATATCTTGGTTTTCGTGGGGTTTCAAGCTGAGATATGCATTTTTTACGATAATCATGGTGAGACTTCTGTCCGAAGTATGCTGAATCATCGATATCGCACTTTTCGAGCTAGTTAATGCGAGAAAAACCTTATCTGGTGTTTTCACTACCCCACAGTGCGTTTGATATGCAGAACCGGCGATATCTGGGTTTTCGTGGGGTTTCAAGCTGAGATATGCATTTTCTGCGATAATCTTGGTGAGACCTCTGTCCGAAGTATGCAGAAACATCGAGATCGCTCTTTTCGACCTATTTAATGCGAGAAACACGTTATCTTGTGACTTCACCACTCCACAGTGCGATTGAAATGCAGAACCAGCGATATCTTGGTTTTCGTGGGGTTTCAAGCTGAGATATGCATTTTTTACGATAATCATGGTGAGACTTCTTTCCGAAGTATGCAGAATCATCGAGATCGCTCTATTCGAGCTATTTAATGCGACAAAACGTTATCTGGTGTTTTCAGCACTCCACAGTGCGTTTGATATGCAGAACCAGCGATATCTCAGTTTTCGTGGGGTTTCAAGCTGAGATATGCACTTTTTACGATAATCTTGGTGAGACTTCTGTCCGAAGTATGCTTAATCATCGAGATCGCTCTATTCGAGATATTTAATGTGAGAAACACGTTATCTGGTGTTTCCAGCACTCAATACTGCGTTTAATATGCAGAACCAGCGATATCTAGGGTTTCGTGGGGTTTCAAGCTGAGATATGCAATTTTTACGATAATCTTGGTGAGACTTCTGTCCGAAGTATGCAAAATCATCGAGATCGCACTTTTCGAGCTATTTAATGCGAGAAACACGATATCTGGTGTTTTCAGCACTCCACAGTGCGTATGATATGCAGAACCGGCGATATCTTGGTTTTCGTGGGGTTTCAAGCTGAGATATGCATTCTCTGCGATAATCTTGGTGAGACTTCTGTCCGAAGTGTGCAGAATCATCGAGATCGCTCTTTTCGAGCTATGTAATGCGAGAAACACGTTTTCTGGGGTTTTCACCACACCACAGTTTGTTGGATATGCAGAACAGGTGATATCTTGGTTTTCAAGGGGTTTCAAGCAGAGATATGCATTTTCTGCGATAAACTTGGAGAGACTTCTGTCCGAAGTATGCTGAATCATCGAGATAGCACCTTTCGAGCTAGTTAATGCGAGAAAAACCTTATCTGGTGTTTTCACCACTCCACAGTGCGTTTGATATGCAGAACCGGCGATATCTGGGTTTTCGTGGGGTTTCAAGATGAGATATGCATTGTCTGCGATAATCTTGGTGAGACTTCAGTCCGAAGTGTGCAGAATCATCGAGATCGCCCTTTTCGAGCTATTTAATGCGAGAAACACGTTTTCTGGGGTTTTCACCACACCACAGTTCGTTGGATATGCAGAACAGGTGATATCTTGGTTTTCGAGGGGTTTCAAGCTGAGATATGCATCTTCTGCGATAAACTTGGAGAGACTTCTGTCCGAAGTATGCTGAATCATCGAGATCGCTCTTTTCGAGCTATTTAATGCGAGAAACACGTTTTCTGGGGTTTTCACCCCACCACAGTGCGTTTGATATGCAGAACCGGCGATATCTGGGTTTTCGTGGGGTTTCAAGCTGAGATATGCATTTTCTGCGATAATCTTGGTGAGACCTCTGTCCGAAGTATGCAGAAACATCGAGATCGCTCTTTTCGACCTATTTAATGCGAGAAACACGTTATCTTGTGACTTCACCACTCCACAGTGCGATTGAAATGCAGAACCAGCGATATCTTGGTTTTCGTGGGGTTTCAAGCTGAGATATGCATTTTTTACGATAATCATGGTGAGACTTCTTTCCGAAGTATGCAGAATCATCGAGATCGCTCTATTCGAGCTATTTAATGCGACAAAACGTTATCTGGTGTTTTCAGCACTCCACAGTGCGTTTGATATGCAGAACCAGCGATATCTCAGTTTTCGTGGGGTTTCAAGCTGAGATATGCACTTTTTACGATAATCTTGGTGAGACTTCTGTCCGAAGTATGCTTAATCATCGAGATCGCTCTATTCGAGCTATTTAATGTGAGAAACACGTTATCTGGTGTTTCCAGCACTCAATACTGCGTTTAATATGCAGAACCAGCGATATCTAGGTTTTCGTGGGGTTTCAAGCTAAGATATGCAATTTTTACGATAATCTTGGTGAGACTTCTGTCCGAAGTATGCAGAATCATCGAGATCGCACTTTTCGAGCTATTTAATGCGAGAAACACGATATCTGGTGTTTTCAGCACTCCACAGTGCGTATGATATGCAGTACCGGCGATATCTTGGTTTTCGTGGGGTTTCAAGCTGAGATATGCATTCTCTGCGATAATCTTGGTGAGACTTCTGTCCGAAGTGTGCAGAATCATCGAGATCGCTCTTTTCGAGCTATGTAATGCGAGAAACACGTTTTCTGGGGTTTTCACCACACCACAGTTTGTTGGATATGCAGAACAGGTGATATCTTGGTTTTCAAGGGGTTTCAAGCAGAGATATGCATTTTCTGCGATAAACTTGGAGAGACTTCTGTCCGAAGTATGCTGAATCATCGAGATAGCACCTTTCGAGCTAGTTAATGCGAGAAAAACCTTATCTGGTGTTTTCACCACTCCACAGTGCGTTTGATATGCAGAACCGGCGATATCTGGGTTTTCGTGGGGTTTCAAGATGAGATATGCATTGTCTGCGATAATCTTGGTGAGACTTCTGTCCGAAGTATGCAGAAACATCGAGATCGCTCTTTTCGACCTATTTAATGCGAGAAACACGTTATCTGGTGTTTTCACCACTCCACAGTTCGTTGGATATGCAGAACAGGTGATATCTTGGTTTTCGAGGGGTTTCAAGCTGAGATATGCATCTTCTGCGATAAACTTGGAGAGACTTCTGTCCGAAGTATGCTGAATCATCGAGATCGCACTTTTCGAGCTATTTAATGCGAGAAAAACGATATCTGGTGTTTTCAGCACTCCACAGTGCGTATGATATGCAGAACCGGCGATATCTTGGTTTTCGTGGGGTTTCAAGCTGAGATATGCATTGTCTGCGATAATCTTGGTGAGACTTCTGTCAGAAGTATGCAGAATCATCGAGATCGCACTTTTCGAGCTATTTAATGCGAGAAACAAGATATCTGGTGTTTTCAGCACTCCACAGTGCGTATGAAATGCAGAACCGGCGATATCTTGGTTTTCGTGGGGTTTCAAGCTGAGATATGCATTGTCTGCGATAATCTTGGTGAGACTTCTGTCCGAAGTGTGCAGAATCATCGAGATCGCTCTTTTCGAGCTATTTAATGCGAGAAACACGTTTTCTGGGGTTTTCTCCACACCACAGTTCGTTGGATATGCAGAACAGGTGATATCTTGGTTTTCGAGGGGTTTCAAGCAGAGATATGCATTTTCTGCGATAATCTTGGTGAGACTTCTGTCAGAAGTATGCAGAATCATCGAGATTGCACTTTTCGAGCTATTTAATGCGAGAAACACGATATCTGGTGTTTTCAGCACTCCACAGTGCGTATGAAATGCAGAACCCGCGATGTTTGGTTTTCGTCGGGTTTCAAGCTCAGATATCCATTTTCTATGATAATCTTGGTGAAACATCTGTCCGAAGTATGCAGAAACATCAAGAGCGCACTTTTCGAGCTATTTAATGCGAGAAACACGTTTTGCGGGGTTTTCACCACTCCACAGTGCGTTTGATATGCAGAACCAGCGATATCTTGGTTTTCGTGGGGTTTCAAGCTGATATATGCATTTTTTACGATAATCATGGTGAGACTTCTGTCCGAAGTATGCTGAATCATCGATATCGCACTTTTCGAGCTAGTTAATGCGAGAAAAACCTTATCTGGTGTTTTCACTACCCCACAGTGCGTTTGATATGCAGAACCGGCGATATCTGGGTTTTCGTGGGGTTTCATGCTGAGATATGCATTTTCTGCGATAATCTTGGTGAGACCTCTGTCCGAAGTATGCAGAAACATCGAGATCGCTCTTTTCGACCTATTTAATGCGAGAAACACGTTATCTTGTGACTTCACCACTCCACAGTGCGATTGAAATGCAGAACCAGCGATATCTTGGTTTTCGTGGGGTTTCAAGCTGAGATATGCATTTTTTACGATAATCATGGTGAGACTTCTTTCCGAAGTATGCAGAATCATCGAGATCGCTCTATTCGAGCTATTTAATGCGACAAAACGTTATCTGGTGTTTTCAGCACTCCACAGTGCGTTTGATATGCAGAACCAGCGATATCTCAGTTTTCGTGGGGTTTCAAGCTGAGATATGCACTTTTTACGATAATCTTGGTGAGACTTCTGTCCGAAGTATGCTTAATCATCGAGATCGCTCTATTCGAGCTATTTAATGTGAGAAACACGTTATCTGGTGTTTCCAGCACTCAATACTGCGTTTAATATGCAGAACCAGCGATATCTAGGTTTTCGTGGGGTTTCAAGCTGAGATATGCAATTTTTACGATAATCTTGGTGAGACTTCTGTCCGAAGTATGCTTAATCATCGAGATCGCTCGTTTCGAGCTATTTAATGCGAGAAACACGTTATCTGGTGCTTTCACCACTCCACAGTGCGTATGATGTGCAGAACCGACGATATCCTGGTTTTCGTGTGGTTTCAAGCTCAGATATGCATTTTCTGCGATAATCTTGGTGAGACTTCAGTCAGAAGTATGCAGAATCAGCTAGATCGCTCTTTTCGAGCTATTTTATGCGAAAAAACAAGTTTTCTGGTGTTTTCAACATTCCACAGTGCGTTTGATATGCAGAACCGGCGATATTTTGATTTTCGTGGTGTTTCCAGCTGAGATATGCATTTTCTGCGATAATCTTGGTGAGTCTTCGGTCAGAAGTATGCAGAATCACCGAGATCCCTCTTTTCGAGCTTTTTAATGCGAGATAGACGTTATCTGGCTGTTTTCACCACTCCACAGTTCGTTTGATATGCAGAACCGGAGATATCTTGATTTTCGTGGTGTTTCCAGGTGAGATATGCATTTTCTGCGATAATCTAGGTGAGTCTTCTGTCAGAAGTATGCAGAATCATCGAGATCGCTCTTTTCGAGCTAGTTAATGCGAGAAAAACCTTGTCTGGTGTTTTTACCACTCCACAGTGCGTTTGATATGCAGAACCAGCGATATCTTGGCTTTCGTTGGGTTTCAAGCTGAGATATGCATTTTTTACGATAATCTTGGTGAGACTTCTGTCCGAAGTATGCAGATTCATCGCGATCGCTCTTTTCGAGCTGTTTAATGCGAGAAACACGTTATCTGGTGTTTTCACCACTCCACAGTGCCTTTGATATGCAGTACCAGCGATATCTTGGTTTTCGTGGGGTTTCAAGCCGAGATATGCATTTTTTACGATAATCTTGGTGAGACTTCTGTCCGAAGTATGCAGATTTATCGAGATCGCTCTTTTCGAGCTATTTAATGCGAGAAACACGTTATCTGGTGTTATCACCACTCCACAGTGCCTTTGATATGCAGAACCAGCGATATCTCAGTTTTCGTGGGGTTTCAAGCTGAGATATACACTTTTTACGATAATCTTGGTGAGACTTCTGTCCGAAGTATGCTTAATCATCGAGATCGCTCTATTCGAGCTATTTAATGTGAGAAACACGTTATCTGGTGTTTCCAGCACTCAACACTGCGTTTAATATGCAGAACCACCGATATGTAGGTTTTCGTGGGGTTACAAGCTGAGATATGCAATTTCTGCGATAATCTTGGTGAGACATCTGTCCGAAGTATGCTTAATCATCGAGATCGCTCGTTTCGATCTATTTAATGCGAGAAACACGTTATCTGGTGCTTTCACCACTCCACAGTGCGTATGATATGCAGAACCGACGATATCCTGGTTTTCGTGTGGTTTCAAGCTCAGATATGCATTTTCTGCGATAATCTTGGTGAGACTTCAGTCCGAAGTATGCAGAGTCATCTAGATCGCTCTTTTCGAGCTATTTAATGCGAAAAAACAAGGTTTCTGGTGTTTTCAACATTCCACAGTGCGTTTGATATGCAGAACCGGCGATATCTTGATTTTCGTGGTGTTTCCAGCTGAGATATGCATTCTCTGCGATAATCTTGGTGAGTCTTCTGTCAGAAGTATGCAGAATCACCGAGATCCCTCTTTTCGAGCTTTTTAATGCGAGATACACGTTATCTGGCTGTTTTCACCACTCCACAGTTCGTTTGATATGCAGAACCGGCGATATCTTGATTTTCGTGGTGTTTCCAGGTGAGATATGCATTTTCTGCGATAATCTAGGTGAGTCTTCTGTCAGAAGTATGCAGAATCATCGAGATCGCTCTTTTCGAGCTAGTTAATGCGAGAAAAACCTTGTCTGGTGTTTTTACCACTCCACAGTGCGTTTGATATGCAGAACCAGCGATATCTTGGCTTTCGTTGGGTTTCAAGCTGAGATATGCATTTTCAGCGATAATCTTTGTGTTTCATCTATGAGAAGTATGCAGAATCATCTAGATCGCTCTGTTCGAGCTATTTAATGCGAGAAACACGTTTTCTTGTGTTTTCAACACTCCACAGTTCGTTTGATATGCAGAACCGGCGACATCTTGATTTTCGTGGTTTTTCCTGCTGAGATATGCATTTTCAGCGATAATCTTGGTGAGTCTTCTGTCAGAAGTATGCAGAATCTTCGAGATCGCTCATTTCGAGCTAGTTAATGCTAGAAACACCTTATCTGGTGTTTTCACCACTACACAGTTCGTTGTATATGCAGAACAGGAGATATCTTGGTTTTCGTGGGGTTTCTAGCAGAGATATGCATTATCTGCGATAATCATGGTGAGACTTCTGTTAGAAGTATGCAGAATCATCGAGATCGCACTTTTCGATCTATTTAATGCGAGAAACACGTTGTCTGGTGTTTTCACCACTCCACAGTTGGTTTGATATGCAGAACCGGCGATGTTTGGTTTTCGTCGGGTTTCAAGCTGAGATATGCATTTTCTGCGATAATCTTGGTGAGACTTCAGTCAGAGGTATGCAGAATCTACGAGATCGCTCATTTCGAGCTAGTTAATTCGAGAAACACGTTGTCTGGTGTTTTCACCACTCCACAGTTGGTTTGATATGCAGAACCGGCGATATCTTGATTTTCGTGGTGTTTCCAGCTGGGATATGCATTTTCTGCGATAATCTTTGTGTTTCATCTATGAGAAGTATGCAGAATCATCCAGAACGCTCTTTTCGATCTATTTAATGTGAGAAACACGTTGTCTGGTGTTTTCACCACTCCACAGTTGGTTTGATATGCAGAACCGGCGATATCTTGATTTTCGTGGTGTTTCCAGCTGAGATATGCATTTTCTGCGATAATCTTGGTGAGTCTTCTGTCAGAAGTATGCAGAATCACCGAGATCCCTCTTTTCGAGCTTTTTAATGCGAGATACACGTTATCTGGCTGTTTTCACCACTCCACAGTTCGTTTGATATGCAGAACCGGCGATATCTTGATTTTCGTGGTGTTTCCAGGTGAGATATGCATTTTTTACGATAATCTTGGTGAGACTACTGTCCGAAGTATGCAGATTCATCGCGATCGCTCTTTTCGAGCTGTTTAATGCGAGAAACACGTTATCTGGTGTTTTCACCACTCCACAGTGCGTTTGATATGCAGTACCAGCGATATCTTGGTTTTCGTGGGGTTTCAAGCCGAGATATGCATTTTTTACGATAATCTTGGTGAGACTTCTGTCCGAAGTATGCAGATTCATCGATATCGCTCTTTTCGAGCTATTTAATGCGAGAAACACGTTATCTGGTTTTTTCACCACTCCACAGTGCGTTTGATATGTAGAGCCACCGACAAATTGGTTTTCGTGGGGTTTCCAGCTGAAATATGCATTTTCTGCGATAATCTTTGTGTTTCATCTATGAGAAGTATGCAGAATCATCCAGAACGCTCTTTTCGAGCTAGTTAATGCGAGTAACACGTTTTCTGGTGTTTTCACCACCCCACAGTGCGTTTGATATGCAGAACCGGCGACATCTTGGTTTTCGTCGGGTTTCAAGCTGAGATATGCATTTTCTGCGATAATATTGGTGAGACTTCTGTCCGAAGTATGCAGAACCATCGACATCGCTCTTTTCGAGCTATTTAATGCGAGAAATACGTTTTCTGGGGTTTTCACCACACCACAGTTCGTTTGATATGCAGCACCGGCGACATCTTTTTTTTCGACGGGTTTCAAGCTGAGACATGCATTTTCGGCGATAATATTGGTGAAACTTCTGTCCGAAGTATGCAGAATCATCTAGATCGCTCTTTTCGAGCTATTTAATGCGAGAAACACGTTTTCTGGTGTGTTCACCACTCCACAGTACGTTTGACATGCAGAAACGGAGATACCTTGATTTCGGTCGGGTTTCAAGCTGAGATATGCATTTTCTGCGATAATATTGGTGAGACTTCAGTTAGAAGTATGCAGAATCATCGAGATCGCTCCATTCGAGCTATGTAATGCGAGAAACACGTTATCTGGTGTTTTCATCACTCCACAGGGCGTTTGATATGCAGAACCGGCGATATGTTGGTTTTCGTGGAGTTTCCATCTGAGATATGCATTTCCTGCGATAATCTTGGTGAGACTTCAGTCAGATGTATGCAGAATCAACTAGATCGCTCGTTTCGATCTATTTAATGCGAAAAAACAAGTTTTCTGGTGTTTTGACCACTCCACAGTACGTTTGACATGCAGAAACGGAGATACCTTGGTTTCGGTCGGGTTTCAAGCTGAGATATGCATTTTCTGCGATAAAATTGGTGAGACTTCAGTTAGAAGTATGCAGAATCATCGAGATCGCTCTATTCGAGCTATTTAATGCGAGAAACACGTTTTCTGGGGCTTTCAACACACCACAGTTCGTTGGATTTGCAGAACAGGTGATATCTTGGGTTTCGAGGGGTTTCAAGCTGAGATATGGATTTTCTGCGATAAACTTCGTGATACATCTGTCCGAAGTATGCAGAATCATCGACATCGCTCTTTTCGAGCTATTTAATGCGAGAAACACGTTATCTGGTGTTTTCACCACTCCACAGTGCGTTTGATATGCAGTACCAGCGATATCTTGGTTTTCGTGGGGTTTCAAGCTGAGATATGAATTTTTTAGGATAATCTTGGTGAGACTTCTGTCCGAAGTATGCAGAATCATCGAGATCGCTCTATTCGAGCTATTTAATGCGACAAAACGTTATCCGGTGTTTTCCCCACTCCACAGTGCGTATGATATGCAGAACCGAAGATATCTTGGTTTTCGTGGGGTTTCAAGCTCATATATGCATTTTCTGCGATAATCTTGGTGAGACTTCTGTTAGAAGTATGCAGAATCATCGAGATCGCTCTTTTCGAGCTATTTAATGCGAGAAACACGTTATCTGGTGTTTTCACCACTCCACAGTGCGTATGATATGCAGAACCGGCGATATCTTGGTTTTCGTGGGGTTTCATGCTGAGATATGCATTATCTGCGATAATCTTGGTGAGACTTCTGTCCGAAGTGTGCAGAATCATCGAGATCGCTCTTTTCAAGCTATTTCATGCGAGAAACACGTTTTCTGGGGTTTTCACAACACCACAGTTCATTGGATATGCAGAACAGGTGATATCTTGTTTTCCAGGGGTTTCAAGCTGAGATATGCATTTTCTTCGATAAACTTGGTGAGACTTCTGTCCGAAGTATGCAGAATCATCGAGATCGCTCTCTTCGAGCTATTTAATTCGAGAAACACGTTATCTGGTGTTTTCACCACTCCACAGTGCGTTTGATATGCAGTACCAGCGATATCTTGGTTTTCGTGGAGTTTCAAGCTGAGATATGCATTTTTTACGATAATCTTGGTGAGACTTCTTTCCGAAGTATGCAGATTCATCGAGATCGCTCTATTCGAGATATTTAATGCTACAAAACGTTATCCGGTGTTTCACCACTCCACAGTGCGTATGATATGCAGAACCGACGATATCTTGGTTTTCGTGGGGTTTCAAGCTGAGATATGCATATTTTACGATAATCTTGGTGAGACTTCTGTCCGAAGTATGCAGAATCATCGAGATCGCTCCTTTCGAGCTACTTAATGCGAGAAACACGTTATCTGGTTACTTTCACCACTCCACAGTGCGTTTGATATGCAGAACCAGAGATATCTTGGCTTTCGTGGGGTTTCAAGCTGAGATATGCATTTTCAGCGATAAGCTTGGTGAGACGTTTGTCCGAAGAATGCAGAAACATCGAGAGCGCTCTTTTCGAGCTATTTAATGCGAGAAACACGTTTTCTGGGGTTTTCACCACTCCACAGTTCGTTGGATATGCAGGACAGGAGATATCTTGGTTTTCGTGGGGTTTCTAGCAGAGATATGCATTTTCTGCGATAATCATGGTGAGACTTCTGTTAGAAGTATGCAGAATCATCGAGATCGCACTTTTCGATCTATTTAATGCGAGAAACACGTTGTCTGGTGTTTTCACCACTCCACAGTTGGTTTGATATGCAGAACCGGCGATGTTTGGTTTTCGTCGGGTTTCAAGTTGAGATATGCATTTTCTACGATACTCTTGGTGAAACGTCTGTCCGAAGTATGCAGAAACATCAAGAGCGCTCTTTTCGAGCTATTTAATGCGAGAAACACGTTTTCTGGAGTTTTCACCACACCACAGTTCGTTGGATGTGCAGAACCGGAGATATCTTGGTTTTCGGGGGGTTTCAAGCTGAGATATGCATTTTCTGGGATAATCCTGGTGAGACTTCTGTACGAAGTATGCAGAAACATCGAGAGCGCTCTTTTCCAGCTATTTAATGCGAGAAACACGTTTTCTGGGGTTTTCACCACACCACAGTTCGTTGGATATGCAGAACAGGAGATATCTTGGTTTGCGTGGGGTTTCAAGCAGAGATATGCATTTTCTGCGATAATCTCGGTGAGACTTCTGTTAGAAGTATGCAGAATCATCGAGATCGCTCTTTTCGAGCTATTTAATTCGAGAAACACGTTATCTGGTGTTTTCACCACTCCACAGTGCGTATGATATGCAGAACCGGCGATATCTTGGTTTCCGTGGGGTTTCATGGTGAGATATGCATTATCTACGATAATCTTGGTGAGACTTCTTTCCGAAGTATGCAGATTCATCGAGATCGCTCTATTCGAGATATTTAATGCTACAAAACGTTATCCGGTGTTTCACCACTCCACAGTGCGTATGATATGCAGAACCGACGATATCTTGGTTTTCGTGGGGTTTCAAGCTGAGATATGCATTTTTTACGATAATCTTGGTGAGACTTCTGTCCGAAGTATGCAGAATCATCGAGATCGCTCTTTTCGAGCTATTTAATTCGAGAAACACGTTATCTGGTGTTTTCACCACTCCACAGTGCGTTTGATATGCAGTACCAGCGATATCTTGGTTTTCGTGGAGTTTCAAGCTGAGATATGCATTTTTTACGATAATCTTGGTGAGACTTCTTTCCGAAGTATGCAGATTCATCGAGATCGCTCTATTCGAGATATTTAATGCTACAAAACGTTATCCGGTGTTTCACCACTCCACAGTGCGTATGATATGCAGAACCGACGATATCTTGGTTTTCGTGGGGTTTCAAGATGAGATATGCATTTTTTACGATAATCTTGGTGAGACTTCTGTCCGAAGTATGCAGAATCATCGAGATCGCTCCTTTCGAGCTATTTAATGCGAGAAACACGTTATCTGGTTGCTTTCACTACTCCACAGTGCGTTTGATATGCAGAACCAGAGATATCTTGGCTTTCGTGGGGTTTCAAGCTGAGATATGCATTTTCAGCGATAAGCTTGGTGAGGCGTTTGTCCGAAGAATGCAGAAACATCGAGAGCGCTCTTTTCGAGCTATTTAATGCGAGAAACACGTTTTCTGGGGTTTTCACCACTCCACAGTTCGTTGGATATGCAGGACAGGAGATATCTTGGTTTTCGTGGGTTTTCTAGCAGAGATATGCATTTTCTGCGATAATCATGGTGAGACTTCTGTTAGAAGTATGCAGAATCATCGAGATCGCACTTTTCGATCTATTTAATGCGAGAAACACGTTGTCTGGTGTTTTCACCACTCCACAGTTGGTTTGATATGCAGAACCGGCGATGTTTGGTTTTCGTCGGGTTTCAAGTTGAGATATGCATTTTCTACGATACTCTTGGTGAAACGTCTGTCCGAAGTATGCAGAAACATCAAGAGCGCTCTTTTCGAGCTATTTAATGCGAGAAACACGTTTTCTGGAGTTTTCACCACTCCACAGTACGTTTAACATGCAGAACCGGAGATATCTTGGTTTCGGTCGGGTTTCAAGCTGAGATATGCATTTTCTACGATAATCTTGGTCAGACGTCTGTCAGAAGTATGCAGAATCTTCGAGATCGCTCTTTTCGAGCTACTTAATGCGAGAAACACGTTATCTGGTGTTTTCACCACTCCACAGTGCGTTTGACATGCAGTACCGGCGACATCTTGGATTTCGTCGGGGTTCAAGCTGAGATATGCATTTTCTACGATAATCTTGGTGAGACTTCTGTACGAAGTATGCAGAAACATCGAGAGCGCTCTTTTCGAGCTATTTAATGCGAGAAACACGTTTTCTGGGGTTTTCACCACACCACAGTTCGTTGGATATGCAGAACAGGTGATATCTTGGTTTGCGTGGGGTTTCAAGCAGAGATATGCATTTTCTGCGATAATCTCGGTGAGACTTCTGTTAGAAGTATGCAGAATCATCGAGATCGCTCTTTTCGAGCTATTTAATGCGAGAAACACGTTATCTGGTGTTTTCACCACTCCACAGTGCGTATGATATGCAGAACCGGCGATATCTTGGTTTTCGTGGGGTTTCATGGTGAGATATGCATTATCTACGATAATCTTGGTGAGACTTCTGTCCGAAGTGTGCAGAATCATCGAGATCGCACTTTTCAAGCTATTTAATGCGAGAAACACGTTATCTGGTGTTTTCATCACTCCACAGGGCGTTTGATATGCAGAACCAGCGATATCTTGGCTTTCGTGGGGTTTCAAGCTGAGATATGCATTTTCTGCGATAAGCTTGGTGAGACATTTGTCCGAAGTATGCAGAAACATCGGGAACGCTCTTTTCGAGCTATTTAATGCGCGAAACACGTTTTCTGGGTTTTTCACCACTCCACAGTTCTTTGGATATGCAGAAGAGGAGATATCTTGGTTTGCGTGGGGTTTCAAGCAGAGATATGCATTTTCTGCGATAACCTTGGTGAGACTTCTGTTAGAAGTATGCAGAATCATCGAGATCGCTCTATTCGAGCTATTTAATGCGACAAAACGTTATCCGGTGTTGTCACTACTCCACAGTGCGTATGATACGCAGAACCGACGATATCTTGGTTTTCGTGGGGTATCAAGCTGAGATATGCATTTTCTGCGATAATCTTGGTGAGACTTCTGTCCGAAGTATGCAGAATCTTCGAGATCGCTCTTTTGGAGCTATTTAATGCGAGAAACACGTTTTCTGGTGTTTTCACCACCCCACAGTGCGTTTGATATGCAGAACCGGCGACATCTTTTTTTTCGACGGGTTTCAAGCTGAGATATGCATTTTCTGCGATAATATTGGTGTGACTTCAGTCAGAAGTATGCAGAATGATCTAGTTCGCTCGTTTCGAGCTATTTAATGCGAGAAACACGTTATCTGGTTGCTTTCACCACTCCACAGTGCGTTTGATATGCAGAACCGGCGACATCTTGGTTTTCGTGAGGTTTCAAGCTGAGATATGCATTTTCTGCGATAATATTGGTGAGACTTCTGTCCGAAGTATGCAGAATCATCTAGATCGCTCTTTTCGAGCTACTTAATGCGAGAAACACGTTTTCTGGTGTATTCACCACTCCACAGTACTTTTGACATGCAGAAACGGAGATACCTTGATTTCGGTCGGGTTTCAAGCTGAGATATGCATTTTCTGCGATAATATTGGTGAGACTTCAGTTAGAAGTATGCAGAATCATCGAGATCGCTCTATTCGAGCTATTTAATGCGAGAAACACGTTATCTGGTGTTTTCATCACTCCACAGGGCGTTTGATATGCAGAACCGGCGATATCTTGGTTTTCGTGGGGTTTCCATCTGAGATATGCATTTCCTGCGATAATCTTGGAGAGACATCAGTCAGATGTATGCAGAATCATCTAGATCGCTCGTTTCGAGCTATTTAATGCGAAAAAACAAGTTTTGTGGTGTTTTGACCACTCAACAGTACGTTTGACATGCAGAAACGGAGATACCTTGGTTTCGGTCGGGTTTCAAGCTGAGATATGCATTTTCTGCGATAATATTGTTGAGACTTCAGTTAGAAGTATGCAGAATCATCGAGATCGCTCTATTCGAGCTATTTAATGCGAGAAACACGTTTTCTGGGGTTTTCACCACACCACAGTGCGTTTGATATGCAGAACCAGCGATATCTTGGCTTTCGTGGGGTTTCAAGCTGAGATATGCATTTTCTGCGATAAGCATGGTGAGACATTTGTCCGAAGTATGCAGAAACATCGGGAGCGCTCTTTTCGAGCTATTTAATGCGAGAAACACGTTGTCTGGTGTTTTCACCACTCCACAGTGCGTTTGATATGCAGAACCGGCGACATCTTGGCTTTAGTCGGGGTTCAAACTGAGACATGCATTTTCTGCGATAATCCTGGTGATTCTTCTGTCAGAAGTATGCAGAATCATCGAAAACGCTCTTTTCGAGCTGTTTAATGCGAGAAACACGTTATCTGGTGTTTTCACCACTCCACAGTGCGTTTGAAATGCAGAACCGGCGACATCTTGATTTTCGTGTGGTTTCAAGGTGAGATATGCATTTTCTGCGATAATCGTGGTATGACTTCATTCAGAAGTATGCAGAATCATCTAGATCGCTCTTGTCGAGCTATTTAATGCAAAAAAACAAGTTTCCCGGTGTTTTCAACATTCCACAGTGCGTTTGATATGCAGAACCGGCGATATCTTGATTTTCGTGGTGTTTCCAGCTCAGATATGCATTTTCTGCGATAATAGTGGTGAGACATCAGTCAGAAGTATGCAGAATCTTCGAGAACGCTCTTTTCGAGCTACTTAATGCGAGAAACACGTTTTCTGGTGTATTCACCACTCCACAGTACGTTTGACATGCAGAACCGAAGATATCTTGGATTTCGTCGGGTTTCAAGCTGAGATATGCATTTTCTGCGATTATCTTGGTGAGACTACAGTCAGAAGTATGCAGAATCATCTAGATCGCTCTTGTCGAGCTATTTAATGCAACAAAACAAGTTTCCTGGTGTTTTCAACATTCCACAGTGCGTATGATATGCAGAACCGGCGATATCTTGATTTTGGTGGTGTTTCCAGTTGAGATATGCATTTTCTGAGATAATCTTGGTGAGTCTTCTGTCAGAAGTATGCAGAATCATCGAGATCGCTCTTTTCGAGCTACTTAATGCGAGAAACACGTTAGCTGGTGTTTTCGCCACTCCACAGTGCGTTTGACATGCAGAACCGCAGATATCTTGGTTACGTTCGGGATTCAAGCTGAGATATGCATTTTCTGCGATAATCTTGGTGAGACTTCAGTCAGAAGTATGCAGAATCATCTAGATCGCTCTTGCCGAGCTATTTAACGCGAGAAACACGTTATCTGGTGTTTTCACCTCTCCACAGTGCGTTTGATATGCAGAACCGGCGACATCTTGGCTTTAGTCGGGGTTCAAACTGAGACATGCATTTTCTGCGATAATCCTGATGATTCTTCTGTCAGAAGTATGCAGAATCATCGAAAACGCTCTTTTCGAGCTGTTTAATGCGAGAAACACGTTATCTGGTGTTTTCACCACTCCACAGTGCGTTTGATATGCAGAACCGGCGACATCTTGGATTTCGTCGGGTTTCAAGCTGAGATATGCATTTTCTGCGATTATCTTGGTGAGACTTCAGTCAGAAGTATGCAGAATCATCTAGATCGCTCTTGTCGAGCTATTTAATGCAAAAAAACAAGTTTCCCGGTGTTTTAAACATTCCACAGTGCGTTTGATATGCGGAACCGGCGATATCTTGATTTTCGTGGTGTTTCCAGCTGAGATATGCATTTTCTGCGATAATCTTGGTGAGTCTTCTGACAGAAGTATGCAGAATCATCGGGATCGCTCTTTTCGAGCTATTTAATGCGAGAAACTCGTTATCTGGTTGTTTTCACCACTCCACATTGCGTTTGATATGCAGAACCGGCGTCATCTTGATTTTCGTGAGGTTTCAAGTCGAGATATGCATTTTTTGCGATAATATTCGTGAGACTTCTGTCCGAAGTATGCTTAATCATCGAGATCGCTCTATTCGAACTATTTAATGCGACAAAACGTTATCTGGTGTTTTCAGCACTCCACAGTGCGTTTGATATGCAGAACCAGCGATATCTCAGTTTTCGTGGGGTTTCCAGCTGAGATATGCATTTTCTGAGATAATCTTGGTGAGACCTCTGTCCGAAGTATGCAGAAACATCGAGATCGCTCTTTTCGACCTATTTAATGCGAGAAACACGTTATCTGGTGTTTTCACCAGTCCACAGTGCGTTTGATATGCAGAACCAGCGATATCTTGGTTTTCGTGGGGTTTCAAGCTGAGATATGCATTTTTTACGATAATCATGGTGAGACTTCTGTCCGAAGTATGCAGAATCATCGAGATCGCACTTTTCGAGCTATTTAATGCGAGAAACACGATATCTGGTGTTTTCAGCAATCCACAGTGCGTATGATATGCAGAACCGGCGATATCTTGGTTTTCGTGGGGTTTCAAGCTGAGATATGCATTGTCTGCGATAATCTTGGTGAGACTTCTGTCAGAAGTATGCAGAATCATCGGGATCGCTCTTTTCGAGCTATTTAATGCGAAAAAACAAGTTCTCTGGTGTTTTCACCACTCCACAGTGCGTTTGATATGCAGAGCCGGCGACATCTTTGATTTCGTCGGGGTTCAAGCTGACATATGCATTTTCTGCGATAATAATGGTGAGACTTCAGTCAGAAGTATGCAGAATCATCTAGATCGTTCGTTTCGAGCTATTTAATGCGAGAAACACGCTATCTGGTGTTTTCACCACTCCACTGTGCGTTTGATATGCAGAACCGACAATATCTTGGTTTTCGTGGGGTTTCAAGCTCAGATATGCATTTTCTGCGATAATCTTGGTGAGACTTCTGTCCGAAGTATGCAGAGTCATCGAGATCGTATTTTTCGAGCTATTTAATGCGAGAAACACGTATTCTGGGGTTTTCACCACTCCACAGTTCGTTGGATATGCAGAACAGGAGATATCTTGGTTTTCGTGGGGTTTTAAGCTGAGGTATGCAATTTCTGCGATAATCTTGGTGAGACTTCTGTCCGAAGTATGCTTAATCATCGAGATCGCTCTATTCGAGCTATTTAATGCGAGAAACACGTTATCTGGTGTTTTCAGCACACCACAGTGCGTTGGATATGCAGAACCAGCGATATCTGGGTTTTCGTGGGGTTTCAAGCTGAGATATGCATTTTTTACGATAATCTTGGTGAGACTTCTGTCCGAAGTATGCTTAATCATCGATATCGCTCTTTTCGAGCTACTTAATGCAAGAAACACGTTTTCTGGTGTTTTCACGGCTCCACAGTACGTTTGATGTGCAGAACCGCAGATATCTTGGTTTTCGTGAGGTTTCAAGCTGAGATATGCATTTTCTGCGATAATCTTGGTGAGACCTCTGTCCGAAGTATGTAGAAACATCGAGATCGCACTTTTCGAGTTATTTAATGCGACAAACACGTTATCTGGTGTTTTCACCGCTCCACAGTGCGTTTGATATGCAGAACCAGCGAAATCTTGGTTTTCGTGGGGTTTCTAGCAGAGATATGCATTATCTGCGATAATCATGTTGAGACTTCTGTTAGAAGTATGCAGAATCTTCGAGATCGTACTTTTCGACCTATTTAATGCGAGAAACACGTTATCTTGTGACTTCACCACTCCACAGTGCGATTGAAATGCAGAACCAGCGATATCTTGGTTTTCGTGGGGTTTCAAGCTGAGATATGCATTTTTTACGATAATCATGGTGAGACTTCTTTCCGAAGTATGCAGAATCATCGAGATCGCTCTATTCGAGCTATTTAATGCGACAAAACGTTATCTGGTGTTTTCAGCACTCCACAGTGCGTTTGATATGCAGAACCAGCGATATCTCAGTTTTCGTGGGGTTTCAAGCTGAGATATGCACTTTTTACGATAATCTTGGTGAGACTTCTGTCCGAAGTATGCTTAATCATCGAGATCGCTCTATTCGAGCTATTTAATGTGAGAAACACGTTATCTGGTGTTTCCAGCACTCAATACTGCGTTTAATATGCAGAACCAGCGATATCTAGGTTTTCGTGGGGTTTCAAGCTGAGATATGCAATTTTTACGATAATCTTGGTGAGACTTCTGTCCGAAGTATGCTTAATCATCGAGATCGCTCGTTTCGAGCTATTTAATGCGAGAAACACGTTATCTGGTGCTTTCACCACTCCACAGTGCGTATGATGTGCAGAACCGACGATATCCTGGTTTTCGTGTGGTTTCAAGCTCAGATATGCATTTTCTGCGATAATCTTGGTGAGACTTCAGTCAGAAGTATGCAGAATCATCTAGATCGCTCTTTTCGAGCTATTTAATGCGAAAAAACAAGTTTTCTGGTGTTTTCAACATTCCACAGTGCGTTTGATATGCAGAACCGGCGATATCTTGATTTTCGTGGTGTTTCCAGCTGAGATATGCATTTTCTGCGATAATCTAGGTGAGTCTTCTGCCAGAAGTAAGCAGAATCATCTAGATCGCTCTTTTCGAGCTATTTAATGCGAGAAAGACGTTATCTGGTTGTTTTCACCACTCTACAGTGCGTTTGATATGCAGAACCGGCGACGTCTTGATTTTCGTGAGGTTTCAAGCTGAGATATGCATTTTCTGCGATAATCTTGGTGAGACTTCAGTCAGAAGTATGCAGAATCAGCTAGATCGCTCTTTTCGAGCTATTTAATGCGAAAAAACAAGTTTTCTGGTGTTTTCAACATTCCACAGTGCGTTTGATATGCAGAACCGGCGATATTTTGATTTTCGTGGTGTTTCCAGCTGAGATATGCATTTTCTGCGATAATCTTGGTGAGTCTTCGGTCAGAAGTATGCAGAATCACCGAGATCCCTCTTTTCGAGCTTTTTAATGCGAGATACACGTTATCTGGCTGTTTTCACCACTCCACAGTTCGTTTGATATGCAGAACCGGAGATATCTTGATTTTCGTGGTGTTTCCAGGTGAGATATGCATTTTCTGCGATAATCTAGGTGAGTCTTCTGTCAGAAGTATGCAGAATCATCGAGATCGCTCTTTTCGAGCTAGTTAATGCGAGAAAAACCTTGTCTGGTGTTTTTACCACTCCACAGTGCGTTTGATATGCAGAACCAGCGATATCTTGGCTTTCGTTGGGTTTCAAGCTGAGATATGCATTTTTTACGATAATCTTGGTGAGACTTCTGTCCGAAGTATGCAGATTCATCGCGATCGCTCTTTTCGAGCTGTTTAATGCGAGAAACACGTTATCTGGTGTTTTCACCACTCCACAGTGCCTTTGATATGCAGTACCAGCGATATCTTGGTTTTCGTGGGGTTTCAAGCCGAGATATGCATTTTTTACGATAATCTTGGTGAGACTTCTGTCCGAAGTATGCAGATTTATCGAGATCGCTCTTTTCGAGCTATTTAATGCGAGAAACACGTTATCTGGTGTTATCACCACTCCACAGTGCCTTTGATATGCAGAACCAGCGATATCTCAGTTTTCGTGGGGTTTCAAGCTGAGATATACACTTTTTACGATAATCTTGGTGAGACTTCTGTCCGAAGTATGCTTAATCATCGAGATCGCTCTATTCGAGCTATTTAATGTGAGAAACACGTTATCTGGTGTTTCCAGCACTCAACACTGCGTTTAATATGCAGAACCACCGATATGTATGTTTTCGTGGGGTTACAAGCTGAGATATGCAATTTCTGCGATAATCTTGGTGAGACATCTGTCCGAAGTATGCTTAATCATCGAGATCGCTCGTTTCGATCTATTTAATGCGAGAAACACGTTATCTGGTGCTTTCACCACTCCACAGTGCGTATGATATGCAGAACCGACGATATCCTGGTTTTCGTGTGGTTTCAAGCTCAGATATGCATTTTCTGCGATAATCTTGGTGAGACTTCAGTCCGAAGTATGCAGAGTCATCTAGATCGCTCTTTTCGAGCTATTTAATGCGAAAAAACAAGGTTTCTGGTGTTTTCAACATTCCACAGTGCGTTTGATATGCAGAACCGGCGATATCTTGATTTTCGTGGTGTTTCCAGCTGAGATATGCATTCTCTGCGATAATCTTGGTGAGTCTTCTGTCAGAAGTATGCAGAATCACCGAGATCCCTCTTTTCGAGCTTTTTAATGCGAGATACACGTTATCTGGCTGTTTTCACCACTCCACAGTTCGTTTGATATGCAGAACCGGCGATATCTTGATTTTCGTGGTGTTTCCAGGTGAGATATGCATTTTCTGCGATAATCTAGGTGAGTCTTCTGTCAGAAGTATGCAGAATCATCGAGATCGCTCTTTTCGAGCTAGTTAATGCGAGAAAAACCTTGTCTGGTGTTTTTACCACTCCACAGTGCGTTTGATATGCAGAACCAGCGATATCTTGGCTTTCGTTGGGTTTCAAGCTGAGATATGCATTTTCAGCGATAATCTTTGTGTTTCATCTATGAGAAGTATGCAGAATCATCTAGATCGCTCTGTTCGAGCTATTTAATGCGAGAAACACGTTTTCTTGTGTTTTCAACACTCCACAGTTCGTTTGATATGCAGAACCGGCGACATCTTGATTTTCGTGGTTTTTCCTGCTGAGATATGCATTTTCAGCGATAATCTTGGTGAGTCTTCTGTCAGAAGTATGCAGAATCTTCGAGATCGCTCATTTCGAGCTAGTTAATGCTAGAAACACCTTATCTGGTGTTTTCACCACTACACAGTTCGTTGTATATGCAGAACAGGAGATATCTTGGTTTTCGTGGGGTTTCTAGCAGAGATATGCATTATCTGCGATAATCATGGTGAGACTTCTGTTAGAAGTATGCAGAATCATCGAGATCGCACTTTTCGATCTATTTAATGCGAGAAACACGTTGTCTGGTGTTTTCACCACTCCACAGTTGGTTTGATATGCAGAACCGGCGATGTTTGGTTTTCGTCGGGTTTCAAGCTGAGATATGCATTTTCTGCGATAATCTTGGTGAGACTTCAGTCAGAGGTATGCAGAATCTACGAGATCGCTCATTTCGAGCTAGTTAATTCGAGAAACACGTTGTCTGGTGTTTTCACCACTCCACAGTTGGTTTGATATGCAGAACCGGCGATATCTTGATTTTCGTGGTGTTTCCAGCTGGGATATGCATTTTCTGCGATAATCTTTGTGTTTCATCTATGAGAAGTATGCAGAATCATCCAGAACGCTCTTTTCGATCTATTTAATGTGAGAAACACGTTGTCTGGTGTTTTCACCACTCCACAGTTGGTTTGATATGCAGAACCGGCGATATCTTGATTTTCGTGGTGTTTCCAGCTGAGATATGCATTTTCTGCGATAATCTTGGTGAGTCTTCTGTCAGAAGTATGCAGAATCACCGAGATCCCTCTTTTCGAGCTTTTTAATGCGAGATACACGTTATCTGGCTGTTTTCACCACTCCACAGTTCGTTTGATATGCAGAACCGGCGATATCTTGATTTTCGTGGTGTTTCCAGGTGAGATATGCATTTTTTACGATAATCTTGGTGAGACTACTGTCCGAAGTATGCAGATTCATCGCGATCGCTCTTTTCGAGCTGTTTAATGCGAGAAACACGTTATCTGGTGTTTTCACCACTCCACAGTGCGTTTGATATGCAGTACCAGCGATATCTTGGTTTTCGTGGGGTTTCAAGCCGAGATATGCATTTTTTACGATAATCTTGGTGAGACTTCTGTCCGAAGTATGCAGATTCATCGATATCGCTCTTTTCGAGCTATTTAATGCGAGAAACACGTTATCTGGTTTTTTCACCACTCCACAGTGCGTTTGATATGTAGAGCCACCGACAAATTGGTTTTCGTGGGGTTTCCAGCTGAAATATGCATTTTCTGCGATAATCTTTGTGTTTCATCTATGAGAAGTATGCAGAATCATCCAGAACGCTCTTTTCGAGCTAGTTAATGCGAGTAACACGTTTTCTGGTGTTTTCACCACCCCACAGTGCGTTTGATATGCAGAACCGGCGACATCTTGGTTTTCGTCGGGTTTCAAGCTGAGATATGCATTTTCTGCGATAATATTGGTGAGACTTCTGTCCGAAGTATGCAGAACCATCGACATCGCTCTTTTCGAGCTATTTAATGCGAGAAATACGTTTTCTGGGGTTTTCACCACACCACAGTTCGTTTGATATGCAGCACCGGCGACATCTTTTTTTTCGACGGGTTTCAAGCTGAGACATGCATTTTCGGCGATAATATTGGTGAAACTTCTGTCCGAAGTATGCAGAATCATCTAGATCGCTCTTTTCGAGCTATTTAATGCGAGAAACACGTTTTCTGGTGTGTTCACCACTCCACAGTACGTTTGACATGCAGAAACGGAGATACCTTGATTTCGGTCGGGTTTCAAGCTGAGATATGCATTTTCTGCGATAATATTGGTGAGACTTCAGTTAGAAGTATGCAGAATCATCGAGATCGCTCCATTCGAGCTATGTAATGCGAGAAACACGTTATCTGGTGTTTTCATCACTCCACAGGGCGTTTGATATGCAGAACCGGCGATATGTTGGTTTTCGTGGAGTTTCCATCTGAGATATGCATTTCCTGCGATAATCTTGGTGAGACTTCAGTCAGAAGTATGCAGAATCAACTAGATCGCTCGTTTCGATCTATTTAATGCGAAAAAACAAGTTTTCTGGTGTTTTGACCACTCCACAGTACGTTTGACATGCAGAAACGGAGATACCTTGGTTTCGGTCGGGTTTCAAGCTGAGATATGCATTTTCTGCGATAAAATTGGTGAGACTTCAGTTAGAAGTATGCAGAATCATCGAGATCGCTCTATTCGAGCTATTTAATGCGAGAAACACGTTTTCTGGGGCTTTCAACACACCACAGTTCGTTGGATTTGCAGAACAGGTGATATCTTGGGTTTCGAGGGGTTTCAAGCTGAGATATGGATTTTCTGCGATAAACTTCGTGATACATCTGTCCGAAGTATGCAGAATCATCGACATCGCTCTTTTCGAGCTATTTAATGCGAGAAACACGTTATCTGGTGTTTTCACCACTCCACAGTGCGTTTGATATGCAGTACCAGCGATATCTTGGTTTTCGTGGGGTTTCAAGCTGAGATATGAATTTTTTAGGATAATCTTGGTGAGACTTCTGTCCGAAGTATGCAGAATCATCGAGATCGCTCTATTCGAGCTATTTAATGCGACAAAACGTTATCCGGTGTTTTCCCCACTCCACAGTGCGTATGATATGCAGAACCGAAGATATCTTGGTTTTCGAGGGGTTTCAAGCTCATATATGCATTTTCTGCGATAATCTTGGTGAGACTTCTGTTAGAAGTATGCAGAATCATCGAGATCGCTCTTTTCGAGCTATTTAATGCGAGAAACACGTTATCTGGTGTTTTCACCACTCCACAGTGCGTATGATATGCAGAACCGGCGATATCTTGGTTTTCGTGGGGTTTCATGCTGAGATATGCATTATCTGCGATAATCTTGGTGAGACTTCTGTCCGAAGTGTGCAGAATCATCGAGATCGCTCTTTTCAAGCTATTTCATGCGAGAAACACGTTTTCTGGGGTTTTCACAACACCACAGTTCATTGGATATGCAGAACAGGTGATATCTTGTTTTCCAGGGGTTTCAAGCTGAGATATGCATTTTCTTCGATAAACTTGGTGAGACTTCTGTCCGAAGTATGCAGAATCATCGAGATCGCTCTCTTCGAGCTATTTAATTCGAGAAACACGTTATCTGGTGTTTTCACCACTCCACAGTGCGTTTGATATGCAGTACCAGCGATATCTTGGTTTTCGTGGAGTTTCAAGCTGAGATATGCATTTTTTACGATAATCTTGGTGAGACTTCTTTCCGAAGTATGCAGATTCATCGAGATCGCTCTATTCGAGATATTTAATGCTACAAAACGTTATCCGGTGTTTCACCACTCCACAGTGCGTATGATATGCAGAACCGACGATATCTTGGTTTTCGTGGGGTTTCAAGCTGAGATATGCATATTTTACGATAATCTTGGTGAGACTTCTGTCCGAAGTATGCAGAATCATCGAGATCGCTCCTTTCGAGCTACTTAATGCGAGAAACACGTTATCTGGTTACTTTCACCACTCCACAGTGCGTTTGATATGCAGAACCAGAGATATCTTGGCTTTCGTGGGGTTTCAAGCTGAGATATGCATTTTCAGCGATAAGCTTGGTGAGACGTTTGTCCGAAGAATGCAGAAACATCGAGAGCGCTCTTTTCGAGCTATTTAATGCGAGAAACACGTTTTCTGGGGTTTTCACCACTCCACAGTTCGTTGGATATGCAGGACAGGAGATATCTTGGTTTTCGTGGGGTTTCTAGCAGAGATATGCATTTTCTGCGATAATCATGGTGAGACTTCTGTTAGAAGTATGCAGAATCATCGAGATCGCACTTTTCGATCTATTTAATGCGAGAAACACGTTGTCTGGTGTTTTCACCACTCCACAGTTGGTTTGATATGCAGAACCGGCGATGTTTGGTTTTCGTCGGGTTTCAAGTTGAGATATGCATTTTCTACGATACTCTTGGTGAAACGTCTGTCCGAAGTATGCAGAAACATCAAGAGCGCTCTTTTCGAGCTATTTAATGCGAGAAACACGTTTTCTGGAGTTTTCACCACACCACAGTTCGTTGGATGTGCAGAACCGGAGATATCTTGGTTTTCGGGGGGTTTCAAGCTGAGATATGCATTTTCTGGGATAATCCTGGTGAGACTTCTGTACGAAGTATGCAGAAACATCGAGAGCGCTCTTTTCCAGCTATTTAATGCGAGAAACACGTTTTCTGGGGTTTTCACCACACCACAGTTCGTTGGATATGCAGAACAGGAGATATCTTGGTTTCCGTGGGGTTTCATGGTGAGATATGCATTATCTACGATAATCTTGGTGAGACTTCTTTCCGAAGTATGCAGATTCATCGAGATCGCTCTATTCGAGATATTTAATGCTACAAAACGTTATCCGGTGTTTCACCACTCCACAGTGCGTATGATATGCAGAACCGACGATATCTTGGTTTTCGTGGGGTTTCAAGCTGAGATATGCATTTTTTACGATAATCTTGGTGAGACTTCTGTCCGAAGTATGCAGAATCATCGAGATCGCTCTTTTCGAGCTATTTAATTCGAGAAACACGTTATCTGGTGTTTTCACCACTCCACAGTGCGTTTGATATGCAGTACCAGCGATATCTTGGTTTTCGTGGAGTTTCAAGCTGAGATATGCATTTTTTACGATAATCTTGGTGAGACTTCTTTCCGAAGTATGCAGATTCATCGAGATCGCTCTATTCGAGATATTTAATGCTACAAAACGTTATCCGGTGTTTCACCACTCCACAGTGCGTATGATATGCAGAACCGACGATATCTTGGTTTTCGTGGGGTTTCAAGATGAGATATGCATTTTTTACGATAATCTTGGTGAGACTTCTGTCCGAAGTATGCAGAATCATCGAGATCGCTCCTTTCGAGCTATTTAATGCGAGAAACACGTTATCTGGTTGCTTTCACTACTCCACAGTGCGTTTGATATGCAGAACCAGAGATATCTTGGCTTTCGTGGGGTTTCAAGCTGAGATATGCATTTTCAGCGATAAGCTTGGTGAGGCGTTTGTCCGAAGAATGCAGAAACATCGAGAGCGCTCTTTTCGAGCTATTTAATGCGAGAAACACGTTTTCTGGGGTTTTCACCACTCCACAGTTCGTTGGATATGCAGGACAGGAGATATCTTGGTTTTCGTGGGTTTTCTAGCAGAGATATGCATTTTCTGCGATAATCATGGTGAGACTTCTGTTAGAAGTATGCAGAATCATCGAGATCGCACTTTTCGATCTATTTAATGCGAGAAACACGTTGTCTGGTGTTTTCACCACTCCACAGTTGGTTTGATATGCAGAACCGGCGATGTTTGGTTTTCGTCGGGTTTCAAGTTGAGATATGCATTTTCTACGATACTCTTGGTGAAACGTCTGTCCGAAGTATGCAGAAACATCAAGAGCGCTCTTTTCGAGCTATTTAATGCGAGAAACACGTTTTCTGGAGTTTTCACCACTCCACAGTACGTTTAACATGCAGAACCGGAGATATCTTGGTTTCGGTCGGGTTTCAAGCTGAGATATGCATTTTCTACGATAATCTTGGTCAGACGTCTGTCAGAAGTATGCAGAATCTTCGAGATCGCTCTTTTCGAGCTACTTAATGCGAGAAACACGTTATCTGGTGTTTTCACCACTCCACAGTGCGTTTGACATGCAGTACCGGCGACATCTTGGATTTCGTCGGGGTTCAAGCTGAGATATGCATTTTCTACGATAATCTTGGTGAGACTTCTGTACGAAGTATGCAGAAACATCGAGAGCGCTCTTTTCGAGCTATTTAATGCGAGAAACACGTTTTCTGGGGTTTTCACCACACCACAGTTCGTTGGATATGCAGAACAGGAGATATCTTGGTTTGCGTGGGGTTTCAAGCAGAGATATGCATTTTCTGCGATAATCTCGGTGAGACTTCTGTTAGAAGTATGCAGAATCATCGAGATCGCTCTTTTCGAGCTATTTAATGCGAGAAACACGTTATCTGGTGTTTTCACCACTCCACAGTGCGTATGATATGCAGAACCGGCGATATCTTGGTTTTCGTGGGGTTTCATGGTGAGATATGCATTATCTACGATAATCTTGGTGAGACTTCTGTCCGAAGTGTGCAGAATCATCGAGATCGCACTTTTCAAGCTATTTAATGCGAGAAACACGTTATCTGGTGTTTTCATCACTCCACAGGGCGTTTGATATGCAGAACCAGCGATATCTTGGCTTTCGTGGGGTTTCAAGCTGAGATATGCATTTTCTGCGATAAGCTTGGTGAGACATTTGTCCGAAGTATGCAGAAACATCGGGAACGCTCTTTTCGAGCTATTTAATGCGCGAAACACGTTTTCTGGGTTTTTCACCACTCCACAGTTCTTTGGATATGCAGAAGAGGAGATATCTTGGTTTGCGTGGGGTTTCAAGCAGAGATATGCATTTTCTGCGATAACCTTGGTGAGACTTCTGTTAGAAGTATGCAGAATCATCGAGATCGCTCTTTTCGAGCTATTTAATGCGAGAAACACGTTATCTGGTGTTTTCACCACACCACAGTGCCTATGATATGCAGAACCGGCGATATCTTGGTTTTCGTGGGGTTTCAAGCTGAGATATGCATTATCTGCGATAATCTTGGTGAGACTTCTGTCCGAAGTGTGCAGAATCATCGAGATCGCTCTATTCGAGCTATTTAATGCGACAAAACGTTATCCGGTGTTGTCACTACTCCACAGTGCGTATGATACGCAGAACCGACGATATCTTGGTTTTCGTGGGGTATCAAGCTGAGATATGCATTTTCTGCGATAATCTTGGTGAGACTTCTGTCCGAAGTATGCAGAATCTTCGAGATCGCTCTTTTGGAGCTATTTAATGCGAGAAACACGTTTTCTGGTGTTTTCACCACCCCACAGTGCGTTTGATATGCAGAACCGGCGACATCTTTTTTTTCGACGGGTTTCAAGCTGAGATATGCATTTTCTGCGATAATATTGGTGTGACTTCAGTCAGAAGTATGCAGAATGATCTAGTTCGCTCGTTTCGAGCTATTTAATGCGAGAAACACGTTATCTGGTTGCTTTCACCACTCCACAGTGCGTTTGATATGCAGAACCGGCGACATCTTGGTTTTCGTGAGGTTTCAAGCTGAGATATGCATTTTCTGCGATAATATTGGTGAGACTTCTGTCCGAAGTATGCAGAATCATCTAGATCGCTCTTTTCGAGCTACTTAATGCGAGAAACACGTTTTCTGGTGTATTCACCACTCCACAGTACTTTTGACATGCAGAAACGGAGATACCTTGATTTCGGTCGGGTTTCAAGCTGAGATATGCATTTTCTGCGATAATATTGGTGAGACTTCAGTTAGAAGTATGCAGAATCATCGAGATCGCTCTATTCGAGCTATTTAATGCGAGAAACACGTTATCTGGTGTTTTCATCACTCCACAGGGCGTTTGATATGCAGAACCGGCGATATCTTGGTTTTCGTGGGGTTTCCATCTGAGATATGCATTTCCTGCGATAATCTTGGAGAGACATCAGTCAGATGTATGCAGAATCATCTAGATCGCTCGTTTCGAGCTATTTAATGCGAAAAAACAAGTTTTGTGGTGTTTTGACCACTCAACAGTACGTTTGACATGCAGAAACGGAGATACCTTGGTTTCGGTCGGGTTTCAAGCTGAGATATGCATTTTCTGCGATAATATTGTTGAGACTTCAGTTAGAAGTATGCAGAATCATCGAGATCGCTCTATTCGAGCTATTTAATGCGAGAAACACGTTTTCTGGGGTTTTCACCACACCACAGTGCGTTTGATATGCAGAACCAGCGATATCTTGGCTTTCGTGGGGTTTCAAGCTGAGATATGCATTTTCTGCGATAAGCATGGTGAGACATTTGTCCGAAGTATGCAGAAACATCGGGAGCGCTCTTTTCGAGCTATTTAATGCGAGAAACACGTTGTCTGGTGTTTTCACCACTCCACAGTGCGTTTGATATGCAGAACCGGCGACATCTTGGCTTTAGTCGGGGTTCAAACTGAGACATGCATTTTCTGCGATAATCCTGGTGATTCTTCTGTCAGAAGTATGCAGAATCATCGAAAACGCTCTTTTCGAGCTGTTTAATGCGAGAAACACGTTATCTGGTGTTTTCACCACTCCACAGTGCGTTTGAAATGCAGAACCGGCGACATCTTGATTTTCGTGTGGTTTCAAGGTGAGATATGCATTTTCTGCGATAATCGTGGTATGACTTCATTCAGAAGTATGCAGAATCATCTAGATCGCTCTTGTCGAGCTATTTAATGCAAAAAAACAAGTTTCCCGGTGTTTTCAACATTCCACAGTGCGTTTGATATGCAGAACCGGCGATATCTTGATTTTCGTGGTGTTTCCAGCTCAGATATGCATTTTCTGCGATAATAGTGGTGAGACATCAGTCAGAAGTATGCAGAATCTTCGAGAACGCTCTTTTCGAGCTACTTAATGCGAGAAACACGTTTTCTGGTGTATTCACCACTCCACAGTACGTTTGACATGCAGAACCGAAGATATCTTGGATTTCGTCGGGTTTCAAGCTGAGATATGCATTTTCTACGATAATCTTGGTGAGACTTCTGTCAGAAGTATGCAGAATCATCGGGATCGCTCTTTTCGAGCTACTTAATGCAAGAAACACGTTTTCTGGTGTTTTCAACACTCCACAGAACGTTTTATGTGCAGAACCGGCGACATCTTGGATTTCGTCGGGTTTCAAGCTGAGATATGCATTTTCTGCGATTATCTTGGGGAGACTTCTGTCAGAAGTATGCAGAATCATCGAGATCGCTCTTTTCGAGCTACTTAATGCGAGAAACACGTTAGCTGGTGTTTTCGCCACTCCACAGTGCGTTTGACATGCAGAACCGCAGATATCTTGGTTACGTTCGGGATTCAAGCTGAGATATGCATTTTCTGCGATAATCTTGGTGAGACTTCAGTCAGAAGTATGCAGAATCATCTAGATCGCTCTTGCCGAGCTATTTAACGCGAGAAACACGTTATCTGGTGTTTTCACCACTCCACAGTGCGTTTGATATGCAGAACCGGCGACATCTTGGCTTTAGTCGGGGTTCAAACTGAGACATGCATTTTCTGCGATAATCCTGGTGATTCTTCTGTCAGAAGTATGCAGAATCATCGAAAACGCTCTTTTCGAGCTGTTTAATGCGAGAAACACGTTATCTGGTGTTTTCACCACTCCACAGTGCGTTTGATATGCAGAACCGGCGACATCTTGGATTTCGTCGGGTTTCAAGCTGAGATATGCATTTTCTGCGATTATCTTGGTGAGACTACAGTCAGAAGTATGCAGAATCATCTAGATCGCTCTTGTCGAGCTATTTAATGCAACAAAACA
This sequence comes from Anthophora plumipes, assembly GCA_951804975.1. Classification (NCBI taxonomy): domain Eukaryota; kingdom Metazoa; phylum Arthropoda; class Insecta; order Hymenoptera; family Apidae; genus Anthophora; species Anthophora plumipes. The sequence goes on from CATORF010000112.1 coordinate 80,663, forward strand.
AGTTTCCTGGTGTTTTCAACATTCCACAGTGCGTATGATATGCAGAACCGGCGATATCTTGATTTTGGTGGTGTTTCCAGTTGAGATATGCATTTTCTGAGATAATCTTGGTGAGTCTTCTGTCAGAAGTATGCAGAATCATCGAGATCGCTCTTTTCGAGCTACTTAATGCGAGAAACACGTTAGCTGGTGTTTTCGCCACTCCACAGTGCGTTTGACATGCAGAACCGCAGATATCTTGGTTACGTTCGGGATTCAAGCTGAGATATGCATTTTCTGCGATAATCTTGGTGAGACTTCAGTCAGAAGTATGCAGAATCATCTAGATCGCTCTTGCCGAGCTATTTAACGCGAGAAACACGTTATCTGGTGTTTTCACCTCTCCACAGTGCGTTTGATATGCAGAACCGGCGACATCTTGGCTTTAGTCGGGGTTCAAACTGAGACATGCATTTTCTGCGATAATCCTGATGATTCTTCTGTCAGAAGTATGCAGAATCATCGAAAACGCTCTTTTCGAGCTGTTTAATGCGAGAAACACGTTATCTGGTGTTTTCACCACTCCACAGTGCGTTTGATATGCAGAACCGGCGACATCTTGGATTTCGTCGGGTTTCAAGCTGAGATATGCATTTTCTGCGATTATCTTGGTGAGACTTCAGTCAGAAGTATGCAGAATCATCTAGATCGCTCTTGTCGAGCTATTTAATGCAAAAAAACAAGTTTCCCGGTGTTTTAAACATTCCACAGTGCGTTTGATATGCGGAACCGGCGATATCTTGATTTTCGTGGTGTTTCCAGCTGAGATATGCATTTTCTGCGATAATCTTGGTGAGTCTTCTGACAGAAGTATGCAGAATCATCGGGATCGCTCTTTTCGAGCTATTTAATGCGAGAAACTCGTTATCTGGTTGTTTTCACCACTCCACATTGCGTTTGATATGCAGAACCGGCGTCATCTTGATTTTCGTGAGGTTTCAAGTCGAGATATGCATTTTTTGCGATAATATTCGTGAGACTTCTGTTAGAAGTATGCAGAATCTTCGAGATCGTACTTTTCGAGCTATTTTATGCGAGAAACACGTTTTCTGGGGTTTTCACCACTGCACAGTTCGTTGGATATGCAGAACAGGAGATATCTTGGTTTTCGTGGGGTTTCAAGCTGAGATATGCACTTTTTACGATAATCTTGGTGAGACTTCTGTCCGAAGTATGCTTAATCATCGAGATCGCTCTATTCGAACTATTTAATGCGACAAAACGTTATCTGGTGTTTTCAGCACTCCACAGTGCGTTTGATATGCAGAACCAGCGATATCTCAGTTTTCGTGGGGTTTCCAGCTGAGATATGCATTTTCTGAGATAATCTTGGTGAGACCTCTGTCCGAAGTATGCAGAAACATCGAGATCGCTCTTTTCGACCTATTTAATGCGAGAAACACGTTATCTGGTGTTTTCACCAGTCCACAGTGCGTTTGATATGCAGAACCAGCGATATCTTGGTTTTCGTGGGGTTTCAAGCTGAGATATGCATTTTTTACGATAATCATGGTGAGACTTCTGTCCGAAGTATGCAGAATCATCGAGATCGCACTTTTCGAGCTATTTAATGCGAGAAACACGATATCTGGTGTTTTCAGCAATCCACAGTGCGTATGATATGCAGAACCGGCGATATCTTGGTTTTCGTGGGGTTTCAAGCTGAGATATGCATTGTCTGCGATAATCTTGGTGAGACTTCTGTCAGAAGTATGCAGAATCATCGGGATCGCTCTTTTCGAGCTATTTAATGCGAAAAAACAAGTTCTCTGGTGTTTTCACCACTCCACAGTGCGTTTGATATGCAGAGCCGGCGACATCTTTGATTTCGTCGGGGTTCAAGCTGACATATGCATTTTCTGCGATAATAATGGTGAGACTTCAGTCAGAAGTATGCAGAATCATCTAGATCGTTCGTTTCGAGCTATTTAATGCGAGAAACACGCTATCTGGTGTTTTCACCACTCCACTGTGCGTTTGATATGCAGAACCGACAATATCTTGGTTTTCGTGGGGTTTCAAGCTCAGATATGCATTTTCTGCGATAATCTTGGTGAGACTTCTGTCCGAAGTATGCAGAGTCATCGAGATCGTATTTTTCGAGCTATTTAATGCGAGAAACACGTATTCTGGGGTTTTCACCACTCCACAGTTCGTTGGATATGCAGAACAGGAGATATCTTGGTTTTCGTGGGGTTTTAAGCTGAGGTATGCAATTTCTGCGATAATCTTGGTGAGACTTCTGTCCGAAGTATGCTTAATCATCGAGATCGCTCTATTCGAGCTATTTAATGCGAGAAACACGTTATCTGGTGTTTTCAGCACACCACAGTGCGTTGGATATGCAGAACCAGCGATATCTGGGTTTTCGTGGGGTTTCAAGCTGAGATATGCATTTTTTACGATAATCTTGGTGAGACTTCTGTCCGAAGTATGCTGAATCATCGATATCGCTCTTTTCGAGCTACTTAATGCAAGAAACACGTTTTCTGGTGTTTTCACGGCTCCACAGTACGTTTGATGTGCAGAACCGCAGATATCTTGGTTTTCGTGAGGTTTCAAGCTGAGATATGCATTTTCTGCGATAATCTTGGTGAGACCTCTGTCCGAAGTATGTAGAAACATCGAGATCGCACTTTTCGAGTTATTTAATGCGACAAACACGTTATCTGGTGTTTTCACCGCTCCACAGTGCGTTTGATATGCAGAACCAGCGAAATCTTGGTTTTCGTGGGGTTTCTAGCAGAGATATGCATTATCTGCGATAATCATGTTGAGACTTCTGTTAGAAGTATGCAGAATCTTCGAGATCGTACTTTTCGAGCTATTTTATGCGAGAAACACGTTTTCTGGGGTTTTCACCACTGCACAGTTCGTTGGATATGCAGAACAGGAGATATCTTGGTTTTCGTGGGGTTTCAAGCTGAGATATGCACTTTTTACGATAATCTTGGTGAGACTTCTGTCCGAAGTATGCTTAATCATCGAGATCGCTCTATTCGAACTATTTAATGCGACAAAACGTTATCTGGTGTTTTCAGCACTCCACAGTGCGTTTGATATGCAGAACCAGCGATATATCAGTTTTCGTGGGGTTTCCAGCTGAGATATGCATTTTCTGAGATAATCTTGGTGAGACCTCTGTCCGAAGTATGCAGAAACATCGAGATCGCTCTTTTCGACCTATTTAATGCGAGAAACACGTTATCTGATGTTTTCACCAGTCCACAGTGCGTTTGATATGCAGAACCAGCGATATCTTGGTTTTCGTGGGGTTTCAAGCTGAGATATGCATTTTTTACGATAATCATGGTGAGACTTCTGTCCGAAGTATGCAGAATCATCGAGATCGCACTTTTCGAGCTATTTAATGCGAGAAACACGATATCTGGTGTTTTCAGCACTCCACAGTGCGTACGATATGCAGAACCGGCGATATCTTGGTTTTCGTGGGGTTTCAAGCTGTGATATGCATTTTCTAGGATAATCTTGGTGAGACTTCTGTCCGAAGTATGCTGAATCATCTAGATCGCTCTTTTCGAGCTATTTAATGCGAGAAACACGTTATCTGGTGTTTTCACCACTACACCGTGCGTTTGATATGCAGGACCGGCGACATCTTGGCTGTCGTAGGGTATCAAGCTGAGATATGCATTTTCTACGATAATCTTGGTGAGACTTCTGTCAGAAGTATGCAGAATCATCAGGATCGCTCTTTTCGAACTATTTAATGCGAGAGACACGTTTTCTGGGGTTTTCACCACTCCGCAGTTCGTGGGATATGCAGAACAGGAGATATCTTGGTTTTCGTGGAGTTTCTAGCAGAGATATGCATTTTCTGCGATAATCACGGTGAGACTTCTGTTAGAAGTATGCAGAATCATCGAGATCGCACATTTCGATCTATTTAATGCGAGAAACACGTTGTCTGGTGTTTTCACCACTCCACAGAGCGTTTGATATGCAGTACCATCGATATCTTGGTTTTCGTGGGGTTTCAAGCTGAGATATGCATTTTCTAGGATAATCTTGGTGAGACTTCTGTCCGAAGTATGCTGAATCATCTAGATCGCTCTTGTCGAGCTAGTTAATGCGAGAAACTCGTTATCTGGCGTTTTTACCACTCAACAGTGCGTATGATATGCAGAACGGACGATATCTTGGTTTTCGTGGGGCTTCAAGCTCAGATATGCATTTTCTGCGATAATCTTGGTGAGACTTCTGTCCGAAGTATGCAGAATCATCGGGATCGCTCTTTTCGAGCTATTAAATGCGAGAAACACGTTTTCTGGGGTTTTCACCACTCCACAGTTCGTAGGATATGCAGAACAGGAGATATCTTAATTTTCGTGGTTTTTCCAGCTGAGATATGCATTTTCAGCGATAATCTTGGTGAGTCTTCTGTCAGAAGTATGCAGAAGCTTCGAGATCGCTCATTTCGAGCTAGTTAATGCGAGAAACACGTTATCTGGTGTTTTCACCACTCCACAGCGCGTTTGATATGCAGAACCGGCGATATCTTGATTTTCGTGGTTTTTCCTGCTGAGATATGCATTTTCAGCGATAATCTTGGGGAGTCTTCTGTCAGAAGTATGCAGAATCATCGAGATCGCTCATTTCGAGCTAGTTAATGCGAGAAACACGTTATCTGGTGTTTTCACCACTCCACAGTTCGTTGTATATGCAGAACAGGAGATATCTTGGTTTTCGTGGGGTTTCTAGCAGAGATATGCATTATCTGCGATAATCATGTTGAGACTTCTGTTAGAAGTATGCAGAATCTTCGAGATCGTACATTTCGAGCTATTTTATGCGAGAAACACGTTTTCTGGGGTTTTCACCACTGCACAGTTCGTTTGATATGCAGAACCAGCGATATCTTGGCTTTCGTTTTGTTTCAAGCTGAGATATGCATTTTTTACGATAATCTTGGTGAGACTTCTGTCCGAAGTATGCAGATTCATCGAGATCGCTCTTTTCGACCTATTTAATGCGGAAACACGTTATCTGGTGTTTTCACCACTCCACAGTGCGTTTGATATGCAGAACCAGCGATATGTTGGTTTTCGTGGGGTTTCAAGCTGAGATATGCATTTTTTACGATAATCATGGTGAGACTTCTGTCCGAAGGATGCAGAATCATCGAGATCGCACTTTTCGAGCTATTTAATGCGAGAAACACGATATCTGGTGTTTTCAGCAATCCACAGTGCGTATGATATGCAGAACCGGCGATATCTTGGTTTTCGTGGGGTTTCAAGCTGAGATATGCATTGTCTGCGATAATCTTGGTGAGACTTCTGTCCGAAGTATGCAGAATCATCGAGATCGCTCTTTTCGAGCAATTTAATGCGAGAAACACGATATCTGGTGTTTTCAGCACTCCACAGTGCGTACGATATGCAGAACCGGCGATATCTTGGTTTTCGTGGGGTTTCAAGCTGAGATATGCATTTTTTACGATAATCATGGTGAGACTTTTGTCCGAAGTATGCAGAATCATCGAGATCGCACTTTTCGAGCTATTTAATGCGAGAAACACGATATCTGGTGTTTTCAGCACTCCACAGTGCGTACGATATGCAGAACCGGCGATATCTTGGTTTTCGTGGGGTTTCAAGCTGAGATATGCATTGTCTGCGATAATCTTGGTGAGACTTCTGTCCGAAGTATGCAGAATCATCGGGATCGCTCTTTTCGAGCTATTAAATGCGAGAAACACGTTTTCTGGGGTTTTCACCACTCCACAGCGCGTTTGATATGCAGAACCGGCGATATCTTGATTTTCGTGGTTTTTCCTGCTGAGATATGCATTTTCAGCGATAATCTTGGGGAGTCTTCTGTCAGAAGTATGCAGAATCATCGAGATCGCTCATTTCGAGCTAGTTAATGCGAGAAACACGTTATCTGGTGTTTTCACCACTCCACAGTTCGTTGTATATGCAGAACAGGAGATATCTTGGTTTTCGTGGGGTTTCTAGCAGAGATATGCATTATCTGCGATAATCATGTTGAGACTTCTGTTAGAAGTATGCAGAATCATCGAGATCGTACATTTCGAGCTATTTTATGCGAGAAACACGTTTTCTGGGGTTTTCACCACTGCACAGTTCGTTGGATATGCAGAACAGGAGATATCTTGGTTTTCGTGGGTTTTCTAGCAGAGATATGCATTTTCTGAGATAATCTTGGTGAGACCTCTGTCCGAAGTATGCAGAAACATCGAGATCGCTCTTTTCGACCTATTTAATGCGGAAACACGTTATCTGGTGTTTTCACCACTCCACAGTGCGTTTGATATGCAGAACCAGCGATATGTTGGTTTTCGTGGGGTTTCAAGCTGAGATATGCATTTTTTACGATAATCATGGTGAGACTTCTGTCCGAAGGATGCAGAATCATCGAGATCGCACTTTTCGAGCTATTTAATGCGAGAAACACGATATCTGGTGTTTTCAGCAATCCACAGTGCGTATGATATGCAGAACCGGCGATATCTTGGTTTTCGTGGGGTTTCAAGCTGAGATATGCATTGTCTGCGATAATCTTGGTGAGACTTCTGTCCGAAGTATGCAGAAACATCGAGATCGCTCTTTTCGACCTATTTAATACGAGAAACACGTTATCTGGTGTTTTCACCACTCCACAGTGCGTTTGATATGCAGAACCAGCGATATCTTGGTTTTCTTGGGGGTTCAAGCTGAGATATGCATTTTTTACGATAATCATGGTGAGACTTCTGTCCGAAGTATGCTGAATCATCTAGATCGCTCTTTTCGAGCTATTTAATGCGAGAAACACGTTATCTGGTGTTTTCACCACTACACCGTGCGTTTGATATGCAGGACCGGCGACATCTTGGCTGTCGTAGGGTATCAAGCTGAGATATGCATTTTCTACGATAATCTTGGTGAGACTTCTGTCAGAAGTATGCAGAATCATCAGGATCGCTCTTTTCGAACTATTTAATGCGAGAGACACGTTTTCTGGGGTTTTCACCACTCCGCAGTTCGTGGGATATGCAGAACAGGAGATATCTTGGTTTTCGTGGAGTTTCTAGCAGAGATATGCATTTTCTGCGATAATCATGGTGAGACTTCTGTTAGAAGTATGCAGAATCATCGAGATCGCACATTTCGATCTATTTAATGCGAGAAACACGTTGTCTGGTATTTCACCACTCCACAGAGCGTTTGATATGCAGTACCATCGATATCTTGGTTTTCGTGGGGTTTCAAGCTGAGATATGCATTTTCTAGGATAATCTTGGTGAGACTTCTGTCCGAAGTATGCAGAAACATCGAGATCGCTCTTTTCGACCTATTTAATACGAGAAACACGTTATCTGGCGTTTTTACCACTCAACAGTGCGTATGATATGCAGAACGGACGATATCTTGGTTTTCGTGGGGCTTCAAGCTCAGATATGCATTTTCTGCGATAATCTTGGTGAGACTTCTGTCCGAAGTATGCAGAATCATCGGGATCGCTCTTTTCGAGCTATTAAATGCGAGAAACACGTTTTCTGGGGTTTTCACCACTCCACAGTTCGTAGGATATGCAGAACAGGAGATATCTTAATTTTCGTGGTTTTTCCAGCTGAGATATGCATTTTCAGCGATAATCTTGGTGAGTCTTCTGTCAGAAGTATGCAGAATCTTCGAGATCGCTCATTTCGAGCTAGTTAATGCGAGAAACACGTTATCTGGTGTTTTCACCACTCCACAGCGCGTTTGATATGCAGAACCGGCGATATCTTGATTTTCGTGGTTTTTCCTGCTGAGATATGCATTTTCAGCGATAATCTTGGGGAGTCTTCTGTCAGAAGTATGCAGAATCATCGAGATCGCTCATTTCGAGCTAGTTAATGCGAGAAACACGTTATCTGGTGTTTTCACCACTCCACAGTTCGTTGTATATGCAGAACAGGAGATATCTTGGTTTTCGTGGGGTTTCTAGCAGAGATATGCATTATCTGCGATAATCATGTTGAGACTTCTGTTAGAAGTATGCAGAATCTTCGAGATCGTACATTTCGAGCTATTTTATGCGAGAAACACGTTTTCTGGGGTTTTCACCACTGCACAGTTCGTTGGATATGCAGAACAGGAGATATCATGGTTTTCGTGGGTTTTCTAGCAGAGATATGCATTTTCTGAGATAATCTTGGTGAGACCTCTGTCCGAAGTATGCAGAAACATCGAGATCGCTCTTTTCGACCTATTTAATGCGGAAACACGTTATCTGGTGTTTTCACCACTCCACAGTGCGTTTGATATGCAGAACCAGCGATATGTTGGTTTTCGTGGGGTTTCAAGCTGAGATATGCATTTTTTACGATAATCATGGTGAGACTTCTGTCCGAAGGATGCAGAATCATCGAGATCGCACTTTTCGAGCTATTTAATGCGAGAAACACGATATCTGGTGTTTTCAGCAATCCACAGTGCGTATGATATGCAGAACCGGCGATATCTTGGTTTTCGTGGGGTTTCAAGCTGAGATATGCATTGTCTGCGATAATCTTGGTGAGACTTCTGTCCGAAGTATGCAGAATCATCGAGATCGCACTTTTCGAGCTATTTAATGCGAGAAACACGATATCTGGTGTTTTCACCACTACACCGTGCGTTTGATATGCAGGACCGGCGACATCTTGGCTGTCGTAGGGTATCAAGCTGAGATATGCATTTTCTACGATAATCTTGGTGAGACTTCTGTCAGAAGTATGCAGAATCATCAGGATCGCTCTTTTCGAACTATTTAATGCGAGAGACACGTTTTCTGGGGTTTTCACCACTCCGCAGTTCGTGGGATATGCAGAACAGGAGCTATCTTGGTTTTCGTGGAGTTTCTAGCAGAGATATGCATTTTCTGCGATAATCATGGTGAGACTTCTGTTAGAAGTATGCAGAATCATCGAGATCGCACATTTCGATCTATTTAATGCGAGAAACACGTTGTCTGGTGTTTTCACCACTCCACAGAGCGTTTGATATGCAGTACCATCGATATCTTGGTTTTCGTGGGGTTTCAAGCTGAGATATGCATTTTCTAGGATAATCTTGGTGAGACTTCTGTCCGAAGTATGCTGAATCATCTAGATCGCTCTTTTCGAGCTAGTTAATGCGAGAAACTCGTTATCTGGCGTTTTTACCACTCAACAGTGCGTATGATATGCAGAACGGACGATATCTTGGTTTTCGTGGGGCTTCAAGCTCAGATATGCATTTTCTGCGATAATCTTGGTGAGACTTCTGTCCGAAGTATGCAGAATCATCGGGATCGCTCTTTTCGAGCTATTAAATGCGAGAAACACGTTTTCTGGGGTTTTCACCACTCCACAGTTCGTAGGATATGCAGAACAGGAGATATCTTAATTTTCGTGGTTTTTCCAGCTGAGATATGCATTTTCAGCGATAATCTTGGTGAGTCTTCTGTCAGAAGTATGCAGAATCTTCGAGATCGCTCATTTCGAGCTAGTTAATGCGAGAAACACGTTATCTGGTGTTTTCACCACTCCACAGCGCGTTTGATATGCAGAACCGGCGATATCTTGATTTTCGTGGTTTTTCCTGCTGAGATATGCATTTTCAGCGATAATCTTGGGGAGTCTTCTGTCAGAAGTATGCAGAATCATCGAGATCGCTCATTTCGAGCTAGTTAATGCGAGAAACACGTTATCTGGTGTTTTCACCACTCCACAGTTCGTTGTATATGCAGAACAGGAGATATCTTGGTTTTCGTGGGGTTTCTAGCAGAGATATGCATTATCTGCGATAATCATGTTGAGACTTCTGTTAGAAGTATGCAGAATCTTCGAGATCGTACATTTCGAGCTATTTTATGCGAGAAACACGTTTTCTGGGGTTTTCACCACTGCACAGTTCGTTGGATATGCAGAACAGGAGATATCTTGGTTTTCGTGGGTTTTCTAGCAGAGATATGCATTTTCTGAGATAATCTTGGTGAGACCTCTGTCCGAAGTATGCAGAAACATCGAGATCGCTCTTTTCGACCTATTTAATGCGGAAACACGTTATCTGGTGTTTTCACCACTCCACAGTGCGTTTGATATGCAGAACCAGCGATATGTTGGTTTTCGTGGGGTTTCAAGCTGAGATATGCATTTTTTACGATAATCATGGTGAGACTTCTGTCCGAAGGATGCAGAATCATCGAGATCGCACTTTTCGAGCTATTTAATGCGAGAAACACGATATCTGGTGTTTTCAGCAATCCACAGTGCGTATGATATGCAGAACCGGCGATATCTTGGTTTTCGTGGGGTTTCAAGCTGAGATATGCATTGTCTGCGATAATCTTGGTGAGACTTCTGTCCGAAGTATGCAGAATCATCGGGATCGCTCTTTTCGAGCTATTAAATGCGAGAATCACGTTTTCTGGGGTTTTCACCACTCCACAGTTCGTAGGATATGCAGAACAGGAGATATCTTAATTTTCGTGGTTTTTCCAGCTGAGATATGCATTTTCAGCGATAATCTTGGTGAGTCTTCTGTCAGAAGTATGCAGAATCTTCGAGATCGCTCATTTCGAGCTAGTTAATGCGAGAAACACGTTATCTGGTGTTTTCACCACTCCACAGTGCGTTTGATATGCAGAACCGGCGACATCTTGGCTGTCGTAGGGTATCAAGCTGAGATATGCATTTTCTACGATAATCTTGGTGAGTCTTCTGTCAGAAGTAAGCAGAATCTTCGAGATCGCTCATTTCGAGCTAGTTAATGCGAGAAACACGTTATCTGGTGTTTTCACCACTCCACAGCGCGTTTGATATGCAGAACCGGCGATATCTTGATTTTCGTGGTTTTTCCTGCTGAGATATGCATTTTCAGCGATAATCTTGGGGAGTCTTCTGTCAGAAGTATGCAGAATCAAAGAGATCGCTCATTTCGAGCTAGTTAATGCGAGAAACACGTTATCTGGTTTTTTTCACCACTCCACAGTTCGTTGTATATGCAGAACAGGAGATATCTTGGTTTTCGTGGGGTTTCTAGCAGAGATATGCATTATCTGCGATAATCATGTTGAGACTTCTGTTAGAAGTATGCAGAATCTTCGAGATCGTACATTTCGAGCTATTTTATGCCAGAAACACGTTTTCTGGGGTTTTCACCACTGCACAGTTCGTTGGATATGCAGAACAGGAGATATCTTGGTTTTCGTGGGTTTTCTAGCAGAGATATGCATTTTCTGCGATAATCATGGTGAGACTTCTGTTAGAAGTATGCAGAATCATCGAGATCGCACATTTCGAACTATTTAATGCGAGAAACACGTTGTCTGGTGTTTTCACCACTCCACAGTTGGTTTGATATGCAGAACCGGCGATATCTGGGTTTTCGTGGGGTTTCAAGCTGAGATATGCATTTTCTGAGATAATCTTGGTGAGATCTCTGTCCGAAGTATGCAGAAACATCGAGATCGCTCTTTTCGACCTATTTAATGCGAGAAACACGTTATCTGGTGTTTTCAACAGTCCACAGTGCGTTCGATATGCAGAACCAGCGATATCTTGGTTTTCTTGGGGGTTCAAGCTGAGATATGCATTTTTTACGATAATCATGGTGAGACTTCTGTCCGAAGTATGCAGAATCATCGAGATCGCACTTTTCGAGCTATTTAATGCGAGAAACACGATATCTGGTGTTTTCAGCACTCCACAGTGCGTACGATATGCAGAACCGGCGATATCTTGGTTTTCGTGGGGTTTCAAGCTGAGATATGCATTGTCTGCGATAATCTTGGTGAGACTTCTGTCCGAAGTGTGCAGAATCATCGAGATCGCTCTTTTCGAGCTATTTAATGCGAGAAACACGTTTTCTGGGGTTTTCACCACACCACAGTTCGTTGGATATGCAGAACCAGCGATATCTTGGTTTTCGTGGGGTTTCAAGCTGAGATATGCATTTTTTACGATAATCATGGTGAGACTTTTGTCCGAAGTATGCAGAATCATCGAGATCGCACTTTTCGAGCTAGTTAATGCGAGAAACACGTTATCTGGTGTTTTCACCACTCCACAGTTCGTTGTATATGCAGAACAGGAGATATCTTGGTTTTCGTGGGGTTTCTAGCAGAGATATGCATTATCTGCGATAATCATGTTGAGACTTCTGTTAGAAGTATGCAGAATCTTCGAGATCGTACATTTCGAGCTATTTTATGCCAGAAACACGTTTTCTGGGGTTTTCACCACTGCACAGTTCGTTGGATATGCAGAACAGGAGATATCTTGGTTTTCGTGGGTTTTCTAGCAGAGATATGCATTTTCTGCGATAATCATGGTGAGACTTCTGTTAGAAGTATGCAGAATCATCGAGATCGCACATTTCGAACTATTTAATGCGAGAAACACGTTGTCTGGTGTTTTCACCACTCCACAGTTCGTTGGATATGCAGAACAGGAGATATCATGGTTTTCGTGGGTTTTCTAGCAGAGATATGCATTTTCTGAGATAATCTTGGTGAGACCTCTGTCCGAAGTATGCAGAAACATCGAGATCGCTCTTTTCGACCTATTTAATGCGGAAACACGTTATCTGGTGTTTTCACCACTCCACAGTGCGTTTGATATGCAGAACCAGCGATATGTTGGTTTTCGTGGGGTTTCAAGCTGAGATATGCATTTTTTACGATAATCATGGTGAGACTTCTGTCCGAAGGATGCAGAATCATCGAGATCGCACTTTTCGAGCTATTTAATGCGAGAAACACGATATCTGGTGTTTTCAGCAATCCACAGTGCGTATGATATGCAGAACCGGCGATATCTTGGTTTTCGTGGGGTTTCAAGCTGAGATATGCATTGTCTGCGATAATCTTGGTGAGACTTCTGTCCGAAGTATGCAGAATCATCGAGATCGCACTTTTCGAGCTATTTAATGCGAGAAACACGATATCTGGTGTTTTCACCACTACACCGTGCGTTTGATATGCAGGACCGGCGACATCTTGGCTGTCGTAGGGTATCAAGCTGAGATATGCATTTTCTACGATAATCTTGGTGAGACTTCTGTCAGAAGTATGCAGAATCATCAGGATCGCTCTTTTCGAACTATTTAATGCGAGAGACACGTTTTCTGGGGTTTTCACCACTCCGCAGTTCGTGGGATATGCAGAACAGGAGATATCTTGGTTTTCGTGGAGTTTCTAGCAGAGATATGCATTTTCTGCGATAATCATGGTGAGACTTCTGTTAGAAGTATGCAGAATCATCGAGATCGCACATTTCGATCTATTTAATGCGAGAAACACGTTGTCTGGTGTTTTCACCACTCCACAGAGCGTTTGATATGCAGTACCATCGATATCTTGGTTTTCGTGGGGTTTCAAGCTGAGATATGCATTTTCTAGGATAATCTTGGTGAGACTTCTGTCCGAAGTATGCTGAATCATCTAGATCGCTCTTTTCGAGCTAGTTAATGCGAGAAACTCGTTATCTGGCGTTTTTACCACTCAACAGTGCGTATGATATGCAGAACGGACGATATCTTGGTTTTCGTGGGGCTTCAAGCTCAGATATGCATTTTCTGCGATAATCTTGGTGAGACTTCTGTCCGAAGTATGCAGAATCATCGGGATCGCTCTTTTCGAGCTATTAAATGCGAGAAACACGTTTTCTGGGGTTTTCACCACTCCACAGTTCGTAGGATATGCAGAACAGGAGATATCTTAATTTTCGTGGTTTTTCCAGCTGAGATATGCATTTTCAGCGATAATCTTGGTGAGTCTTCTGTCAGAAGTATGCAGAATCTTCGAGATCGCTCATTTCGAGCTAGTTAATGCGAGAAACACGTTATCTGGTGTTTTCACCACTCCACAGCGCGTTTGATATGCAGAACCGGCGATATCTTGATTTTCGTGGTTTTTCCTGCTGAGATATGCATTTTCAGCGATAATCTTGGGGAGTCTTCTGTCAGAAGTATGCAGAATCATCGAGATCGCTCATTTCGAGCTAGTTAATGCGAGAAACACGTTATCTGGTGTTTTCACCACTCCACAGTTCGTTGTATATGCAGAACAGGAGATATCTTGGTTTTCGTGGGGTTTCTAGCAGAGATATGCATTATCTGCGATAATCATGTTGAGACTTCTGTTAGAAGTATGCAGAATCTTCGAGATCGTACATTTCGAGCTATTTTATGCGAGAAACACGTTTTCTGGGGTTTTCACCACTGCACAGTTCGTTGGATATGCAGAACAGGAGATATCTTGGTTTTCGTGGGTTTTCTAGCAGAGATATGCATTTTCTGAGATAATCTTGGTGAGACCTCTGTCCGAAGTATGCAGAAACATCGAGATCGCTCTTTTCGACATATTTAATGCGGAAACACGTTATCTGGTGTTTTCACCACTCCACAGTGCGTTTGATATGCAGAACCAGCGATATGTTGGTTTTCGTGGGGTTTCAAGCTGAGATATGCATTTTTTACGATAATCATGGTGAGACTTCTGTCCGAAGGATGCAGAATCATCGAGATCGCACTTTTCGAGCTATTTAATGCGAGAAACACGATATCTGGTGTTTTCAGCAATCCACAGTGCGTATGATATGCAGAACCGGCGATATCTTGGTTTTCGTGGGGTTTCAAGCTGAGATATGCATTGTCTGCGATAATCTTGGTGAGACTTCTGTCCGAAGTATGCAGAATCATCGGGATCGCTCTTTTCGAGCTATTAAATGCGAGAATCACGTTTTCTGGGGTTTTCACCACTCCACAGTTCGTAGGATATGCAGAACAGGAGATATCTTAATTTTCGTGGTTTTTCCAGCTGAGATATGCATTTTCAGCGATAATCTTGGTGAGTCTTCTGTCAGAAGTATGCAGAATCTTCGAGATCGCTCATTTCGAGCTAGTTAATGCGAGAAACACGTTATCTGGTGTTTTCACCACTCCACAGTGCGTTTGATATGCAGAACCGGCGACATCTTGGCTGTCGTAGGGTATCAAGCTGAGATATGCATTTTCTACGATAATCTTGGTGAGTCTTCTGTCAGAAGTAAGCAGAATCTTCGAGATCGCTCATTTCGAGCTAGTTAATGCGAGAAACACGTTATCTGGTGTTTTCACCACTCCACAGCGCGTTTGATATGCAGAACCGGCGATATCTTGATTTTCGTGGTTTTTCCTGCTGAGATATGCATTTTCAGCGATAATCTTGGGGAGTCTTCTGTCAGAAGTATGCAGAATCAAAGAGATCGCTCATTTCGAGCTAGTTAATGCGAGAAACACGTTATCTGGTTTTTTTCACCACTCCACAGTTCGTTGTATATGCAGAACAGGAGATATCTTGGTTTTCGTGGGGTTTCTAGCAGAGATATGCATTATCTGCGATAATCATGTTGAGACTTCTGTTAGAAGTATGCAGAATCTTCGAGATCGTACATTTCGAGCTATTTTATGCCAGAAACACGTTTTCTGGGGTTTTCACCACTGCACAGTTCGTTGGATATGCAGAACAGGAGATATCTTGGTTTTCGTGGGTTTTCTAGCAGAGATATGCATTTTCTGCGATAATCATGGTGAGACTTCTGTTAGAAGTATGCAGAATCATCGAGATCGCACATTTCGAACTATTTAATGCGAGAAACACGTTGTCTGGTGTTTTCACCACTCCACAGTTGGTTTGATATGCAGAACCGGCGATATCTGGGTTTTCGTGGGGTTTCAAGCTGAGATATGCATTTTCTGAGATAATCTTGGTGAGATCTCTGTCCGAAGTATGCAGAAACATCGAGATCGCTCTTTTCGACCTATTTAATGCGAGAAACACGTTATCTGGTGTTTTCAACAGTCCACAGTGCGTTCGATATGCAGAACCAGCGATATCTTGGTTTTCTTGGGGGTTCAAGCTGAGATATGCATTTTTTACGATAATCATGGTGAGACTTCTGTCCGAAGTATGCAGAATCATCGAGATCGCACTTTTCGAGCTATTTAATGCGAGAAACACGATATCTGGTGTTTTCAGCACTCCACAGTGCGTACGATATGCAGAACCGGCGATATCTTGGTTTTCGTGGGGTTTCAAGCTGAGATATGCATTGTCTGCGATAATCTTGGTGAGACTTCTGTCCGAAGTGTGCAGAATCATCGAGATCGCTCTTTTCGAGCTATTTAATGCGAGAAACACGTTTTCTGGGGTTTTCACCACACCACAGTTCGTTGGATATGCAGAACCAGCGATATCTTGGTTTTCGTGGGGTTTCAAGCTGAGATATGCATTTTTTACGATAATCATGGTGAGACTTTTGTCCGAAGTATGCAGAATCATCGAGATCGCACTTTTCGAGCTAGTTAATGCGAGAAACACGTTATCTGGTGTTTTCACCACTCCACAGTTCGTTGTATATGCAGAACAGGAGATATCTTGGTTTTCGTGGGGTTTCTAGCAGAGATATGCATTATCTGCGATAATCATGTTGAGACTTCTGTTAGAAGTATGCAGAATCTTCGAGATCGTACATTTCGAGCTATTTTATGCGAGAAACACGTTTTCTGGGGTTTTCACCACTGGACAGTTCGTTGGATATGCAGAACAGGAGATATCTTGGTTTTCGTGGGTTTTCTAGCAGAGATATGCATTTTCTGCGATAATCATGGTGAGACTTCTGGTAGAAGTATGCAGAATCATCGAGATCGCACATTTCGAACTATTTAATGCGAGAAACACGTTGTCTGGTGTTTTCACCACTCCACAGTTGGTTTGATATGCAGAACCGGCGATATCTGGGTTTTCGTGGGGTTTCAAGCTGAGATATGCATTTTCTGAGATAATCTTGGTGAGACCTCTGTCCGAAGTATGCAGAAACATCGAGATCGCTCTTTTCGACCTATTTAATGCGAGAAACACGTTATCTGGTGTTTTCAACAGTCTACAGTGCGTTTGATATGCAGAACTAGCGATATCTTGGTTTTCTTGGGGGTTCAAGCTGAGATATGCATTTTTTACGATAATCATGGTGAGACTTCTGTCCGAAGTATGCAGAATCATCGAGATCGCACTTTTCGAGCTATTTAATGCGAGAAACACGATATCTGGTGTTTTCAGCACTCCACAGTGCGTACGATATGCAGAACCGGCGATATCTTGGTTTTCGTGCTGTTTCAAGCTGAGATATGCATTGTCTGCGATAATCTTGGTGAGACTTCTGTCCGAAGTGTGCAGAATCATCGAGATCGCTCATTTCGAGCTATTTAATGCGAGAAACACGTTTTCTGGGGTTTTCACCACACCACAGTTCGTTGTATATGCAGAACCAGCGATATCTTGGTTTTCGTGGGGTTTCAAGCTGAGATATGCATTTTTTACGATAATCATGGTGAGACTTTTGTCCGAAGTATGCAGAATCATCGGGATCGCACTTTTCGAGCTATTTAATGCGAGAAACACGATATCTGGTGTTTTCAGCACTCCACAGTGCGTACGATATGCAGAACCGGCGATATCTTGGTTTTCGTGGGGTTTCAAGCTGAGATATGCATTGTCTGCGATAATCTTGGTGAGACTTCTGTCCGAAGAATGCAGAATCATCGGGATCGCTCTTTTCGAGCTATTAAATGCGAGAAACACGTTTTCTGGGGTTTTCACCACTCCACAGTTCGTAGGATATGCAGAACAGGAGATATCTTAATTTTCGTGGTTTTTCCAGCTGAGATATGCATTTTCAGCGATAATCTTGGTGAGTCTTCTGTCAGAAGTATGCAGAATCTTCGAGATCGCTCATTTCGAGCTAGTTAATGCGAGAAACACGTTATCTGGTGTTTTCACCACTCCACAGTGCGTTTGATATGCAGAACCGGCGACATCTTGGCTGTCGTAGGGTATCAAGCTGAGATATGCATTTTCTACGATAATCTTGGTGAGTCTTCTGTCAGAAGTAAGCAGAATCTTCGAGATCGCTCATTTCGAGCTAGTTAATGCGAGAAACACGTTATCTGGTGTTTTCACCACTCCACAGCGCGTTTGATATGCAGAACCGGCGATATCTTGATTTTCGTGGTTTTTCCTGCTGAGATATGCATTTTCAGCGATAATCTTGGGGAGTCTTCTGTCAGAAGTATGCAGAATCAAAGAGATCGCTCATTTCGAGCTAGTTAATGCGAGAAACACGTTATCTGGTGTTTTCACCACTCCACAGTTCGTTGTATATGCAGAACAGGAGATATCTTGGTTTTCGTGGGGTTTCTAGCAGAGATATGCATTATCTGCGATAATCATGTTGAGACTTCTGTTAGAAGTATGCAGAATCTTCGAGATCGTACATTTCGAGCTATTTTATGCGAGAAACACGTTTTCTGGGGTTTTCACCACTGCACAGTTCGTTGGATATGCAGAACAGGAGATATCTTGGTTTTCGTGGGTTTTCTAGCAGAGATATGCATTTTCTGCGATAATCATGGTGAGACTTCTGTTAGAAGTATGCAGAATCATCGAGATCGCACATTTCGAACTATTTAATGCGAGAAACACGTTGTCTGGTGTTTTCACCACTCCACAGTTGGTTTGATATGCAGAACCGGCGATATCTGGGTTTTCGTGGGGTTTCAAGCTGAGATATGCATTTTCTGAGATAATCTTGGTGAGACCTCTGTCCGAAGTATGCAGAAACATCGAGATCGCTCTTTTCGACCTATTTAATGCGAGAAACACGTTATCTGGTGTTTTCAACAGTCCACAGTGCGTTTGATATGCAGAACTAGCGATATCTTGGTTTTCTTGGGGGTTCAAGCTGAGATATGCATTTTTTACGATAATCATGGTGAGACTTCTGTCCGAAGTATGCAGAATCATCGAGACCGCACTTTTCGAGCTATTTAATGCGAGAAACACGATATCTGGTGTTTTCAACACTCCACAGTGCGTACGATATGCAGAACCGGCGATATCTTGGTTTTCGTGGGGTTTCAAGCTGAGATATGCATTGTCTGCGATAATCTTGGTGAGACTTCTGTCCGAAGTGTGCAGAATCATCGAGATCGCTCTTTTCGAGCTATTTAATGCGAGAAACACGTTTTCTGGGGTTTTCACCACACCACAGTTCGTTGGATATGCAGAATCAGCGATATCTTGGTTTTCGTGGGGTTTCAAGCTGAGATATGCATTTTTTACGATAATCATGGTGAGACTTTTGTCCGAAGTATGCAGAATCATCGAGATCGCACTTTTCGAGCTATTTAATGCGAGAAACACGATATCTGGTGTTTTCAGCACTCCACAGTGCGTACGATATGCAGAACCGGCGATATCTTGGTTTTCGTGGGGTTTCAAGCTGAGATATGCATTGTCTGCGATAATCTTGGTGAGACTCCTGTCCGAAGTATGCAGAATCATCGGGATCGCTCTTTTCGAGCTATTAAATGCGAGAAACACGTTTTCTGGGGTTTTCACCACTCCACAGTTCGTAGGATATGCAGAACAGGAGATATCTTAATTTTCGTGGTTTTTCCAGCTGAGATATGCATTTTCAGCGATAATCTTGGTGAGTCTTCTGTCAGAAGTATGCAGAATCTTCGAGATCGCTCATTTCGAGCTAGTTAATGCGAGAAACACGTTATCTGGTGTTTTCACCACTCCACAGTGCGTTTGATATGCAGAACCGGCGACATCTTGGCTGTCGTAGGGTATCAAGTTGAGATATGCATTTTCTACGATAATCTTGGTGAGTCTTCTGTCAGAAGTAAGCAGAATCTTCGAGATCGCTCATTTCGAGCTAGTTAATGCGAGAAACACGTTATCTGGTGTTTTCACCACTCCACAGCGCGTTTGATATGCAGAACCGGCGATATCTTGATTTTCGTGGTTTTTCCTGCTGAGATATGCATTTTCAGCGATAATCTTGGGGAGTCTTCTGTCAGAAGTATGCAGAATCAAAGAGATCGCTCATTTCGAGCTAGTTAATGCGAGAAACACGTTATCTGGTGTTTTCACCACTCCACAGTTCGTTGTATATGCAGAACAGGAGATATCTTGGTTTTCGTGGGGTTTCTAGCAGAGATATGCATTATCTGCGATAATCATGTTGAGACTTCTGTTAGAAGTATGCAGAACCTTCGAGATCGTACATTTCGAGCTATTTTATGCGAGAAACACGTTTTCTGGGGTTTTCACCACTGCACAGTTCGTTGGATATGCAGAACAGGAGATATCTTGGTTTTCGTGGGTTTTCTAGCAGAGATATGCATTTTCTGCGATAATCATGGTGAGACTTCTGTTAGAACCATGCAGAATCATCGAGATCGCACATTTCGAACTATTTAATGCGAGAAACACGTTGTCTGGTGTTTTCACCACTCCACAGTTGGTTTGATATGCAGAACCGGCGATATCTGGGTTTTCGTGGGGTTTCAAGCTGAGATATGCATTTTCTGAGATAATCTTGGTGAGACCTCTGTCCGAAGTATGCAGAAACATCGAGATCGCTCTTTTCGACCTATTTAATGCGAGAAACACGTTATCTGGTGTTTTCACCAGTCCACAGTGCGTTTGATGTGCAGAACCAGCGATATCTTGGTTTTCGTGGGGTTTCAAGCTGAGATATGCATTTTTTACGATAATCATGGTGAGACTTCTGTCCGAAGTATGCAGAATCATCGAGATCGCACTTTTCGAGCTATTTAATGCGAGAAACACGATATCTGGTGTTTTCAGCACTCCACAGTGCGTACGATATGCAGAACCGGCGATATCTTGGTTTTCGTGGGGTTTCAAGCTGAGATATGCATTGTCTGCGATAATCTTGGTGAGACTTCTGTCTGAAGTGTGCAGAATCATCGAGATCGCTCTTTTCGAGCTATTTAATGCGAGAAACACGTTTTCTGGGGTTTTCACCACACCACAGTTCGTTGGATATGCAGAACCAGCGATATCTTGGTTTTCGTGGGGTTTCAAGCTGAGATATGCATTTTTTACGATAATCATGGTGAGACTTTTGTCCGAAGTATGCAGAATCATCGAGATCGCACTTTTCGAGCTATTTAATGCGAGAAACACGATATCTGGTGTTTTCAGCACTCCACAGTGCGTACGATATGCAGAACCGGCGATATCTTGGTTTTCGTGGGGTTTCAAGGTGAGATATGCATTGTCTGCGATAATCTTGGTGAGACTTCTGTCCGAAGTGTGCAGAATCATCGAGATCGCTCTTTTCGAGCTATTTAATGCGAGAAACACGTTTTCTGGGGTTTTCACCACACCACAGTTCGTTGGATATGCAGAACCAGCGATATCTTGGTTTTCGTGGGGTTTCAAGCTGAGATATGCATTTTTTACGATAATCATGGTGAGACTTTTGTCCGAAGTATGCAGAATCATCGAGATCGCAGTTTTCGAGCTATTTAATGCGAGAAACACGATATCTGGTGTTTTCAGCACTCCACAGTGCGTACGATATGCAGAACCGGCGACATCTTGGCTGTCGTAGGGTATCAAGCTGAGATATGCATTTTCTACGATAATCTTGGTGAGTCTTCTGTCAGAAGTATGCAGAACCTTCGAGATCGCTCATTTCGAGCTAGTTAATGCGAGAAACACGTTATCTGGTGTTTTCACCACTCCACAGCGCGTTTGATATGCAGAACCGGCGATATCTTGATTTTCGTGGTTTTTCCTGCTGAGATATGCATTTTCAGCGATAATCTTGGGGAGTCTTCTGTCAGAAGTATGCAGAATCATCGAGATCGCTCATTTCGAGCAAGTTAATGCGAGAAACACGTTATCTGGTGTTTTCACCACTCCACAGTTCGTTGTATATGCAGAACAGGAGATATCTTGGTTTTCGTGGGGTTTCTAGCAGAGATATGCATTATCTGCGATAATCATGTTGAGACTTCTGTTAGAAGTATGCAGAATCTTCGAGATCGTACATTTCGAGCTATTTTATGCGAGAAACACGTTTTCTGGGGTTTTCACCACTGCACAGTTCGTTGGATATGCAGAACAGGAGATATCTTGGTTTTCGTGGGTTTTCTAGCAGAGATATGCATTTTCTGCGATAATCATGGTGAGACTTCTGTTAGAAGTATGCAGAATCATCGAGATCGCACATTTCGAACTATTTAATGCGAGAAACACGTTGTCTGGTGTTTTCACCACTCCACAGTTGGTTTGATATGCAGAACCGGCGATATCTGGGTTTTCGTGGGGTTTCAAGCTGAGATATGCATTTTCTGAGATAATCTTGGTGAGACCTCTGTCCGAAGTATGCAGAAACATCGAGATCGCTCTTTTCGACCTATTTAATGCGAGAAACACGTTATCTGGTGTTTTCACCAGTCCACAGTGCGTTTGATATGCAGAACCAGCGATATCTTGGTTTTCGTGGGGTTTCAAGCTGAGATATGCATTGTCTGCGATAATCTTGATGAGACTTCTGTCCGAAGTGTGCAGAATCATCGAGATCGCTCTTTTCGAGCTATTTAATGCGAGAAACACGTTTTCTGGGGTTTTCACCACACCACAGTTCGTTGGATATGCAGAAACAGCGATATCTTGGTTTTCGTGGGGTTTCAAGCTGAGATATGCATTTTTTACGATAATCATGGTGAGACTTTTGTCCGAAGTATGCAGAATCATCGAGATCGCACTTTTCGAGCTATTTAATGCGAGAAACACGATATCTGGTGTTTTCAGCACTCCACAGTGCGTTTGATATGCAGAACCGGCGATATCTTGGTTTTCGTGGGGTTTCAAGCTGAGATATGCATTGTCTGCGATAATCTTGGTGAGACTTCTGTCCGAAGTGTGCAGAATCATCGAGATCGCTCTTTTCGAGCTATTTAATGCGAAAAACACGTTTTCTGGGGTTTTCACCACACCACAGTTCGTTGGATGTGCAGAACAGGTGATATCTTGGTTTTCGAGGGGTTTCAAGCTGAGATATGCATTTTCTGCGATTAACTTGGGGAGGCTTCTGTCCGAAGTATGCATGAATCATCGAGATCGCACTTCTCGAGCTAGTTAATGCGAGAAAAACCTTATCTGGTGTTTTCACCACCCCACAGTGCGTTTGATATGCAGAACCGGCGATATCTGGGTTTTCGTGGGGTTTCAAGCTGAGATATGCATTTTGTGCGATAATCTTGGTGAGACCTCTGTCCGAAGTATGCAGAAACATCGAGATCGCTCTTTTCGACCTATTTAATGCGAGAAACACGTTATCTTGTGTCTTCACCACTCCACAGTGCGATTGATATGCAGAACCAGCGATATCTTGGTTTTCGTGGGGTTTCAAGCTGAGATATGCATTGTCTGCGATAATCGTGGTGAGACTTCTGTCCGAAGTGTGCAGAATCATCGCGACCGCTCTTTTCGAGCTATTTAATGCGAGAAACACGTTTCCTGGGGTTTTCACCACGCCACAGTTCGTTGGATATGCAGAACAGGTGATATCTTGGTTTTCGAGGGGTTTCAAGCTGAGATATGCATTTTCTGCGATAAACTTGGAGAGACTTCTGTCCGAAGTATGCTGAATCATCGAGATCGCACTTTTCGAGCTAGTTAATGCGAGAAAAACCTTATCTGGTGTTTTCAACACTCCACAGTGCGTTTGATATGCAGAACCAGCGATATCTTGGCTTTCGTGGGGTTTCAAGCTGAGATATGCATTTTTTACGTTAATCTTGGTGAGTCTTCTGACAGAAGTATGCAGAATCATCGGGATCGCTCTTTTCGAGCTATTTAATGCGAGAAACTCGTTATCTGGTTGTTTTCACCACTCCACATTGCGTTTGATATGCAGAACCGGCGTCATCTTGATTTTCGTGAGGTTTCAAGTCGAGATATGCATTTTTTGCGATAATATTCGTGAGACTTCTGTTAGAAGTATGCAGAATCTTCGAGATCGTACTTTTCGAGCTATTTTATGCGAGAAACACGTTTTCTGGGGTTTTCACCACTGCACAGTTCGTTGGATATGCAGAACAGGAGATATCTTGGTTTTCGTGGGGTTTCAAGCTGAGATATGCACTTTTTACGATAATCTTGGTGAGACTTCTGTCCGAAGTATGCTTAATCATCGAGATCGCTCTATTCGAACTATTTAATGCGACAAAACGTTATCTGGTGTTTTCAGCACTCCACAGTGCGTTTGATATGCAGAACCAGCGATATCTCAGTTTTCGTGGGGTTTCCAGCTGAGATATGCATTTTCTGAGATAATCTTGGTGAGACCTCTGTCCGAAGTATGCAGAAACATCGAGATCGCTCTTTTCGACCTATTTAATGCGAGAAACACGTTATCTGGTGTTTTCACCAGTCCACAGTGCGTTTGATATGCAGAACCAGCGATATCTTGGTTTTCGTGGGGTTTCAAGCTGAGATATGCATTTTTTACGATAATCATGGTGAGACTTCTGTCCGAAGTATGCAGAATCATCGAGATCGCACTTTTCGAGCTATTTAATGCGAGAAACACGATATCTGGTGTTTTCAGCAATCCACAGTGCGTATGATATGCAGAACCGGCGATATCTTGGTTTTCGTGGGGTTTCAAGCTGAGATATGCATTGTCTGCGATAATCTTGGTGAGACTTCTGTCAGAAGTATGCAGAATCATCGGGATCGCTCTTTTCGAGCTATTTAATGCGAAAAAACAAGTTCTCTGGTGTTTTCACCACTCCACAGTGCGTTTGATATGCAGAGCCGGCGACATCTTTGATTTCGTCGGGGTTCAAGCTGACATATGCATTTTCTGCGATAATAATGGTGAGACTTCAGTCAGAAGTATGCAGAATCATCTAGATCGTTCGTTTCGAGCTATTTAATGCGAGAAACACGCTATCTGGTGTTTTCACCACTCCACTGTGCGTTTGATATGCAGAACCGACAATATCTTGGTTTTCGTGGGGTTTCAAGCTCAGATATGCATTTTCTGCGATAATCTTGGTGAGACTTCTGTCCGAAGTATGCAGAGTCATCGAGATCGTATTTTTCGAGCTATTTAATGCGAGAAACACGTATTCTGGGGTTTTCACCACTCCACAGTTCGTTGGATATGCAGAACAGGAGATATCTTGGTTTTCGTGGGGTTTTAAGCTGAGGTATGCAATTTCTGCGATAATCTTGGTGAGACTTCTGTCCGAAGTATGCTTAATCATCGAGATCGCTCTATTCGAGCTATTTAATGCGAGAAACACGTTATCTGGTGTTTTCAGCACACCACAGTGCGTTGGATATGCAGAACCAGCGATATCTGGGTTTTCGTGGGGTTTCAAGCTGAGATATGCATTTTTTACGATAATCTTGGTGAGACTTCTGTCCGAAGTATGCTTAATCATCGATATCGCTCTTTTCGAGCTACTTAATGCAAGAAACACGTTTTCTGGTGTTTTCACGGCTCCACAGTACGTTTGATGTGCAGAACCGCAGATATCTTGGTTTTCGTGAGGTTTCAAGCTGAGATATGCATTTTCTGCGATAATCTTGGTGAGACCTCTGTCCGAAGTATGTAGAAACATCGAGATCGCACTTTTCGAGTTATTTAATGCGACAAACACGTTATCTGGTGTTTTCACCGCTCCACAGTGCGTTTGATATGCAGAACCAGCGAAATCTTGGTTTTCGTGGGGTTTCTAGCAGAGATATGCATTATCTGCGATAATCATGTTGAGACTTCTGTTAGAAGTATGCAGAATCTTCGAGATCGTACTTTTCGAGCTATTTTATGCGAGAAACACGTTTTCTGGGGTTTTCACCACTGCACAGTTCGTTGGATATGCAGAACAGGAGATATCTTGGTTTTCGTGGGGTTTCAAGCTGAGATATGCACTTTTTACGATAATCTTGGTGAGACTTCTGTCCGAAGTATGCTTAATCATCGAGATCGCTCTATTCGAACTATTTAATGCGACAAAACGTTATCTGGTGTTTTCAGCACTCCACAGTGCGTTTGATATGCAGAACCAGCGATATATCAGTTTTCGTGGGGTTTCCAGCTGAGATATGCATTTTCTGAGATAATCTTGGTGAGACCTCTGTCCGAAGTATGCAGAAACATCGAGATCGCTCTTTTCGACCTATTTAATGCGAGAAACACGTTATCTGATGTTTTCACCAGTCCACAGTGCGTTTGATATGCAGAACCAGCGATATCTTGGTTTTCGTGGGGTTTCAAGCTGAGATATGCATTTTTTACGATAATCATGGTGAGACTTCTGTCCGAAGTATGCAGAATCATCGAGATCGCACTTTTCGAGCTATTTAATGCGAGAAACACGATATCTGGTGTTTTCAGCACTCCACAGTGCGTACGATATGCAGAACCGGCGATATCTTGGTTTTCGTGGGGTTTCAAGCTGTGATATGCATTTTCTAGGATAATCTTGGTGAGACTTCTGTCCGAAGTATGCTGAATCATCTAGATCGCTCTTTTCGAGCTATTTAATGCGAGAAACACGTTATCTGGTGTTTTCACCACTACACCGTGCGTTTGATATGCAGGACCGGCGACATCTTGGCTGTCGTAGGGTATCAAGCTGAGATATGCATTTTCTACGATAATCTTGGTGAGACTTCTGTCAGAAGTATGCAGAATCATCAGGATCGCTCTTTTCGAACTATTTAATGCGAGAGACACGTTTTCTGGGGTTTTCACCACTCCGCAGTTCGTGGGATATGCAGAACAGGAGATATCTTGGTTTTCGTGGAGTTTCTAGCAGAGATATGCATTTTCTGCGATAATCATGGTGAGACTTCTGTTAGAAGTATGCAGAATCATCGAGATCGCACATTTCGATCTATTTAATGCGAGAAACACGTTGTCTGGTGTTTTCACCACTCCACAGAGCGTTTGATATGCAGTACCATCGATATCTTGGTTTTCGTGGGGTTTCAAGCTGAGATATGCATTTTCTAGGATAATCTTGGTGAGACTTCTGTCCGAAGTATGCTGAATCATCTAGATCGCTCTTGTCGAGCTAGTTAATGCGAGAAACTCGTTATCTGGCGTTTTTACCACTCAACAGTGCGTATGATATGCAGAACGGACGATATCTTGGTTTTCGTGGGGCTTCAAGCTCAGATATGCATTTTCTGCGATAATCTTGGTGAGACTTCTGTCCGAAGTATGCAGAATCATCGGGATCGCTCTTTTCGAGCTATTAAATGCGAGAAACACGTTTTCTGGGGTTTTCACCACTCCACAGTTCGTAGGATATGCAGAACAGGAGATATCTTAATTTTCGTGGTTTTTCCAGCTGAGATATGCATTTTCAGCGATAATCTTGGTGAGTCTTCTGTCAGAAGTATGCAGAAGCTTCGAGATCGCTCATTTCGAGCTAGTTAATGCGAGAAACACGTTATCTGGTGTTTTCACCACTCCACAGCGCGTTTGATATGCAGAACCGGCGATATCTTGATTTTCGTGGTTTTTCCTGCTGAGATATGCATTTTCAGCGATAATCTTGGGGAGTCTTCTGTCAGAAGTATGCAGAATCATCGAGATCGCTCATTTCGAGCTAGTTAATGCGAGAAACACGTTATCTGGTGTTTTCACCACTCCACAGTTCGTTGTATATGCAGAACAGGAGATATCTTGGTTTTCGTGGGGTTTCTAGCAGAGATATGCATTATCTGCGATAATCATGTTGAGACTTCTGTTAGAAGTATGCAGAATCTTCGAGATCGTACATTTCGAGCTATTTTATGCGAGAAACACGTTTTCTGGGGTTTTCACCACTGCACAGTTCGTTTGATATGCAGAACCAGCGATATCTTGGCTTTCGTTTTGTTTCAAGCTGAGATATGCATTTTTTACGATAATCTTGGTGAGACTTCTGTCCGAAGTATGCAGATTCATCGAGATCGCTCTTTTCGACCTATTTAATGCGGAAACACGTTATCTGGTGTTTTCACCACTCCACAGTGCGTTTGATATGCAGAACCAGCGATATGTTGGTTTTCGTGGGGTTTCAAGCTGAGATATGCATTTTTTACGATAATCATGGTGAGACTTCTGTCCGAAGGATGCAGAATCATCGAGATCGCACTTTTCGAGCTATTTAATGCGAGAAACACGATATCTGGTGTTTTCAGCAATCCACAGTGCGTATGATATGCAGAACCGGCGATATCTTGGTTTTCGTGGGGTTTCAAGCTGAGATATGCATTGTCTGCGATAATCTTGGTGAGACTTCTGTCCGAAGTATGCAGAATCATCGAGATCGCTCTTTTCGAGCAATTTAATGCGAGAAACACGATATCTGGTGTTTTCAGCACTCCACAGTGCGTACGATATGCAGAACCGGCGATATCTTGGTTTTCGTGGGGTTTCAAGCTGAGATATGCATTTTTTACGATAATCATGGTGAGACTTTTGTCCGAAGTATGCAGAATCATCGAGATCGCACTTTTCGAGCTATTTAATGCGAGAAACACGATATCTGGTGTTTTCAGCACTCCACAGTGCGTACGATATGCAGAACCGGCGATATCTTGGTTTTCGTGGGGTTTCAAGCTGAGATATGCATTGTCTGCGATAATCTTGGTGAGACTTCTGTCCGAAGTATGCAGAATCATCGGGATCGCTCTTTTCGAGCTATTAAATGCGAGAAACACGTTTTCTGGGGTTTTCACCACTCCACAGCGCGTTTGATATGCAGAACCGGCGATATCTTGATTTTCGTGGTTTTTCCTGCTGAGATATGCATTTTCAGCGATAATCTTGGGGAGTCTTCTGTCAGAAGTATGCAGAATCATCGAGATCGCTCATTTCGAGCTAGTTAATGCGAGAAACACGTTATCTGGTGTTTTCACCACTCCACAGTTCGTTGTATATGCAGAACAGGAGATATCTTGGTTTTCGTGGGGTTTCTAGCAGAGATATGCATTATCTGCGATAATCATGTTGAGACTTCTGTTAGAAGTATGCAGAATCATCGAGATCGTACATTTCGAGCTATTTTATGCGAGAAACACGTTTTCTGGGGTTTTCACCACTGCACAGTTCGTTGGATATGCAGAACAGGAGATATCTTGGTTTTCGTGGGTTTTCTAGCAGAGATATGCATTTTCTGAGATAATCTTGGTGAGACCTCTGTCCGAAGTATGCAGAAACATCGAGATCGCTCTTTTCGACCTATTTAATGCGGAAACACGTTATCTGGTGTTTTCACCACTCCACAGTGCGTTTGATATGCAGAACCAGCGATATGTTGGTTTTCGTGGGGTTTCAAGCTGAGATATGCATTTTTTACGATAATCATGGTGAGACTTCTGTCCGAAGGATGCAGAATCATCGAGATCGCACTTTTCGAGCTATTTAATGCGAGAAACACGATATCTGGTGTTTTCAGCAATCCACAGTGCGTATGATATGCAGAACCGGCGATATCTTGGTTTTCGTGGGGTTTCAAGCTGAGATATGCATTGTCTGCGATAATCTTGGTGAGACTTCTGTCCGAAGTATGCAGAAACATCGAGATCGCTCTTTTCGACCTATTTAATACGAGAAACACGTTATCTGGTGTTTTCACCACTCCACAGTGCGTTTGATATGCAGAACCAGCGATATCTTGGTTTTCTTGGGGGTTCAAGCTGAGATATGCATTTTTTACGATAATCATGGTGAGACTTCTGTCCGAAGTATGCTGAATCATCTAGATCGCTCTTTTCGAGCTATTTAATGCGAGAAACACGTTATCTGGTGTTTTCACCACTACACCGTGCGTTTGATATGCAGGACCGGCGACATCTTGGCTGTCGTAGGGTATCAAGCTGAGATATGCATTTTCTACGATAATCTTGGTGAGACTTCTGTCAGAAGTATGCAGAATCATCAGGATCGCTCTTTTCGAACTATTTAATGCGAGAGACACGTTTTCTGGGGTTTTCACCACTCCGCAGTTCGTGGGATATGCAGAACAGGAGATATCTTGGTTTTCGTGGAGTTTCTAGCAGAGATATGCATTTTCTGCGATAATCATGGTGAGACTTCTGTTAGAAGTATGCAGAATCATCGAGATCGCACATTTCGATCTATTTAATGCGAGAAACACGTTGTCTGGTATTTCACCACTCCACAGAGCGTTTGATATGCAGTACCATCGATATCTTGGTTTTCGTGGGGTTTCAAGCTGAGATATGCATTTTCTAGGATAATCTTGGTGAGACTTCTGTCCGAAGTATGCAGAAACATCGAGATCGCTCTTTTCGACCTATTTAATACGAGAAACACGTTATCTGGCGTTTTTACCACTCAACAGTGCGTATGATATGCAGAACGGACGATATCTTGGTTTTCGTGGGGCTTCAAGCTCAGATATGCATTTTCTGCGATAATCTTGGTGAGACTTCTGTCCGAAGTATGCAGAATCATCGGGATCGCTCTTTTCGAGCTATTAAATGCGAGAAACACGTTTTCTGGGGTTTTCACCACTCCACAGTTCGTAGGATATGCAGAACAGGAGATATCTTAATTTTCGTGGTTTTTCCAGCTGAGATATGCATTTTCAGCGATAATCTTGGTGAGTCTTCTGTCAGAAGTATGCAGAATCTTCGAGATCGCTCATTTCGAGCTAGTTAATGCGAGAAACACGTTATCTGGTGTTTTCACCACTCCACAGCGCGTTTGATATGCAGAACCGGCGATATCTTGATTTTCGTGGTTTTTCCTGCTGAGATATGCATTTTCAGCGATAATCTTGGGGAGTCTTCTGTCAGAAGTATGCAGAATCATCGAGATCGCTCATTTCGAGCTAGTTAATGCGAGAAACACGTTATCTGGTGTTTTCACCACTCCACAGTTCGTTGTATATGCAGAACAGGAGATATCTTGGTTTTCGTGGGGTTTCTAGCAGAGATATGCATTATCTGCGATAATCATGTTGAGACTTCTGTTAGAAGTATGCAGAATCTTCGAGATCGTACATTTCGAGCTATTTTATGCGAGAAACACGTTTTCTGGGGTTTTCACCACTGCACAGTTCGTTGGATATGCAGAACAGGAGATATCATGGTTTTCGTGGGTTTTCTAGCAGAGATATGCATTTTCTGAGATAATCTTGGTGAGACCTCTGTCCGAAGTATGCAGAAACATCGAGATCGCTCTTTTCGACCTATTTAATGCGGAAACACGTTATCTGGTGTTTTCACCACTCCACAGTGCGTTTGATATGCAGAACCAGCGATATGTTGGTTTTCGTGGGGTTTCAAGCTGAGATATGCATTTTTTACGATAATCATGGTGAGACTTCTGTCCGAAGGATGCAGAATCATCGAGATCGCACTTTTCGAGCTATTTAATGCGAGAAACACGATATCTGGTGTTTTCAGCAATCCACAGTGCGTATGATATGCAGAACCGGCGATATCTTGGTTTTCGTGGGGTTTCAAGCTGAGATATGCATTGTCTGCGATAATCTTGGTGAGACTTCTGTCCGAAGTATGCAGAATCATCGAGATCGCACTTTTCGAGCTATTTAATGCGAGAAACACGATATCTGGTGTTTTCACCACTACACCGTGCGTTTGATATGCAGGACCGGCGACATCTTGGCTGTCGTAGGGTATCAAGCTGAGATATGCATTTTCTACGATAATCTTGGTGAGACTTCTGTCAGAAGTATGCAGAATCATCAGGATCGCTCTTTTCGAACTATTTAATGCGAGAGACACGTTTTCTGGGGTTTTCACCACTCCGCAGTTCGTGGGATATGCAGAACAGGAGCTATCTTGGTTTTCGTGGAGTTTCTAGCAGAGATATGCATTTTCTGCGATAATCATGGTGAGACTTCTGTTAGAAGTATGCAGAATCATCGAGATCGCACATTTCGATCTATTTAATGCGAGAAACACGTTGTCTGGTGTTTTCACCACTCCACAGAGCGTTTGATATGCAGTACCATCGATATCTTGGTTTTCGTGGGGTTTCAAGCTGAGATATGCATTTTCTAGGATAATCTTGGTGAGACTTCTGTCCGAAGTATGCTGAATCATCTAGATCGCTCTTTTCGAGCTAGTTAATGCGAGAAACTCGTTATCTGGCGTTTTTACCACTCAACAGTGCGTATGATATGCAGAACGGACGATATCTTGGTTTTCGTGGGGCTTCAAGCTCAGATATGCATTTTCTGCGATAATCTTGGTGAGACTTCTGTCCGAAGTATGCAGAATCATCGGGATCGCTCTTTTCGAGCTATTAAATGCGAGAAACACGTTTTCTGGGGTTTTCACCACTCCACAGTTCGTAGGATATGCAGAACAGGAGATATCTTAATTTTCGTGGTTTTTCCAGCTGAGATATGCATTTTCAGCGATAATCTTGGTGAGTCTTCTGTCAGAAGTATGCAGAATCTTCGAGATCGCTCATTTCGAGCTAGTTAATGCGAGAAACACGTTATCTGGTGTTTTCACCACTCCACAGCGCGTTTGATATGCAGAACCGGCGATATCTTGATTTTCGTGGTTTTTCCTGCTGAGATATGCATTTTCAGCGATAATCTTGGGGAGTCTTCTGTCAGAAGTATGCAGAATCATCGAGATCGCTCATTTCGAGCTAGTTAATGCGAGAAACACGTTATCTGGTGTTTTCACCACTCCACAGTTCGTTGTATATGCAGAACAGGAGATATCTTGGTTTTCGTGGGGTTTCTAGCAGAGATATGCAT
Organism: Anthophora plumipes; assembly: GCA_951804975.1. NCBI lineage: Eukaryota > Metazoa > Arthropoda > Insecta > Hymenoptera > Apidae > Anthophora > Anthophora plumipes. The sequence goes on from CATORF010000112.1 coordinate 113,329, forward strand.
TATCTGCGATAATCATGTTGAGACTTCTGTTAGAAGTATGCAGAATCTTCGAGATCGTACATTTCGAGCTATTTTATGCGAGAAACACGTTTTCTGGGGTTTTCACCACTGCACAGTTCGTTGGATATGCAGAACAGGAGATATCTTGGTTTTCGTGGGTTTTCTAGCAGAGATATGCATTTTCTGAGATAATCTTGGTGAGACCTCTGTCCGAAGTATGCAGAAACATCGAGATCGCTCTTTTCGACCTATTTAATGCGGAAACACGTTATCTGGTGTTTTCACCACTCCACAGTGCGTTTGATATGCAGAACCAGCGATATGTTGGTTTTCGTGGGGTTTCAAGCTGAGATATGCATTTTTTACGATAATCATGGTGAGACTTCTGTCCGAAGGATGCAGAATCATCGAGATCGCACTTTTCGAGCTATTTAATGCGAGAAACACGATATCTGGTGTTTTCAGCAATCCACAGTGCGTATGATATGCAGAACCGGCGATATCTTGGTTTTCGTGGGGTTTCAAGCTGAGATATGCATTGTCTGCGATAATCTTGGTGAGACTTCTGTCCGAAGTATGCAGAATCATCGGGATCGCTCTTTTCGAGCTATTAAATGCGAGAATCACGTTTTCTGGGGTTTTCACCACTCCACAGTTCGTAGGATATGCAGAACAGGAGATATCTTAATTTTCGTGGTTTTTCCAGCTGAGATATGCATTTTCAGCGATAATCTTGGTGAGTCTTCTGTCAGAAGTATGCAGAATCTTCGAGATCGCTCATTTCGAGCTAGTTAATGCGAGAAACACGTTATCTGGTGTTTTCACCACTCCACAGTGCGTTTGATATGCAGAACCGGCGACATCTTGGCTGTCGTAGGGTATCAAGCTGAGATATGCATTTTCTACGATAATCTTGGTGAGTCTTCTGTCAGAAGTAAGCAGAATCTTCGAGATCGCTCATTTCGAGCTAGTTAATGCGAGAAACACGTTATCTGGTGTTTTCACCACTCCACAGCGCGTTTGATATGCAGAACCGGCGATATCTTGATTTTCGTGGTTTTTCCTGCTGAGATATGCATTTTCAGCGATAATCTTGGGGAGTCTTCTGTCAGAAGTATGCAGAATCAAAGAGATCGCTCATTTCGAGCTAGTTAATGCGAGAAACACGTTATCTGGTTTTTTTCACCACTCCACAGTTCGTTGTATATGCAGAACAGGAGATATCTTGGTTTTCGTGGGGTTTCTAGCAGAGATATGCATTATCTGCGATAATCATGTTGAGACTTCTGTTAGAAGTATGCAGAATCTTCGAGATCGTACATTTCGAGCTATTTTATGCCAGAAACACGTTTTCTGGGGTTTTCACCACTGCACAGTTCGTTGGATATGCAGAACAGGAGATATCTTGGTTTTCGTGGGTTTTCTAGCAGAGATATGCATTTTCTGCGATAATCATGGTGAGACTTCTGTTAGAAGTATGCAGAATCATCGAGATCGCACATTTCGAACTATTTAATGCGAGAAACACGTTGTCTGGTGTTTTCACCACTCCACAGTTGGTTTGATATGCAGAACCGGCGATATCTGGGTTTTCGTGGGGTTTCAAGCTGAGATATGCATTTTCTGAGATAATCTTGGTGAGATCTCTGTCCGAAGTATGCAGAAACATCGAGATCGCTCTTTTCGACCTATTTAATGCGAGAAACACGTTATCTGGTGTTTTCAACAGTCCACAGTGCGTTCGATATGCAGAACCAGCGATATCTTGGTTTTCTTGGGGGTTCAAGCTGAGATATGCATTTTTTACGATAATCATGGTGAGACTTCTGTCCGAAGTATGCAGAATCATCGAGATCGCACTTTTCGAGCTATTTAATGCGAGAAACACGATATCTGGTGTTTTCAGCACTCCACAGTGCGTACGATATGCAGAACCGGCGATATCTTGGTTTTCGTGGGGTTTCAAGCTGAGATATGCATTGTCTGCGATAATCTTGGTGAGACTTCTGTCCGAAGTGTGCAGAATCATCGAGATCGCTCTTTTCGAGCTATTTAATGCGAGAAACACGTTTTCTGGGGTTTTCACCACACCACAGTTCGTTGGATATGCAGAACCAGCGATATCTTGGTTTTCGTGGGGTTTCAAGCTGAGATATGCATTTTTTACGATAATCATGGTGAGACTTTTGTCCGAAGTATGCAGAATCATCGAGATCGCACTTTTCGAGCTAGTTAATGCGAGAAACACGTTATCTGGTGTTTTCACCACTCCACAGTTCGTTGTATATGCAGAACAGGAGATATCTTGGTTTTCGTGGGGTTTCTAGCAGAGATATGCATTATCTGCGATAATCATGTTGAGACTTCTGTTAGAAGTATGCAGAATCTTCGAGATCGTACATTTCGAGCTATTTTATGCCAGAAACACGTTTTCTGGGGTTTTCACCACTGCACAGTTCGTTGGATATGCAGAACAGGAGATATCTTGGTTTTCGTGGGTTTTCTAGCAGAGATATGCATTTTCTGCGATAATCATGGTGAGACTTCTGTTAGAAGTATGCAGAATCATCGAGATCGCACATTTCGAACTATTTAATGCGAGAAACACGTTGTCTGGTGTTTTCACCACTCCACAGTTCGTTGGATATGCAGAACAGGAGATATCATGGTTTTCGTGGGTTTTCTAGCAGAGATATGCATTTTCTGAGATAATCTTGGTGAGACCTCTGTCCGAAGTATGCAGAAACATCGAGATCGCTCTTTTCGACCTATTTAATGCGGAAACACGTTATCTGGTGTTTTCACCACTCCACAGTGCGTTTGATATGCAGAACCAGCGATATGTTGGTTTTCGTGGGGTTTCAAGCTGAGATATGCATTTTTTACGATAATCATGGTGAGACTTCTGTCCGAAGGATGCAGAATCATCGAGATCGCACTTTTCGAGCTATTTAATGCGAGAAACACGATATCTGGTGTTTTCAGCAATCCACAGTGCGTATGATATGCAGAACCGGCGATATCTTGGTTTTCGTGGGGTTTCAAGCTGAGATATGCATTGTCTGCGATAATCTTGGTGAGACTTCTGTCCGAAGTATGCAGAATCATCGAGATCGCACTTTTCGAGCTATTTAATGCGAGAAACACGATATCTGGTGTTTTCACCACTACACCGTGCGTTTGATATGCAGGACCGGCGACATCTTGGCTGTCGTAGGGTATCAAGCTGAGATATGCATTTTCTACGATAATCTTGGTGAGACTTCTGTCAGAAGTATGCAGAATCATCAGGATCGCTCTTTTCGAACTATTTAATGCGAGAGACACGTTTTCTGGGGTTTTCACCACTCCGCAGTTCGTGGGATATGCAGAACAGGAGATATCTTGGTTTTCGTGGAGTTTCTAGCAGAGATATGCATTTTCTGCGATAATCATGGTGAGACTTCTGTTAGAAGTATGCAGAATCATCGAGATCGCACATTTCGATCTATTTAATGCGAGAAACACGTTGTCTGGTGTTTTCACCACTCCACAGAGCGTTTGATATGCAGTACCATCGATATCTTGGTTTTCGTGGGGTTTCAAGCTGAGATATGCATTTTCTAGGATAATCTTGGTGAGACTTCTGTCCGAAGTATGCTGAATCATCTAGATCGCTCTTTTCGAGCTAGTTAATGCGAGAAACTCGTTATCTGGCGTTTTTACCACTCAACAGTGCGTATGATATGCAGAACGGACGATATCTTGGTTTTCGTGGGGCTTCAAGCTCAGATATGCATTTTCTGCGATAATCTTGGTGAGACTTCTGTCCGAAGTATGCAGAATCATCGGGATCGCTCTTTTCGAGCTATTAAATGCGAGAAACACGTTTTCTGGGGTTTTCACCACTCCACAGTTCGTAGGATATGCAGAACAGGAGATATCTTAATTTTCGTGGTTTTTCCAGCTGAGATATGCATTTTCAGCGATAATCTTGGTGAGTCTTCTGTCAGAAGTATGCAGAATCTTCGAGATCGCTCATTTCGAGCTAGTTAATGCGAGAAACACGTTATCTGGTGTTTTCACCACTCCACAGCGCGTTTGATATGCAGAACCGGCGATATCTTGATTTTCGTGGTTTTTCCTGCTGAGATATGCATTTTCAGCGATAATCTTGGGGAGTCTTCTGTCAGAAGTATGCAGAATCATCGAGATCGCTCATTTCGAGCTAGTTAATGCGAGAAACACGTTATCTGGTGTTTTCACCACTCCACAGTTCGTTGTATATGCAGAACAGGAGATATCTTGGTTTTCGTGGGGTTTCTAGCAGAGATATGCATTATCTGCGATAATCATGTTGAGACTTCTGTTAGAAGTATGCAGAATCTTCGAGATCGTACATTTCGAGCTATTTTATGCGAGAAACACGTTTTCTGGGGTTTTCACCACTGCACAGTTCGTTGGATATGCAGAACAGGAGATATCTTGGTTTTCGTGGGTTTTCTAGCAGAGATATGCATTTTCTGAGATAATCTTGGTGAGACCTCTGTCCGAAGTATGCAGAAACATCGAGATCGCTCTTTTCGACATATTTAATGCGGAAACACGTTATCTGGTGTTTTCACCACTCCACAGTGCGTTTGATATGCAGAACCAGCGATATGTTGGTTTTCGTGGGGTTTCAAGCTGAGATATGCATTTTTTACGATAATCATGGTGAGACTTCTGTCCGAAGGATGCAGAATCATCGAGATCGCACTTTTCGAGCTATTTAATGCGAGAAACACGATATCTGGTGTTTTCAGCAATCCACAGTGCGTATGATATGCAGAACCGGCGATATCTTGGTTTTCGTGGGGTTTCAAGCTGAGATATGCATTGTCTGCGATAATCTTGGTGAGACTTCTGTCCGAAGTATGCAGAATCATCGGGATCGCTCTTTTCGAGCTATTAAATGCGAGAATCACGTTTTCTGGGGTTTTCACCACTCCACAGTTCGTAGGATATGCAGAACAGGAGATATCTTAATTTTCGTGGTTTTTCCAGCTGAGATATGCATTTTCAGCGATAATCTTGGTGAGTCTTCTGTCAGAAGTATGCAGAATCTTCGAGATCGCTCATTTCGAGCTAGTTAATGCGAGAAACACGTTATCTGGTGTTTTCACCACTCCACAGTGCGTTTGATATGCAGAACCGGCGACATCTTGGCTGTCGTAGGGTATCAAGCTGAGATATGCATTTTCTACGATAATCTTGGTGAGTCTTCTGTCAGAAGTAAGCAGAATCTTCGAGATCGCTCATTTCGAGCTAGTTAATGCGAGAAACACGTTATCTGGTGTTTTCACCACTCCACAGCGCGTTTGATATGCAGAACCGGCGATATCTTGATTTTCGTGGTTTTTCCTGCTGAGATATGCATTTTCAGCGATAATCTTGGGGAGTCTTCTGTCAGAAGTATGCAGAATCAAAGAGATCGCTCATTTCGAGCTAGTTAATGCGAGAAACACGTTATCTGGTTTTTTTCACCACTCCACAGTTCGTTGTATATGCAGAACAGGAGATATCTTGGTTTTCGTGGGGTTTCTAGCAGAGATATGCATTATCTGCGATAATCATGTTGAGACTTCTGTTAGAAGTATGCAGAATCTTCGAGATCGTACATTTCGAGCTATTTTATGCCAGAAACACGTTTTCTGGGGTTTTCACCACTGCACAGTTCGTTGGATATGCAGAACAGGAGATATCTTGGTTTTCGTGGGTTTTCTAGCAGAGATATGCATTTTCTGCGATAATCATGGTGAGACTTCTGTTAGAAGTATGCAGAATCATCGAGATCGCACATTTCGAACTATTTAATGCGAGAAACACGTTGTCTGGTGTTTTCACCACTCCACAGTTGGTTTGATATGCAGAACCGGCGATATCTGGGTTTTCGTGGGGTTTCAAGCTGAGATATGCATTTTCTGAGATAATCTTGGTGAGATCTCTGTCCGAAGTATGCAGAAACATCGAGATCGCTCTTTTCGACCTATTTAATGCGAGAAACACGTTATCTGGTGTTTTCAACAGTCCACAGTGCGTTCGATATGCAGAACCAGCGATATCTTGGTTTTCTTGGGGGTTCAAGCTGAGATATGCATTTTTTACGATAATCATGGTGAGACTTCTGTCCGAAGTATGCAGAATCATCGAGATCGCACTTTTCGAGCTATTTAATGCGAGAAACACGATATCTGGTGTTTTCAGCACTCCACAGTGCGTACGATATGCAGAACCGGCGATATCTTGGTTTTCGTGGGGTTTCAAGCTGAGATATGCATTGTCTGCGATAATCTTGGTGAGACTTCTGTCCGAAGTGTGCAGAATCATCGAGATCGCTCTTTTCGAGCTATTTAATGCGAGAAACACGTTTTCTGGGGTTTTCACCACACCACAGTTCGTTGGATATGCAGAACCAGCGATATCTTGGTTTTCGTGGGGTTTCAAGCTGAGATATGCATTTTTTACGATAATCATGGTGAGACTTTTGTCCGAAGTATGCAGAATCATCGAGATCGCACTTTTCGAGCTAGTTAATGCGAGAAACACGTTATCTGGTGTTTTCACCACTCCACAGTTCGTTGTATATGCAGAACAGGAGATATCTTGGTTTTCGTGGGGTTTCTAGCAGAGATATGCATTATCTGCGATAATCATGTTGAGACTACTGTTAGAAGTATGCAGAATCTTCGAGATCGTACATTTCGAGCTATTTTATGCGAGAAACACGTTTTCTGGGGTTTTCACCACTGGACAGTTCGTTGGATATGCAGAACAGGAGATATCTTGGTTTTCGTGGGTTTTCTAGCAGAGATATGCATTTTCTGCGATAATCATGGTGAGACTTCTGGTAGAAGTATGCAGAATCATCGAGATCGCACATTTCGAACTATTTAATGCGAGAAACACGTTGTCTGGTGTTTTCACCACTCCACAGTTGGTTTGATATGCAGAACCGGCGATATCTGGGTTTTCGTGGGGTTTCAAGCTGAGATATGCATTTTCTGAGATAATCTTGGTGAGACCTCTGTCCGAAGTATGCAGAAACATCGAGATCGCTCTTTTCGACCTATTTAATGCGAGAAACACGTTATCTGGTGTTTTCAACAGTCTACAGTGCGTTTGATATGCAGAACTAGCGATATCTTGGTTTTCTTGGGGGTTCAAGCTGAGATATGCATTTTTTACGATAATCATGGTGAGACTTCTGTCCGAAGTATGCAGAATCATCGAGATCGCACTTTTCGAGCTATTTAATGCGAGAAACACGATATCTGGTGTTTTCAGCACTCCACAGTGCGTACGATATGCAGAACCGGCGATATCTTGGTTTTCGTGCTGTTTCAAGCTGAGATATGCATTGTCTGCGATAATCTTGGTGAGACTTCTGTCCGAAGTGTGCAGAATCATCGAGATCGCTCATTTCGAGCTATTTAATGCGAGAAACACGTTTTCTGGGGTTTTCACCACACCACAGTTCGTTGTATATGCAGAACCAGCGATATCTTGGTTTTCGTGGGGTTTCAAGCTGAGATATGCATTTTTTACGATAATCATGGTGAGACTTTTGTCCGAAGTATGCAGAATCATCGGGATCGCACTTTTCGAGCTATTTAATGCGAGAAACACGATATCTGGTGTTTTCAGCACTCCACAGTGCGTACGATATGCAGAACCGGCGATATCTTGGTTTTCGTGGGGTTTCAAGCTGAGATATGCATTGTCTGCGATAATCTTGGTGAGACTTCTGTCCGAAGAATGCAGAATCATCGGGATCGCTCTTTTCGAGCTATTAAATGCGAGAAACACGTTTTCTGGGGTTTTCACCACTCCACAGTTCGTAGGATATGCAGAACAGGAGATATCTTAATTTTCGTGGTTTTTCCAGCTGAGATATGCATTTTCAGCGATAATCTTGGTGAGTCTTCTGTCAGAAGTATGCAGAATCTTCGAGATCGCTCATTTCGAGCTAGTTAATGCGAGAAACACGTTATCTGGTGTTTTCACCACTCCACAGTGCGTTTGATATGCAGAACCGGCGACATCTTGGCTGTCGTAGGGTATCAAGCTGAGATATGCATTTTCTACGATAATCTTGGTGAGTCTTCTGTCAGAAGTAAGCAGAATCTTCGAGATCGCTCATTTCGAGCTAGTTAATGCGAGAAACACGTTATCTGGTGTTTTCACCACTCCACAGCGCGTTTGATATGCAGAACCGGCGATATCTTGATTTTCGTGGTTTTTCCTGCTGAGATATGCATTTTCAGCGATAATCTTGGGGAGTCTTCTGTCAGAAGTATGCAGAATCAAAGAGATCGCTCATTTCGAGCTAGTTAATGCGAGAAACACGTTATCTGGTGTTTTCACCACTCCACAGTTCGTTGTATATGCAGAACAGGAGATATCTTGGTTTTCGTGGGGTTTCTAGCAGAGATATGCATTATCTGCGATAATCATGTTGAGACTTCTGTTAGAAGTATGCAGAATCTTCGAGATCGTACATTTCGAGCTATTTTATGCGAGAAACACGTTTTCTGGGGTTTTCACCACTGCACAGTTCGTTGGATATGCAGAACAGGAGATATCTTGGTTTTCGTGGGTTTTCTAGCAGAGATATGCATTTTCTGCGATAATCATGGTGAGACTTCTGTTAGAAGTATGCAGAATCATCGAGATCGCACATTTCGAACTATTTAATGCGAGAAACACGTTGTCTGGTGTTTTCACCACTCCACAGTTGGTTTGATATGCAGAACCGGCGATATCTGGGTTTTCGTGGGGTTTCAAGCTGAGATATGCATTTTCTGAGATAATCTTGGTGAGACCTCTGTCCGAAGTATGCAGAAACATCGAGATCGCTCTTTTCGACCTATTTAATGCGAGAAACACGTTATCTGGTGTTTTCAACAGTCCACAGTGCGTTTGATATGCAGAACTAGCGATATCTTGGTTTTCTTGGGGGTGCAAGCTGAGATATGCATTTTTTACGATAATCATGGTGAGACTTCTGTCCGAAGTATGCAGAATCATCGAGACCGCACTTTTCGAGCTATTTAATGCGAGAAACACGATATCTGGTGTTTTCAACACTCCACAGTGCGTACGATATGCAGAACCGGCGATATCTTGGTTTTCGTGGGGTTTCAAGCTGAGATATGCATTGTCTGCGATAATCTTGGTGAGACTTCTGTCCGAAGTGTGCAGAATCATCGAGATCGCTCTTTTCGAGCTATTTAATGCGAGAAACACGTTTTCTGGGGTTTTCACCACACCACAGTTCGTTGGATATGCAGAATCAGCGATATCTTGGTTTTCGTGGGGTTTCAAGCTGAGATATGCATTTTTTACGATAATCATGGTGAGACTTTTGTCCGAAGTATGCAGAATCATCGAGATCGCACTTTTCGAGCTATTTAATGCGAGAAACACGATATCTGGTGTTTTCAGCACTCCACAGTGCGTACGATATGCAGAACCGGCGATATCTTGGTTTTCGTGGGGTTTCAAGCTGAGATATGCATTGTCTGCGATAATCTTGGTGAGACTCCTGTCCGAAGTATGCAGAATCATCGGGATCGCTCTTTTCGAGCTATTAAATGCGAGAAACACGTTTTCTGGGGTTTTCACCACTCCACAGTTCGTAGGATATGCAGAACAGGAGATATCTTAATTTTCGTGGTTTTTCCAGCTGAGATATGCATTTTCAGCGATAATCTTGGTGAGTCTTCTGTCAGAAGTATGCAGAATCTTCGAGATCGCTCATTTCGAGCTAGTTAATGCGAGAAACACGTTATCTGGTGTTTTCACCACTCCACAGTGCGTTTGATATGCAGAACCGGCGACATCTTGGCTGTCGTAGGGTATCAAGTTGAGATATGCATTTTCTACGATAATCTTGGTGAGTCTTCTGTCAGAAGTAAGCAGAATCTTCGAGATCGCTCATTTCGAGCTAGTTAATGCGAGAAACACGTTATCTGGTGTTTTCACCACTCCACAGCGCGTTTGATATGCAGAACCGGCGATATCTTGATTTTCGTGGTTTTTCCTGCTGAGATATGCATTTTCAGCGATAATCTTGGGGAGTCTTCTGTCAGAAGTATGCAGAATCAAAGAGATCGCTCATTTCGAGCTAGTTAATGCGAGAAACACGTTATCTGGTGTTTTCACCACTCCACAGTTCGTTGTATATGCAGAACAGGAGATATCTTGGTTTTCGTGGGGTTTCTAGCAGAGATATGCATTATCTGCGATAATCATGTTGAGACTTCTGTTAGAAGTATGCAGAACCTTCGAGATCGTACATTTCGAGCTATTTTATGCGAGAAACACGTTTTCTGGGGTTTTCACCACTGCACAGTTCGTTGGATATGCAGAACAGGAGATATCTTGGTTTTCGTGGGTTTTCTAGCAGAGATATGCATTTTCTGCGATAATCATGGTGAGACTTCTGTTAGAACCATGCAGAATCATCGAGATCGCACATTTCGAACTATTTAATGCGAGAAACACGTTGTCTGGTGTTTTCACCACTCCACAGTTGGTTTGATATGCAGAACCGGCGATATCTGGGTTTTCGTGGGGTTTCAAGCTGAGATATGCATTTTCTGAGATAATCTTGGTGAGACCTCTGTCCGAAGTATGCAGAAACATCGAGATCGCTCTTTTCGACCTATTTAATGCGAGAAACACGTTATCTGGTGTTTTCACCAGTCCACAGTGCGTTTGATGTGCAGAACCAGCGATATCTTGGTTTTCGTGGGGTTTCAAGCTGAGATATGCATTTTTTACGATAATCATGGTGAGACTTCTGTCCGAAGTATGCAGAATCATCGAGATCGCACTTTTCGAGCTATTTAATGCGAGAAACACGATATCTGGTGTTTTCAGCACTCCACAGTGCGTACGATATGCAGAACCGGCGATATCTTGGTTTTCGTGGGGTTTCAAGCTGAGATATGCATTGTCTGCGATAATCTTGGTGAGACTTCTGTCTGAAGTGTGCAGAATCATCGAGATCGCTCTTTTCGAGCTATTTAATGCGAGAAACACGTTTTCTGGGGTTTTCACCACACCACAGTTCGTTGGATATGCAGAACCAGCGATATCTTGGTTTTCGTGGGGTTTCAAGCTGAGATATGCATTTTTTACGATAATCATGGTGAGACTTTTGTCCGAAGTATGCAGAATCATCGAGATCGCACTTTTCGAGCTATTTAATGCGAGAAACACGATATCTGGTGTTTTCAGCACTCCACAGTGCGTACGATATGCAGAACCGGCGATATCTTGGTTTTCGTGGGGTTTCAAGGTGAGATATGCATTGTCTGCGATAATCTTGGTGAGACTTCTGTCCGAAGTGTGCAGAATCATCGAGATCGCTCTTTTCGAGCTATTTAATGCGAGAAACACGTTTTCTGGGGTTTTCACCACACCACAGTTCGTTGGATATGCAGAACCAGCGATATCTTGGTTTTCGTGGGGTTTCAAGCTGAGATATGCATTTTTTACGATAATCATGGTGAGACTTTTGTCCGAAGTATGCAGAATCATCGAGATCGCAGTTTTCGAGCTATTTAATGCGAGAAACACGATATCTGGTGTTTTCAGCACTCCACAGTGCGTACGATATGCAGAACCGGCGACATCTTGGCTGTCGTAGGGTATCAAGCTGAGATATGCATTTTCTACGATAATCTTGGTGAGTCTTCTGTCAGAAGTATGCAGAACCTTCGAGATCGCTCATTTCGAGCTAGTTAATGCGAGAAACACGTTATCTGGTGTTTTCACCACTCCACAGCGCGTTTGATATGCAGAACCGGCGATATCTTGATTTTCGTGGTTTTTCCTGCTGAGATATGCATTTTCAGCGATAATCTTGGCGAGTCTTCTGTCAGAAGTATGCAGAATCATCGAGATCGCTCATTTCGAGCTAGTTAATGCGAGAAACACGTTATCTGGTGTTTTCACCACTCCACAGTTCGTTGTATATGCAGAACAGGAGATATCTTGGTTTTCGTGGGGTTTCTAGCAGAGATATGCATTATCTGCGATAATCATGTTGAGACTTCTGTTAGAAGTATGCAGAATCTTCGAGATCGTACATTTCGAGCTATTTTATGCGAGAAACACGTTTTCTGGGGTTTTCACCACTGCACAGTTCGTTGGATATGCAGAACAGGAGATATCTTGGTTTTCGTGGGTTTTCTAGCAGAGATATGCATTTTCTGCGATAATCATGGTGAGACTTCTGTTAGAAGTATGCAGAATCATCGAGATCGCACATTTCGAACTATTTAATGCGAGAAACACGTTGTCTGGTGTTTTCACCACTCCACAGTTGGTTTGATATGCAGAACCGGCGATATCTGGGTTTTCGTGGGGTTTCAAGCTGAGATATGCATTTTCTGAGATAATCTTGGTGAGACCTCTGTCCGAAGTATGCAGAAACATCGAGATCGCTCTTTTCGACCTATTTAATGCGAGAAACACGTTATCTGGTGTTTTCACCAGTCCACAGTGCGTTTGATATGCAGAACCAGCGATATCTTGGTTTTCGTGGGGTTTCAAGCTGAGATATGCATTGTCTGCGATAATCTTGATGAGACTTCTGTCCGAAGTGTGCAGAATCATCGAGATCGCTCTTTTCGAGCTATTTAATGCGAGAAACACGTTTTCTGGGGTTTTCACCACACCACAGTTCGTTGGATATGCAGAAACAGCGATATCTTGGTTTTCGTGGGGTTTCAAGCTGAGATATGCATTTTTTACGATAATCATGGTGAGACTTTTGTCCGAAGTATGCAGAATCATCGAGATCGCACTTTTCGAGCTATTTAATGCGAGAAACACGATATCTGGTGTTTTCAGCACTCCACAGTGCGTTTGATATGCAGAACCGGCGATATCTTGGTTTTCGTGGGGTTTCAAGCTGAGATATGCATTGTCTGCGATAATCTTGGTGAGACTTCTGTCCGAAGTGTGCAGAATCATCGAGATCGCTCTTTTCGAGCTATTTAATGCGAAAAACACGTTTTCTGGGGTTTTCACCACACCACAGTTCGTTGGATGTGCAGAACAGGTGATATCTTGGTTTTCGAGGGGTTTCAAGCTGAGATATGCATTTTCTGCGATTAACTTGGGGAGGCTTCTGTCCGAAGTATGCATGAATCATCGAGATCGCACTTCTCGAGCTAGTTAATGCGAGAAAAACCTTATCTGGTGTTTTCACCACCCCACAGTGCGTTTGATATGCAGAACCGGCGATATCTGGGTTTTCGTGGGGTTTCAAGCTGAGATATGCATTTTGTGCGATAATCTTGGTGAGACCTCTGTCCGAAGTATGCAGAAACATCGAGATCGCTCTTTTCGACCTATTTAATGCGAGAAACACGTTATCTTGTGTCTTCACCACTCCACAGTGCGATTGATATGCAGAACCAGCGATATCTTGGTTTTCGTGGGGTTTCAAGCTGAGATATGCATTGTCTGCGATAATCGTGGTGAGACTTCTGTCCGAAGTGTGCAGAATCATCGCGACCGCTCTTTTCGAGCTATTTAATGCGAGAAACACGTTTCCTGGGGTTTTCACCACGCCACAGTTCGTTGGATATGCAGAACAGGTGATATCTTGGTTTTCGAGGGGTTTCAAGCTGAGATATGCATTTTCTGCGATAAACTTGGAGAGACTTCTGTCCGAAGTATGCTGAATCATCGAGATCGCACTTTTCGAGCTAGTTAATGCGAGAAAAACCTTATCTGGTGTTTTCAACACTCCACAGTGCGTTTGATATGCAGAACCAGCGATATCTTGGCTTTCGTGGGGTTTCAAGCTGAGATATGCATTTTTTACGTTAATCTTGGTGAGACTTCTGTCCGAATTATGCTTAATCTTCGAGATCGCTCTATTCGAACTATTTAATGCGACAAAACGTTATCTGTTGTTTTCAGCACTCCACAGTGCGTTTGATATGCAGAACCAGCGATATCTCAGTTTTCGTGGGGTTTCCAGCTGTGATATGCATTTTTTTCGATAATCTTGGTGAGACTTCTGTCCGAAGTATGCAGAATCATCGAGATCGCTCTTTTCGAGCTATTTAATGCGAGAAACACGTTATCTGGTGTTTCCACCACTCCACAGAGCGTTTGATATGCAGTACCATCGATATCTTGGTTTTCGTGGGGTTTCAAGCTGTGATATGCATTTTCTAGGATAATCTTGGTGAGACTTCTGTCCGAAGTATGCTGAATCATCTAGATCGCTCTTTTCGAGCTATTTAATGCGAGAAACACGTTATCTGGTGTTTTCACCACTACACCGTGCGTTTGATATGCAGGACCGGCGACATCTTGGCTGTCGTAGGGTATCAAGCTGAGATATGCATTTTCTACGATAATCTTGGTGAGACTTCTGTCAGAAGTATGCAGAATCATCAGGATCGCTCTTTTCGAACTATTTAATGCGAGAGACACGTTTTCTGGGGTTTTCACCACTCCGCAGTTCGTTGGATATGCAGAACAGGAGATATCTTGGTTTTCGTGGAGTTTCTAGCAGAGATATGCATTTTCTGCGATAATCATGGTGAGACTTCTGTCCGAAGTATGCTGAATCATCTAGATCGCTCTTTTCGATCTATTTAATGCGAGAAACACGTTGTCTGGTGTTTTCACCACTCCAAAGAGCGTTTGATATGCAGTACCATCGATATCTTGGTTTTCGTGGGGTTTCAAGCTGAGATATGCATTTTCTAGGATAATCTTGGTGAGACTTCTGTCCGAAGTATGCAGAATCTTCGAGATCGCTCATTTCGAGCTAGTTAATGCGAGAAACACGTCATCTGGTGTTTTCACCACTCCACAGCGCGTTTGATATGCAGAACCGGCGATATCTTGATTTTCGTGGTTTTTCCTGCTGAGATATGCATTTTCAGCGATAATTTTGGGGAGTCTTCTGTCAGAAGTATGCAGAATCATCGAGATCGCTCATTTCGAGCTAGTTAATGCGAGAAACACGTTATGTGGTGTTTTCACCACTCCACAGTTCGTTGTATATGCAGAACAGGAGATATCTTGGTTTTCGTGGGGTTTCTAGCAGAGATATGCATTATCTGCGATAATCATGTTGAGACTTCTGTTAGAAGTATGCAGAATCTTCGAGATCGTACATTTCGAGCTATTTTATGCGAGAAACACGGTTTCTGGGGTTTTCACCACTGCACAGTTCGTTGGATATGCAGAACAGGAGATATCTTGGTTTTCGTGGGTTTTCTAGCAGAGATATGCATTTTCTGAGATAATCTTGGTGCGACCTCTGTCCGAAGTATGCAGAAACATCGAGATCGCTCTTTTCGACCTATTTAATGCGGAAACACGGTATCTGGTGTTTTCACCACTCCACAGTGCGTTTGATATGCAGAACCAGCGATATGTTGGTTTTCGTGGGGTTTCAAGCTGAGATATGCATTTTTTACGATAATCATGGTGAGACTTCTGTCCGAAGGATGCAGAATCATCGAGATCGCACTTTTCGAGCTATTTAATGCGAGAAACACGATATCTGGTGTTTTCAGCAATCCACAGGGCGTACGATATGCAGAACCAGCGATATCTTGGCTTTCGTGGGGTTTCAAGCTGAGATATGCATTTTTTACGTTAATCTTGGTGAGACTTCTGTCCGAAGTATGCTTAATCTTCGAGATCGCTCTATTCGAACTATTTAATGCGACAAAACGTTATCTGTTGTTTTCAGCACTCCACAGTGCGTTTGATATGCAGAACCAGCGATATCTCAGTTTTCGTGGGGTTTCCAGCTGTGATATGCATTTTTTTCGATAATCTTGGTGAGACTTCTGTCCGAAGTATGCAGAATCATCGAGATCGCTCTTTTCGAGCTATTTAATGCGAGAAACACGTTATCTGGTGTTTCCACCACTCCACAGAGCGTTTGATATGCAGTACCATCGATATCTTGGTTTTCGTGGGGTTTCAAGCTGTGATATGCATTTTCTAGGATAATCTTGGTGAGACTTCTGTCCGAAGTATGCTGAATCATCTAGATCGCTCTTTTCGAGCTATTTAATGCGAGAAACACGTTATCTGGTGTTTTCACCACTACACCGTGCGTTTGATATGCAGGACCGGCGACATCTTGGCTGTCGTAGGGTATCAAGCTGAGATATGCATTTTCTACGATAATCTTGGTGAGACTTCTGTCAGAAGTATGCAGAATCATCAGGATCGCTCTTTTCGAACTATTTAATGCGAGAGACACGTTTTCTGGGGTTTTCACCACTCCGCAGTTCGTTGGATATGCAGAACAGGAGATATCTTGGTTTTCGTGGAGTTTCTAGCAGAGATATGCATTTTCTGCGATAATCATGGTGAGACTTCTGTTAGAAGTATGCAGAATCATCGAGATCGCACATTTCGATCTATTTAATGCGAGAAACACGTTGTCTGGTGTTTTCACCACTCCACAGAGCGTTTGATATGCAGTACCATCGATATCTTGGTTTTCGTGGGGTTTCAAGCTGAGATATGCATTTTCTAGGATAATCTTGGTGAGACTTCTGTCCGAAGTATGCTGAATCATCTAGATCGCTCTTTTCGAGCTAGTTAATGCGAGAAACTCGTTATCTGGGGTTTTCACCACTCCACAGTTCGTAGGATATGCAGAACAGGAGATATCTTAATTTTCGTGGTTTTTCCAGCTGAGATATGCATTTTCAGCGATAATCTTGGTGAGTCTTCTGTCAGAAGTATGCAGAATCTTCGAGATCGCTCATTTCGAGCTAGTTAATGCGAGAAACACGTTATCTGGTGTTTTCACCACTCCACAGCGCGTTTGATATGCAGAACCGGCGATATCTTGATTTTCGTGGTTTTTCCTGCTGAGATATGCATTTTCAGCGATAATTTTGGGGAGTCTTCTGTCAGAAGTATGCAGAATCATCGAGATCGCTCATTTCGAGCTAGTTAATGCGAGAAACACGTTATGTGGTGTTTTCACCACTCCACAGTTCGTTGTATATGCAGAACAGGAGATATCTTGGTTTTCGTGGGGTTTCTAGCAGAGATATGCATTATCTGCGATAATCATGTTGAGACTTCTGTTAGAAGTATGCAGAATCTTCGAGATCGTACATTTCGAGCTATTTTATGCGAGAAACACGGTTTCTGGGGTTTTCACCACTGCACAGTTCGTTGGATATGCAGAACAGGAGATATCTTGGTTTTCGTGGGTTTTCTAGCAGAGATATGCATTTTCTGAGATAATCTTGGTGAGACCTCTGTCCGAAGTATGCAGAAACATCGAGATCGCTCTTTTCGACCTATTTAATGCGGAAACACGTTATCTGGTGTTTTCACCACTCCACAGTGCGTTTGATATGCAGAACCAGCGATATGTTGGTTTTCGTGGGGTTTCAAGCTGAGATATGCATTTTTTACGATAATCATGGTTAGACTTCTGTCCGAAGGATGCAGAATCATCGAGATCGCACTTTTCGAGCTATTTAATGCGAGAAACACGATATCTGGTGTTTTCAGCAATCCACAGTGCGTATGATATGCAGAACCGGCGATATCTTGGTTTTCGTGGGGTTTCAAGCTGAGATATGCATTGTCTGCGATAATCTTGGTGAGACTTCTGTCCGAAGTGTGCAGAATCATCGAGATCGCTCTTTTCGAGCTATTTGATGCGAGAAACACGTTTTCTGGGGTTTTCACCACACCACAGTTCATTGGATATGCAGAACCAGCTATATCTTGGTTTTCGTGGGGTTTCAAGCTGAGATATGCATTTTTTACGATAATCATGGTGAGACTTTTGTCCGAAGTATGCAGAATCATCGAGATCGCACTTTTCGAGCTATTTAATGCGAGAAACACGATATCTGGTGTTTTCAGCACTCCACAGTGCGTACGATATGCAGAACCGGCGATATCTTCGTTTTCGTGGGGTTTCAAGCTGAGATATGCATTGTCTGCGATAATCTTGGTGAGACTTCTGTCCGAAGTATGCAGAATCATCGGGATCGCTCTTTTCGAGCTATTAAATGCGAGAAACAGGTTTTCTGGGGTTTTCACCACTCCACAGTTCGTAGGATATGCAGAACAGGAGATATCTTAATTTTCGTGGTTTTTCCAGCTGAGATATGCATTTTCAGCGATAATCTTGGTGAGTCTTCTGTCAGAAGTATGCAGAATCTTCGAGATCGCTCATTTCGAGCTAGTTAATGCGAGAAACACGTTATCTGGTGTTTTCACCACTCCACAGTGCGTTTGATATGCAGAACCGGCGACATCTTGGCTGTCGTAGGGTATCAAGCTGAGATATGCATTTTCTACGATAATCTTGGTGAGTCTTCTGTCAGAAGTAAGCAGAATCTTCGAGATCGCTCATTTCGAGCTAGTTAATGCGAGAAACACGTTATCTGGTGTTTTCACCACTCCACAGCGCGTTTGATATGCAGAACCGGCGATATCTTGATTTTCGTGGTTTTTCCTGCTGAGATATGCATTTTCAGCGATAATCTTGGGGAGTCTTCTGTCAGAAGTATGCAGAATCAAAGAGATCGCTCATTTCGAGCTAGTTAATGCGAGAAACACGTTATATGGTGTTTTCACCACTCCACAGTTCGTTGTATATGCAGAACAGGAGATATCTTGGTTTTCGTGGGGTTTCTAGCAGAGATATGCATTATCTGCGATAATCATGTTGAGACTTCTGTTAGAAGTATGCAGAATCTTCGAGATCGTACATTTCGTGCTATTTTATGCGAGAAACACGTTTTCTGGGGTTTTCACCACTGCACAGTTCGTTGGATATGCAGAACAGGAGATATCTTGGTTTTCGTGGGTTTTCTAGCAGAGATATGCATTTTCTGCGATAATCATGGTGAGACTTCTGTTAGAAGTATGCAGAATCATCGAGATCGCACATTTCGAACTATTTAATGCGAGAAACACGTTGTCTGGTGTTTTCACCACTCCACAGTTGGTTTGATATGCAGAACCGGCGATATCTGGGTTTTCGTGGGGTTTCAAGCTGAGATATGCATTTTCTGAGATAATCTTGGTGAGACCTCTGTCCGAAGTATGCAGAATCATCGAGATCGCTCTTTTCGAGCTATTTAATGCGAGAAACACGTTTTCTGGGGTTTTCACCACACCACAGTTCGTTGGATATGCAGAACCAGCGATATCTTGGTTTTCGTGGGGTTTCAAGCTGAGATATGCATTTTTTACGATAATCATGGTGAGACTTTTGTCCGAAGTATGCAGAATCATCGAGATCGCAGTTTTCGAGCTATTTAATGCGAGAAACACGATATCTGGTGTTTTCAGCACTCCACAGTGCGTACGATATGCAGAACCGGCGACATCTTGGCTGTCGTAGGGTATCAAGCTGAGATATGCATTTTCTACGATAATCTTGGTGAGTCTTCTGTGAGAAGTATGCAGAACCTTCGAGATCGCTCATTTCGAGCTAGTTAATGCGAGAAACACGTTATCTGGTGTTTTCACCACTCCACAGCGCGTTTGATATGCAGAACCGGCGATATCTTGATTTTCGTGGTTTTTCCTGCTGAGATATGCATTTTCAGCGATAATCTTGGGGAGTCTTCTGTCAGAAGTATGCAGAATCATCGAGATCGCTCATTTCGAGCTAGTTAATGCGAGAAACACGTTATCTGGTGTTTTCACCACTCCACAGTTCGTTGTATATGCAGAACAGGAGATATCTTGGTTTTCGTGGGGTTTCTAGCAGAGATATGCATTATCTGCGATAATCATGTTGAGACTTCTGTTAGAAGTATGCAGAATCTTCGAGATCGTACATTTCGAGCTATTTTATGCGAGAAACACGTTTTCTGGGGTTTTCACCACTGCACAGTTCGTTGGATATGCAGAACAGGAGATATCTTGGTTTTCGTGGGTTTTCTAGCAGAGATATGCATTTTCTGCGATAATCATGGTGAGACTTCTGTTAGAAGTATGCAGAATCATCGAGATCGCACATTTCGAACTATTTAATGCGAGAAACACGTTGTCTGGTGTTTTCACCACTCCACAGTTGGTTTGATATGCAGAACCGGCGATATCTGGGTTTTCGTGGGGTTTCAAGCTGAGATATGCATTTTCTGAGATAATCTTGGTCAGACCTCTGTCCGAAGTATGCAGAAACATCGAGATCGCTCTTTTCGACCTATTTAATGCGAGAAACACGTTATCTGGTGTTTTCACCAGTCCACAGTGCGTTTGATATGCAGAACCAGCGATATCTTGGTTTTCGTGGGGTTTCAAGCTGAGATATGCATTTTTTACGATAATCATGGTGAGACTTCTGTCCGAAGTATGCAGAATCATCGAGATCGCACTTTTCGAGCTATTTAATGCGAGAAACACGATATCTGGTGTTTTCAGCACTCCACAGTGCGTACGATATGCAGAACCGGCGATATCTTGGTTTTCGTGGGGTTTCAAGCTGAGATATGCATTGTCTGCGATAATCTTGGTGAGACTTCTGTCCGAAGTGTGCAGAATCAGCGAGATCGCTCTTTTCGAGCTATTTAATGCGAGAAACACGTTTTCTGGGGTTTTCACCACACCACAGTTCGTTGGATATGCAGAACCAGCGATATCTTGGTTTTCGTGGGGTTTCAAGCTGAGATATGCATTTTTTACGATAATCATGGTGAGACTTTTGTCCGAAGTATGCAGAATCATCGAGATCGCACTTTTCGAGCTATTTAATGCGAGAAACACGTTTTCTGGGGTTTTCACCACTCCACAGTTTGTTGGATATGCAGAACCGGCGATATCTGGGTTTTCGTGGGGTTTCAAGCTGAGATATGCATTTTCTGCGATAATCATGGTGAGACTTCTGTTAGAAGCATGCAGAATCATCGAGATCGCACACTTCGATCTATTTAAAGGCGAGAAACACGTTGTCTGGTGTTTTCACCACTCCACAGTTGGTTTGATATGCAGAACCGGCGATATCTGGGTTTTCGTGGGGTTTCAAGCTGAGATATGCATTTTTTACGATAATCATGGTGAGACTTCTGTTCGAAGTATGCAGAATCATCGAGATCGCACTTTTCGAGCTATTTAATGCGAGAAACACGTTTTCTGGGGTTTTCACCACTCCACAGTTTGTTGGATATGCAGAACCGGCGATATCTGGGTTTTCGTGGGGTTTCAAGCTGAGATATGCATTTTCTGCGATAATCTTGGTGAGACCTCTGTCCGAAGTATGCAGAAACATCGAGATCGCTCTTTTCGACCTATTGAATGCGAGAAACACGTTATCTGGTGTTTTCACCACTCCACAGTGCGTTTGATATGCAGAACCAGCGATATCTTGGTTTTCGTGGGGTTTCAAGCTGAGATATGCATTTTTTACGATAATCATGGTGAGACTTCTGTTCGAAGTATGCAGAATCATCGAGATCGCACTTTTCGAGCTATTTAATGCGAGAAACACGATATCTGGTGTTTTCAGCACTCCACAGTGCGTATGATATGCAGAACCGGCGATATCTTGGTTTTCGTGGGGTTTCAAGCTGAGATATGCATTGTCTGCGATAATCTTGGTGAGACTTCTGTCCGAAGTATGCAGAAACATCGAGATCGCACTTTTCGACCTATTTAATGCGAGAAACACGTTATCTGGTGTTTTCACCACTCCACAGTGCGTTTGATATGCAGAACCAGCGATATCTTGGTTTTCGTGGGGTTTCAAGCTGAGATATGCATTTTTTACGATAATCATGGTGAGACTTCTGTCCGAAGTATGCAGAATCATCGAGATCGCACTTTTCGAGCTATTTAATGCGAGAAACACGATATGTGGTGTTTTCAGCACTCCACAGTGCGTATGAAATGCAGAACCAGCGATATCTTGGTTTTCGTGGGGTTTCAAGCTGAGACATGCATTGTCTGCGATAATCTTGGTGAGACTTCTGTCCGAAGTGTGCAGAATCATCGCGACCGCTCTTTTCGAGCTATTTAATGCGAGAAACACGATATCTGGTGTTTTCAGCACTCCACAGTGCGTATGATATGCTGAACCGGCGATATCTTGGTTTTCGTGGGGTTTCAAGCTGAGATATGCATTGTCTGCGATAATCTTGGTGAGACTTCTGTCCGAAGTATGCAGAAACATCGAGATCGCTCTTTTCGAGCTAGTTAATGCGAGAAAAACCTTGTCTGGTGTTTTTGCCACTCCACAGTGCGTTTGATATGCAGAACCAGCGATATCTTGGCTTTCGTTGGGTTTCAAGCTGAGATATGCATTTTTTACGATAATCTTGGTGAGACATCCGTCCGAAGTATGCTGAATCATCTAGATCGCTCTTTTCGAGCTATTTAATGCGAGAAACACGTTTTCTGGGGTTTTCACCACTCCACAGTTCGTTGGATATGCAGAACATGTGATATCTTGGTTTTCGAGGGGTTTCAAGCTGAGATATGCATTTTCTGCGATAAACCTGGTGAGACTTCTGTCCGAAGTATGCTGAATCATCGAGATCGCTCTTTTCGAGCTAGTTAATGCGAGAAAAACCTTGTCTGGTGTTTTCACCACTCCACAGTGCGTTTGATATGCAGAACCAGCGATATCTTGGCTTTCGTTGGGTTTCAAGCTGAGATATGCATTTTTTACGATAATCTTGGTGAGACTTCTGTCCGAAGTATGCAGATTCATCGAGATCGCTCTTTTCGAGCTATTTAATGCGAGAAACACGTTATCTAGTGTTTTCACCACTCCACAGTGCGTTCGCTATGCAGTACCAGCGATATCTTGGTTTTCGTGGGGTTTCAAGCTGAGATATGCATTTTTTACGATAATCTTGTTGAGACTTCTGTCCGAAGTATGCAGAATCATCGAGATCGCTCTATTCGAGATATTTAATGCGACAAAACGTTATCTGGTGTTTTCACCACTCCACAGTGCGTTTGTTATGCAGAACCGGCGATATCTTGATTTTCGTGGTGTTTCCAGCTGAGATATGCATTTTTTACGATAATCTTGGTGAGACTTCTGTCCGACGTATGCAGATTCATCGAGATCGCTCTTTTCGAGCTATTTAATGCGAGAAACACGTTATCTGGTGTTTTCACCACTCCACAGTGCGTATGATATGCAGAACCGACGATATCCTGGTTTTCGTGGGGTTTCAAGCTCAGATATGCATTTTCTGCGATAATCTTGGTGAGACTTCTGTCCGAAGTATGCAGAGTCATCGAGATCGTACTTTTCGAGCTATTTAATGCGAGAAACACATTTTCTGGGGTTTTCACCACTCCACAGTTCGTTGCATATGCAGAACAGGAGATATCTTGGTTTTCGTGGAGTTTCTAGCAGAGATATGCATTTTCTGCGATAATCTTGGTGAGACTTCTGTCCGAAGTGTGCAGAATGATCGCGACCGCTCTTTTCGAGCTATTTAATGCGAGAAACACGTTTTCTGGGGTTTTCACCACTCCACAGTTTGTTGGATATGCAGAACCGGCGATATCTGGGTTTTCGTGGGGTTTCAAGCTGAGATATGCATTTTTTGCGATAATCATGGTGAGACTTCTGTTAGAAGCATGCAGAATCATCGAGATCGCACACTTCGATCTATTTAATGCGAGAAACACGTTGTCTGGTGTTTTCACCACTCCACAGTTGGTTTGATATGCAGAACCGGCGATATCTGGGTTTTCGTGGGGTTTCAAGCTGAGATATGCATTTTCTGCGATAATCTTGGTGAGACCTCTGTCCGAAGTATGCAGAAACATCGAGATCGCTCTTTTCGACCTATTGAATGCGAGAAACACGTTATCTGGTGTTTTCACCACTCCACAGTGCGTTTGATATGCAGAACCAGCGATATCTTGGTTTTCGTGGGGTTTCAAGCTGAGATATGCATTTTTTACGATAATCATGGTGAGACTTCTGTCCGAAGTATGCAGAATCATCGAGATCGCACTTTTCGAGCTATTTAATGCGAGAAACACGATATCTGGTGTTTTCAGCACTCCACAGTGCGTATGATATGCAGAACCGGCGATATCTTGGTTTTCGTGGGGTTTCAAGCTGAGATATGCATTGTCTGCGATAATCTTGGTGAGACTTCTGTCCGAAGTATGCAGAAACATCGAGATCGCACTTTTCGACCTATTTAATGCGAGAAACACGTTATCTGGTGTTTTCACCACTCCACAGTGCGTTTGATATGCAGAACCAGCGATATCTTGGTTTTCGTGGGGTTTCAAGCTGAGATATGCATTTTTTACGATAATCATGGTGAGACTTCTGTCCGAAGTATGCAGAATCATCGAGATCGCACTTTTCGAGCTATTTAATGCGAGAAACACGATATGTGGTGTTTTCAGCACTCCACAGTGCGTATGAAATGCAGAACCAGCGATATCTTGGTTTTCGTGGGGTTTCAAGCTGAGACATGCATTGTCTGCGATAATCTTGGTGAGACTTCTGTCCGAAGTGTGCAGAATCATCGCGACCGCTCTTTTCGAGCTATTTAATGCGAGAAACACGATATCTGGTGTTTTCAGCACTCCACAGTGCGTATGATATGCTGAACCGGCGATATCTTGGTTTTCGTGGGGTTTCAAGCTGAGATATGCATTGTCTGCGATAATCTTGGTGAGACTTCTGTCCGAAGTATGCAGAAACATCGAGATCGCACTTTTCGACCTATTTAATGCGAGAAACACGTTATCTGGTGTTTTCACCACTCCACAGTGCGTTTGATATGCAGAACCAGCGATATCTTGGTTTTCGTGGGGTTTCAAGCTGAGATATGCATTTTTTACGATAATCATGGTGAGACTTCTGTCCGAAGTATGCAGAATCATCGAGATCGCACTTTTCGAGCTATTTAATGCGAGAAACACGATATGTGGTGTTTTCAGCACTCCACAGTGCGTATGAAATGCAGAACCAGCGATATCTTGGTTTTCGTGGGGTTTCAAGCTGAGACATGCATTGTCTGCGATAATCTTGGTGAGACTTCTGTCCGAAGTGTGCAGAATCATCGCGACCGCTCTTTTCGAGCTATTTAATGCGAGAAACACGATATCTGGTGTTTTCAGCACTCCACAGTGCGTATGATATGCTGAACCGGCGATATCTTGGTTTTCGTGGGGTTTCAAGCTGAGATATGCATTGTCTGCGATAATCTTGGTGAGACTTCTGTCCGAAGTATGCAGAAACATCGAGATCGCTCTTTTCGAGCTAGTTAATGCGAGAAAAACCTTGTCTGGTGTTTTTGCCACTCCACAGTGCGTTTGATATGCAGAACAAGCGATATCTTGGCTTTCGTTGGGTTTCAAGCTGAGATATGCATTTTTTACGATAATCTTGGTGAGACATCCGTCCGAAGTATGCTGAATCATCTAGATCGCTCTTTTCGAGCTATTTAATGCGAGAAACACGTTATCTGGTGTTTTCACCACTCCACAGTCCGTATGATATGCAGAACCGACGATATCCTGGTTTTCGTGGGGTTTCAAGCTCAGATATGCATTTTCTGCGATAATCTTGGTGAGACTTCTGTCCGAAGTATGCAGAGTCATCGAGATCGTACTTTTCGAGCTATTTAATGCGAGAAACACATTTTCTGGGGTTTTCACCACTCCACAGTTCGTTGCATATGCAGAACAGGAGATATCTTGGTTTTCGTGGAGTTTCTAGCAGAGATATGCATTTTCTGCGATAATCATGGTGAGACTTCTGTTAGAAGTATGCAGAATCATCGAGATCGCACTTTTCGAGCTATTTAATGCGAGAAACACGATATCTGGTGTTTTCAGCACTCCACAGTGCGTATGATATGCAGAATCGGCGATATCTTGGTTTTCGTGGGGTTTCAAGCTGAGATATGCATTGTCTGCGATAATCTTGGTGAGACTTCTGTCCGAAGTATGCAGAAACATCGAGATCGCTCTTTTCGACCTATTTAATGCGAGAAACACGTTATCTGGTGTTTTCACCACTCCACAGTGCGTTTGATATGCAGAACCAGCGATATCTTGGTTTTCGTGGGGTTTCAAGCTGAGATATGCATTTTTTACGATAATCATGGTGAGACTTCTGTCCGAAGTATGCAGAATCATCGAGATCGCACTTTTCGAGCTATTTAATGTGAGAAACACGATATGTGGTGTTTTCAGCACTCCACAGTGCGTATGAAATGCAGAACCAGCGATATCTTGGTTTTCGTGGGGTTTCAAGCTGAGACATGCATTGTCTGCGATAATCTTGGTGAGACTTCTGTCCGAAGTGTGCAGAATCATCGCGACCGCTCTTGTCGAGCTATTTAATGCGAGAAACACGATATCTGGTGTTTTCAGCACTCCACAGTGCGTATGATATGCAGAACCGGCGATATCTTGGTTTTCGTGGGGTTTCAAGCTGATATATGCATTGTCTGCGATAATCATGGTGAGACTTCTGTCCGAAGTATGCAGAATCATCGAGATCGCTCTATTCGAGCTATTTAATGCGACAAAACGTTATCTGGTGTTTTCACCACTCCACAGTGCGTTTGTTATGCAGAACCGGCGATATCTTGATTTTCGTGGTGTTTCCAGCTGAGATATGCATTTTTTACGATAATCTTGGTGAGACTTCTGTCCGACGTATGCAGATTCATCGAGATCGCTCTTTTCGAGCTATTTAATGCGAGAAACACGTTATCTGGTGTTTTCACCACTCCACAGTGCGTATGATATGCAGAACCGACGATATCCTGGTTTTCGTGGGGTTTCAAGCTCAGATATGCATTTTCTGCGATAATCTTGGTGAGACTTCTGTCCAAAGTATGCAGAGTCATCGAGATCGTACTTTTCGAGCTATTTAATGCGAGAAACACATTTTCTGGGGTTTTCACCACTCCACAGTTCGTTGCATATGCAGAACAGGAGATATCTTGGTTTTCGTGGAGTTTCTAGCAGAGATATGCATTTTCTGCGATAATCATGGTGTGACTTCTGTTAGAAGTATGCAGAATCATCGAGATCGCACTTTTCGAGCTATTTAATGCGAGAAACACGATATCTGGTGTTTTCAGCACTCCACAGTGCGTATGATATGCAGAATCGGCGATATCTTGGTTTTCGTGGGGTTTCAAGCTGAGATATGCATTGTCTGCGATAATCTTGGTGAGACTTCTGTCCGAAGTATGCAGAAACATCGAGATCGATCTTTTCGACCTATTTAATGCGAGAAACACGTTATCTGGTGTTTTCACCACTCCACAGTGCGTTTGATATGCAGAACCAGCGATATCTTGGTTTTCGTGGGGTTTCAAGCTGAGATATGCATTTTTTACGATAATCATGGTGAGACTTCTATCCGAAGTATGCAGAATCATCGAGATCGCACTTTTCGAGCTATTTAATGCGAGAAACACGATATCTGGTGTTTTCAGCACTCCACAGTGCGTATGATATGCAGAACCGGCGATATCTTGGTTTTCGTGGGGTTTCAAGCTGAGATATGCATTCTCTGCGATAATCTTGGTGAGACTTCTGTCCGAAGTGTGCAGAATCATCGAGATCGCTCTTTTCGAGCTATGTAATGCGAGAAACACGTTTTCTGGGGTTTTCACCACACCACAGTTCGTTGGATATGCAGAACAGGTGATATCTTGGTTTTCAAGGGGTTTCAAGCAGAGATATGCATTTTCTGCGATAAACTTGGAGAGACTTCTGTCCGAAGTATGCTGAATCATCGAGATAGCACCTTTCGAGCTAGTTAATGCGAGAAAAACCTTATCTGGTGTTTTCACCACTCCACAGTGCGTTTGACATGCAGAACCGGCGATATCTTGGTTTTCGTGGGGTTTCAAGCTGAGATATGCATTGTCTGCGATAATCTTGGTGAGACTTCTGTCCGAAGTGTGCAGAATCATCGAGATCGCTCTTTTCGAGCTATTTAATGCGAGAAACACGTTTTCTGGGGTTTTCACCACACCACAATTCGTTGGATATGCAGAACAGTTGATATCTTGGTTTTCGAGGGGTTTCAAGCTGAGATATGCATTTTCTGCGATAAACTTGGAGACACTTCTGTCCGAAGTATGCTGAATCGTCGAGATCGCTCTTTTCGACCTATTTAATGCGAGAAACACGTTATCTGGTGTTTTCACCACTCCACAGTGCGTTTGATATGCAGAACCAGCGATATCTTGGTTTTCGTGGGGTTTCAAGCTGAGATATGCATTTTTTACGATAATCATGGTGAGACTTCTGTCCGAAGCATGCAGAATCATCGAGATCGCACTTTTCGAGCTATTTAATGCGAGAAACACGATATCTGGTGTTTTCAGCACTCCACAGTGCGTATGATATGCAGAACCGGCGATATCTTGGTTTTCGTGGGGTTTCAAGCTGAGATATGCATTGTCTGCGATAATCTTGGTGAGACTTCTGTCCGAAGTATGCAGAAACATCGAGATCGCTCTTTTCGACCTATTTAATGCGAGAAACACGTTATCTGGTGTTTTCACCACTCCACAGTGCGTTTGATATGCAGAACCAGCGATATCTTGGTTTTCGTGGGGTTTCAAGCTGAGATATGCATTTTTTACGATAATCATGGTGAGACTTCTGTCCGAAGTATGCAGAATCATCGAGATCGCACTTTTCGAGCTATTTAATGCGAGAAACACGATATGTGGTGTTTTCAGCACTCCACAGTGCGTATGAAATGCAGAACCAGCGATATCTTGGTTTTCGTGGGGTTTCAAGCTGAGACATGCATTGTCTGCGATAATCTTGGTGAGACTTCTGTCCGAAGTGTGCAGAATCATCGCGACCGCTCTTTTCGAGCTATTTAATGCGAGAAACACGATATCTGGTGTTTTCAGCACTCCACAGTGCGTATGATATGCAGAACCGGCGATATCTTGGTTTTCGTGGGGTTTCAAGCTGAGATATGCATTGTCTGCGATAATCTTGGTGAGACTTCTGTCCGAAGTATGCAGAAACATCGAGATCGCTCTTTTCGAGCTAGTTAATGCGAGAAAAACCTTGTCTGGTGTTTTCACCACTCCACAGTGCGTTTGATATGCAGAACCAGCGATATCTTGGCTTTCGTTGGGTTTCAAGCTGAGATATGCATTTTTTACGATAATCTTGGTGAGACTTCTGTCCGAAGTATGTAGATTCATCGAGATCGCTCTTTTCGAGCTATTTAATGCGAGAAACACGTTATCTGGTGTTTTCACCACTCCACAGTGCGTTCGCTATGCAGTACCAGCGATATCTTGGTTTTCGTGGGGTTTCAAGCTGAGATATGCATTTTTTACGATAATCTTGGTGAGACTTCTGTCCGAAGTATGCAGAATCATCGAGATCGCTCTATTCGAGCTATTTAATGCGACAAAACGCTATCTGGTGTTTTCACCACTCCACAGTGCGTTTGTTATGCAGAACCGGCGATATCTTGATTTTCGTGGTGTTTCCAGCTGAGATATGCATTTTTTACGATAATCTTGGTGAGACTTCTGTCCGAAGTATGCAGATTCATCGAGATCGCTCTTTTCGAGCTATTTAATGCGAGAAACACGTTATCTGGTGTTTTCACCACTCCACAGTGCGTATGATATGCAGAACCGACGATATCCTGGTTTTCGTGGGGTTTCAAGCTCAGATATGCATTCTCTGCGATAATCTTGGTGAGACTTCTGTCCGAAGTGTGCAGAATCATCGAGATCGCTCTTTTCGAGCTATGTAATGCGAGAAACACGTTTTCTGGGGTTTTCACCACACCACAGTTCGTTGGATATGCAGAACAGGTGATATCTTGGTTTTCAAGGGGTTTCAAGCAGAGATATGCATTTTCTGCGATAATCATGGTGAGACTTCTGTTAGAAGTATGCAGAATCATCGAGATCGCACTTTTCGAGCTATTTAATGCGAGAAACACGATATCTGGTGTTTTCAGCACTCCACAGTGCGTATGATATGCAGAATCGGCGATATCTTGGTTTTCGTGGGGTTTCAAGCTGAGATATGCATTGTCTGCGATAATCTTGGTGAGACTTCTGTCCGAAGTATGCAGAAACATCGAGATCGCTCTTTTCGACCTATTTAATGCGAGAAACACGTTATCTGGTGTTTTCACCACTCCACAGTGCGTTTGATATGCAGAACCAGCGATATCTTGGTTTTCGTGGGGTTTCAAGCTGAGATATGCATTTTTTACGATAATCATGGTGAGACTTCTGTCCGAAGTATGCAGAATCATCGAGATCGCACTTTTCGAGCTATTTAATGCGAGAAACACGTTTTCTGGGGTTTTCACCACACCACAGTTCGTTGGATATGCAGAACAGGTGATATCTTGGTTTTCAAGGGGTTTCAAGCAGAGATATGCATTGTCTGCGATAATCTTGGTGAGACTTCTGTCCGAAGTATGCAGAAACATCGAGATCGCTCTTTTCAACCTATTTAATGCGAGAAACACGTTATCTGGTGTTTTCACCACTCCACAGTGCGTTTGATATGCAGAACCAGCGATATCTTGGTTTTCGTGGGGTTTCAAGCTGAGATATGCATTTTTTACGATAATCATGGTGAGACTTCTGTCAGAAGTATGCAGAATCATCGAGATCGCACTTTTCGAGCTATTTAATGCGAGAAACACGATATCTGGTGTTTTCAGCACTCCACAGTGCGTATGAAATGCAGAACCGGCGATATCTTGGTTTTCGTGGGGTTTCAAGCTGAGATATGCATTGTCTGCGATAATCTTGGTGAGACTTCAGTCCGAAGTGTGCAGAATCATCGAGATCGCACTTTTCGAGCTATTTAATGCGAGAAACACGATATCTGGTGTTTTCAGCACTCCACAGTGCGTATGATATGCAGAACCGGCGATATCTTGGTTTTCGTGGGGTTTCAAGCTGAGATATGCATTGTCTGCGATAATCTTGGTGAGACTTCTGTCCGAAGTATGCAGAAACATCGAGATCGCTCTTTTCGACCTATTTAATGCGAGAAACACGTTATCTGGTGTTTTCACCACTCCACAGTGCGTTTGATATGCAGAACCAGCGATATCTTGGTTTTCGTGGGGTTTCAAGCTGAGATATGCATTTTTTACGATAATCATGGTGAGACTTCTGTCAGAAGTATGCAGAATCATCGAGATCGCACTTTTCGAGCTATTTAATGCGAGAAACACGATATCTGGTGTTTTCAGCACTCCACAGTGCGTATGATATGCAGAACCGGCGATATCTTGGTTTTCGTGGGGTTTCAAGCTGAGATATGCATTGTCTGCGATAATCTTGGTGAGACTTCTGTCAGAAGTATGCAGAATCATCGAGATCGCACTTTTCGAGCTATTTAATGCGAGAAACACGATATCTGGTGTTTTCAGCACTCCACAGTGCGTATGAAATGCAGATCCGGCGATATCTTGGTTTTCGTGGGGTTTCAAGCTGAGATATGCATTGTCTTCGATAATCTTGGTGAGACTTCTGTCCGAAGTGTGCAGAATCATCGAGATCGCTCTTTTCGAGCTATTTAATGCGAGAAACACGTTTTCTGGGGTTTTCACCACACCACAGTTCGTTGGATATGCAGAACAGGTGATATCTTGGTTTTCGAGGGGTTTCAAGCTGAGATATGCATCTTCTGCGATAAACTTGGAGAGACTTCTGTCCGAAGTATGCTGAATCATCGAGATCGCACTTTTCGAGCTATTTAATGCGAGAAACACGATATCTGTTGTTTTCAGCACTCCACAGTGCGTATGATATGCAGAACCGGCGATATCTTGGTTTTCGTGGGGTTTCAAGCTGAGATATGCATTGTCTGCGATAATCATGGTGAGACTTCTGTCAGAAGTATGCAGAATCATCGAGATCGCACTTTTCGAGCTATTTAATGCGAGAAACACGATATCTGGTGTTTTCAGCACTCCACAGTGCGTATGATATGCAGAACCGGCGATATCTTGGTTTTCGTGGGGTTTCAAGCTGAGATATGCATTGTCTGCGATAATCTTGGTGAGACTTCTGTCCGAAGTGTGCAGAATCATCGAGATCGCTCTTTTCGAGATATTTAATGCGAGAAACACGTTATCTGGTGTTTTCACCACTCCACAGTGCGTTTGATATGCAGAACCAGCGATATCTTGGTTTTCGTGGGGTTTCAAGCTGAGATATGCATTTTTTACGATAATCATGGTGAGACTTCTGTCCGAAGTATGCAGAATCATCGAGATCGCACTATTCGAGCTATTTAATGCGAGAAACACGATATCTGGTGTTTTCAGCACTCCACAGTGCGTATGATATGCAGAACCGGCGATATCTTGGTTTTCGTGGGGTTTCAAGCTGAGATATGCATTGTCTGCGATAATCTTGGTGAGACTTCTGTCCGAAGTATGCAGAAACATCGAGATCGCTCTTTTCGACCTATTTAATGCGAGAAACACGATATCTGGTGTTTTCAGCACTCCACAGTGCGTATGAAATGCAGAACCGGCGATATCTTGGTTTTCGTGGGGTTTCAAGCTGAGATATGCATTGTCTTCGATAATCTTGGTGAGACTTCTGTCCGAAGTGTGCAGAATCATCGAGATCGCTCTTTTCGAGCTATTTAATGCGAGAAACACGTTTTCTGGGGTTTTCACCACACCACAGTTCGTTGGATATGCAGAACAGGTGATATCTTGGTTTTCGAGGGGTTTCAAGCTGAGATATGCATCTTCTGCGATAAACTTGGAGAGACTTCTGTCCGAAGTATGCTGAATCATCGAGATCGCACTTTTCGAGCTATTTAATGCGAGAAACACGATATCTGTTGTTTTCAGCACTCCACAGTGCGTATGATATGCAGAACCGGCGATATCTTGGTTTTCGTGGGGTTTCAAGCTGAGATATGCATTGTCTGCGATAATCATGGTGAGACTTCTGTCAGAAGTATGCAGAATCATCGAGATCGCACTTTTCGAGCTATTTAATGCGAGAAACACGATATCTGGTGTTTTCAGCACTCCACAGTGCGTATGAAATGCAGAACCGGCGATATCTTGGTTTTCGTGGGGTTTCAAGCTGAGATATGCATTGTCTGCGATAATCTTGGTGAGACTTCTGTCCGAAGTGTGCAGAATCATCGAGATCGCTCTTTTCGAGATATTTAATGCGAGAAACACGTTATCTGGTGTTTTCACCACTCCACAGTGCGTTTGATATGCAGAACCAGCGATATCTTGGTTTTCGTGGGGTTTCAAGCTGAGATATGCATTTTTTACGATAATCATGGTGAGACTTCTGTCCGAAGTATGCAGAATCATCGAGATCGCACTTTTCGAGCTATTTAATGCGAGAAACACGATATCTGGTGTTTTCAGCACTCCACAGTGCGTATGATATGCAGAACCGGCGATATCTTGGTTTTCGTGGGGTTTCAAGCTGAGATATGCATTGTCTGCGATAATCTTGGTGAGACTTCTGTCCGAAGTATGCAGAAACATCGAGATCGCTCTTTTCGACCTATTTAATGCGAGAAACACGTTATCTGGTGTTTTCACCACTCCACAGTGCGTTTGATATGCAGAACCAGCGATATCTTGGTTTTCGTGGGGTTTCAAGCTGAGATATGCATTTTTTACGATAATCATGGTGAGACTTCTGTCCGAAGTATGCAGAATCATCGAGATCGCACTTTTCGAGCTATTTAATGCGAGAAACACGATATGTGGTGTTTTCAGCACTCCACAGTGCGTATGAAATGCAGAACCAGCGATATCTTGGTTTTCGTGGGGTTTCAAGCTGAGACATGCATTGTCTGCGATAATCTTGGTGAGACTTCTGTCCGAAGTGTGCAGAATCATCGCGAACCGCTCTTTTCGAGCTATTTAATGCGAGAAACACGATATCTGGTGTTTTCAGCACTCCACAGTGCGTATGAAATGCAGAACCGGCGATATCTTGGTTTTCGTGGGGTTTCAAGCTGAGATATGCATTGTCTGCGATAATCTTGGTGAGACTTCTGTCCGAAGTGTGCAGAATCATCGAGATCGCTCTTTTCGAGATATTTAATGCGAGAAACACGTTATCTGGTGTTTTCACCACTCCACAGTGCGTTTGATATGCAGAACCAGCGATATCTTGGTTTTCGTGGGGTTTCAAGCTGAGATATGCATTTTTTACGATAATCATGGTGAGACTTATGTCCGAAGTATGCAGAATCATCGAGATCGCACTTTTCGAGCTATTTAATGCGAGAAACACGATATCTGGTGTTTTCAGCACTCCACAGTGCGTATGATATGCAGAACCGGCGATATCTTGGTTTTCGTGGGGTTTCAAGCTGAGATATGCATTGTCTGCGATAATCTTGGTGAGACTTCTGTCCGAAGTATGCAGAAACATCGAGATCGCTCTTTTCGACCTATTTAATGCGAGAAACACGTTATCTGGTGTTTTCACCACTCCACAGTGCGTTTGATATGCAGAACCAGCGATATCTTGGTTTTCGTGGGGTTTCAAGCTGAGATATGCATTTTTTACGATAATCATGGTGAGACTTCTGTCCGAAGTATGCAGAATCATCGAGATCGCACTTTTCGAGCTATTTAATGCGAGAAACACGATATGTGGTGTTTTCAGCACTCCACAGTGCGTATGAAATGCAGAACCAGCGATATCTTGGTTTTCGTGGGGTTTCAAGCTGAGACATGCATTGTCTGCGATAATCTTGGTGAGACTTCTGTCCGAAGTATGCAGAAACATCGAGATCGCTCTTTTCGACCTATTTAATGCGAGAAACACGTTATCTGGTGTTTTCACCACTCCACAGTGCGTTTGATATGCAGAACCAGCGATATCTTGGTTTTCGTGGGGTTTCAAGCTGAGATATGCATTTTTTACGATAATCATGGTGAGACTTCTGTCCGAAGTATGCAGAATCATCGAGATCGCACTTTTCGAGCTATTTAATGCGAGAAACACGATATGTGGTGTTTTCAGCACTCCACAGTGCGTATGAAATGCAGAACCAGCGATATCTTGGTTTTCGTGGGGTTTCAAGCTGAGACATGCATTGTCTGCGATAATCTTGGTGAGACTTCTGTCCGAAGTGTGCAGAATCATCGCGACCGCTCTTTTCGAGCTATTTAATGCGAGAAACACGATATCTGGTGTTTTCAGCACTCCACAGTGCGTATGATATGCAGAACCGGCGATATCTTGGTTTTCGTGGGGTTTCAAGCTGAGATATGCATTGTCTGCGATAATCTTGGTGAGACTTCTGTCCGAAGTATGCAGAAACATCGAGATCGCTCTTTTCGAGCTAGTTAATGCGAGAAAAACCTTGTCTGGTGTTTTTGCCACTCCACAGTGCGTTTGATATGCAGAACATGTGATATCTTGGTTTTCGAGGGGTTTCAAGCTGAGATATGCATTTTCTGCGATAAACCTGGTGAGACTTCTGTCCGAAGTATGCTGAATCATCGAGATCGCTCTTTTCGAGCTAGTTAATGCGAGAAAAACCTTGTCTGGTGTTTTCACCACTCCACAGTGCGTTTGATATGCAGAACCAGCGATATCTTGGCTTTCGTTGGGTTTCAAGCTGAGATATGCATTTTTTACGATAATCTTGGTAAGACTTCTGTCCGAAGTATGCAGATTCATCGAGATCGCTCTTTTCGAGCTATTTAATGCGAGAAACACGTTATCTGGTGTTTTCACCACTCCACAGTGCGTTCGCTATGCAGTACCAGCGATATCTTGGTTTTCGTGGGGTTTCAAGCTGAGATATGCATTTTTTACGATAATCTTGGTGAGACTTCTGTCCGAAGTATGCAGAATCATCGAGATCGCTCTATTCGAGCTATTTAATGCGACAAAACGTTATCTGGTGTTTTCACCACTCCACAGTGCGTTTGTTATGCAGAACCGGCGATATCTTGATTTTCGTGGTGTTTCCAGCTGAGATATGCATTTTTTACGATAATCTTGGTGAGACATCCGTCCGAAGTATGCTGAATCATCTAGATCGCTCTTTTCGAGCTATTTAATGCGAGAAACACGTTTTCTGGGGTTTTCACCACTCCACAGTTCGTTGGATATGCAGAACATGTGATATCTTGGTTTTCGAGGGGTTTCAAGCTGAGATATGCATTTTCTGCGATAAACCTGGTGAGACTTCTGTCCGAAGTATGCTGAATCATCGAGATCGCTCTTTTCGAGCTAGTTAATGCGAGAAAAACCTTGTCTGGTGTTTTCACCACTCCACAGTGCGTTTGTAATGCAGAACCAGCGATATCTTGGCTTTCGTTGGGTTTCAAGCTGAGATATGCATTTTTTACGATAATCTTGGTGAGACTTCTGTCCGAAGTATGCAGATTCATCGAGATCGCTCTTTTCGAGCTATTTAATGCGAGAAACACGTTATCTGGTGTTTTCACCACTCCACAGTGCGTTCGCTATGCAGTACCAGCGATATTATGGTTTTCGTGGGGTTTCAAGCTGAGATATGCATTTTTTACGATAATCTTGGTGAGACTTCTGTCCGAAGTATGCAGAATCATCGAGATCGCTCTATTCGAGCTACTTAATGCGACAAAACGTTATCTGGTGTTTTCACCACTCCACAGTGCGTTTGTTATGCAGAACCGGCGATATCTTGATTTTCGTGGTGTTTCCAGCTGAGATATGCATTTTTTACGATAATCTTGTTGAGACTTCTGTCCGAAGTATGCAGATTCATCGAGATCGCTCTTTTCGAGCTATTTAATGCGAGAAACACGTTATCTGGTGTTTTCACCACTCCACAGTGCGTATGATATGCAGAACCGACGATATCCTGGTTTTCGTGGGGTTTCAAGCTCAGATATGCATTTTCTGCGATAATCTTGTTGAGACTTCTGTCCGAAGTATGCAGAGTCATCGAGATCGTACTTTTCGAGCTATTTAATGCGAGAAACACATTTTCTGGGGTTTTCACCACTCCACAGTTCGTTGCATATGCAGAACAGGAGATATCTTGGTTTTCGTGGAGTTTCTAGCAGAGATATGCATTTTCTGCGATAATCATGGTGAGACTTCTGTTAGAAGTATGCAGAATCATCGAGATCGCACTTTTCGAGCTATTTAATGCGAGAAACACGATATCTGGTGTTTTCAGCACTCCACAGTGCGTATGATATGCAGAATCGGCGATATCTTGGTTTTCGTGGGGTTTCAAGCTGAGATATGCATTGTCTGCGATAATCTTGGTGAGACTTCTGTCCGAAGTATGCAGAAACATCGAGATCGCTCTTCTCGACCTATTTAATGCGAGAAACACGATATCTGGTGTTTTCAGCACTCCACAGTGCGTATGATATGCAGAACCGGCGATATCTTGGTTTTCGTGGGGTTTCAAGCTGAGATATGCATTGTCTGCGATAATCTTGGTGAGACTTCTGTCCGAAGTGTGCAGAATCATCGAGATCGCTCTTTTCGAGATATTTAATGCGAGAAACACGTTATCTGGTGTTTTCACCACTCCACAGTGCGTTTGATATGCAGAACCAGCGATATCTTGGTTTTCGTGGGGTTTCAAGCTGAGATATGCATTTTTTACGATAATCATGGTGAGACTTCTGTCAGAAGTATGCAGAATCATCGAGATCGCACTTTTCGAGCTATTTAATGCGAGAAACACGATATCTGGTGTTTTCAGCACTCCACAGTGCGTATGATATGCAGAACCGGCGATATCTTGGTTTTCGTGGGGTTTCAAGCTGAGATATGCATTGTCTGCGATAATCTTGGTGAGACTTCTGTCCGAAGTGTGCAGAATCATCGAGATCGCTCTTTTCGAGATATTTAATGCGAGAAACACGTTATCTGGTGTTTTCACCACTCCACAGTGCGTTTGATATGCAGAACCAGCGATATCTTGGTTTTCGTGGGGTTTCAAGCTGAGATATGCATTTTTTACGATAATCATGGTGAGACTTCTGTCCGAAGTATGCAGAATCATCGAGATCGCACTTTTCGAGCTATTTAATGCGAGAAACACGATATCTGGTGTTTTCAGCACTCCACAGTGCGTATGATATGCAGAACCGGCGATATCTTGGTTTTCGTGGGGTTTCAAGCTGAGATATGCATTGTCTGCGATAATCTTGGTGAGACTTCTGTCCGAAGTATGCAGAAACATCGAGATCGCTCTTTTCGACCTATTTAATGCGAGAAACACGATATCTGGTGTTTTCAGCACTCCACAGTGCGTATGAAATGCAGAACCGGCGATATCTTGGTTTTCGTGGGGTTTCAAGCTGAGATATGCATTGTCTTCGATAATCTTGGTGAGACTTCTGTCCGAAGTGTGCAGAATCATCGAGATCGCTCTTTTCGAGCTATTTAATGCGAGAAACACGTTTTCTGGGGTTTTCACCACACCACAGTTCGTTGGATATGCAGAACAGGTGATATCTTGGTTTTCGAGGGGTTTCAAGCTGAGATATGCATCTTCTGCGATAAACTTGGAGAGACTTCTGTCCGAAGTATGCTGAATCATCGAGATCGCACTTTTCGAGCTATTTAATGCGAGAAACACGATATCTGTTGTTTTCAGCACTCCACAGTGCGTATGATATGCAGAACCGGCGATATCTTGGTTTTCGTGGGGTTTCAAGCTGAGATATGCATTGTCTGCGATAATCATGGTGAGACTTCTGTCAGAAGTATGCAGAATCATCGAGATCGCACTTTTCGAGCTATTTAATGCGAGAAACACGATATCTGGTGTTTTCAGCACTCCACAGTGCGTATGAAATGCAGAACCGGCGATATCTTGGTTTTCGTGGGGTTTCAAGCTGAGATATGCATTGTCTGCGATAATCTTGGTGAGACTTCTGTCCGAAGTGTGCAGAATCATCGAGATCGCTCTTTTCGAGATATTTAATGCGAGAAACACGTTATCTGGTGTTTTCACCACTCCACAGTGCGTTTGATATGCAGAACCAGCGATATCTTGGTTTTCGTGGGGTTTCAAGCTGAGATATGCATTTTTTACGATAATCATGGTGAGACTTCTGTCCGAAGTATGCAGAATCATCGAGATCGCACTTTTCGAGCTATTTAATGCGAGAAACACGATATCTGGTGTTTTCAGCACTCCACAGTGCGTATGATATGCAGAACCGGCGATATCTTGGTTTTCGTGGGGTTTCAAGCTGAGATATGCATTGTCTGCGATAATCTTGGTGAGACTTCTGTCCGAAGTATGCAGAAACATCGAGATCGCTCTTTTCGACCTATTTAATGCGAGAAACACGTTATCTGGTGTTTTCACCACTCCACAGTGCGTTTGATATGCAGAACCAGCGATATCTTGGTTTTCGTGGGGTTTCAAGCTGAGATATGCATTGTCTGCGATAATCTTGGTGAGACTTCTGTCCGAAGTGTGCAGAATCATCGAGATCGCTCTTTTCGAGATATTTAATGCGAGAAACACGTTATCTGGTGTTTTCACCACTCCACAGTGCGTTTGATATGCAGAACCAGCGATATCTTGGTTTTCGTGGGGTTTCAAGCTGAGATATGCATTTTTTACGATAATCATGGTGAGACTTATGTCCGAAGTATGCAGAATCATCGAGATCGCACTTTTCGAGCTATTTAATGCGAGAAACACGATATCTGGTGTTTTCAGCACTCCACAGTGCGTATGATATGCAGAACCGGCGATATCTTGGTTTTCGTGGGGTTTCAAGCTGAGATATGCATTGTCTGCGATAATCTTGGTGAGACTTCTGTCCGAAGTATGCAGAAACATCGAGATCGCTCTTTTCGACCTATTTAATGCGAGAAACACGTTATCTGGTGTTTTCACCACTCCACAGTGCGTTTGATATGCAGAACCAGCGATATCTTGGTTTTCGTGGGGTTTCAAGCTGAGATATGCATTTTTTACGATAATCATGGTGAGACTTCTGTCCGAAGTATGCAGAATCATCGAGATCGCACTTTTCGAGCTATTTAATGCGAGAAACACGATATGTGGTGTTTTCAGCACTCCACAGTGCGTATGAAATGCAGAGCCAGCGATATCTTGGTTTTCGTGGGGTTTCAAGCTGAGACATGCATTGTCTGCGATAATCTTGGTGAGACTTCTGTCCGAAGTGTGCAGAATCATCGCGACCGCTCTTTTCGAGCTATTTAATGCGAGAAACACGATATCTGGTGTTTTCAGCACTCCACAGTGCGTATGATATGCAGAACCGGCGATATCTTGGTTTTCGTGGGGTTTCAAGCTGAGATATGCATTGTCTGCGATAATCTTGGTGAGACTTCTGTCCGAAGTATGCAGAAACATCGAGATCGCTCTTTTCGAGCTAGTTAATGCGAGAAAAACCTTGTCTGGTGTTTTTGCCACTCCACAGTGCGTTTGATATGCAGAACATGTGATATCTTGGTTTTCGAGGGGTTTCAAGCTGAGATATGCATTTTCTGCGATAAACCTGGTGAGACTTCTGTCCGAAGTATGCTGAATCATCGAGATCGCTCTTTTCGAGCTAGTTAATGCGAGAAAAACCTTGTCTGGTGTTTTCACCACTCCACAGTGCGTTTGATATGCAGAACCAGCGATATCTTGGCTTTCGTTGGGTTTCAAGCTGAGATATGCATTTTTTACGATAATCTTGGTAAGACTTCTGTCCGAAGTATGCAGATTCATCGAGATCGCTCTTTTCGAGCTATTTAATGCGAGAAACACGTTATCTGGTGTTTTCACCACTCCACAGTGCGTTCGCTATGCAGTACCAGCGATATCTTGGTTTTCGTGGGGTTTCAAGCTGAGATATGCATTTTTTACGATAATCTTGGTGAGACTTCTGTCCGAAGTATGCAGAATCATCGAGATCGCTCTATTCGAGCTATTTAATGCGACAAAACGTTATCTGGTGTTTTCACCACTCCACAGTGCGTTTGTTATGCAGAACCGGCGATATCTTGATTTTCGTGGTGTTTCCAGCTGAGATATGCATTTTTAACGATAATCTTGGTGAGACATCCGTCCGAAGTATGCTGAATCATCTAGATCGCTCTTTTCGAGCTATTTAATGCGAGAAACACGTTTTCTGGGGTTTTCACCACTCCACAGTTCGTTGGATATGCAGAACATGTGATATCTTGGTTTTCGAGGGGTTTCAAGCTGAGATATGCATTTTCTGCGATAAACCTGGTGAGACTTCTGTCCGAAGTATGCTGAATCATCGAGATCGCTCTTTTCGAGCTAGTTAATGCGAGAAAAACCTTGTCTGGTGTTTTCACCACTCCACAGTGCGTTTGATATGCAGAACCAGCGATATCTTGGCTTTCGTTGGGTTTCAAGCTGAGATATGCATTTTTTACGATAATCTTGGTGAGACTTCTGTCCGAAGTATGCAGATTCATCGAGATCGCTCTTTTCGAGCTATTTAATGCGAGAAACACGTTATCTGGTGTTTTCACCACTCCACAGTGCGTTCGCTATGCAGTACCAGCGATATTATGGTATTCGTGGGGTTTCAAGCTGAGATATGCATTTTTTACGATAATCTTGGTGAGACTTCTGTCCGAAGTATGCAGAATCATCGAGATCGCTCTATTCGAGCTACTTAATGCGACAAAACGTTATCTGGTGTTTTCACCACTCCACAGTGCGTTTGTTATGCAGAACCGGCGATATCTTGATTTTCGTGGTGTTTCCAGCTGAGATATGCATTTTTTACGATAATCTTGTTGAGACTTCTGTCCGAAGTATGCAGATTCATCGTGATCGCTCTTTTCGAGCTATTTAATGCGAGAAACACGTTATCTGGTGTTTTCACCACTCCACAGTGCGTATGATATGCAGAACCGACGATATCCTGGTTTTCGTGGGGTTTCAAGCTCAGATATGCATTTTCTGCGATAATCTTGTTGAGACTTCTGTCCGAAGTATGCAGAGTCATCGAGATCGTACTTTTCGAGCTATTTAATGCGAGAAACACATTTTCTGGGGTTTTCACCACTCCACAGTTCGTTGCATATGCAGAACAGGAGATATCTTGGTTTTCGTGGAGTTTCTAGCAGAGATATGCATTTTCTGCGATAATCATGGTGAGACTTCTGTTAGAAGTATGCAGAATCATCGAGATCGCACTTTTCGAGCTATTTAATGCGAGAAACACGATATCTGGTGTTTTCAGCACTCCACAGTGCGTATGATATGCAGAATCGGCGATATCTTGGTTTTCGTGGGGTTTCAAGCTGAGATATGCATTCTTTACGATAATCATGGTGAGACTTCTGTCAGAAGTATGCAGAATCATCGAGATCGCACTTTTCGAGCTATTTAATGCGAGAAACACGATATCTGGTGTTTTCAGCACTCCACAGTGCGTATGAAATGCAGAACCGGCGATATCTTGGTTTTCGTGGGGTTTCAAGCTGAGATATGCATTGTCTGCGATAATCTTGGTGAGACTTCAGTCCGAAGTGTGCAGAATCATCGAGATCGCACTTTTCGAGCTATTTAATGCGAGAAACACGATATCTGGTGTTTTCAGCACTCCACAGTGCGTATGAAATGCAGAACCGGCGATATCTTGGTTTTCGTGGGGTTTCAAGCTGAGATATGCATTGTCTGCGATAATCTTGGTGAGACTTCTGTCCGAAGTGTGCAGAATCATCGAGATCGCTCTTTTCGAGCTATTTAATGCGAGAAACACGTTTTCTGGGGATTTCACCACACCACAGTTCGTTGGATATGCAGAACAGGTGATATCTTGGTTTTCGAGGGGTTTCAAGCTGAGATATGCATCTTCTGCGATAAACTTGGAGAGACTTCTGTCCGAAGTATGCTGAATCATCGAGATCGCACTTTTCGAGCTATTTAATGCGAGAAACACGATATCTGGTGTTTTCAGCACTCCACAGTGCGTATGATATGCAGAACCGGCGATATCTTGGTTTTCGTGGGGTTTCAAGCTGAGATATGCATTGTCTGCGATAATCTTGGTGAGACTTCTTTCCGAAGTATGCAGAAACATCGAGATCGCTCTTTTCGACCTATTTAATGCGAGAAACACGTTATCTGGTGTTTTCACCACTCCACAGTGCGTTTGATATGCAGAACCAGCGATATCTTGGTTTTCGTGGGGTTTCAAGCTGAGATATGCATTTTTTACGATAATCATGGTGAGACTTCTGTCAGAAGTATGCAGAATCATCGAGATCGCACTTTTCGAGCTATTTAATGCGAGAAACACGATATCTGGTGTTTTCAGCACTCCACAGTGCGTATGAAATGCAGAACCGGCGATATCTTGGTTTTCGTGGGGTTTCAAGCTGAGATATGCATTGTCTTCGATAATCTTGGTGAGACTTCTGTCCGAAGTGTGCAGAATCATCGAGATCGCTCTTTTCGAGCTATTTAATGCGAGAAACACGTTTTCTGGGGTTTTCACCACACCACAGTTCGTTGGATATGCAGAACAGGTGATATCTTGGTTTTCGAGGGGTTTCAAGCTGAGATATGCATCTTCTGCGATAAACTTGGAGAGACTTCTGTCCGAAGTATGCTGAATCATCGAGATCGCACTTTTCGAGCTATTTAATGCGAGAAACACGATATCTGTTGTTTTCAGCACTCCACAGTGCGTATGATATGCAGAACCGGCGATATCTTGGTTTTCGTGGGGTTTCAAGCTGAGATATGCATTGTCTGCGATAATCATGGTGAGACTTCTGTCAGAAGTATGCAGAATCATCGAGATCGCACTTTTCGAGCTATTTAATGCGAGAAACACGATATCTGGTGTTTTCAGCACTCCACAGTGCGTATGAAATGCAGTACCGGCGATATCTTGGTTTTCGTGGGGTTTCAAGCTGAGATATGCATTGTCTGCGATAATCTTGGTGAGACTTCTGTCCGAAGTGTGCAGAATCATCGAGATCGCTCTTTTCGAGCTATTTAATGCGAGAAACACGTTATCTGGTGTTTTCACCACTCCACAGTGCGTTTGATATGCAGAACCAGCGATATCTTGGTTTTCGTGGGGTTTCAAGCTGAGATATGCATTTTTTACGATAATCATGGTGAGACTTCTGTCCGAAGTATGCAGAATCATCGAGATCGCACTTTTCGAGCTATTTAATGCGAGAAACACGATATCTGGTGTTTTCAGCACTCCACAGTGCGTATGATATGCAGAACCGGCGATATCTTGGTTTTCGTGGGGTTTCAAGCTGAGATATGCATTGTCTGCGATAATCTTGGTGAGACTTCTGTCCGAAGTATGCAGAAACATCGAGATCGCTCTTTTCGACCTATTTAATGCGAGAAACACGTTATCTGGTGTTTTCACCACTCCACAGTGCGTTTGATATGC
Source organism: Anthophora plumipes (assembly GCA_951804975.1). NCBI lineage: Eukaryota > Metazoa > Arthropoda > Insecta > Hymenoptera > Apidae > Anthophora > Anthophora plumipes. The sequence continues at coordinate 157,730 of CATORF010000112.1, forward strand.
AGAACCAGCGATATCTTGGTTTTCGTGGGGTTTCAAGCTGAGATATGCATTTTTTACGATAATCATGGTGAGACTTCTGTCCGAAGTATGCAGAATCATCGAGATCGCACTTTTCGAGCTATTTAATGCGAGAAACACGATATCTGGTGTTTTCAGCACTCCACAGTGCGTACGATATGCAGAACCGGCGATATCTTGGTTTTCGTGGGGTTTCAAGCTGAGATATGCATTGTCTTCGATAATCTTGGTGAGACTTCTGTCCGAAGTGTGCAGAATCATCGAGATCGCTCTTTTCGAGCTATTTAATGCGAGAAACACGTTTTCTGGGGTTTTCACCACACCACAGTTCGTTGGATATGCAGAACAGGTGATATCTTGGTTTTCGAGGGGTTTCAAGCTGAGATATGCATCTTCTGCGATAAACTTGGAGAGACTTCTGTCCGAAGTATGCTGAATCATCGAGATCGCACTTTTCGAGCTATTTAATGCGAGAAACACGATATCTGTTGTTTTCAGCACTCCACAGTGCGTATGATATGCAGAACCGGCGATATCTTGGTTTTCGTGGGGTTTCAAGCTGAGATATGCATTGTCTGCGATAATCATGGTGAGACTTCTGTCAGAAGTATGCAGAATCATCGAGATCGCACTTTTCGAGCTATTTAATGCGAGAAACACGATATCTGGTGTTTTCAGCACTCCACAGTGCGTATGAAATGCAGTACCGGCGATATCTTGGTTTTCGTGGGGTTTCAAGCTGAGATATGCATTGTCTGCGATAATCTTGGTGAGACTTCTGTCCGAAGTGTGCAGAATCATCGAGATCGCTCTTTTCGAGCTATTTAATGCGAGAAACACGTTATCTGGTGTTTTCACCACTCCACAGTGCGTTTGATATGCAGAACCAGCGATATCTTGGTTTTCGTGGGGTTTCAAGCTGAGATATGCATTTTTTACGATAATCATGGTGAGACTTCTGTCCGAAGTATGCAGAATCATCGAGATCGCACTTTTCGAGCTATTTAATGCGAGAAACACGATATCTGGTGTTTTCAGCACTCCACAGTGCGTATGATATGCAGAACCGGCGATATCTTGGTTTTCGTGGGGTTTCAAGCTGAGATATGCATTGTCTGCGATAATCTTGGTGAGACTTCTGTCCGAAGTATGCAGAAACATCGAGATCGCTCTTTTCGACCTATTTAATGCGAGAAACACGTTATCTGGTGTTTTCACCACTCCACAGTGCGTTTGATATGCAGAACCAGCGATATCTTGGTTTTCGTGGGGTTTCAAGCTGAGATATGCATTTTTTACGATAATCATGGTGAGACTTCTGTCCGAAGTATGCAGAATCATCGAGATCGCACTTTTCGAGCTATTTAATGCGAGAAACACGATATCTGGTGTTTTCAGCACTCCACAGTGCGTACGATATGCAGAACCGGCGATATCTTGGTTTTCGTGGGGTTTCAAGCTGAGATATGCATTGTCTGCGATAATCTTGGTGAGACTTCAGTCCGAAGTGTGCAGAATCATCGAGATCGCACTTTTCGAGCTATTTAATGCGAGAAACACGATATCTGGTGTTTTCAGCACTCCACAGTGCGTATGAAATGCAGAACCGGCGATATCTTGGTTTTCGTGGGGTTTCAAGCTGAGATATGCATTGTCTGCGATAACCTTGGTGAGACTTCTGTCCGAAGTGTGCAGAATCATCGAGATCGCTCTTTTCGAGCTATTTAATGCGAGAAACACGTTTTCTGGGGATTTCACCACACCACAGTTCGTTGGATATGCAGAACAGGTGATATCTTGGTTTTCGAGGGGTTTCAAGCTGAGATATGCATCTTCTGCGATAAACTTGGAGAGACTTCTGTCCGAAGTATGCTGAATCATCGAGATCGCACTTTTCGAGCTATTTAATGCGAGAAACACGATATCTGGTGTTTTCAGCACTCCACAGTGCGTATGATATGCAGAACCAGCGATATCTTGGTTTTCGTGGGGTTTCAAGCTGAGATATGCATTTTTTACGATAATCATGGTGAGACTTCTGTCAGAAGTATGCAGAATCATCGAGATCGCACTTTTCGAGCTATTTAATGCGAGAAACACGATATCTGGTGTTTTCAGCACTCCACAGTGCGTATGAAATGCAGAACCGGCGATATCTTGGTTTTCGTGGGGTTTCAAGCTGAGATATGCATTGTCTGCGATAATCTTGGTGAGACTTCTGTCCGAAGTGTGCAGAATCATCGAGATCGCTCTTTTCGAGCTATTTAATGCGAGAAACACGTTTTCTGGGGTTTTCACCACACCACAGTTCGTTGGATATGCAGAACAGGTGATATCTTGGTTTTCGAGGGGTTTCAAGCTGAGATATGCATCTTCTGCGATAAACTTGGAGAGACTTCTGTCCGAAGTGTGCAGAATCATCGCGAACCGCTCTTTTCGAGCTATTTAATGCGAGAAACACGATATCTGGTGTTTTCAGCACTCCACAGTGCGTATGAAATGCAGAACCGGCGATATCTTGGTTTTCGTGGGGTTTCAAGCTGAGATATGCATTGTCTGCGATAATCTTGGTGAGACTTCTGTCCGAAGTGTGCAGAATCATCGAGATCGCTCTTTTCGAGATATTTAATGCGAGAAACACGTTATCTGGTGTTTTCACCACTCCACAGTGCGTTTGATATGCAGAACCAGCGATATCTTGGTTTTCGTGGGGTTTCAAGCTGAGATATGCATTTTTTACGATAATCATGGTGAGACTTATGTCCGAAGTATGCAGAATCATCGAGATCGCACTTTTCGAGCTATTTAATGCGAGAAACACGATATCTGGTGTTTTCAGCACTCCACAGTGCGTATGATATGCAGAACCGGCGATATCTTGGTTTTCGTGGGGTTTCAAGCTGAGATATGCATTGTCTGCGATAATCTTGGTGAGACTTCTGTCCGAAGTATGCAGAAACATCGAGATCGCTCTTTTCGACCTATTTAATGCGAGAAACACGTTATCTGGTGTTTTCACCACTCCACAGTGCGTTTGATATGCAGAACCAGCGATATCTTGGTTTTCGTGGGGTTTCAAGCTGAGATATGCATTTTTTACGATAATCATGGTGAGACTTCTGTCCGAAGTATGCAGAATCATCGAGATCGCACTTTTCGAGCTATTTAATGCGAGAAACACGATATGTGGTGTTTTCAGCACTCCACAGTGCGTATGAAATGCAGAACCAGCGATATCTTGGTTTTCGTGGGGTTTCAAGCTGAGACATGCATTGTCTGCGATAATCTTGGTGAGACTTCTGTCCGAAGTGTGCAGAATCATCGCGACCGCTCTTTTCGAGCTATTTAATGCGAGAAACACGATATCTGGTGTTTTCAGCACTCCACAGTGCGTATGATATGCAGAACCGGCGATATCTTGGTTTTCGTGGGGTTTCAAGCTGAGATATGCATTGTCTGCGATAATCTTGGTGAGACTTCTGTCCGAAGTATGCAGAAACATCGAGATCGCTCTTTTCGAGCTAGTTAATGCGAGAAAAACCTTGTCTGGTGTTTTTGCCACTCCACAGTGCGTTTGATATGCAGAACATGTGATATCTTGGTTTTCGAGGGGTTTCAAGCTGAGATATGCATTTTCTGCGATAAACCTGGTGAGACTTCTGTCCGAAGTATGCTGAATCATCGAGATCGCTCTTTTCGAGCTAGTTAATGCGAGAAAAACCTTGTCTGGTGTTTTCACCACTCCACAGTGCGTTTGATATGCAGAACCAGCGATATCTTGGCTTTCGTTGGGTTTCAAGCTGAGATATGCATTTTTTACGATAATCTTGGTAAGACTTCTGTCCGAAGTATGCAGATTCATCGAGATCGCTCTTTTCGAGCTATTTAATGCGAGAAACACGTTATCTGGTGTTTTCACCACTCCACAGTGCGTTCGCTATGCAGTACCAGCGATATCTTGGTTTTCGTGGGGTTTCAAGCTGAGATATGCATTTTTTACGATAATCTTAGTGAGACTTCTGTCCGAAGTATGCAGAATCATCGAGATCGCTCTATTCGAGCTATTTAATGCGACAAAACGTTATCTGGTGTTTTCACCACTCCACAGTGCGTTTGTTATGCAGAACCGGCGATATCTTGATTTTCGTGGTGTTTCCAGCTGAGATATGCATTTTTTACGATAATCTTGGTGAGACATCCGTCCGAAGTATGCTGAATCATCTAGATCGCTCTTTTCGAGCTATTTAATGCGAGAAACACGTTTTCTGGGGTTTTCACCACTCCACAGTTCGTTGGATATGCAGAACATGTGATATCTTGGTTTTCGAGGGGTTTCAAGCTGAGATATGCATTTTCTGCGATAAACCTGGTGAGACTTCTGTCCGAAGTATGCTGAATCATCGAGATCGCTCTTTTCGAGCTAGTTAATGCGAGAAAAACCTTGTCTGGTGTTTTCACCACTCCACAGTGCGTTTGATATGCAGAACCAGCGATATCTTGGCTTTCGTTGGGTTTCAAGCTGAGATATGCATTTTTTACGATAATCTTGGTGAGACTTCTGTCCGAAGTATGCAGATTCATCGAGATCGCTCTTTTCGAGCTATTTAATGCGAGAAACACGTTATCTGGTGTTTTCACCACTCCACAGTGCGTTCGCTATGCAGTACCAGCGATATTTTGGTTTTCGTGGGGTTTCAAGCTGAGATATGCATTTTTTACGATAATCTTGGTGAGACTTCTGTCCGAAGTATGCAGAATCATCGAGATCGCTCTATTCGAGCTATTTAATGCGACAAAACGTTATCTGGTGTTTTCACCACTCCACAGTGCGTTTGTTATGCAGAACCGGCGATATCTTGATTTTCGTGGTGTTTCCAGCTGAGATATGCATTTTTTACGATAATCTTGGTGAGACTTCTGTCCGAAGTATGCAGATTCATCGAGATCGCTCTTTTCGAGCTATTTAATGCGAGAAACACGTTATCTGGTGTTTTCACCACTCCACAGTGCGTATGATATGCAGAACCGACGATATCCTGGTTTTCGTGGGGTTTCAAGCTCAGATATGCATTTTCTGCGATAATCTTGTTGAGACTTCTGTCCGAAGTATGCAGAGTCATCGAGATCGTACTTTTCGAGCTATTTAATGCGAGAAACACATTTTCTGGGGTTTTCACGACTCCACAGTTCGTTGCATATGCAGAACAGGAGATATCTTGGTTTTCGTGGAGTTTCTAGCAGAGATATGCATTTTCTGCGATAATCATGGTGAGACTTCTGTTAGAAGTATGCAGAATCATCGAGATCGCACTTTTCGAGCTATTTAATGCGAGAAACACGATATCTGGTGTTTTCAGCACTCCACAGTGCGTATGATATGCAGAATCGGCGATATCTTGGTTTTCGTGGGGTTTCAAGCTGAGATATGCATTGTCTGCGATAATCTTGGTGAGACTTCTGTCCGAAGTATGCAGAAACATCGAGATCGCTCTTCTCGACCTATTTAATGCGAGAAACACGTTATCTGGTGTTTTCACCACTCCACAGTGCGTTTGATATGCAGAACCAGCGATATCTTGGTTTTCGTGGGGTTTCAAGCTGAGATATGCATTTTTTACGATAATCATGGTGAGACTTCTGTCCGAAGTATGCAGAATCATCGAGATCGCACTTTTCGAGCTATTTAATGCGAGAAACACGATATCTGGTGTTTTCAGCACTCCACAGTGCGTATGATATGCAGAACCGGCGATATCTTGGTTTTCGTGGGGTTTCAAGCTGAGATATGCATTCTCTGCGATAATCTTGGTGAGACTTCTGTCCGAAGTGTGCAGAATCATCGAGATCGCTCTTTTCGAGCTATGTAATGCGAGAAACACGTTTTCTGGGGTTTTCACCACACCACAGTTCGTTGGATATGCAGAACAGTTGATATCTTGGTTTTCGAGGGGTTTCAAGCTGAGATATGCATTTTCTGCGATAAACTTGGAGACACTTCTGTCCGAAGTATGCTGAATCGTCGAGATCGCACTTTTCGAGCTAGTTAATGCGAGAAAAACCTTATCTGGTGTTTTCCCCACCCCACAGTGCGTTTGATATGCAGAACCGGCGATATCTGGGTTTTCGTGGGGTTTCAAGCTGAGATATGCATTGTCTGCGATAATCTTGGTGAGACTTCTGTCCGAAGTATGCAGAAACATCGAGATCGCTCTTTTCGACCTATTTAATGCGAAAAACACGTTATCTGGTGTTTTCACCACTCCACAGTGCGTTTGATATGCAGAACCAGCGATATCTTGGTTTTCGTGGGGTTTCAAGCTGAGATATGCATTCTTTACGATAATCATGGTGAGACTTCTGTCAGAAGTATGCAGAATCATCGAGATCGCACTTTTCGAGCTATTTAATGCGAGAAACACGATATCTGGTGTTTTCAGCACTCCACAGTGCGTATGAAATGCAGAACCGGCGATATCTTGGTTTTCGTGGGGTTTCAAGCTGAGATATGCATCGTCTGCGATAATCTTGGTGAGACTTCAGTCCGAAGTGTGCAGAATCATCGAGATCGCACTTTTCGAGCTATTTAATGCGAGAAACACGATATCTGGTGTTTTCAGCACTCCACAGTGCGTATGAAATGCAGAACCGGCGATATCTTGGTTTTCGTGGGGTTTCAAGCTGAGATATGCATTTTTTACGATAATCATGGTGAGACTTCTGTCCGAAGTATGCAGAATCATCGAGATCGCACTTTTCGAGCTATTTAATGCGAGAAACACGATATCTGGTGTTTTCAGCACTCCACAGTGCGTATGATATGCAGAACCGGCGATATCTTGGTTTTCGTGGGGTTTCAAGCTGAGATATGCATTCTCTGCGATAATCTTGGTGAGACTTCTGTCCGAAGTGTGCAGAATCATCGAGATCGCTCTTTTCGAGCTATGTAATGCGAGAAACACGTTTTCTGGGGTTTTCACCACACCACAGTTCGTTGGATATGCAGAACAGTTGATATCTTGGTTTTCGAGGGGTTTCAAGCTGAGATATGCATTTTCTGCGATAAACTTGGAGACACTTCTGTCCGAAGTATGCTGAATCGTCGAGATCGCACTTTTCGAGCTAGTTAATGCGAGAAAAACCTTATCTGGTGTTTTCCCCACCCCACAGTGCGTTTGATATGCAGAACCGGCGATATCTGGGTTTTCGTGGGGTTTCAAGCTGAGATATGCATTGTCTGCGATAATCTTGGTGAGACTTCTGTCCGAAGTATGCAGAAACATCGAGATCGCTCTTTTCGACCTATTTAATGCGAAAAACACGTTATCTGGTGTTTTCACCACTCCACAGTGCGTTTGATATGCAGAACCAGCGATATCTTGGTTTTCGTGGGGTTTCAAGCTGAGATATGCATTCTTTACGATAATCATGGTGAGACTTCTGTCAGAAGTATGCAGAATCATCGAGATCGCACTTTTCGAGCTATTTAATGCGAGAAACACGATATCTGGTGTTTTCAGCACTCCACAGTGCGTATGAAATGCAGAACCGGCGATATCTTGGTTTTCGTGGGGTTTCAAGCTGAGATATGCATCGTCTGCGATAATCTTGGTGAGACTTCAGTCCGAAGTGTGCAGAATCATCGAGATCGCACTTTTCGAGCTATTTAATGCGAGAAACACGATATCTGGTGTTTTCAGCACTCCACAGTGCGTATGAAATGCAGAACCGGCGATATCTTGGTTTTCGTGGGGTTTCAAGCTGAGATATGCATTGTCTGCGATAATCTTGGTGAGACTTCTGTCCGAAGTGTGCAGAATCATCGAGATCGCTCTTTTCGAGCTATTTAATGCGAGAAACACGTTTTCTGGGGATTTCACCACACCACAGTTCGTTGGATATGCAGAACAGGTGATATCTTGGTTTTCGAGGGGTTTCAAGCTGAGATATGCATCTTCTGCGATAAACTTGGAGAGACTTCTGTCCGAAGTATGCTGAATCATCGAGATCGCACTTTTCGAGCTATTTAATGCGAGAAACACGATATCTGGTGTTTTCAGCACTCCACAGTGCGTATGATATGCAGAACCGGCGATATCTTGGTTTTCGTGGGGTTTCAAGCTGAGATATGCATTGTCTGCGATAATCTTGGTGAGACTTCTGTCCGAAGTATGCAGAAACATCGAGATCGCTCTTTTCGACCTATTTAATGCGAGAAACACGTTATCTGGTGTTTTCACCACTCCACAGTGCGTTTGATATGCAGAACCAGCGATATCTTGGTTTTCGTGGGGTTTCAAGCTGAGATATGCATTTTTTACGATAATCATGGTGAGACTTCTGTCAGAAGTATGCAGAATCATCGAGATCGCACTTTTCGAGCTATTTAATGCGAGAAACACGATATCTGGTGTTTTCAGCACTCCACAGTGCGTATGAAATGCAGAACCGGCGATATCTTGGTTTTCGTGGGGTTTCAAGCTGAGATATGCATTGTCTGCGATAATCTTGGTGAGACTTCTGTCCGAAGTGTGCAGAATCATCGAGATCGCTCTTTTCGAGCTATTTAATGCGAGAAACACGTTTTCTGGGGTTTTCACCACACCACAGTTCGTTGGATATGCAGAACAGGTGATATCTTGGTTTTCGAGGGGTTTCAAGCTGAGATATGCATCTTCTGCGATAAACTTGGAGAGACTTCTGTCCGAAGTATGCTGAATCATCGAGATCGCACTTTTCGAGCTATTTAATGCGAGAAACACGATATTTGGTGTTTTCAGCACTCCACAGTGCGTATGATATGCAGAACCGGCGATATCTTGGTTTTCGTGGGGTTTCAAGCTGAGATATGCATTGTCTGCGATAATCTTGGTGAGACTTCTGTCAGAAGTATGCAGAATCATCGAGATCGCACTTTTCGAGCTATTTAATGCGAGAAACACGATATCTGGTGTTTTCAGCACTCCACAGTGCGTATGAAATGCAGAACCGGCGATATCTTGGTTTTCGTGGGGTTTCAAGCTGAGATATGCATTGTCTTCGATAATCTTGGTGAGACTTCTGTCCGAAGTGTGCAGAATCATCGAGATCGCTCTTTTCGAGCTATTTAATGCGAGAAACACGTTTTCTGGGGTTTTCACCACACCACAGTTCGTTGGATATGCAGAACAGGTGATATCTTGGTTTTCGAGGGGTTTCAAGCTGAGATATGCATCTTCTGCGATAAACTTGGAGAGACTTCTGTCCGAAGTATGCTGAATCATCGAGATCGCACTTTTCGAGCTATTTAATGCGAGAAACACGATATCTGTTGTTTTCAGCACTCCACAGTGCGTATGATATGCAGAACCGGCGATATCTTGGTTTTCGTGGGGTTTCAAGCTGAGATATGCATTGTCTGCGATAATCATGGTGAGACTTCTGTCAGAAGTATGCAGAATCATCGAGATCGCACTTTTCGAGCTATTTAATGCGAGAAACACGATATCTGGTGTTTTCAGCACTCCACAGTGCGTATGAAATGCAGAACCGGCGATATCTTGGTTTTCGTGGGGTTTCAAGCTGAGATATGCATTGTCTGCGATAATCTTGGTGAGACTTCTGTCCGAAGTGTGCAGAATCATCGAGATCGCTCTTTTCGAGCTATTTAATGCGAGAAACACGTTATCTGGTGTTTTCACCACTCCACAGTGCGTTTGATATGCAGAACCAGCGATATCTTGGTTTTCGTGGGGTTTCAAGCTGAGATATGCATTTTTTACGATAATCATGGTGAGACTTCTGTCCGAAGTATGCAGAATCATCGAGATCGCACTTTTCGAGCTATTTAATGCGAGAAACACGATATCTGGTGTTTTCAGCACTCCACAGTGCGTATGATATGCAGAACCGGCGATATCTTGGTTTTCGTGGGGTTTCAAGCTGAGATATGCATTGTCTGCGATAATCTTGGTGAGACTTCTGTCCGAAGTATGCAGAAACATCGAGATCGCTCTTTTCGACCTATTTAATGCGAGAAACACGTTATCTGGTGTTTTCACCACTCCACAGTGCGTTTGATATGCAGAACCAGCGATATCTTGGTTTTCGTGGGGTTTCAAGCTGAGATATGCATTTTTTACGATAATCATGGTGAGACTTCTGTCCGAAGTATGCAGAATCATCGAGATCGCACTTTTCGAGCTATTTAATGCGAGAAACACGATATCTGGTGTTTTCAGCACTCCACAGTGCGTATGATATGCAGAACCGGCGATATCTTGGTTTTCGTGGGGTTTCAAGCTGAGATATGCATTGTCTGCGATAATCTTGGTGAGACTTCAGTCCGAAGTGTGCAGAATCATCGAGATCGCACTTTTCGAGCTATTTAATGCGAGAAACACGATATCTGGTGTTTTCAGCACTCCACAGTGCGTATGAAATGCAGAACCGGCGATATCTTGGTTTTCGTGGGGTTTCAAGCTGAGATATGCATTGTCTGCGATAATCTTGGTGAGACTTCTGTCCGAAGTGTGCAGAATCATCGAGATCGCTCTTTTCGAGCTATTTAATGCGAGAAACACGTTTTCTGGGGTTTTCACCACACCACAGTTCGTTGGATATGCAGAACAGGTGATATCTTGGTTTTCGAGGGGTTTCAAGCTGAGATATGCATCTTCTGCGATAAACTTGGAGAGACTTCTGTCCGAAGTATGCTGAATCATCGAGATCGCACTTTTCGAGCTATTTAATGCGAGAAACACGATATTTGGTGTTTTCAGCACTCCACAGTGCGTATGATATGCAGAACCGGCGATATCTTGGTTTTCGTGGGGTTTCAAGCTGAGATATGCATTGTCTGCGATAATCTTGGTGAGACTTCTGTCAGAAGTATGCAGAATCATCGAGATCTCACTTTTCGAGCTATTTAATGCGAGAAACACGATATCTGGTGTTTTCAGCACTCCACAGTGCGTATGAAATGCAGAACCGGCGATATCTTGGTTTTCGTGGGGTTTCAAGCTGAGATATGCATTGTCTTCGATAATCTTGGTGAGACTTCTGTCCGAAGTGTGCAGAATCATCGAGATCGCTCTTTTCGAGCTATTTAATGCGAGAAACACGTTTTCTGGGGTTTTCACCACACCACAGTTCGTTGGATATGCAGAACAGGTGATATCTTGGTTTTCGAGGGGTTTCAAGCTGAGATATGCATCTTCTGCGATAAACTTGGAGAGACTTCTGTCCGAAGTATGCTGAATCATCGAGATCGCACTTTTCGAGCTATTTAATGCGAGAAACACGATATCTGTTGTTTTCAGCACTCCACAGTGCGTATGATATGCAGAACCGGCGATATCTTGGTTTTCGTGGGGTTTCAAGCTGAGATATGCATTGTCTGCGATAATCATGGTGAGACTTCTGTCAGAAGTATGCAGAATCATCGAGATCGCACTTTTCGAGCTATTTAATGCGAGAAACACGATATCTGGTGTTTTCAGCACTCCACAGTGCGTATGAAATGCAGAACCGGCGATATCTTGGTTTTCGTGGGGTTTCAAGCTGAGATATGCATTGTCTGCGATAATCTTGGTGAGACTTCTGTCCGAAGTGTGCAGAATCATCGAGATCGCTCTTTTCGAGCTATTTAATGCGAGAAACACGTTATCTGGTGTTTTCACCACTCCACAGTGCGTTTGATATGCAGAACCAGCGATATCTTGGTTTTCGTGGGGTTTCAAGCTGAGATATGCATTTTTTACGATAATCATGGTGAGACTTCTGTCCGAAGTATGCAGAATCATCGAGATCGCACTTTTCGAGCTATTTAATGCGAGAAACACGATATCTGGTGTTTTCAGCACTCCACAGTGCGTATGATATGCAGAACCGGCGATATCTTGGTTTTCGTGGGGTTTCAAGCTGAGATATGCATTGTCTGCGATAATCTTGGTGAGACTTCTGTCCGAAGTATGCAGAAACATCGAGATCGCTCTTTTCGACCTATTTAATGCGAGAAACACGTTATCTGGTGTTTTCACCACTCCACAGTGCGTTTGATATGCAGAACCAGCGATATCTTGGTTTTCGTGGGGTTTCAAGCTGAGATATGCATTTTTTACGATAATCATGGTGAGACTTCTGTCCGAAGTATGCAGAATCATCGAGATCGCACTTTTCGAGCTATTTAATGCGAGAAACACGATATGTGGTGTTTTCAGCACTCCACAGTGCGTATGAAATGCAGAACCAGCGATATCTTGGTTTTCGTGGGGTTTCAAGCTGAGACATGCATTGTCTGCGATAATCTTGGTGAGACTTCTGTCCGAAGTGTGCAGAATCATCGCGACCGCTCTTTTCGAGCTATTTAATGCGAGAAACACGATATCTGGTGTTTTCAGCACTCCACAGTGCGTATGATATGCAGAACCGGCGATATCTTGGTTTTCGTGGGGTTTCAAGCTGAGATATGCATTGTCTGCGATAATCTTGGTGAGACTTCTGTCCGAAGTATGCAGAAACATCGAGATCGCTCTTTTCGAGCTAGTTAATGCGAGAAAAACCTTGTCTGGTGTATTTGCCACTCCACAGTGCGTTTGATATGCAGAACCAGCGATATCTTGGCTTTCGTTGGGTTTCAAGCTGAGATATGCATTTTTTACGATAATCTTGGTGAGACATCCGTCCGAAGTATGCTGAATCATCTAGATCGCTCTTTTCGAGCTATTTAATGCGAGAAACACGTTTTCTGGGGTTTTCACCACTCCACAGTTCGTTGGATATGCAGAACATGTGATATCTTGGTTTTCGAGGGGTTTCAAGCTGAGATATGCATTTTCTGCGATAAACCTGGTGAGACTTCTGTCCGAAGTATGCTGAATCATCGAGATCGCTCTTTTCGAGCTAGTTAATGCGAGAAAAACCTTGTCTGGTGTTTTCACCACTCCACAGTGCGTTTGATATGCAGAACCAGCGATATCTTGGCTTTCGTTGGGTTTCAAGCTGAGATATGCATTTTTTACGATAATCTTGGTGAGACTTCTGTCCGAAGTATGCAGATTCATCGAGATCGCTCTTTTCGAGCTATTTAATGCGAGAAACACGTTATCTGGTGTTTTCACCACTCCACAGTGCGTTCGCTATGCAGTACCAGCGATATCTTGGTTTTCGTGGGGTTTCAAGCTGAGATATGCATTTTTTACGATAATCTTGGTGAGACTTCTGTCCGAAGTATGCAGAATCATCGAGATCGCTCTATTCGAGCTATTTAATGCGACAAAACGTTATCTGGTGTTTTCACCACTCCACAGTGCGTTTGTTATGCAGAACCGGCGATATCTTGATTTTCGTGGTGTTTCCAGCTGAGATATGCATTTTTTACGATAATCTTGGTGAGACTTCTGTCCGAAGTATGCAGATTCATCGAGATCGCTCTTTTCGAGCTATTTAATGCGAGAAACACGTTATCTGGTGTTTTCACCACTCCACAGTGCGTATGATATGCAGAACCGACGATATCCTGGTTTTCGTGGGGTTTCAAGCTCAGATATGCATTTTCTGGGATAATCTTGTTGAGACTTCTGTCCGAAGTATGCAGAGTCATCGAGATCGTACTTTTCGAGCTATTTAATGCGAGAAACACATTTTCTGGGGTTTTCACCACTCCACAGTTCGTTGCATATGCAGAACAGGAGATATCTTGGTTTTCGTGGAGTTTCTAGCAGAGATATGCATTTTCTGCGATAATCATGGTGAGACTTCTGTTAGAAGTATGCAGAATCATCGAGATCGCACTTTTCGAGCTATTTAATGCGAGAAACACGTTTTCTGGGGTTTTCACCACTCCACAGTTCGTTGGATATGCAGAACATGTGATATCTTGGTTTTCGAGGGGTTTCAAGCTGAGATATGCATTTTCTGCGATAAACCTGGTGAGACTTCTGTCCGAAGTATGCTGAATCATCGAGATCGCTCTTTTCGAGCTAGTTAATGCGAGAAAAACCTTGTCTGGTGTTTTCACCACTCCACAGTGCGTTTGATATGCAGAACCAGCGATATCTTGGCTTTCGTTGGGTTTCAAGCTGAGATATGCATTTTTTACGATAATCTTGGTGAGACTTCGGTCCGAAGTATGCAGATTCATCGAGATCGCTCTTTTCGAGCTATTTAATGCGAGAAACACGTTATCTGGTGTTTTCACCACTCCACAGTGCGTTCGCTATGCAGTACCAGCGATATCTTGGTTTTCGTGGGGTTTCAAGCTGAGATATGCATTTTTTACGATAATCTTGGTGAGACTTCTGTCCGAAGTATGCAGAATCATCGAGATCGCTCTATTCGAGCTATTTAATGCGACAAAACGTTATCTGGTGTTTTCACCACTCCACAGTGCGTTTGTTATGCAGAACCGGCGATATCTTGATTTTCGTGGTGTTTCCAGCTGAGATATGCATTTTTTACGATAATCTTGGTGAGACTTCTGTCCGAAGTATGCAGATTCATCGAGATCGCTCTTTTCGAGCTATTTAATGCGAGAAACACGTTATCTGGTGTTTTCACCACTCCACAGTGCGTATGATATGCAGAACCGACGATATCCTGGTTTTCGTGGGGTTTCAAGCTCAGATATGCATTTTCTGCGATAATCTTGTTGAGACTTCTGTCCGAAGTATGCAGAGTCATCGAGATCGTACTTTTCGAGCTATTTAATGCGAGAAACACATTTTCTGGGGTTTTCACCACTCCACAATTCGTTGCATATGCAGAACAGGAGATATCTTGGTTTTCGTGGAGTTTCTAGCAGAGATATGCATTTTCTGCGATAATCATGGTGAGACTTCTGTTAGAAGTATGCAGAATCATCGAGATCGCACTTTTCGAGCTATTTAATGCGAGAAACACGATATCTGGTGTTTTCAGCACTCCACAGTGCGTATGATATGCAGAATCGGCGATATCTTGGTTTTCGTGGGGTTTCAAGCTGAGATATGCATTGTCTGCGATAATCTTGGTGAGACTTCTGTCCGAAGTATGCAGAAACATCGAGATCGCTCTTTTCGACCTATTTAATGCGAGAAACACGTTATCTGGTGTTTTCACCACTCCACAGTGCGTTTGATATGCAGTACCAGCGATATCTTGGTTTTCGTGGGGTTTCAAGCTGAGATATGCATTTTTTACGATAATCATGGTGAGACTTCTGTCCGAAGTATGCAGAATCATCGAGATCGCACTTTTCGAACTATTTAATGCGAGAAACACGATATCTGGTGTTTTCAGCACTCCACAGTGCGTATGATATGCAGAACCGGCGATATCTTGGTTTTCGTGGGGTTTCAAGCTGAGATATGCATTGTCTGCGATAATCTTGGTGAGACTTCTGTCAGAAGTATGCAGAATCATCGAGATCGCACTTTTCGAGCTATTTAATGCGAGAAACACGATATCTGGTGTTTTCAGCACTCCACAGTGCGTATGAAATGCAGAACCGGCGATATCTTGGTTTTCGTGGGGTTTCAAGCTGAGATATGCATTGTCTTCGATAATCTTGGTGAGACTTCTGTCCGAAGTGTGCAGAATCATCGAGATCGCTCTTTTCGAGCTATTTAATGCGAGAAACACGTTTTCTGGGGTTTTCACCACACCACAGTTCGTTGGATATGCAGAACAGGTGATATCTTGGTTTTCGAGGGGTTTCAAGCTGAGATATGCATCTTCTGCGATAAACTTGGAGAGACTTCTGTCCGAAGTATGCTGAATCATCGAGATCGCACTTTTCGAGCTATTTAATGCGAGAAACACGATATCTGTTGTTTTCAGCACTCCACAGTGCGTATGATATGCAGAACCGGCGATATCTTGGTTTTCGTGGGGTTTCAAGCTGAGATATGCATTGTCTGCGATAATCATGGTGAGACTTCTGTCAGAAGTATGCAGAATCATCGAGATCGCACTTTTCGAGCTATTTAATGCGAGAAACACGATATCTGGTGTTTTCAGCACTCCACAGTGCGTATGAAATGCAGAACCGGCGATATCTTGGTTTTCGTGGGGTTTCAAGCTGAGATATGCATTGTCTGCGATAATCTTGGTGAGACTTCTGTCCGAAGTGTGCAGAATCATCGAGATCGCTCTTTTCGAGCTATTTAATGCGAGAAACACGTTATCTGGTGTTTTCACCACTCCACAGTGCGTTTGATATGCAGAACCAGCGATATCTTGGTTTTCGTGGGGTTTCAAGCTGAGATATGCATTTTTTACGATAATCATGGTGAGACTTCTGTCCGAAGTATGCAGAATCATCGAGATCGCACTTTTCGAGCTATTTAATGCGAGAAACACGATATCTGGTGTTTTCAGCACTCCACAGTGCGTATGATATGCAGAACCGGCGATATCTTGGTTTTCGTGGGGTTTCAAGCTGAGATATGCATTGTCTGCGATAATCTTGGTGAGACTTCAGTCCGAAGTGTGCAGAATCATCGAGATCGCACTTTTCGAGCTATTTAATGCGAGAAACACGATATCTGGTGTTTTCAGCACTCCACAGTGCGTATGAAATGCAGAACCGGCGATATCTTGGTTTTCGTGGGGTTTCAAGCTGAGATATGCATTGTCTGCGATAATCTTGGTGAGACTTCTGTCCGAAGTGTGCAGAATCATCGAGATCGCTCTTTTCGAGCTATTTAATGCGAGAAACACGTTTTCTGGGGTTTTCACCACACCACAGTTCGTTGGATATGCTGAACAGGTGATATCTTGGTTTTCGAGGGGTTTCAAGCTGAGATATGCATCTTCTGCGATAAACTTGGAGAGACTTCTGTCCGAAGTATGCTGAATCATCGAGATCGCACTTTTCGAGCTATTTAATGCGAGAAACACGATATTTGGTGTTTTCAGCACTCCACAGTGCGTATGATATGCAGAACCGGCGATATCTTGGTTTTCGTGGGGTTTCAAGCTGAGATATGCATTGTCTGCGATAATCTTGGTGAGACTTCTGTCAGAAGTATGCAGAATCATCGAGATCTCACTTTTCGAGCTATTTAATGCGAGAAACACGATATCTGGTGTTTTCAGCACTCCACAGTGCGTATGAAATGCAGAACCGGCGATATCTTGGTTTTCGTGGGGTTTCAAGCTGAGATATGCATTGTCTTCGATAATCTTGGTGAGACTTCTGTCCGAAGTGTGCAGAATCATCGAGATCGCTCTTTTCGAGCTATTTAATGCGAGAAACACGTTTTCTGGGGTTTTCACCACACCACAGTTCGTTGGATATGCAGAACAGGTGATATCTTGGTTTTCGAGGGGTTTCAAGCTGAGATATGCATCTTCTGCGATAAACTTGGAGAGACTTCTGTCCGAAGTATGCTGAATCATCGAGATCGCACTTTTCGAGCTATTTAATGCGAGAAACACGATATCTGTTGTTTTCAGCACTCCACAGTGCGTATGATATGCAGAACCGGCGATATCTTGGTTTTCGTGGGGTTTCAAGCTGAGATATGCATTGTCTGCGATAATCATGGTGAGACTTCTGTCAGAAGTATGCAGAATCATCGAGATCGCACTTTTCGAGCTATTTAATGCGAGAAACACGATATCTGGTGTTTTCAGCACTCCACAGTGCGTATGAAATGCAGAACCGGCGATATCTTGGTTTTCGTGGGGTTTCAAGCTGAGATATGCATTGTCTGCGATAATCTTGGTGAGACTTCTGTCCGAAGTGTGCAGAATCATCGAGATCGCTCTTTTCGAGCTATTTAATGCGAGAAACACGTTATCTGGTGTTTTCACCACTCCACAGTGCGTTTGATATGCAGAACCAGCGATATCTTGGTTTTCGTGGGGTTTCAAGCTGAGATATGCATTTTTTACGATAATCATGGTGAGACTTCTGTCCGAAGTATGCAGAATCATCGAGATCGCACTTTTCGAGCTATTTAATGCGAGAAACACGATATCTGGTGTTTTCAGCACTCCACAGTGCGTATGATATGCAGAACCGGCGATATCTTGGTTTTCGTGGGGTTTCAAGCTGAGATATGCATTGTCTGCGATAATCTTGGTGAGACTTCTGTCCGAAGTATGCAGAAACATCGAGATCGCTCTTTTCGACCTATTTAATGCGAGAAACACGTTATCTGGTGTTTTCACCACTCCACAGTGCGTTTGATATGCAGAACCAGCGATATCTTGGTTTTCGTGGGGTTTCAAGCTGAGATATGCATTTTTTACGATAATCATGGTGAGACTTCTGTCCGAAGTATGCAGAATCATCGAGATCGCACTTTTCGAGCTATTTAATGCGAGAAACACGATATGTGGTGTTTTCAGCACTCCACAGTGCGTATGAAATGCAGAACCAGCGATATCTTGGTTTTCGTGGGGTTTCAAGCTGAGACATGCATTGTCTGCGATAATCTTGGTGAGACTTCTGTCCGAAGTGTGCAGAATCATCGCGACCGCTCTTTTCGAGCTATTTAATGCGAGAAACACGATATCTGGTGTTTTCAGCACTCCACAGTGCGTATGATATGCAGAACCGGCGATATCTTGGTTTTCGTGGGGTTTCAAGCTGAGATATGCATTGTCTGCGATAATCTTGGTGAGACTTCTGTCCGAAGTATGCAGAAACATCGAGATCGCTCTTTTCGAGCTAGTTAATGCGAGAAAAACCTTGTCTGGTGTTTTTGCCACTCCACAGTGCGTTTGATATGCAGAACCAGCGATATCTTGGCTTTCGTTGGGTTTCAAGCTGAGATATGCATTTTTTACGATAATCTTGGTGAGACATCCGTCCGAAGTATGCTGAATCATCTAGATCGCTCTTTTCGAGCTATTTAATGCGAGAAACACGTTTTCTGGGGTTTTCACCACTCCACAGTTCGTTGGATATGCAGAACATGTGATATCTTGGTTTTCGAGGGGTTTCAAGCTGAGATATGCATTTTCTGCGATAAACCTGGTGAGACTTCTGTCCGAAGTATGCTGAATCATCGAGATCGCTCTTTTCGAGCTAGTTAATGCGAGAAAAACCTTGTCTGGTGTTTTCACCACTCCACAGTGCGTTTGATATGCAGAACCAGCGATATCTTGGCTTTCGTTGGGTTTCAAGCTGAGATATGCATTTTTTACGATAATCTTGGTGAGACTTCTGTCCGAAGTATGCAGATTCATCGAGATCGCTCTTTTCGAGCTATTTAATGCGAGAAACACGTTATCTGGTGTTTTCACCACTCCACAGTGCGTTCGCTATGCAGTACCAGCGATATCTTGGTTTTCGTGGGGTTTCAAGCTGAGATATGCATTTTTTACGATAATCTTGGTGAGACTTCTGTCCGAAGTATGCAGAATCATCGAGATCGCTCTATTCGAGCTATTTAATGCGACAAAACGTTATCTGGTGTTTTCACCACTCCACAGTGCGTTTGTTATGCAGAACCGGCGATATCTTGATTTTCGTGGTGTTTCCAGCTGAGATATGCATTTTTTACGATAATCTTGGTGAGACTTCTGTCCGAAGTATGCAGATTCATCGAGATCGCTCTTTTCGAGCTATTTAATGCGAGAAACACGTTATCTGGTGTTTTCACCACTCCACAGTGCGTATGATATGCAGAACCGACGATATCCTGGTTTTCGTGGGGTTTCAAGCTCAGATATGCATTTTCTGGGATAATCTTGTTGAGACTTCTGTCCGAAGTATGCAGAGTCATCGAGATCGTACTTTTCGAGCTATTTAATGCGAGAAACACATTTTCTGGGGTTTTCACCACTCCACAGTTCGTTGCATATGCAGAACAGGAGATATCTTGGTTTTCGTGGAGTTTCTAGCAGAGATATGCATTTTCTGCGATAATCATGGTGAGACTTCTGTTAGAAGTATGCAGAATCATCGAGATCGCACTTTTCGAGCTATTTAATGCGAGAAACACGTTTTCTGGGGTTTTCACCACTCCACAGTTCGTTGGATATGCAGAACATGTGATATCTTGGTTTTCGAGGGGTTTCAAGCTGAGATATGCATTTTCTGCGATAAACCTGGTGAGACTTCTGTCCGAAGTATGCTGAATCATCGAGATCGCTCTTTTCGAGCTAGTTAATGCGAGAAAAACCTTGTCTGGTGTTTTCACCACTCCACAGTGCGTTTGATATGCAGAACCAGCGATATCTTGGCTTTCGTTGGGTTTCAAGCTGAGATATGCATTTTTTACGATAATCTTGGTGAGACTTCGGTCCGAAGTATGCAGATTCATCGAGATCGCTCTTTTCGAGCTATTTAATGCGAGAAACACGTTATCTGG
The DNA here is from genome assembly GCA_951804975.1 of Anthophora plumipes. Lineage (NCBI taxonomy): Eukaryota > Metazoa > Arthropoda > Insecta > Hymenoptera > Apidae > Anthophora > Anthophora plumipes. The sequence goes on from CATORF010000112.1 coordinate 178,033, forward strand.
TGTTTTCACCACTCCACAGTGCGTTTGCTATGCAGTACCAGCGATATCTTGGTTTTCGTGGGGTTTCAAGCTGAGATATGCATTTTTTACGATAATCTTGGTGAGACTTCTGTCCGAAGTATGCAGAATCATCGAGATCGCTCTATTCGAGCTATTTAATGCGACAAAACGTTATCTGGTGTTTTCACCACTCCACAGTGCGTTTGTTATGCAGAACCGGCGATATCTTGATTTTCGTGGTGTTTCCAGCTGAGATATGCATTTTTTACGATAATCTTGGTGAGACTTCTGTCCGAAGTATGCAGATTCATCGAGATCGCTCTTTTCGAGCTATTTAATGCGAGAAACACGTTATCTGGTGTTTTCACCACTCCACAGTGCGTATGATATGCAGAACCGACGATATCCTGGTTTTCGTGGGGTTTCAAGCTCAGATATGCATTTTCTGCGATAATCTTGTTGAGACTTCTGTCCGAAGTATGCAGAGTCATCGAGATCGTACTTTTCGAGCTATTTAATGCGAGAAACACATTTTCTGGGGTTTTCACCACTCCACAATTCGTTGCATATGCAGAACAGGAGATATCTTGGTTTTCGTGGAGTTTCTAGCAGAGATATGCATTTTCTGCGATAATCATGGTGAGACTTCTGTTAGAAGTATGCAGAATCATCGAGATCGCACTTTTCGAGCTATTTAATGCGAGAAACACGATATCTGGTGTTTTCAGCACTCCACAGTGCGTATGATATGCAGAATCGGCGATATCTTGGTTTTCGTGGGGTTTCAAGCTGAGATATGCATTGTCTGCGATAATCTTGGTGAGACTTCTGTCCGAAGTATGCAGAAACATCGAGATCGCTCTTTTCGACCTATTTAATGCGAGAAACACGTTATCTGGTGTTTTCACCACTCCACAGTGCGTTTGATATGCAGTACCAGCGATATCTTGGTTTTCGTGGGGTTTCAAGCTGAGATATGCATTTTTTACGATAATCATGGTGAGACTTCTGTCCGAAGTATGCAGAATCATCGAGATCGCACTTTTCGAACTATTTAATGCGAGAAACACGATATCTGGTGTTTTCAGCACTCCACAGTGCGTATGATATGCAGAACCGGCGATATCTTGGTTTTCGTGGGGTTTCAAGATGAGATATGCATTCTCTGCGATAATCTTGGTGAGACTTCTGTCCGAAGTGTGCAGAATCATCGAGATCGCTCTTTTCGAGGTATGTAATGCGAGAAACACGTTTTCTGGGGTTTTCACCACACCACAGTTCGTTGGATATGCAGAACAGGTGATATCTTGGTTTTCAAGGGGTTTCAAGCAGAGATATGCATTTTCTGCGATAAACTTGGAGAGACTTCTGTCCGAAGTATGCTGAATCATCGAGATAGCACCTTTCGAGCTAGTTAATGCGAGAAAAACCTTATCTGGTGTTTTCACCACTCCACAGTGCGTTTGATATGCAGAACCGGCGATATCTTGGTTTTCGTGGGGTTTCAAGCTGAGATATGCATTGTCTGCGATAATCTTGGTGAGACTTCTATCCGAAGTGTGCAGAATCATCGAGATCGCTCTTTTCGAGCTATTTAATGCGAGAAACACGTTTTCTGGGGTTTTCACCACACCACAATTCGTTGGATATGCAGAACAGTTGATATCTTGGTTTTCGAGGGGTTTCAAGCTGAGATATGCATTTTCTGCGATAAACTTGGAGACACTTCTGTCCGAAGTATGCTGAATCGTCGAGATCGCACTTTTCGAGCTAGCTAATGCGAGAAAAACCTTATCTGGTGTTTTCCCCACCCCACAGTGCGTTTGATATGCAGAACCGGCGATATCTGGGTTTTCGTGGGGTTTCAAGCTGAGATATGCATTGTCTGCGATAATCTTGGTGAGACTTCTGTCCGAAGTATGCAGAAACATCGAGATCGCTCTTTTCGACCTATTTAATGCGAGAAACACGTTATCTGGTGTTTTCACCACACCACAGTTCGTTGGATATGCAGAACAGGTGATATCTTGGTTTTCGAGGGGTTTCAAGCTGAGATATGCAACTTCTGCGATAAACTTGGAGAGACTTCTGTCCGAAGTATGCTGAATCATCGAGATCGCACTTTTCGAGCTATTTAATGCGAGAAACACGATATCTGGTGTTTTCAGCACTCCACAGTGCGTATGATATGCAGAACCGGCGATATCTTGGTTTTCGTGGGGTTTCAAGCTGAGATATGCATTGTCTGCGATAATCTTGGTGAGACTTCTGTCAGAAGTATGCAGAATCATCGAGATCGCACTTTTCGAGCTATTTAATGCGAGAAACACGTTATCTGGTGTTTTCAGCACTCCACAGTGCGTATGAAATGCAGAACCGGCGATATCTTGGTTTTCGTGGGGTTTCAAGCTGAGATATGCATTGTCTTCGATAATCTTGGTGAGACTTCTGTCCGAAGTGTGCAGAATCATCGAGATCGCTCTTTTCGAGCTATTTAATGCGAGAAACACGTTTTCTGGGGTTTTCACCACACCACAGTTCGTTGGATATGCAGAACAGGTGATATCTTGGTTTTCGAGGGGTTTCAAGCTGAGATATGCATTGTCTGCGATAATCATGGTGAGACTTCTGTCAGAAGTATGCAGAATCATCGAGATCGCACTTTTCGAGCTATTTAATGCCAGAAACACGATATCTGGTGTTTTCAGCACTCCACAGTGCGTTTGATATGCAGAACCAGCGATATCTTGGTTTTCGTGGGGTTTCAAGCTGAGATATGCATTGTCTGCGATAATCTTGGTGAGACTTCTGTCCGAAGTGTGCAGAATCATCGAGATCTCTCTTTTCGAGCTATTTAATGCGAGAAACACGTTTTCTGGGGTTTTCACCACACCACAGTTCGTTGGATATGCAGAACAGGTGATATCTTGGTTTTCGAGGGGTTTCAAGCTGAGATATGCAACTTCTGCGATAAACTTGGAGAGACTTCTGTCCGAAGTATGCTGAATCATCGAGATCGCACTTTTCGTGCTATTTAATGCGAGAAACACGATATCTGGTGTTTTCAGCACTCCACAGTGCGTATGATATGCAGAACCGGCGATATCTTGGTTTTCGTGGGGTTTCAAGCTGAGATATGCATTGTCTGCGATAATCTTGGTGAGACTTCTGTCCGAAGTATGCAGAAACATCGAGATCGCTCTTTTCGACCTATTTAATGCGAGAAACACGTTATCTGGTGTTTTCACCACTCCACAGTGCGTTTGATATGCAGAACCAGCGATATCTTGGTTTTCGTGGGGTTTCAAGCTGAGATATGCATTGTCTGCGATAATCTTGGTGAGACTTCTGTCCGAAGTGTGCAGAATCATCGAGATCTCTCTTTTCGAGCTATTTAATGCGAGAAACACGTTTTCTGGGGTTTTCACCACACCACAGTTCGTTGGATATGCAGAACAGGTGATATCTTGGTTTTCGAGGGGTTTCAAGCTGAGATATGCATCTTCTGCGATAAACTTGGAGAGAATTCTGTCCGAAGTATGCTGAATCATCGAGATCGCACTTTTCGAGCTATTTAATGCGAGAAACACGATATTTGGTGTTTTCAGCACTCCACAGTGCGTATGATATGCAGAACCGGCGATATCTTGGTTTTCGTGGGGTTTCAAGCTGAGATATGCATTGTCTGCGATAATCATGGTGAGACTTCTGTCAGATGTATGCAGAATCATCGAGATCGCAGTTTTCGAGCTATTTAATGCCAGAAACACGATATCTGGTGTTTTCAGCACTCCACAGTGCGTATGAAATGCAGAACCGGCGATATCTTGGTTTTCGTGGGGTTTCAAGCTGAGATATGCATTGTCTGCGATAATCTTGGTGAGACTTCTGTCCGAAGTGTGAAGAATCATCGAGATCGCACTTTTCGAGCTATTTAATGCGAGAAACACGTTTTCTGGGGTTTTCACCACTCCACAGTTCGTTGGATATGCAGAACATGTGATATCTTGGTTTTCGAGGGGTTTCAAGCTGAGATATGCATTTTCTGCGATAAACCTGGTGAGACTTCTGTCCGAAGTATGCTGAATTATCGAGATCGCTCTTTTCGAGCTAGTTAATGCGAGAAAAATCTTGTCTGGTGTTTTCACCACTCCACAGTGCGTTTGATATGCAGAACCAGCGATATCTTGGCTTTCGTTGGGTTTCAAGCTGAGATATGCATTTTTTACGATAATCTTGGTGAGACTTCGGTCCGAAGTATGCAGATTCATCGAGATCGCTCTTTTCGAGCTATTTAATGCGAGAAACACGTTATCTGGTGTTTTCACCACTCCACAGTGCGTTCGCTATGCAGTACCAGCGATATCTTGGTTTTCGTGGGGTTTCAAGCTGAGATATGCATTTTTTACGATAATCTTGGTGAGACTTCTGTCCGAAGTATGCAGAATCATCGAGATCGCTCTATTCGAGCTATATAATGCGACAAAACGTTATCTGGTGTTTTCACCACTCCACAGTGCGTTTGTTATGCAGAACCGGCGATATCTTGATTTTCGTGGTGTTTCCAGCTGAGATATGCATTTTTTACGATAATCTTGGTGAGACTTCTGTCCGAAGTATGCAGATTCATCGAGATCGCTCTTTTCGAGCTATTTAATGCGAGAAACACGTTATCTGGTGTTTTCACCACTCCACAGTGCGTATGATATGCAGAACCGACGATATCCTGGTTTTCGTGGGGTTTCAAGCTCAGATATGCATTTTCTGCGATAATCTTGTTGAGACTTCTGTCCGAAGTATGCAGAGTCATCGAGATCGTACTTTTCGAGCTATTTAATGCGAGAAACACATTTTCTGGGGTTTTCACCACTCCACAATTCGCTGCATATGCAGAACAGGAGATATCTTGGTTTTCGTGAAGTTTCTAGCAGAGATATGCATTTTCTGCGATAATCATGGTGAGACTTCTGTTAGAAGTATGCAGAATCATCGAGATCGCACTTTTCCAGCTATTTAATGCGAGAAACACGATATCTGGTGTTTTCAGCACTCCACAGTGCGTATGATATGCAGAATCGGCGATATCTTGGTTTTCGTGGGGTTTCAAGCTGAGATATGCATTGTCTGCGATAATCTTGGTGAGACTTCTGTCCGAAGTATGCAGAAACATCGAGATCGCTCTTTTCGACCTATTTAATGCGAGAAACACGTTATCTGGTGTTTTCACCACTCCACAGTGCGTTTGATATGCAGAACCAGCGATATCTTGGTTTTCGTGGGGTTTCAAGCTGAGATATGCATTTTTTACGATAATCATGGTGAGACTTCTGTCCGAAGTATGCAGAATCATCGAGATCGCACTTTTCGAACTATTTAATGCGAGAAACACGATATCTGGTGTTTTCAGCACTCCACAGTGCGTATGATATGCAGAACCGGCGATATCTTGGTTTTCGTGGGGTTTCAAGATGAGATATGCATTCTCTGCGATAATCTTGGTGAGACTTCTGTCCGAAGTGTGCAGAATCATCGAGATCGCTCTTTTCGAGGTATGTAATGCCAGAAACACGTTTTCTGGGGTTTTCACCACACCACAGTTCGTTGGATATGCAGAACAGGTGATATCTTGGTTTTCAAGGGGTTTCAAGCAGAGATATGCATTTTCTGCGATAAACTTGGAGAGACTTCTGTCCGAAGTATGCTGAATCATCGAGATAGCACCTTTCGAGCTAGTTAATGCGAGAAAAACCTTATCTGGTGTTTTCACCACTCCACAGTGCGTTTGATATGCAGAACCGGCGATATCTTGGTTTTCGTGGGGTTTCAAGCTGAGATATGCATTGTCTGCGATAATCTTGGTGAGACTTCTGTCCGAAGTGTGCAGAATCATCGAGATCGCTCTTTTCGAGCTATTTAATGCGAGAAACACGTTTTCTGGGGTTTTCACCACACCACAATTCGTTGGATATGCAGAACAGTTGATATCTTGGTTTTCGAGGGGTTTCAAGCTGAGATATGCATTTTCTGCGATAAACTTGGAGACACTTCTGTCCGAAGTATGCTGAATCGTCGAGATCGCACTTTTCGAGCTAGTTAATGCGAGAAAAACCTTATCTGGTGTTTTCCCCACCCCACAGTGCGTTTGATATGCAGAACCGGCGATATCTGGGTTTTCGTGGGGTTTCAAGCTGAGATATGCATTGTCTGCGATAATCTTGGTGAGACTTCTGTCCGAAGTATGCAGAAACATCGAGATCGCTCTTTTCGACCTATTTAATGCGAGAAACACGTTATCTGGTGTTTTCACCACTCCACAGTGCGTTTGATATGCAGAACCTGCGATATCTTGGTTTTCGTGGGGTTTCAAGCTGAGATATGCATTTTTTACGATAATCATGGTGAGACTTCTGTCAGAAGTATGCTGAATCATCGAGATCGCTCTTTTCGAGCTAGTTAATGCGAGAAAAACCTTGTCTGGTGTTTTCTCCACTCCACAGTGCGTTTGATATGCAGAACCAGCGATATCTTGGCTTTCGTTGGGTTTCAAGCTGAGATATGCATTTTTTACGATAATCTTGGTGAGACTTCGGTCCGAAGTATGCAGATTCATCGAGATCGCTCTTTTCGAGCTATTTAATGCGAGAAACACGTTATCTGGTGTTTTCACCACTCCACAGTGCGTTCGCTATGCAGTACCAGCGATATCTTGGTTTTCGTGGGGTTTCAAGCTGAGATATGCATTTTTTACGATAATCTTGGTGAGACTTCTGTCCGAAGTATGCAGAATCATCGAGATCGCTCTATTCGAGCTATTTAATGCGACAAAACGTTATCTGGTGTTTTCACCACTCCACAGTGCGTTTGTTATGCAGAACCGGCGATATCTTGATTTTCGTGGTGTTTCCAGCTGAGATATGCATTTTTTACGATAATCTTGGTGAGACTTCTGTCCGAAGTATGCAGATTCATCGAGATCGCTCTTTTCGAGCTATTTAATGCGAGAAACACGTTATCTGGTGTTTTCACCACTCCACAGTGCGTATGATATGCAGAACCGACGATATCCTGGTTTTCGTGGGGTTTCAAGCTCAGATATGCATTTTCTGCGATAATCTTGTTGAGACTTCTGTCCGAAGTATGCAGAGTCATCGAGATCGTACTTTTCGAGCTATTTAATGCGAGAAACACATTTTCTGGGGTTTTCACCACTCCACAATTCGTTGCATATGCAGAACAGGAGATATCTTGGTTTTCGTGGAGTTTCTAGCAGAGATATGCATTTTCTGCGATAATCATGGTGAGACTTCTGTTAGAAGTATGCAGAATCATCGAGATCGCACTTTTCGAGCTATTTAATGCGAGAAACACGATATCTGGTGTTTTCAGCACTCCACAGTGCGTATGATATGCAGAATCGGCGATATCTTGGTTTTCGTGGGGTTTCAAGCTGAGATATGCATTGTCTGCGATAATCTTGGTGAGACTTCTGTCCGAAGTATGCAGAAACATCGAGATCGCTCTTTTCGACCTATTTAATGCGAGAAACACGTTATCTGGTGTTTTCACCACTCCACAGTGCGTTTGATATGCAGAACCAGCGATATCTTGGTTTTCGTGGGGTTTCAAGCTGAGATATGCATTTTTTACGATAATCATGGTGAGACTTCTGTCCGAAGTATGCAGAATCATCGAGATCGCACTTTTCGAACTATTTAATGCGAGAAACACGATATCTGGTGTTTTCAGCACTCCACAGTGCGTATGATATGCAGAACCGGCGATATCTTGGTTTTCGTGGGGTTTCAAGATGAGATATGCATTCTCTGCGATAATCTTGGTGAGACTTCTGTCCGAAGTGTGCAGAATCATCGAGATCGCTCTTTTCGAGGTATGTAATGCCAGAAACACGTTTTCTGGGGTTTTCACCACACCACAGTTCGTTGGATATGCAGAACAGGTGATATCTTGGTTTTCAAGGGGTTTCAAGCAGAGATATGCATTTTCTGCGATAAACTTGGAGACACTTCTGTCCGAAGTATGCTGAATCGTCGAGATCGCACTTTTCGAGCTAGTTAATGCGAGAAAAACCTTATCTGGTGTTTTCCCCACCCCACAGTGCGTTTGATATGCAGAACCGGCGATATCTGGGTTTTCGTGGGGTTTCAAGCTGAGATATGCATTGTCTGCGATAATCTTGGTGAGACTTCTGTCCGAAGTATGCAGAAACATCGAGATCGCTCTTTTCGACCTATTTAATGCGAGAAACACGTTATCTGGTGTTTTCACCACTCCACAGTGCGTTTGATATGCAGAACCAGCGATATCTTGGTTTTCGTGGGGTTTCAAGCTGAGATATGCATTTTTTACGATAATCATGGTGAGACTTCTGTCAGAAGTATGCAGAATCATCGAGATCGCACTTTTCGAGCTATTTAATGCGAGAAACACGATATCTGGTGTTTTCAGCACTCCACAGTGCGTATGAAATGCAGAACCGGCGATATCTTGGTTTTCGTGGGGTTTCAAGCTGAGATATGCATTGTCTGCGATAATCTTGGTGAGACTTCAGTCCGAAGTATGCAGAATCATCGAGATCGCACTTTTCGAGCTATTTAATGCGAGAAACACGATATCTGGGGTTTTCACCACACCACAGTTCGTTGGATATGCAGAACAGGTGATATCTTGGTTTTCGAGGGGTTTCAAGCTGAGATATGCAACTTCTGCGATAAACTTGGAGAGACTTCTGTCCGAAGTATGCTGAATCATCGAGATCGCACTTTTCGAGCTATTTAATGCGAGAAACACGATATCTGGTGTTTTCAGCACTCCACAGTGCGTATGATATGCAGAACCGGCGATATCTTGGTTTTCGTGGGGTTTCAAGCTGAGATATGCATTGTCTGCGATAATCTTGGTGAGACTTCTGTCCGAAGTATGCAGAAACATCGAGATCGCTCTTTTCGACCTATTTAATGCGAGAAACACGTTATCTGGTGTTTTCACCACTCCACAGTGCGTTTGATATGCAGAACCAGCGATATCTTGGTTTTCGTGGGGTTTCAAGCTGAGATATGCATTTTTTACGATAATCATGGTGAGACTTCTGTCAGAAGTATGCAGAATCATCGAGATCGCACTTTTCGAGCTATTTAATGCGAGAAACACGATATCTGGTGTTTTCAGCAGTCCACAGTGCGTATGAAATGCAGAACCGGCGATATCTTGGTTTTCGTGGGGTTTCAAGCTGAGATATGCATTGTCTGCGATAATCTTGGTGAGACTTCTGTCCGAAGTGTGCAGAATCATCGAGATCTCTCTTTTCGAGCTATTTAATGCGAGAAACACGTTTTCTGGGGTTTTCACCACACCACAGTTCGTTGGATATGCAGAACAGGTGATATCTTGGTTTTCGAGGGGTTTCAAGCTGAGATATGCATCTTCTGCGATAAACTTGGAGAGAATTCTGTCCGAAGTATGCTGAATCATCGAGATCGCACTTTTCGAGCTATTTAATGCGAGAAACACGATATTTGGTGTTTTCAGCACTCCACAGTGCGTATGATATGCAGAACCGGCGATATCTTGGTTTTCGTGGGGTTTCAAGCTGAGATATGCATTGTCTGCGATAATCTTGGTGAGACTTCTGTCAGAAGTATGCAGAATCATCGAGATCGCACTTTTCGAGCTATTTAATGCGAGAAACACGATATCTGGTGTTTTCAGCACTCCACAGTGCGTATGAAATGCAGAACCGGCGATATCTTGGTTTTCGTGGGGTTTCAAGCTGAGATATGCATTGTCTTCGATAATCTTGGTGAGACTTCTGTCCGAAGTGTGCAGAATCATCGAGATCGCTCTTTTCGAGCTATTTAATGCGAGAAACACGTTTTCTGGGGTTTTCACCACACCACAGTTCGTTGGATATGCAGAACAGGTGATATCTTGGTTTTCGAGGGGTTTCAAGCTGAGATATGCATCTTCTGCGATAAACTTGGAGAGACTTCTGTCCGAAGTATGCTGAATCATCGAGATCGCACTTTTCGAGCTATTTAATCCGAGAAACACGATATCTGTTGTTTTTAGCACTCCACAGTGCGTATGATATGCAGAACCGGCGATATCTTGGTTTTCGTGGGGTTTCAAGCTGAGATATGCATTGTCTGCGATAATCATGGTGAGACTTCTGTCAGAAGTATGCAGAATCATCGAGATCGCACTTTTCGAGCTATTTAATGCCAGAAACACGATATCTGGTGTTTTCAGCACTCCACAGTGCGTATGAAATGCAGAACCGGCGATATCTTGGTTTTCGTGGGGTTTCAAGCTGAGATATGCATTTTCTGCGATAATCATGGTGAGACTTCTGTTAGAAGTATGCAGAATCATCGAGATCGCACTTTTCGAGCTATTTAATGCGAGAAACACGATATCTGGTGTTTTCAGCACTCCACAGTGCGTATGATATGCAGAATCGGCGATATCTTGGTTTTCGTGGGGTTTCAAGCTGAGATATGCATTGTCTGCGATAATCTTGGTGAGACTTCTGTCCGAAGTATGCAGAAACATCGAGATCGCTCTTTTCGACCTATTTAATGCGAGAAACACGTTATCTGGTGTTTTCACCACTCCACAGTGCGTTTGATATGCAGAACCAGCGATATCTTGGTTTTCGTGGGGTTTCAAGCTGAGATATGCATTTTTTACGATAATCATGGTGAGACTTCTGTCCGAAGTATGCAGAATCATCGAGATCGCACTTTTCGAACTATTTAATGCGAGAAACACGATATCTGGTGTTTTCAGCACTCCACAGTGCGTATGATATGCAGAACCGGCGATATCTTGGTTTTCGTGGGGTTTCAAGATGAGATATGCATTCTCTGCGATAATCTTGGTGAGACTTCTGTCCGAAGTGTGCAGAATCATCGAGATCGCTCTTTTCGAGGTATGTAATGCCAGAAACACGTTTTCTGGGGTTTTCACCACACCACAGTTCGTTGGATATGCAGAACAGGTGATATCTTGGTTTTCAAGGGGTTTCAAGCAGAGATATGCATTTTCTGCGATAAACTTGGAGAGACTTCTGTCCGAAGTATGCTGAATCATCGAGATAGCACCTTTCGAGCTAGTTAATGCGAGAAAAACCTTATCTGGTGTTTTCACCACTCCACAGTGCGTTTGATATGCAGAACCGGCGATATCTTGGTTTTCGTGGGGTTTCAAGCTGAGATATGCATTGTCTGCGATAATCTTGGTGAGACTTCTGTCCGAAGTGTGCAGAATCATCGAGATCGCTCTTTTCGAGCTATTTAATGCGAGAAACACGTTTTCTGGGGTTTTCACCACACCACAATTCGTTGGATATGCAGAACAGTTGATATCTTGGTTTTCGAGGGGTTTCAAGCTGAGATATGCATTTTCTGCGATAAACTTGGAGACACTTCTGTCCGAAGTATGCTGAATCGTCGAGATCGCACTTTTCGAGCTAGTTAATGCGAGAAAAACCTTATCTGGTGTTTTCCCCACCCCACAGTGCGTTTGATATGCAGAACCGGCGATATCTGGGTTTTCGTGGGGTTTCAAGCTGAGATATGCATTGTCTGCGATAATCTTGGTGAGACTTCTGTCCGAAGTATGCAGAAACATCGAGATCGCTCTTTTCGACCTATTTAATGCGAGAAACACGTTATCTGGTGTTTTCACCACTCCACAGTGCGTTTGATATGCAGAACCAGCGATATCTTGGTTTTCGTGGGGTTTCAAGCTGAGATATGCATTTTTTACGATAATCATGGTGAGACTTCTGTCAGAAGTATGCAGAATCATCGAGATCGCACTTTTCGAGCTATTTAATGCGAGAAACACGATATCTGGTGTTTTCAGCACTCCACAGTGCGTATGAAATGCAGAACCGGCGATATCTTGGTTTTCGTGGGGTTTCAAGCTGAGATATGCATTGTCTGCGATAATCTTGGTGAGACTTCAGTCCGAAGTATGCAGAATCATCGAGATCGCACTTTTCGAGCTATTTAATGCGAGAAACACGATATCTGGGGTTTTCACCACACCACAGTTCGTTGGATATGCAGAACAGGTGATATCTTGGTTTTCGAGGGGTTTCAAGCTGAGATATGCAACTTCTGCGATAAACTTGGAGAGACTTCTGTCCGAAGTATGCTGAATCATCGAGATCGCACTTTTCGAGCTATTTAATGCGAGAAACACGATATCTGGTGTTTTCAGCACTCCACAGTGCGTATGATATGCAGAACCGGCGATATCTTGGTTTTCGTGGGGTTTCAAGCTGAGATATGCATTGTCTGCGATAATCTTGGTGAGACTTCTGTCCGAAGTATGCAGAAACATCGAGATCGCTCTTTTCGACCTATTTAATGCGAGAAACACGTTATCTGGTGTTTTCACCACTCCACAGTGCGTTTGATATGCAGAACCAGCGATATCTTGGTTTTCGTGGGGTTTCAAGCTGAGATATGCATTTTTTACGATAATCATGGTGAGACTTCTGTCAGAAGTATGCAGAATCATCGAGATCGCACTTTTCGAGCTATTTAATGCGAGAAACACGATATCTGGTGTTTTCAGCAGTCCACAGTGCGTATGAAATGCAGAACCGGCGATATCTTGGTTTTCGTGGGGTTTCAAGCTGAGATATGCATTGTCTGCGATAATCTTGGTGAGACTTCTGTCCGAAGTGTGCAGAATCATCGAGATCTCTCTTTTCGAGCTATTTAATGCGAGAAACACGTTTTCTGGGGTTTTCACCACACCACAGTTCGTTGGATATGCAGAACAGGTGATATCTTGGTTTTCGAGGGGTTTCAAGCTGAGATATGCATCTTCTGCGATAAACTTGGAGAGAATTCTGTCCGAAGTATGCTGAATCATCGAGATCGCACTTTTCGAGCTATTTAATGCGAGAAACACGATATTTGGTGTTTTCAGCACTCCACAGTGCGTATGATATGCAGAACCGGCGATATCTTGGTTTTCGTGGGGTTTCAAGCTGAGATATGCATTGTCTGCGATAATCTTGGTGAGACTTCTGTCAGAAGTATGCAGAATCATCGAGATCGCACTTTTCGAGCTATTTAATGCGAGAAACACGATATCTGGTGTTTTCAGCACTCCACAGTGCGTATGAAATGCAGAACCGGCGATATCTTGGTTTTCGTGGGGTTTCAAGCTGAGATATGCATTGTCTTCGATAATCTTGGTGAGACTTCTGTCCGAAGTGTGCAGAATCATCGAGATCGCTCTTTTCGAGCTATTTAATGCGAGAAACACGTTTTCTGGGGTTTTCACCACACCACAGTTCGTTGGATATGCAGAACAGGTGATATCTTGGTTTTCGAGGGGTTTCAAGCTGAGATATGCATCTTCTGCGATAAACTTGGAGAGACTTCTGTCCGAAGTATGCTGAATCATCGAGATCGCACTTTTCGAGCTATTTAATCCGAGAAACACGATATCTGTTGTTTTCAGCACTCCACAGTGCGTATGATATGCAGAACCGGCGATATCTTGGTTTTCGTGGGGTTTCAAGCTGAGATATGCATTGTCTGCGATAATCATGGTGAGACTTCTGTCAGAAGTATGCAGAATCATCGAGATCGCACTTTTCGAGCTATTTAATGCCAGAAACACGATATCTGGTGTTTTCAGCACTCCACAGTGCGTATGAAATGCAGAACCGGCGATATCTTGGTTTTCGTGGGGTTTCAAGCTGAGATATGCATTGTCTGCGATAATCTTGGTGAGACTTCTGTCCGAAGTGTGAAGAATCATCGAGATCGCTCTTTTCGAGCTATTTAATGCGAGAAACACGTTTTCTGGGGTTTTCACCACACCACAGTTCGTTGGATATGCAGAACAGGTGATATCTTGGTTTTCGAGGGGTTTCAAGCTGAGATATGCATTTTCTGCGATAAACCTGGTGAGACTTCTGTCCGAAGTATGCTGAATCATCGAGATCGCTCTTTTCGAGCTAGTTAATGCGAGAAAAACCTTGTCTGGTGTTTTCACCACTCCACAGTGCGTTTGATATGCAGAATCAGCGATATCTTGGCTTTCGTTGGGTTTCAAGCTGAGATATGCATTTTTTACGTTAATCTTGGTGAGACTTCTGTCCGAAGTATGCAGATTCATCGAGATCGCTCTTTTCGAGCTATTTAATGCGAGAAACACGTTATCTGGTGTTTTCACCACTCCACAGTGCGTTCGCTATGCAGTACCAGCGATATCTTGGTTTTCGTGGGGTTTCAAGCTGAGATATGCATTTTTTACGATAATCTTGGTGAGACTTCTGTCCGAAGTATGCAGAATCATCGAGATCGCTCTATTCGAGCTATTTAATGCGACAAAACGTTATCTGGTGTTTTCACCACTCCACAGTGCGTTTGTTATGCAGAACCGGCGATATCTTGATTTTCGTGGTGTTTCCAGCTGTGATATGCATTTTTTACGATAATCTTGGTGAGACTTCTGTCCGAAGTATGCAGATTCATCGAGATCGCTCTTTTCGAGCTATTTAATGCGAGAAACACGTTATCTGGTGTTTTCACCACTCCACAGTGCGTATGATATGCAGAACCGACGATATCCTGGTTTTCGTGGGGTTTCAAGCTCAGATATGCATTTTCTGCGATAATCTTGTTGAGACTTCTGTCCGAAGTATGCAGAGTCATCGAGATCGTACTTTTCGAGCTATTTAATGCGAGAAACACATTTTCTGGGGTTTTCACCACTCCACAGTTCGTTGCATATGCAGAACAGGAGATATCTTGGTTTTCGTGGAGTTTCTAGCAGAGATATGCATTTTCTGCGATAATCATGGTGAGACTTCTGTTAGAAGTATGCAGAATCATCGAGATCGCACTTTTCGAGCTATTTAATGCGAGAAACACGATATCTGGTGTTTTTAGCACTCCACAGTGCGTATGATATGCAGAATCGGCGATATCTTGGTTTTCGTGGGGTTTCAAGCTGAGATATGCATTGTCTGCGATAATCTTGGTGAGACTTCTGTCCGAAGTATGCAGAAACATCGAGATCGCTCTTTTCGACCTATTTAATGCGAGAAACACGTTATCTGGTGTTTTCACCACTCCACAGTGCGTTTGATATGCAGAACCAGCGATATCTTGGTTTTCGTGGGGTTTCAAGCTGAGATATGCATTTTTTACGATAATCATGGTGAGACTTCTGTCCGAAGTATGCAGAATCATCGAGATCGCACTTTTCGAACTATTTAATGCGAGAAACACGATATCTGGTGTTTTCAGCACTCCACAGTGCGTATGAGATGCAGAACCGGCGATATCTTGGTTTTCGTGGGGTTTCAAGATGAGATATGCATTCTCTGCGATAATCTTGGTGAGACTTCTGTCCGAAGTGTGCAGAATCATCGAGATCGCTCTTTTCGAGCTATGTAATGCGAGAAACACGTTTTCTGGGGTTTTCACCACACCACAGTTCGTTGGATATGCAGAACAGGTGATATCTTGGTTTTCAAGGGGTTTCAAGCAGAGATATGCATTTTCTGCGATAAACTTGGAGAGACTTCTGTCCGAAGTATGCTGAATCATCGAGATAGCACCTTTCGAGCTAGTTAATGCGAGAAAAACCTTATCTGGTGTTTTCACCACTCCACAGTGCGTTTGATATGCAGAACCGGCGATATCTTGGTTTTCGTGGGGTTTCAAGCTGAGATATGCATTGTCTGCGATAATCTTGGTGAGACTTCTGTCCGAAGTGTGCAGAATCATCGAGATCGCTCTTTTCGAGCTATTTAATGCGAGAAACACGTTTTCTGGGGTTTTCACTACACCACAATTCGTTGGATATGCAGAACAGTTGATATCTTGGTTTTCGAGGGGTTTCAAGCTGAGATATGCATTTTCTGCGATAAACTTGGAGACACTTCTGTCCGAAGTATGCTGAATCGTCGAGATCGCACTTTTCGAGCTAGTTAATGCGAGAAAAACCTTATCTGGTGTTTTCCCCACCCCACAGTGCGTTTGATATGCAGAACCGGCGATATCTGGATTTTCGTGGGGTTTCAAGCTGAGATATGCATTGTCTGCGATAATCTTGGTGAGACTTCTGTCCGAAGTATGCAGAAACATCGAGATCGCTCTTTTCGACCTATTTAATGCGAGAAACACGTTATCTGGTGTTTTCACCACTCCACAGTGCGTTTGATATGCAGAGCCAGCGATATCTTGGTTTTCGTGGGGTTTCAAGCTGAGATATGCATTTTTTACGATAATCATGGTGAGACTTCTGTCAGAAGTATGCAGAATCATCGAGATCGCACTTTTCGAGCTATTTAATGCGAGAAACACGATATCTGGTGTTTTCAGCACTCCACAGTGCGTATGAAATGCAGAACCGGCGATATCTTGGTTTTCGTGGGGTTTCAAGCTGAGATATGCATTGTCTGCGATAATCTTGGTGAGACTTCAGTCCGAAGTGTGCAGAATCATCGAGATCGCTCTTTTCGAGCTATTTAATGCGTGAAACACGTTATCTGGGGTTTTCACCACACCACAGTTCGTTGGATATGCAGAACAGGTGATATCTTGGTTTTCGAGCGGTTTCAAGCTGAGATATGCAACTTCTGCGATAAACTTGGAGAGACTTCTGTCCGAAGTATGCTGAATCATCGAGATCGCACTTTTCGAGCTATTTAATGCGAGAAACACGATATCTGGTGTTTTCAGCACTCCACAGTGCGTATGATATGCAGAACCGGCGATATCTTGGTTTTCGTGGGGTTTCAAGCTGAGATATGCATTGTCTGCGATAATCTTGGTGAGACTTCTGTCCGAAGTATGCAGAAACATCGAGATCGCTCTTTTCGACCTATTTAATGCGAGAAACACGTTATCTGGTGTTTTCACCACTCCACAGTGCGTTTGATATGCAGAACCAGCGATATCTTGGTTTTCGTGGGGTTTCAAGCTGAGATATGCATTTTTTACGATAATCATGGTGAGACTTCTGTCAGAAGTATGCAGAATCATCGAGATCGCACTTTTCGAACTATTTAATGCGAGAAACACGATATCTGGTGTTTTCAGCACTCCACAGTGCGTATGATATGCAGAACCGGCGATATCTTGGTTTTCGTGGGGTTTCAAGATGAGATATGCATTCTCTGCGATAATCTTGGTGAGACTTCTGTCCGAAGTGTGCAGAATCATCGAGATCGCTCTTTTCGAGCTATGTAATGCGAGAAACACGTTTTCTGGGGTTTTCACCACACCACAGTTCGTTGGATATGCAGAACAGGTGATATCTTGGTTTTCAAGGGGTTTCAAGCAGAGATATGCATTTTCTGCGATAAACTTGGAGAGACTTCTGTCCGAAGTATGCTGAATCATCGAGATAGCACCTTTCGAGCTAGTTAATGCGAGAAAAACCTTATCTGGTGTTTTCACCACTCCACAGGGCGTTTGATATGCAGAACCGGCGATATCTTGGTTTTCGTGGGGTTTCAAGCTGAGATATGCATTGTCTGCGATAATCTTGGTGAGACTTCTGTCCGAAGTGTGCAGAATCATCGAGATCGCTCTTTTCGAGCTATTTAATGCGAGAAAGACGTTTTCTGGGGTTTTCACCACACCACAATTCGTTGGATATGCAGAACAGTTGATATCTTGGTTTTCGAGGGGTTTCAAGCTGAGATATGCATTTTCTGCGATAAACTTGGAGACACTTCTGTCCGAAGTATGCTGAATCGTCGAGATCGCACTTTTCGAGCTAGTTAATGCGAGAAAAACCTTATCTGGTGTTTTCCCCACCCCACAGTGCGTTTGATATGCAGAACCGGCGATATCTGGATTTTCGTGGGGTTTCAAGCTGAGATATGTATTGTCTGCGATAATCTTGGTGAGACTTCTGTCCGAAGTATGCAGAAACATCGAGATCGCTCTTTTCGACCTATTTAATGCGAGAAACACGTTATCTGGTGTTTTCACCACTCCACAGTGCGTTTGATATGCAGAGCCAGCGATATCTTGGTTTTCGTGGGGTTTCAAGCTGAGATATGCATTTTTTACGATAATCATGGTGAGACTTCTGTCAGAAGTATGCAGAATCATCGAGATCGCACTTTTCGAGCTATTTAATGCGAGAAACACGATATCTGGTGTTTTCAGCACTCCACAGTGCGTATGAAATGCAGAACCGGCGATATCTTGGTTTTCGTGGGGTTTCAAGCTGAGATATGCATTGTCTGCGATAATCTTGGTGAGACTTCAGTCCGAAGTGTGCAGAATCATCGAGATCGCTCTTTTCGAGCTATTTAATGCGTGAAACACGTTTTCTGGGGTTTTCACCACACCACAGTTCGTTGGATATGCAGAACAGGTGATATCTTGGTTTTCGAGGGGTTTCAAGCTGAGATATGCAACTTCTGCGATAAACTTGGAGAGACTTCTGTCCGAAGTATGCTGAATCATCGAGATCGCACTTTTCGAGCTATTTAATGCGAGAAACACGATATCTGGTGTTTTCAGCACTCCACAGTGCGTATGATATGCAGAACCGGCGATATCTTGGTTTTCGTGGGGTTTCAAGCTGAGATATGCATTGTCTGCGATAATCTTGGTGAGACTTCTGTCCGAAGTATGCAGAAACATCGAGATCGCTCTTTTCGACCTATTTAATGCGAGAAACACGTTATCTGGTGTTTTCACCACTCCACAGTGCGTTTGATATGCAGAACCAGCGATATCTTGGTTTTCGTGGGGTTTCAAGCTGAGATATGCATTTTTTACGATAATCATGGTGAGACTTCTGTCAGAAGTATGCAGAATCATCGAGATCGCACTTTTCGAGCTATTTAATGCGAGAAACACGATATCTGGTGTTTTCAGCACTCCACAGTGCGTATGAAATGCAGAACCGGCGATATCTTGGTTTTCGTGGGGTTTCAAGCTGAGATATGCATTGTCTGCGATAATCTTGGTGAGACTTCTGTCCGAAGTGTGCAGAATCATCGAGATCTCTCTTTTCGAGCTATTTAATGCGAGAAACACGTTTTCTGGGGTTTTCACCACACCACAGTTCGTTGGATATGCAGAACAGGTGATATCTTGGTTTTCGAGGGGTTTCAAGCTGAGATATGCATCTTCTGCGATAAACTTGGAGAGACTTCTGTCCGAAGTATGCTGAATCATCGAGATCGCACTTTTCGAGCTATTTAATGCGAGAAACACGATATTTGGTGTTTTCAGCACTCCACAGTGCGTATGATATGCAGAACCGGCGATATCTTGGTTTTCGTGGGGTTTCAAGCTGAGATATGCATTGTCTGCGATAATCTTGGTGAGACTTCTGTCAGAAGTATGCAGAATCATCGAGATCGCACTTTTCGAGCTATTTAATGCCAGAAACACGATATCTGGGGTTTTCACCACACCACAGTTCGTTGGATATGCAGAACAGGTGATATCTTGGTTTTCGAGGGGTTTCAAGCTGAGATATGCATTTTCTGCGATAATCTTGGTGAGACTTCTGTCCGATGTATGCTGAAACATCGAGATCGCTCTTATCGGGCTAGTTAATGCGAGAAAAACCTTATCCGGTGTATTCACCGCTCCACAGTGCGTTTGATATGCAGAACCAGCGATATCTTGGCTTTCGTGCGGTTTCAAGCTGAGATATGCATTTTCTACGATAATCTTGGTGAAACATCTGTCCGAAGTATGCGCGAAACTTCGAGAGCGCTCTTTTCGAGCTATTTAATGCGAGAAACTCGTTTTCTGGGGTTTTCACCACTCCACAGTTCGTTGGATATGCAGAACAGTAGATATCTTGGTTTTCGTCGGGTTTCAAGCAGAGATATGCATTTTCTGCGATAATCTTGGTAAGTCTTCTGTCAGAAGTATGTAGAACCATCTGGATCGCTCTTTTCGAGCTCTTTAATGCGAGAAACACGTTTTCTGGTGTATTCACCACTCCACAGTACGTTTGACATGCAGAACCAGAGATATCTTTGTTTCGGTCGGGTTTCAAGCTGAGATATGGTATTTTCTACGATAATCTTGGAGAGACTTCTGTCAGAAGTATGCAGAATCTTCGAGAACGCTCTTTTCGAGCTACATAATGCGAGAAACACGTTATCTGGTGTTTTCACCACTCCACAGTGCGTTTGATATGCAGAACCGGCGACATCTTGGCTTTCGTGAGGTTTCAAGCTGAGATATGGATTTTCTGCGATAATCTTCGTGACACTTCAGTCAGAAGTATGCAGAATCATTTAGATCGCTCTTTTCGAGCTAATTAATGTGAAAAAACAAGTTTTCTGGTGTTTTCAACATTCCACAGTGCGTTTTATATGCAGAACCGGCGATATCTTGATTTTCGTGGTGTTTCCAGCTGAGATATGCATTTTCTGCGATAATCTTGGTGAGTCTTCTGTCAGAAGTATGCAGAATCATCGAGATCCCTTTTTTCGAGCTATTTAATGCGAGAAACACGTTTTCTGGTGTATTCACCACTCCACAGTACGTTTGACATGCAGAACCGGCGAAATCTTGCTTTTCGTGGGTTTTCAAGCTGAGATATGCATTTTCTGCGATAATCTTGGTGAGACTTCTGTCAGAAGTATGCAGAATCTTCGAGAACGCTCTTTTCGAGCTACATAATGCGAGAAACACGATATCTGGTGTTTTCACCACTCCACAGTGCGTTTGATATGTAGAACCGGCAACATCTTGATTTTCGTGAGGTTTCAAGCTGAGATATGCATTTTCTGACATAATATTGGTGAGACTTCAGTCAGAAGTATGCAGAATCATCTAGATCGCTCGTTTCGAGCTATTTAATGCGAGAAACACGTTGTCTGGTTGTTTTCACGACTCCACAGTGCGTTTGATATGCAGAACGGGCGACATATTGATTTTCGTGAGGTTTCAAGCTGAGATATGCATTTTCTGACATAATATTGGTGAGACTTCAGTCAGAAGTATGCAGAATCATCTAGAACGCTCGTTTCGAGCTATTTAATGCGAAAAAACAAGTTTTCTGGTGTTTTCAACATTCCACAGTGCGTGTGATATGCAGAACCGGCGATATCTTGATTTTCGTGGTGTTTCCAGCTGAGATATGCATTTTCTGCGATAATCTTGGTGAGTCTTCTGTCAGAAGTATGCAGAATCATCTAGATCGCTGTTTTCAAGCTATGTAATGCGAAAAAACAAGTTTTCTGGTGTTTTCAACATTCCACAGCGCGTTTTATATGCAGAACCGGCGATATCTTGATTTTCGTGGTGTTTCCAGCTGAGATATGCATTTTCTGCGATAATCTTGGTAAGTCTTCTGTCAGAAGTATGTAGAACCATCTGGATCGCTCTTTTCGAGCTATTTAATGCGAGAAACACGTTTTCTGGTGTATTCACCACTCCACAGTACGTTTGACATGCAGAACCAGAGATATCTTTGTTTCGGTCGGGTTTCAAGCTGAGATATGGTATTTTCTACGATAATCTTGGAGAGACTTCTGTCAGAAGTATGCAGAATCTTCGAGAACGCTCTTTTCGAGCTACATAATGCGAGAAACACGTTATCTGGTGTTTTCACCACTCCACAGTGCGTTTGATATGCAGAACCGGAGATAACTTGGTTTTCGTGAGGTTTCAAGCTGAGATATGGATTTTCTGCGATAATCTTCGTGACACTTCAGTCAGAAGTATGCAGAATCATTTAGATCGCTCTTTTCGAGCTAATTAATGTGAAAAAACAAGTTTTCTGGTGTTTTCAACATTCCACAGTGCGTTTTATATGCAGAACCGGCGACATCTTGATTTTCGTGAGGTTTCAAGCTGAGATATGCATTTTCTGCGATAATCTTGGTGAGACTTCTGTCAGAAGTATGCAGAATCATCGGGATCGCTCTTTTCGAGCTATTTAATGCGAGAAACACGTTGTCTGGTTGTTTTCACGACTCCACAGTGCGTTTGATATGCAGAACCGGCGACATCTTAATTTTCGTGATGTTTCAAGCTGAGATATGGATTTTCTGCGATAATCTTGGTGACACTTCAGTCAGAAGTATGCAGCATCATCTAGATCGCTGTTTTCAAGCTATGTAATGCGAAAAAACAAGTTTTCTGGTGTTTTCAACATTCCACAGCGCGTTTTATATGCAGAACCGGCGATATCTTGATTTTCGTTGTGTTTCCAGCTGAGATATGCATTTTCTGCGATAATCTTGGTGAGTCTACTGTCAGAAGTATGCAGAATCATCGAGATCCCTCTTTGCGAGCTATTTAATGCGAGAAACACGATATCTGGTGTTTTCACCACTCCACAGTGCGTTTGATATGCAGAACCGGCAACATCTTGATTTTCGTGAGGTTTCAAGCTGAGATATGCATTTTCTGACGTAATATTGGTGAGACTTCAGTCAGAAGTATGCAGAATCATCTAGATCGCTCGTTTCGAGCTATTTAATGCGAAAAAACAAGTTTTCTGGTGTTTTCAACATTCCACAGTGCGTGTGATATGCAGAACCGGCGATATCTTGATTTTCGTGGTGTTTCCAGCTGAGATATGCATTTTCTGCGATAATCTTGGTGAGTCTTCTGTCAGAAGTATGCAGAATCATCGAGATCCCTTTTTTCGAGCTATTTAATGCGAGAAACACGTTTTCTGGTGTATTCACCACTCCACAGTACGTTTGACATGCAGAACCGGCGAAATCTTGCTTTTCGTGGGTTTTCAAGCTGAGATATGCATTTTCTGCGATAATCTTGGTGAGACTTCTGTCAGAAGTATGCAGAATCTTCGAGAACGCTCTTTTCGAGCTACATAATGCGAGAAACACGATATCTGGTGTTTTCACCACTCCACAGTGCGTTTGATATGTAGAACCGGCAACATCTTGATTTTCGTGAGGTTTCAAGCTGAGATATGCATTTTCTGACATAATATTGGTGAGACTTCAGTAAGAAGTATGCAGAATCATCTAGATCGCTCGTTTCGAGCTATTTAATGCGAAAAAACAAGTTTTCTGGTGTTTTCAACATTCCACAGTGCGTGTGATATGCAGAACCGGCGATATCTTGATTTTCGTGGTGTTTCCAGCTGAGATATGCATTTTCTGCGATAATCTTGGTGAGTCTTCTGTCAGAAGTATGCAGAATCATCGAGATCCCTCTTTGCGAGCTATTTAATGCGAGAAACACGATATCTGGTGTTTTCACCACCCCACAGTGCGTTTGATATGCAGAACCGGCAACATCTTGATTTTCGTGAGGTTTCAAGCTGAGATATGCATTTTCTGACATAATATTGGTGAGACTTCAGTCAGAAGTATGCAGAATCATCTAGATCGCTCGTTTCGAGCTATTTAATGCGAAAACACAAGTGTTCTGGTGTTTTCAACATTCCACAGTGCGTTTGATATGCAGAACCGGCGATATCTTGATTTTCGTTGTGTTTCCAACTGAGATGTGCATTTTCTGCGATAATCTTGGTAAGTCTTCTGTCAGAAGTATGTAGAACCATCTGGATCGCTCTTTTCGAGCTATTTAATGCGAGAAACACGTTTTCTGGTGTATTCACCACTCCACAGTACGTTTGACATGCAGAACCAGAGATATCTTTGTTTCGGTCGGGTTTCAAGCTGAGATATGGTATTTTCTACGATAATCTTGGAGAGACTTCTGTCAGAAGTATGCAGAATCTTCGAGAACGCTCTTTTCGAGCTACATAATGCGAGAAACACGTTATCTGGTGTTTTCACCACTCCACAGTGCGTTTGATATGCAGAACCGGCGACATCTTGGCTTTCGTGAGGTTTCAAGCTGAGATATGGATTTTCTGCGATAATCTTCGTGACACTTCAGTCAGAAGTATGCAGAATCATTTAGATCGCTCTTTTCGAGCTAATTAATGTGAAAAAACAAGTTTTCTGGTGTTTTCAACATTCCACAGTGCGTTTTATATGCAGAACCGGCGACATCTTGATTTTCGTGAGGTTTCAAGCTGAGATATGCATTTTCTGCGATAATCTTGGTGAGACTTCTGTCAGAAGTATGCAGAATCATCGGGATCGCTCTTTTCGAGCTATTTAATGCGAGAAACACGTTGTCTGGTTGTTTTCACGACTCCACAGTGCGTTTGATATGCAGAACCGGCGACATCTTAATTTTCGTGATGTTTCAAGCTGAGATATGGATTTTCTGCGATAATCTTGGTGACACTTCAGTCAGAAGTATGCAGAATCATCTAGATCGCTGTTTTCAACCTATGTAATGCGAAAAAACAAGTTTTCTGGTGTTTTCAACATTCCACAGCGCGTTTTATATGCAGAACCGGCGATATCTTGATTTTCGTTGTGTTTCCAGCTGAGATATGCATTTTCTGCGATAATCTTGGTGAGTCTACTGTCAGAAGTATGCAGAATCATCGAGATCCCTCTTTGCGAGCTATTTAATGCGAGAAACACGATATCTGGTGTTTTCACCACTCCACAGTGCGTTTGATATGCAGAACCGGCAACATCTTGATTTTCGTGAGGTTTCAAGCTGAGATATGCATTTTCTGACGTAATATTGGTGAGACTTCAGTCAGAAGTATGCAGAATCATCTAGATCGCTCGTTTCGAGCTATTTAATGCGAAAAAACAAGTTTTCTGGTGTTTTCAACATTCCACAGTGCGTGTGATATGCAGAACCGGCGATATCTTGATTTTCGTGGTGTTTCCAGCTGAGATATGCATTTTCTGCGATAATCTTGGTGAGTCTTCTGTCAGAAGTATGCAGAATCATCGAGATCCCTTTTTTCGAGCTATTTAATGCGAGAAACACGTTTTCTGGTGTATTCACCACTCCACAGTACGTTTGACATGCAGAACCGGCGAAATCTTGCTTTTCGTGGGTTTTCAAGCTGAGATATGCATTTTCTGCGATAATCTTGGTGAGACTTCTGTCAGAAGTATGCAGAATCTTCGAGAACGCTCTTTTCGAGCTACATAATGCGAGAAACACGATATCTGGTGTTTTCACCACTCCACAGTGCGTTTGATATGTAGAACCGGCAACATCTTGATTTTCGTGAGGTTTCAAGCTGAGATATGCATTTTCTGACATAATATTGGTGAGACTTCAGTAAGAAGTATGCAGAATCATCTAGATCGCTCGTTTCGAGCTATTTAATGCGAAAAAACAAGTTTTCTGGTGTTTTCAACATTCCACAGTGCGTGTGATATGCAGAACCGGCGATATCTTGATTTTCGTGGTGTTTCCAGCTGAGATATGCATTTTCTGCGATAATCTTGGTGAGTCTTCTGCCAGAAGTATGCAGAATCATCGAGATCCCTCTTTGCGAGCTATTTAATGCGAGAAACACGATATCTGGTGTTTTCATCACCCCACAGTGCGTTTGATATGCAGAACCGGCAACATCTTGATTTTCGTGAGGTTTCAAGCTGAGATATGCATTTTCTGACATAATATTGGTGAGACTTCAGTCAGAAGTATGCAGAATCATCTAGATCGCTCGTTTCGAGCTATTTAATGCGAAAACACAAGTGTTCTGGTGTTTTCAACATTCCACAGTGCGTTTGATATGCAGAACCGGCGATATCTTGATTTTCGTTGTGTTTCCAACTGAGATGTGCATTTTCTGCGATAATCTTGGTAAGTCTTCTGTCAGAAGTATGTAGAACCATCTGGATCGCTCTTTTCGAGCTATTTAATGCGAGAAACACGTTTTCTGGTGTATTCACCACTCCACAGTACGTTTGACATGCAGAACCAGAGATATCTTTGTTTCGGTCGGGTTTCAAGCTGAGATATGGTATTTTCTACGATAATCTTGGAGAGACTTCTGTCAGAAGTATGCAGAATCTTCGAGAACGCTCTTTTCGAGCTACATAATGCGAGAAACACGTTATCTGGTGTTTTCACCACTCCACAGTGCGTTTGATATGCAGAACCGGCGACATCTTGGCTTTCGTGAGGTTTCAAGCTGAGATATGGATTTTCTGCGATAATCTTCGTGACACTTCAGTCAGAAGTATGCAGAATCATTTAGATCGCTCTTTTCGAGCTAATTAATGTGAAAAAACAAGTTTTCTGGTGTTTTCAACATTCCACAGTGCGTTTTATATGCAGAACCGGCGACATCTTGATTTTCGTGAGGTTTCAAGCTGAGATATGCATTTTCTGCGATAATCTTGGTGAGACTTCTGTCAGAAGTATGCAGAATCATCGGGATCGCTCTTTTCGAGCTATTTAATGCGAGAAACACGTTGTCTGGTTGTTTTCACGACTCCACAGTGCGTTTGATATGCAGAACCGGCGACATCTTAATTTTCGTGATGTTTCAAGCTGAGATATGGATTTTCTGCGATAATCTTGGTGACACTTCAGTCAGAAGTATGCAGAATCATCTAGATCGCTGTTTTCAACCTATGTAATGCGAAAAAACAAGTTTTCTGGTGTTTTCAACATTCCACAGCGCGTTTTATATGCAGAACCGGCGATATCTTGATTTTCGTTGTGTTTCCAGCTGAGATATGCATTTTCTGCGATAATCTTGGTGAGTCTACTGTCAGAAGTATGCAGAATCATCGAGATCCCTCCTTGCGAGCTATTTAATGCGAGAAACACGATATCTGGTGTTTTCACCACTCCACAGTGCGTTTGATATGCAGAACCGGCAACATCTTGATTTTCGTGAGGTTTCAAGCTGAGATATGCATTTTCTGACGTAATATTGGTGAGACTTCAGTCAGAAGTATGCAGAATCATCTAGATCGCTCGTTTCGAGCTATTTAATGCGAAAAAACAAGTTTTCTGGTGTTTTCAACATTCCACAGTGCGTGTGATAAGCAGAACCGGCGATATCTTGATTTTCGTGGTGTTTCCAGCTGAGATATGCATTTTCTGCGATAATCTTGGTGAGTCTTCTGTCAGAAGTATGCAGAATCATCGAGATCCCTTTTTTCGAGCTATTTAATGCGAGAAACACGTTTTCTGGTGTATTCACCACTCCACAGTACGTTTGACATGCAGAACCGGCGAAATCTTGCTTTTCGTGGGTTTTCAAGCTGAGATATGCATTTTCTGCGATAATCTTGGTGAGACTTCTGTCAGAAGTATGCAGAATCTTCGAGAACGCTCTTTTCGAGCTACATAATGCGAGAAACACGATATCTGGTGTTTTCACCACTCCACAGTGCGTTTGATATGTAGAACCGGCAACATCTTGATTTTCGTGAGGTTTCAAGCTGAGATATGCATTTTCTGACATAATATTGGTGAGACTTCAGTCAGAAGTATGCAGAATCATCTAGATCGCTCGTTTCGAGCTATTTAATGCGAGAAACACGTTGTCTGGTTGTTTTCACGACTCCACAGTGCGTTTGATATGCAGAACGGGCGACATCCTGATTTTCGTGAGGTTTCAAGCTGAGATATGCATTTTCTGACATAATATTGGTGAGACTTCAGTCAGAAGTATGCAGAATCATCTAGATCGCTCGTTTCGAGCTATTTAATGCGAGAAACACGTTTTCTGGTGTATTCACCACTCCACAGTACGTTTGACATGCAGAACCAGAGATATCTTTGTTTCGGTCGGGTTTCAAGCTGAGATATGGTATTTTCTACGATAATCTTGGAGAGACTTCTGTCAGAAGTATGCAGAATCTTCGAGAACGCTCTTTTCGAGCTACATAATGCGAGAAACACGTTATCTGGTGTTTTCACCACTCCACAGTGCGTTTGATATGCAGAACCGGAGATAACTTGGTTTTCGTGAGGTTTCAAGCTGAGATATGGATTTTCTGCGATAATCTTCGTGACACTTCAGTCAGAAGTATGCAGAATCATTTAGATCGCTCTTTTCGAGCTAATTAATGTGAAATAACAAGTTTTCTGGTGTTTTCAACATTCCACAGTGCGTTTTATATGCAGAACCGGCGACATCTTGATTTTCGTGAGGTTTCAAGCTGAGATATGCATTTTCTGCGATAATCTTGGTGAGACTTCTGTCAGAAGTATGCAGAATCATCGGGATCGCTCTTTTCGAGCTATTTAATGCGAGAAACACGTTGTCTGGTTGTTTTCACGACTCCACAGTGCGTTTGATATGCAGAACCGGCGACATCTTAATTTTCGTGATGTTTCAAGCTGAGATAAGGATTTTCTGCGATAATCTTGGTGACACTTCAGTCAGAAGTATGCAGCATCATCTAGATCGCTGTTTTCAAGCTATGTAATGCGAAAAAACAAGTTTTCTGGTGTTTTCAACATTCCACAGCGCGTTTTATATGCAGAACCGGCGATATCTTGATTTTCGTTGCGTTTCCAGCTGAGATATGCATTTTCTGCGATAATCTTGGTGAGTCTACTGTCAGAAGTATGCAGAATCATCGAGATCCCTCTTTGCGAGCTATTTAATGCGAGAAACACGATATCTGGTGTTTTCACCACTCCACAGTGCGTTTGATATGCAGAACCGGCAACATCTTGATTTTCGTGAGGTTTCAAGCTGAGATATGCATTTTCTGACGTAATATTGGTGAGACTTCAGTCAGAAGTATGCAGAATCATCTAGATCGCTCGTTTCGAGCTATTTAATGCGAAAAAACAAGTTTTCTGGTGTTTTCAACATTCCACAGTGCGTGTGATATGCAGAACCGGCGATATCTTGATTTTCGTGGTGTTTCCAGCGGAGATATGCATTTTCTGCGATAATCTTGGTGAGTCTTCTGTCAGAAGTATGCAGAATCATCGAGATCCCTTTTTTCGAGCTATTTAATGCGAGAAACACGTTTTCTGGTGTATTCACCACTCCACAGTACGTTTGACATGCAGAACCGGCGAAATCTTGCTTTTCGTGGGTTTTCAAGCTGAGATATGCATTTTCTGCGATAATCTTGGTGAGACTTCTGTCAGAAGTATGCAGAATCTTCGAGAACGCTCTTTTCGAGCTACATAATGCGAGAAACACGATATCTGGTGTTTTCACCACTCCACAGTGCGTTTGATATGTAGAACCGGCAACATCTTGATTTTCGTGATGTTTCAAGCTGAGATATGGATTTTCTGCGATAATCTTGGTGACACTTCAGTCAGAAGTATGCAGCATCATCTAGATCGCTGTTTTCAAGCTATGTAATGCGAAAAAACAAGTTTTCTGGTGTTTTCAACATTCCACAGCGCGTTTTATATGCAGAACCGGCGATATCTTGATTTTCGTGGTGTTTCCATCTGAGATATGCATTTTCTGCGATGATGTTGGTGAGTCTTCTGTCAGAAGTATGCAGAGTCATCGAGATCCCTTTTTTCGAGCTACTTATTGCGCGAAACACGATATCTGGTGTTTTCACCACTCCACAGTGCGTTTGATATACAGAACCGGCGATATGTTGATTTTCGTGGTGTTTCCAGCTGAGATATGCATTTTCTGCGATGATCTTGGTGAGTCTTCTGTCAGAAGTATGCAGAATCATCTAGATCGCTCTTTTCAAGCTATTTAATGCGAAAAAACAAATTTTCTGGTGTTTTCAACATTCCACAGTGCGTTTTATATGCAGAACCGGCGATATGTTGATTTTCGTGGTGTTTCCAGCTGAGATATGCATTTTCTGCGATGATCTTGGTGTGTCTTCTGTCAGAAGTATGCAGAGTCATCGAGATCCCCTTTTTCGAGCTACTTATTGCGCGAAACACGATATCTGGTGTTTTCAACACTCCACAGTGCGTTTGATATGCAGAACCGGCAACATCTTGATTTTCGTGAGGTTTCAAGCTGAGATATGCATTTTCTGACATAATATTGGTGAGACTTCAGTCAGAAGTATGCAGAATCATCTAGATCGCTCGTTTCGAGCTATTTAATGCGAAAAAACAAGTTTTCTGGTGTTTTCAACATTCCACAGTGCGTTTGATATGCAGAACCGGCGATATCTTGATTTTCGTGGTGTTTCCAGCTGAGATATGCATTTTCTGCGATAATCTTTGTAAGTCTCCTGTCAGAAGTATGTAGAACCATCTGGATCGCTCTTTTCGAGCTATTTAATGCGAGAAACACGTTTTCTGGCGTATTCACCACTCCACAGTACGTTTGACATGCAGAACCAGAGATATCTTTGTTTCGGTCGGGTTTCAAGCTGAGATTTGGTATTTTCTACGAGAATCTTGGAGAGACTTCTGTCAGAAGTATGCAGAATCTTCGAGAACGCTCTTTTCGAGCTACATAATGCGAGAAACACGTTATCTGGTGTTTTCACCACTCCACAGTGCGTTTGATATGCAGAACCGGCGACATCTTGGCTTTCGTCGGGCATCAAGCTGAGATATGCATTTTCAACGATAATCTTGGTGAGACTTCTGTCAGAAGTATGCAGAATCATCGGGATCGCTCTTTTCGAGCTATTTAATGCGAGAAACACGTTGTCTGGATGTTTTCACGACTCCACAGTGCGTTTGATATGCAGAACCGGCGACATCTTGATTTTCGTGAGGTTTCAAGCTGAGATATGGATTGTCTATGATAATCTTGGTGCGACTTCAGTCAGAAGTATACAGAATCATCTAGATCGCTCTTTTCAAGCTATTTAATGCGAAAAAACAAATTTTCTGGTGTTTTCAACATTCCACAGTGCGTTTTATATGCAGAACCGGCGATATGTTGATTTTCGTGGTGTTTCCAGCTGAGATATGCATTTTCTGCGATGATGTTGGTGAGTCTTCTGTCAGAAGTATGCAGAGTCATCGAGATCCCTTTTTTCGAGCTACTTATTGCGCGAAACACGATATCTGGTGTTTTCACCACTCCACAGTGCGTTTGATATACAGAACCGGCGACATCTTGGATTTCGTCGGGGTTCATACTGAGATATGCATTCTCTGCGATAATCTTGGTGAGTCTTCTGTCAGAAGTATGCAGAATCATCTAGATCGCTCTTTTCAAGCTATTTAATGCGAAAAAACAAATTTTCTGGTGTTTTCAACATTCCACAGTGCGTTTTATATGCAGAACCGGCGATATGTTGATTTTCGTGGTGTTTCCAGCTGAGATATGCATTTTCTGCGATGATCTTGGTGAGTCTTCTGTCAGAAGTATGCAGAGTCATCGAGATCCCTTTTTTCGAGCTACTTATTGCGCGAAACACGATATCTGGTGTTTTCAACACTCCACAGTGCGTTTGATATGCAGAACCGGCAACATCTTGATGTTCGTGAGGTTTCAAGCTGAGATATGCATTTTCTGACATAATATTGGTGAGACTTCAGTCAGAAGTATGCAGAATCATCTAGATCGCTCGTTTCGAGCTATTTAATGCGAAAAAACAAGTTTTCTGGTGTTTTCAACATTCCACAGTGCGTTTGATATGCAGAACCGGCGATATCTTGATTTTCGTGGTGTTTCCAGCTGAGATATGCATTTTCTGCGATAATCTTTGTAAGTCTTCTGTCAGAAGTATGTAGAACCATCTGGATCGCTCTTTTCGAGCTATTTAATGCGAGAAACACGTTTTCTGGCGTATTCACCACTCCACAGTACGTTTGACATGCAGAACCAGAGATATCTTTGTTTCGGTCGGGTTTCAAGCTGAGATTTGGTATTTTCTACGAGAATCTTGGAGAGACTTCTGTCAGAAGTATGCTGAATCTTCGAGAACGCTCTTTTCGAGCTACATAATGCGAGAAACACGTTATCTGGTGTTTTCACCACTCCACAGTGCGTTTGATATGCAGAACCGGCGACATCTTGGCTTTCGTCGGGCATCAAGCTGAGATATGCATTTTCAACGATAATCTTGGTGAGACTTCTGTCAGAAGTATGCAGAATCATCGGGATCGCTCTTTTCGAGCTATTTAATGCGAGAAACACGTTGTCTGGATGTTTTCACGACTCCACAGTGCGTTTGATATGCAGAACCGGCGACATCTTGATTTTCGTGAGGTTTCAAGCTGAGATATGGATTGTCTATGATAATCTTGGTGCGACTTCAGTCAGAAGTATACAGAATCATCTAGATCGCTCTTTTCAAGCTATTTAATGCGAAAAAACAAATTTTCTGGTGTTTTCAACATTCCACAGTGCGTTTTATATGCAGAACCGGCGATATGTTGATTTTCGTGGTGTTTCCAGCTGAGATATGCATTTTCTGCGATGATGTTGGTGAGTCTTCTGTCAGAAGTATGCAGAGTCATCGAGATCCCTTTTTTCGAGCTACTTATTGCGCGAAACACGATATCTGGTGTTTTCACCACTCCACAGTGCGTTTGATATACAGAACCGGCGACATCTTGGATTTCGTCGGGGTTCATACTGAGATATGCATTTTCTGCGATAATCTTGGTGAGACTTCTGTCAGAAGTATGCAGAATCATCGGGATCGCTCTTTTCGACCTATTTAATGCGAGAAACACGTTGTCTGGTTGTTTTCACGACTCCACAGTGCGTTTGATATGCAGAACCGGCGACATCTTAATTTTCGTGATGTTTCAAGCTGAGATATGGATTTTCTGCGATAATCTTGGTGACACTTCAGTCAGAAGTATGCAGAATCAACTAGATCGCTGTTTTCAAGCTATGTAATGCGAAAAAACAAGTTTTCTGGTGTTTTCAACATTCCACAGCGCGTTTTATATGCAGAACCGGCGATATCTTGATTTTCGTTGTGTTTCCAGCTGAGATATGCATTTTCTGCGATAATCTTGGTGAGTCTTCTGTCAGAAGTATGCAGAATCATCGAGATCCCTCTTTGCGAGCTATTTAATGCGAGAAACACGATATCTGGTGTTTTCACCACTCCACAGTGCGTTTGATATGCAGAACCGGCAACATCTTGATTTTCGTGAGGTTTCAAGCTGAGATATGCATTTTCTGACGTAATATTGGTGAGACTTCAGTAAGAAGTATGCAGAATCATCTAGATCGCTCGTTTCGAGCTATTTAATGCGAAAAAACAAGTTTTCTGGTGTTTTCAACATTCCACAGTGCGTGTGATATGCAGAACCGGCGATATCTTGATTTTCGTGGTGTTTCCAGCTGAGATATGCATTTTCTGCGATAATCTTGGTGAGTCTTCTGTCAGAAGTATGCAGAATCATCGAGATCCCTTTTTTCGAGCTATTTAATGCGAGAAACACGTTTTCTGGTGTATTCACCACTCCACAGTACGTTTGACATGCAGAACCGGCGAAATCTTGCTTTTCGTGGGTTTTCAAGCTGAGATATGCATTTTCTGCGATAATCTTGGTGAGACTTCTGTCAGAAGTATGCAGAATCTTCGAGAACGCTCTTTTCGAGCTACAGAATGCGAGAAACACGATATCTGGTGTTTTCACCACTCCACAGTGCGTTTGATATGCAGAACCGGCAACATCTTGATTTTCGTGAGGTTTCAAGCTGAGATATGCATTTTCTGACGTAATATTGATGAGACTTCAGTAAGAAGTATGCAGAATCATCTAGATCGCTCGTTTCGAGCTATTTAATGCGAAAAAACAAGTTTTCTGGTGTTTTCACCACTCCACAGTGCGTGTGATATGCAGAACCGGCGACATCTTGGCTTTCGTCGGGCATCAAGCTGAGATATGCATTTTCAACGATAATCTTGGTGAGACTTCTGTCAGAAGTATGCAGAATCATCGGGATCGCTCTTTTCGAGCTATTTAATGCGAGAAACACGTTGTCTGGATGTTTTCACGACTCCACAGTGCGTTTGATATGCAGAACCGGCGACATCTTGATTTTCGTGAGGTTTCAAGCTGAGATATGGATTGTCTATGATAATCTTGGTGCGACTTCAGTCAGAAGTATACAGAATCATCTAGATCGCTCTTTTCAAGCTATTTAATGCGAAAAAACAAATTTTCTGGTGTTTTCAACATTCCACAGTGCGTTTTATATGCAGAACCGGCGATATGTTGATTTTCGTGGTGTTTCCAGCTGAGATATGCATTTTCTGCGATGATGTTGGTGAGTCTTCTGTCAGAAGTATGCAGAGTCATCGAGATCCCTTTTTTCGAGCTACTTATTGCGCGAAACACGATATCTGGTGTTTTCACCACTCCACAGTGCGTTTGATATACAGAACCGGCGACATCTTGGATTTCGTCGGGGTTCATACTGAGATATGCATTTTCTGCGATAATCTTGGTGAGACTTCTGTCAGAAGTATGCAGAATCATCGGGATCGCTCTTTTCGACCTATTTAATGCGAGAAACACGTTGTCTGGTTGTTTTCACGACTCCACAGTGCGTTTGATATGCAGAACCGGCGACATCTTAATTTTCGTGATGTTTCAAGCTGAGATATGGATTTTCTGCGATAATCTTGGTGACACTTCAGTCAGAAGTATGCAGAATCAACTAGATCGCTGTTTTCAAGCTATGTAATGCGAAAAAACAAGTTTTCTGGTGTTTTCAACATTCCACAGCGCGTTTTATATGCAGAACCGGCGATATCTTGATTTTCGTTGTGTTTCCAGCTGAGATATGCATTTTCTGCGATAATCTTGGTGAGTCTTCTGTCAGAAGTATGCAGAATCATCGAGATCCCTCTTTGCGAGCTATTTAATGCGAGAAACACGATATCTGGTGTTTTCACCACTCCACAGTGCGTTTGATATGCAGAACCGGCAACATCTTGATTTTCGTGAGGTTTCAAGCTGAGATATGCATTTTCTGACGTAATATTGGTGAGACTTCAGTAAGAAGTATGCAGAATCATCTAGATCGCTCGTTTCGAGCTATTTAATGCGAAAAAACAAGTTTTCTGGTGTTTTCAACATTCCACAGTGCGTGTGATATGCAGAACCGGCGATATCTTGATTTTCGTGGTGTTTCCAGCTGAGATATGCATTTTCTGCGATAATCTTGGTGAGTCTTCTGTCAGAAGTATGCAGAATCATCGAGATCCCTTTTTTCGAGCTATTTAATGCGAGAAACACGTTTTCTGGTGTATTCACCACTCCACAGTACGTTTGACATGCAGAACCGGCGAAATCTTGCTTTTCGTGGGTTTTCAAGCTGAGATATGCATTTTCTGCGATAATCTTGGTGAGACTTCTGTCAGAAGTATGCAGAATCTTCGAGAACGCTCTTTTCGAGCTACAGAATGCGAGAAACACGATATCTGGTGTTTTCACCACTCCACAGTGCGTTTGATATGCAGAACCGGCAACATCTTGATTTTCGTGAGGTTTCAAGCTGAGATATGCATTTTCTGACGTAATATTGGTGAGACTTCAGTAAGAAGTATGCAGAATCATCTAGATCGCTCGTTTCGAGCTATTTAATGCGAAAAAACAAGTTTTCTGGTGTTTTCAACATTCCACAGTGCGTGTGATATGCAGAACCGGCGATATCTTGATTTTCGTGGTGTTTCCAGCTGAGATATGCATTTTCTGCGATAATCTTGGTGAGTCTTCTGTCAGAAGTATGCAGAATCATCGAGATCCCTTTTTTCGAGCTATTTAATGCGAGAAACACGTTTTCTGGTGTATTCACCACTCCACAGTACGTTTGACATGCAGAACCGGCGAAATCTTGCTTTTCGTGGGTTTTCAAGCTGAGATATGCATTTTCTGCGATAATCTTGGTGAGACTTCTGTCAGAAGTATGCAGAATCTTCGAGAACGCTCTTTTCGAGCTACAGAATGCGAGAAACACGATATCTGGTGTTTTCACCACTCCACAGTGCGTTTGATATGCAGAACCGGCAACATCTTGATTTTCGTGAGGTTTCAAGCTGAGATATGCATTTTCTGACATAATATTGGTGAGACTTCAGTCAGAAGTATGCAGAATCATCTAGATCGCTCGTTTCGAGCTATTTAATGCGAAAAAACAAGTTTTCTGGTGTTTTCAACATTCCACAGTGCGTGTGATATGCAGAACCGGCGATATCTTGATTTTCGTGGTGTTTCCAGCTGAGATATACATTTTCTGCGATAATCTTTGTAAGTCTTCTGTCAGAAGTATGTAGAACCATCTGGATCGCTCTTTTCGAGTTATTTAATGCGAGAAACACGTTTTCTGGTGTATTCACCACTCCACAGTACGTTTGACATGCAGAACCAGAGATATCTTTGTTTCGGTCGGGTTTCAAGCTGAGATTTGGTATTTTCTACGAGAATCTTGGAGAGACTTCTGTCAGAAGTATGCAGAATCTTCGAGAACGCTCTTTTCGAGCTACATAATGCGAGAAACACGTTATCTGGTGTTTTCACCACTCCACAGTGCGTTTGATATGCAGAACCGGCGACATCTTGGCTTTCGTCGGGCATCAAGCTGAGATATGCATTTTCAACGATAATCTTGGTGAGACTTCTGTCAGAAGTATGCAGAATCATCGGGATCGCTCTTTTCGAGCTATTTAATGCGAGAAACACGTTGTCTGGATGTTTTCACGACTCCACAGTGCGTTTGATATGCAGAACCGGCGACATCTTGATTTTCGTGAGGTTTCAAGCTGAGATATAGATTGTCTATGATAATCTTGGTGCGACTTCAGTCAGAAGTATACAGAATCATCTAGATCGCTCTTTTCAAGCTATTTAATGCGAAAAAACAAATTTTCTGGTGTTTTCAACATTCCACAGTGCGTTTGATATACAGAACCGGCGACATCTTGGATTTCGTCGGGGTTCATAATGAGATATGCATTCTCTGCGATAATCTTGGTGAGTCTTCTGTCAGAAGTATGTAGAACCATCTGGATCGCTCTTTTCGAGCTATTTAATGCGAGAAACACGTTTTCTGGTGTATTCACCACTCCACAGTACGTTTGACATGCAGAACCAGAGATATCTTTGTTTCGGTCGGGTTTCAAGCTGAGATATGGTATTTTCTACGATAATCTTGGAGAGACTTCTGTCAGAAGTATGCAGAATCTTCGAGAACGCTCTTTTCGAGCTACAGAATGCGAGAAACACGATATCTGGTGTTTTCACCACTCCACAGTGCGTTTGATATGCAGAACCGGCGACATCTTGGATTTAGTCGGGTTTCAAGCTCAGATATGCATTTTCTACGATAATCCTGGTGAGACTTCTGTCAGAAGTATGCAGAATCTTCGAGATTGCTCTTTTCGAGCTACTTAATGCGAGAAACACGATTTCGGGTGTTTTCACCACTCCACAGTGCGTTTGATATGCAGAAACTGCGACATCTTGGATTTCGTCGGGGTTCAAACTGAGATATGCATTTTCTGCGATAATCTTGGTGAGTCTTCTGTCAGAAGTATGTAGAATCATCTAGATCGCTCTTTTCGAGCTATTTAATGCGAGAAACACGTTTTCTGGTGTATTCACCACTCCACAGTACGTTTGACATGCAGAACCGGAGATATCTTTGTTTCGGTCGGGTTTCAAGTTGAGATATGCATTTTCTACGATAATCTTGGTGAGACTTCTGTCAGAAGTATGCAGAATCTTCGAGAACGCTCTTTTCGAGCTACATAATGCGAGAAACACGTTATCTGGAGTTTTCACAACTCCACAGTGCGTTTGATATGCAGAACCGGCGACATCTTGGATTTCGTCGGGTTTAAACCTGAGATATGCATTTTCTACGTTAATCTTTGTGAGACTTCTGTCAGAAGTATGCAGAATCTTCGAGATCGCTCTTTTCGAGCTATTTAATGCGAAAAAACAAGTTTTCTGGTGTTTTCAACATTCCACAGTGCGTTTTATATGCAGAACCGGCGATATCTTGATTTTCGTGGTGTTTCCAGCTGAGATATGCATTTTCTGCGATGATCTTGGTGAGTCTTCTGTCAGAAGTATGCAGAATCATCGAGATCCCTTTTTTCGAGCTATTTAATGCGAGAAACACGTTATCTGGTGTTTTCACCACTCCACATTGCGTTTGATATGCAGAACCGCCGACATCTTGGATTTCGTCGGGTTTCAAGCTGAGATGTGCATTTTCAACGATAATCTTGGTGAGACTTCTGTCAGAAGTATGCAGAATCATCGGGATCGCTCTTTGCGAGCTATTTAATGCGAGAAACACGTTGTCTGGTTGTTTTCACGACTTCACAGTGCGTTTGATATGCAGAACCGGCGACATCTTGATTTTCGTGATGTTTCAAGCTGAGATATGCATTTTTTGCGATAATCTTGGTGAGTCTTCTGTCAGAAGTATGTAGAATCATCTAGATCGCTCTTTTCGAGCTATTTAATGCGAGAAACACGTTTTCTGGTGTATTCACCACTCCACAGTACGTTTGACATGCAGAACCGGAGATATCTTTGTTTCGGTCGGGTTTCAAGTTGAGATATGCATTTTCTTCGATAATCTTGGTGAGACTTCTGTCAGAAGTATGCAGAATCTTCGAGAACGCTCTTTTCGAGCTACATAATGCGAGAAACACGTTATCTGGTGTTTTCACCACTCCACAGTGCGTTTGATATGCAGAAACAGCGACATCTTGGCTTTCGTCGGGTATCAAGCTGAGATGTGCATTTTCAACGATAATCTTGGTGAGACTTCTGTCAGAAGTATGCAGAATCATCGGGATCGCTATTTGCGAGCTATTTAATGCGAGAAACACGTTGTCTGGTTGTTTTCACGACTCCACAGTGCGTTTGATATGCAGAACCAGCGACATCTTGATTTTCGTGGTGTTTCCAGCTGAGATATGCATCTTCTGCGATAATCTTGGTGAGTCTTCTGTCAGAAGTATGCAGAATCATCGAGATCCCGTTTTTCGAGCTATTTAATGCGAGAAACACATTATCTGGTGTTTTCACCACTACACATTGCGTTTGATATGCAGAACCGGCGACATCTTGGATTTCGTCGGGTTTCAAGCTGAGATATTCATTTTCAACGATAATCTTGGTGAGACTTCTGTCAGAAGTATGCAGAATCATCGGGATCGCTCTTTTCGAGCTATTTAATGCGAGGAACACGTTGTCTGGTTGTTTTCACGACTTCACAGTGCGTTTGATATGCAGAACCGGCGACATCTTGATTTTCGTGATGTTTCAAGCTGAGATATGCATTTTCTGCGATAATCTTGGTGAGTCTTCTGTCAGAAGTATGTAGAATCATCTAGATCGCTCTTTTCGAGCTATTTAATGCGAGAAACACGTTTTCTGGTGTATTCACCACTCCACAGTACGTTTGACATGCAGAACCGGAGATATCTTTGTTTCGGTCGGGTTTCAAGTTGAGATATGCATTTTCTTCGATAATCTTGGTGAGACTTCTGTCAGAAGTATGCAGAATCTTCGAGAACGCTCTTTTCGAGCTACATAATGCGAGAAACACGTTATCTGGTGTTTTCACCACTCCACAGTGCGTTTGATATGCAGAACCGGCGACATCTTGATTTTCGTGATGTTTTCCAGCTGAGATATGGATTT
This sequence comes from Anthophora plumipes, assembly GCA_951804975.1. Taxonomy (NCBI): domain Eukaryota; kingdom Metazoa; phylum Arthropoda; class Insecta; order Hymenoptera; family Apidae; genus Anthophora; species Anthophora plumipes. The sequence goes on from CATORF010000112.1 coordinate 217,416, forward strand.
TCTGCGATAATCATGGTGAGACTTCAGTCAGAAGTATGCAGAATCATCTAGATCGCTCTTTTCAAGCTATTTAATGCGAAAAAACAAGTTTTCTGGTGTTTTCAACATTCCACAGTGCGTTTGATATGCAGAACCGGCGATATCTTGGATTTCGTCGGGTTTCAAGCTGAGATATGCATTTTCTACGATAATCTTGGTGAGACTTCTGTCAGAAGTATGCAGAATCTTCGAGAACGCTCTTTTCGAGCTACTTAATGCGAGAAACACGATATCTGGTGTTTTCACCACTCCACAGTGCGTTTGATATGCAGAACCGGCGATATCTTGATTTTCGTGGTGTTTCCAGCTGAGATATGCATTTTCTGCGATAATCTTGGTGAGTCTTCTGTCAGAAGTATGCAGAATCATCTAGATCGCTCTTTTCGAGCTATTTAATGCGAGAAACACGTTGTCTGGTTGTTTTCACGACACCACAGTGCGTTTGATATGCAGAACCGGCGACATCTTGATTTTCGTGATGTTTTCCAGCTGAGATATGGATTTTCTGCGATAATCTTGGTGAGGCTTCAGTCAGAAGTATGCAGAATCATCTAGATCGCTTTTTCAAGCTATTTAATGCGAAAAAACAAGTTTTCTGGTGTTTTCAACATTCCACAGTGCGTTTGATATGCAGAACCGGCGACATCTTGGATTTCGTCGGGTTTCAAGCTGAGATATGCATTTTCTACGATAATCTTGGTGAGACTTCTGTCAGAAGTATGCAGAATCATCGGGATCGCACTTTTCGAGCTATTTAATGCGAGAAACACGTTGTCTGGTTGTTTTCACGACTCCACAGTGCGTTTGATATGCAGAACCGGCGACATCTTGATTTTCGTGATGTTTTCCAGCTGAGATATGGATTTTCTGCGATAATCTTGGTGAGACTTCAGTCAGAAGTATGCAGAATCATCTAGATCGCTCTTTTCAAGCTATTTAATGCGAAAAAACAAGTTTTCTGGTGTTTTCAACATTCCACAGTGCGTTTGATATGCAGAACCGGCGATATCTTGGATTTCGTCGGGTTTCAAGCTGAGATATGCATTTTCTACGATAATCTTGGTGAGACTTCTGTCAGAAGTATGCAGAATCTTCGAGATCGCTCTTTTCGAGCTACTTAATGCGACAAACACGATATCTGGTGTTTTCACCACTCCACAGTGCGTTTGATATGCAGAACCGGCGATATCTTGATTTTCGTGGTGTTTCCAGCTGAGATATGCATTTTCTGCGATAATCTTGGTGAGTCTTCTGTCAGAGGTATGCAGAATCATCTAGATCGCTCTTTTCGAGCTATTTAATGCGAGAAACACGTTTTCTGGTGTATTCGCCACTCCACAGTACGTTTGACATGCAGAACCGGCGATATCATGGTTTCGGTCGGGTTTCATACTGAGATATGCATTTTCTACGATAATCTTGGTGAGACTTCTGTCACAAGTATGCAGAATCTTCGAGAACGCTCTTTTCGAGCTACTTAATGCGAGAAACACGTTTTCTGGTGTTTTCACCACTCCACAGTACGTTTGATGTGCAGAACCGGAGATAACTTGGTTTTCGTGAGGTTTCAAGCTGAGATATGCATTTTCTGCGATTATCTGTGTGAGACTTCTGTCAGAAGTATGCATAATCATCGGGATCGCACTTCTCGAGCTATTTAATGCGAGAAACACGTTATCTGGTTGTTTTCACCACTCCACAGTGCGTTTGATTTGCAGTATCGGCGACATCTTGATTTTCGTGAGGTTTCAAGCTGAGATATGCATTTTCTGCGATAATCTTGGTGAGACTTCTGTCAGAAGTATGCAGAATCATCGGGATCGCTCTTTTCGAGCTATTTAATGCGAGAAACACGTTGTCTGGTTGTTTTCACGACTCCACAGTGCGTTTGATATGCAGAACCGGCGACATCTTAATTTTCGTGATGTTTCAAGCTGAGATATGGATTTTCTGCGATAATCTTGGTGACACTTCAGTCAGAAGTATGCAGAATCATCTAGATCGCTCTTTTCAAGCTATTTAATGCGAAAAATCAAGTTTTCTAGTGTTTTCACGACACCACAGTGCGTTTGATATCCAGAACCGGCGACATCTAGATTTTCGTGAGATTTCAACCTGAGATATGCATTTTCGTCGATAATCTAGGTGAGTCTTCTGTCAGTAGTATGCAGAATCATCGGGACCCCTCTTTTCGAGCTATTTAATGCGAGAAACACGTTATCTGTTGTTTTCACCACTCCGCAGTGCGTTTGATATGCAGAACCGGCGACATCTTGATTTTCGTGAGATTTCAACCTGAGATATGCATTTTCTACGATAATCTTGGTGAGCATTCCGTCAGAAGTATGCAGAATCTTCGAGAACGCTCTTTTCGAGCTACATAATGCGAGAAACACGTTTTCTGGTGTTTTCACCACTCCACAGTACGTTTGATGTGCAAAACCGGAGATAACTTGGTTTTCGTGAGGTTTCAAGCTGAGATATGCATTTTCTGCGATTATCTTGGTGAGTCTTCTGTCATAAGTATGCAGAATCATCTAAATCGCTCTTTTCGAGCTATTTAATGCGAGAAACACGTTTTCTGGTGTATTCACCAATCCACAGTGCGTTTGACATGCAGAACCGGCGACATCTTGATTTTCGTGATGTTTTCCAGCTGAGATATGGATTTTCTGCGATAATCTTGGTGAGACTTCAGTCAGAAGTATGCAGAATCATCTAGATCGCTCTTTTCAAGCTATTTAATGCGAAAAAACAAGTTTTCTGGTGTTTTCAACATTCCACAGTGCGTTTGATATGCAGAACCGGCGAAATCTTGCTTTTCGTGGGTTTTCAAGCTGAGATATGCATTTTCTGCGGTAATCTTGGTGAGACTTCTGTCAGAAGTATGCAGAATCTTCGAGAACGCTCTTTTCGAGCTACATAATGCGAGAAACACGTTATCTGGTGTTTTCACCACTCCACAGTGCGTTTGATATGCAGAACCGGCGACAACTTGATTTTCGTGATGTTTTCCAGCTGAGATATGGATTTTCTGCGACAATCTTGGTGAGACTTCAGTCAGAAGTATGCAGAATCATCTAGATCGCTCTTTTCAAGCTATTTAATGCGAAAAAACAAGTTTTCTGGTGTTTTCAACATTCCACAGTGCGTTTGATATGCAGAACCGGCGATATCTTGGATTTCGTCGGGTTTCAAGCTGAGATATGCATTTTCTACGATAATCTTGGTGAGACTTCTGTCAGAAGTATGCAGAATCTTCGAGAACGCTCTTTTCGAGCTACTTAATGCGAGAAACACGATATATGGTGTTTTCACCACTCCACAGTGCGTTTGATATGCAGAACCGGCGATATCTTGATTTTCGTGGTGTTTCCAGCTGAGATATGCATTTTCTGCGATAATCTTGGTGAGTCTTCTGTCAGAAGTATGCAGAATCATCGAGATCCCTTTTTTCGAGCTATTTAATGCGAGAAACACGTTTTCTGGTGTATTCACCACTCCACAGTACGTTTGACATGCAGAACCGGCGAAATCTTGCTTTTCGTGGGTTTTCAAGCTGAGATATGCATTTTCTGCGATAATCTTGGTGAGACTTCTGTCAGAAGTATGCAGAATCTTCGAGAACGCTCTTTTCGAGCTACAGAATGCGAGAAACACGATATCTGGTGTTTTCACCACTCCACAGTGCGTTTGATATGCAGAACCGGCAACATCTTGATTTTCGTGAGGTTTCAAGCTGAGATATGCATTTTCTGACATAATATTGGTGAGACTTCAGTCAGAAGTATGCAGAATCATCTAGATCGCTCGTTTCGAGCTATTTAATGCGAAAAAACAAGTTTTCTGGTGTTTTCAACATTCCACAGTGCGTGTGATATGCAGAACCGACGATATCTTGGTTTTCGTGGGGTTTCAAGCTCAGATATGCATTTTCTGCGATAATCTTGGTGAGACCTCTGTCCGAAGTATGCAGAAACATCGAGATCGCTCTTTGCGACCTATTTAATGCGAGAAACACGTTATCTGGTGTTTTCAACATTCCACAGTGCGTGTGATATGCAGAACCGGCGATATCTTGATTTTCGTGGTGTTTCCAGCTGAGATATGCATTTTCTGCGATAATCTTTGTAAGTCTTCTGTCAGAAGTATGTAGAACCATCTGGATCGCTCTTTTCGAGTTATTTAATGCGAGAAACACGTTTTCTGGTGTATTCACCACTCCACAGTACGTTTGACATGCAGAACCAGAGATATCTTTGTTTCGGTCGGGTTTCAAGCTGAGATTTGGTATTTTCTACGAGAATCTTGGAGAGACTTCTGTCAGAAGTATGCAGAATCTTCGAGAACGCTCTTTTCGAGCTACATAATGCGAGAAACACGTTATCTGGTGTTTTCACCACTCCACAGTGCGTTTGATATGCAGAACCGGCGACATCTTGGCTTTCGTCGGGCATCAAGCTGAGATATGCATTTTCAACGATAATCTTGGTGAGACTTCTGTCAGAAGTATGCAGAATCATCGGGATCGCTCTTTTCGAGCTATTTAATGCGAGAAACACGTTGTCTGGATGTTTTCACGACTCCACAGTGCGTTTGATATGCAGAACCGGCGACATCTTGATTTTCGTGAGGTTTCAAGCTGAGATATAGATTGTCTATGATAATCTTGGTGCGACTTCAGTCAGAAGTATACAGAATCATCTAGATCGCTCTTTTCAAGCTATTTAATGCGAAAAAACAAATTTTCTGGTGTTTTCAACATTCCACAGTGCGTTTGATATACAGAACCGGCGACATCTTGGATTTCGTCGGGGTTCATACTGAGATATGCATTCTCTGCGATAATCTTGGTGAGTCTTCTGTCAGAAGTATGTAGAACCATCTGGATCGCTCTTTTCGAGCTATTTAATGCGAGAAACACGTTTTCTGGTGTATTCACCACTCCACAGTACGTTTGACATGCAGAACCAGAGATATCTTTGTTTCGGTCGGGTTTCAAGCTGAGATATGGTATTTTCTACGATAATCTTGGAGAGACTTCTGTCAGAAGTATGCAGAATCTTCGAGAACGCTCTTTTCGAGCTACAGAATGCGAGAAACACGATATCTGGTGTTTTCACCACTCCACAGTGCGTTTGATATGCAGAACCGGCGACATCTTGGATTTAGTCGGGTTTCAAGCTCAGATATGCATTTTCTACGATAATCCTGGTGAGACTTCTGTCAGAAGTATGCAGAATCTTCGAGATTGCTCTTTTCGAGCTACTTAATGCGAGAAACACGATTTCGGGTGTTTTCACCACTCCACAGTGCGTTTGATATGCAGAAACTGCGACATCTTGGATTTCGTCGGGGTTCAAACTGAGATATGCATTTTCTGCGATAATCTTGGTGAGTCTTCTGTCAGAAGTATGTAGAATCATCTAGATCGCTCTTTTCGAGCTATTTAATGCGAGAAACACGTTTTCTGGTGTATTCACCACTCCACAGTACGTTTGACATGCAGAACCGGAGATATCTTTGTTTCGGTCGGGTTTCAAGTTGAGATATGCATTTTCTACGATAATCTTGGTGAGACTTCTGTCAGAAGTATGCAGAATCTTCGAGAACGCTCTTTTCGAGCTACATAATGCGAGAAACACGTTATCTGGAGTTTTCACAACTCCACAGTGCGTTTGATATGCAGAACCGGCGACATCTTGGATTTCGTCGGGTTTAAACCTGAGATATGCATTTTCTACGTTAATCTTTGTGAGACTTCTGTCAGAAGTATGCAGAATCTTCGAGATCGCTCTTTTCGAGCTATTTAATGCGAAAAAACAAGTTTTCTGGTGTTTTCAACATTCCACAGTGCGTTTTATATGCAGAACCGGCGATATCTTGATTTTCGTGGTGTTTCCAGCTGAGATATGCATTTTCTGCGATGATCTTGGTGAGTCTTCTGTCAGAAGTATGCAGAATCATCGAGATCCCTTTTTTCGAGCTATTTAATGCGAGAAACACGTTATCTGGTGTTTTTACCACTCCACATTGCGTTTGATATGCAGAACCGCCGACATCTTGGATTTCGTCGGGTTTCAAGCTGAGATGTGCATTTTCAACGATAATCTTGGTGAGACTTCTGTCAGAAGTATGCAGAATCATCGGGATCGCTCTTTGCGAGCTATTTAATGCGAGAAACGCGTTGTCTGGTTGTTTTCACGACTTCACAGTGCGTTTGATATGCAGAACCGGCGACATCTTGATTTTCGTGATGTTTCAAGCTGAGATATGCATTTTTTGCGATAATCTTGGTGAGTCTTCTGTCAGAAGTATGTAGAATCATCTAGATCGCTCTTTTCGAGCTATTTAATGCGAGAAACACGTTTTCTGGTGTATTCACCACTCCACAGTACGTTTGACATGCAGAACCGGAGATATCTTTGTTTCGGTCGGGATTCAAGTTGAGATATGCATTTTCTTCGATAATCTTGGTGAGACTTCTGTCAGAAGTATGCAGAATCTTCGAGAACGCTCTTTTCGAGCTACATAATGCGAGAAACACGTTATCTGGTGTTTTCACCACTCCACAGTGCGTTTGATATGCAGAAACAGCGACATCTTGGCTTTCGTCGGGTATCAAGCTGAGATGTGCATTTTCAACGATAATCTTGGTGAGTTTTCTGTCAGAAGTATGCAGAATCATCGGGATCGCTATTTGCGAGCTATTTAATGCGAGAAACACGTTGTCTGGTTGTTTTCACGACTTCACAGTGCGTTTGATATGCAGAACCGGCGACATCTTGATTTTCGTGATGTTTCAAGCTGAGATATGCATTTTTTGCGATAATCTTGGTGAGTCTTCTGTCAGAAGTATGTAGAATCATCTAGATCGCTCTTTTCGAGCTATTTAATGCGAGAAACACGTTTTCTGGTGTATTCACCACTCCACAGTACGTTTGACATGCAGAACCGGAGATATCTTTGTTTCGGTCGGGTTTCAAGCTGAGATATGCATTTTTTGCGATAATCTTGGTGAGACTTCAGTCAGAAGTATGCAGAATCATCTAGATCGCTCTTTTCAAGCTATTTAATGCGAAAAAACAAGTTTTCTGGTGTTTTCAACATTCCACAGTGCGTTTGATATGCAGAACCGGCGACATCTTGGATTTCGTCGGGTTTCAAGCTGAGATATGCATTTTCTACGATAATCATGGTGAGACTTCTGTCAGAAGTATGCAGAATCTTCGAGATCGCTCTTTTCGAGCTACTTAATGCGAGAAACACGATATCTGGTGTTTTCACCACTCCACAGTGCGTTTGATATGCAGAACCGGCGATATCTTGATTTTCGTGGTGTTTCCAGCTGAGATATGCATTTTCTGCGATAATCTTGGTGAGTCTTCTGTCAGAAGTATGCAGAATCATCTAAATCGCTCTTTTCGAGCTATTTAATGCGAGAAACACGTTTTCTGGTGTATTCACCAATCCACAGTGCGTTTGACATGCAGAACCGGCGAAATCTTGCTTTTCGTGGGTTTTCAAGCTGAGATATGCATTTTCTGCGATAATCTTGGTGAGACTTCTGTCAGAAGTATGCAGAATCTTCGAGAACGCTCTTTTCGAGCTACATAATGCGAGAAACACGTTATCTGGTGTTTTCACCCCTCCACAGTGCGTTTGATATGCAGAACCGGCGACATCTTGATTTTCGTGATGTTTTCCAGCTGAGATATGGATTTTCTGCGATAATCTTGGTGAGACTTCAGTCAGAAGTATGCAGAATCATCTAGATCGCTCTTTTCAAGCTATTTAATGCGAAAAAACAAGTTTTCTGGTGTTTTCAACATTCCACAGTGCGTTTGATATGCAGAACCGGCGATATCTTGGATTTCGTCGGGTTTCAAGCTGAGATATGCATTTTCTACGATAATCTTGGTGAGACTTCTGTCAGAAGTATGCAGAATCTTCGAGAACGCTCTTTTCGAGCTACTTAATGCGAGAAACACGATATCTGGTGTTTTCACCACTCCACAGTGCGTTTGATATGCAGAACCGGCGATATCTTGGATTTCGTCGGGTTTCAAGCTGAGATATGCATTTTCTACGATAATCTTGGTGAGACTTCTGTCAGAAGTATGCAGAATCATCGGGATCGCACTTTTCGAGCTATTTAATGCGAGAAACACGTTGTCTGGTTGTTTTCACGACTCCACAGTGCGTTTGATATGCAGAACCGGCGACATCTTGATTTTCGTGATGTTTTCCAGCTGAGATATGGATTTTCTGCGATAATCTTGGTGAGACTTCAGTCAGAAGTATGCAGAATCATCTAGATCGCTCTTTTCAAGCTATTTAATGCGAAAAAACAAGTTTTCTGGTGTTTTCAACATTCCACAGTGCGTTTGATATGCAGAACCGGCGATATCTTGGATTTCGTCGGGTTTCAAGCTGAGATATGCATTTTCTACGATAATCTTGGTGAGACTTCTGTCAGAAGTATGCAGAATCTTCGAGATCGCTCTTTTCGAGCTACTTAATGCGACAAACACGATATCTGGTGTTTTCACCACTCCACAGTGCGTTTGATATGCAGAACCGGCGATATCTTGATTTTCGTGGTGTTTCCAGCTGAGATATGCATTTTCTGCGATAATCTTGGTGAGTCTTCTGTCAGAAGTATGCAGAATCATCTAGATCGCTCTTTTCGAGCTATTTAATGCGAGAAACACGTTTTCTGGTGTATTCGCCACTCCACAGTACGTTTGACATGCAGAACCGGCGATATCATGGTTTCGGTCGGGTTTCATACTGAGATATGCATTTTCTACGATAATCTTGGTGAGACTTCTGTCACAAGTATGCAGAATCTTCGAGAACGCTCTTTTCGAGCTACTTAATGCGAGAAACACGTTTTCTGGTGTTTTCACCACTCCACAGTACGTTTGATGTGCAGAACCGGAGATAACTTGGTTTTCGTGAGGTTTCAAGCTGAGATATGCATTTTCTGCGATTATCTTTGTGAGACTTCTGTCAGAAGTATGCATAATCATCGGGATCGCACTTCTCGAGCTATTTAATGCGAGAAACACGTTATCTGGTTGTTTTCACCACTCCACAGTGCGTTTGATTTGCAGTATCGGCGACATCTTGATTTTCGTGAGGTTTCAAGCTGAGATATGCATTTTCTGCGATAATCTTGGTGAGACTTCTGTCAGAAGTATGCAGAATCATCGGGATCGCTCTTTTCGAGCTATTTAATGCGAGAAACACGTTGTCTGGTTGTTTTCACGACTCCACAGTGCGTTTGATATGCAGAATCGGCGACATCTTAATTTTCGTGATGTTTCAAGCTGAGATATGGATTTTCTGCGATAATCTTGGTGACACTTCAGTCAGAAGTATGCAGAATCATCTAGATCGCTCTTTTCAAGCTATTTAATGCGAAAAATCAAGTTTTCTAGTGTTTTCACGACACCACAGTGCGTTTGATATCCAGAACCGGCGACATCTAGATTTTCGTGAGATTTCAACCTGAGATATGCATTTTCGTCGATAATCTAGGTGAGTCTTCTGTCAGTAGTATGCAGAATCATCGGGACCCCTCTTTTCGAGCTATTTAATGCGAGAAACACGTTATCTGTTGTTTTCACCACTCCGCAGTGCGTTTGATATGCAGAACCGGCGACATCTTGATTTTCGTGAGATTTCAACCTGAGATATGCATTTTCTACGATAATCTTGGTGAGCATTCCGTCAGAAGTATGCAGAATCTTCGAGAACGCTCTTTTCGAGCTACATAATGCGAGAAACACGTTTTCTGGTGTTTTCACCACTCCACAGTACGTTTGATGTGCAGAACCGGAGATAACTTGGTTTTCGTGAGGTTTCAAGCTGAGATATGCATTTTCTGCGATTATCTTGGTGAGTCTTCTGTCAGAAGTATGCAGAATCATCTAAATCGCTCTTTTCGAGCTATTTAATGCGAGAAACACGTTTTCTGGTGTATTCACCAATCCACAGTGCGTTTGACATGCAGAACCGGCGACATCTTGATTTTCGTGATGTTTTCCAGCTGAGATATGGATTTTCTGCGATAATCTTGGTGAGACTTCAGTCAGAAGTATGCAGAATCATCTAGCTCGCTCTTTTCAAGCTATTTAATGCGAAAAAACAAGTTTTCTGGTGTTTTCAACATTCCACAGTGCGTTTGATATGCAGAACCGGCGATATCTTGGATTTCGTCGGGTTTCAAGCTGAGATATGCATTTTCTACGATAATCTTGGTGAGACTTCTGTCAGAAGTATGCAGAATCTTCGAGAACGCTCTTTTCGAGCTACTTAATGCGAGAAACACGATATCTGGTGTTTTCACCACTCCACAGTGCGTTTGATATGCAGAACCGGCGATATCTTGATTTTCGTGGTGTTTCCAGCTGAGATATGCATTTTCTGCGATAATCTTGGTGAGTCTTCTGTCAGAAGTATGCAGAATCATCTAGATCGCTCTTTTCGAGCTATTTAATGCGAGAAACACGTTGTCTGGTTGTTTTCACGACACCACAGTGCGTTTGATATGCAGAACCGGCGACATCTTGATTTTCGTGATGTTTTCCAGCTGAGATATGGATTTTCTGCGATAATCTTGGTGAGGCTTCAGTCAGAAGTATGCAGAATCATCTAGATCGCTCTTTTCAAGCTATTTAATGCGAAAAAACAAGTTTTCTGGTGTTTTCAACATTCCACAGTGCGTTTGATATGCAGAACCGGCGACATCTTGGATTTCGTCGGGTTTCAAGCTGAGATATGCATTTTCTACGATAATCTTGGTGAGACTTCTGTCAGAAGTATGCAGAATCATCGGGATCGCACTTTTCGAGCTATTTAATGCGAGAAACGCGTTGTCTGGTTGTTTTCACGACTCCACAGTGCGTTTGATATGCAGAACCGGCGACATCTTGATTTTCGTGATGTTTTCCAGCTGAGATATGGATTTTCTGCGATAATCTTGGTGAGACTTCAGTCAGAAGTATGCAGAATCATCTAGATCGCTCTTTTCAAGCTATTTAATGCGAAAAAACAAGTTTTCTGGTGTTTTCAACATTCCACAGAGCGTTTGATATGCAGAACCGGCGATATCTTGGATTTCGTCGGGTTTCAAGCTGAGATATGCATTTTCTACGATAATCTTGGTGAGACTTCTGTCAGAAGTATGCAGAATCTTCGAGATCGCTCTTTTCGAGCTACTTAATGCGACAAACACGATATCTGGTGTTTTCACCACTCCACAGTGCGTTTGATATGCAGAACCGGCGATATCTTGATTTTCGTGGTGTTTCCAGCTGAGATATGCATTTTCTGCGATAATCTTGGTGAGTCTTCTGTCAGAAGTATGCAGAATCATCTAGATCGCTCTTTTCGAGCTATTTAATGCGAGAAACACGTTTTCTGGTGTATTCGCCACTCCACAGTACGTTTGACATGCAGAACCGGCGATATCATGGTTTCGGTCGGGTTTCATACTGAGATATGCATTTTCTACGATAATCTTGGTGAGACTTCTGTCACAAGTATGCAGAATCTTCGAGAACGCTCTTTTCGAGCTACTTAATGCGAGAAACACGTTTTCTGGTGTTTTCACCACTCCACAGTACGTTTGATGTGCAGAACCGGAGATAACTTGGTTTTCGTGAGGTTTCAAGCTGAGATATGCATTTTCTGCGATTATCTTTGTGAGACTTCTGTCAGAAGTATGCATAATCATCGGGATCGCACTTCTCGAGCTACTTAATGCGAGAAACACGTTATCTGGTTGTTTTCACCACTCCACAGTGCGTTTGATTTGCAGTATCGGCGACATCTTGATTTTCGTGAGGTTTCAAGCTGAGATATGCATTTTCTGCGATAATCTTGGTGAGACTTCTGTCAGAAGTATGCAGAATCATCGGGATCGCTCTTTTCGAGCTATTTAATGCGAGAAACACGTTGTCTGGTTGTTTTCACGACTCCACAGTGCGTTTGATATGCAGAACCGGCGACATCTTAATTTTCGTGATGTTTCAAGCTGAGATATGGATTTTCTGCGATAATCTTGGTGACACTTCAGTCAGAAGTATGCAGAATCATCTAGATCGCTCTTTTCAAGCTATTTAATGCGAAAAATCAAGTTTTCTAGTGTTTTCACGACACCACAGTGCGTTTGATATCCAGAACCGGCGACATCTAGATTTTCGTGAGATTTCAACCTGAGATATGCATTTTCGTCGATAATCTAGGTGAGTCTTCTGTCAGTAGTATGCAGAATCATCGGGACCCCTCTTTTCGAGCTATTTAATGCGAGAAACACGTTATCTGTTGTTTTCACCACTCCGCAGTGCGTTTGATATGCAGAACCGGCGACATCTTGATTTTCGTGAGATTTCAACCTGAGATATGCATTTTCTACGATAATCTTGGTGAGCATTCCGTCAGAAGTATGCAGAATCTTCGAGATCGCTCTTTTCGAGCTATTTAATGCGAGAAACACGTTATCTGGTGTTTTCACGGCACCACAGTACGTTTGATGTGCAGAACCGGAGATAACTTGGTTTTCGTGAGGTTTCAAGCTGAGATATGCATTTTCTGCGATTATCTTGGTGAGTCTTCTGTCAGAAGTATGCAGAATCATCTAAATCGCTCTTTTCGAGCTATTTAATGCGAGAAACACGTTTTCTGGTGTATTCACCAATCCACAGTTCGTTTGACATGCAGAACCGGCGACATCTTGATTTTCGTGATGTTTTCCAGCTGAGATATGGATTTTCTGCGATAATCTTGGTGAGACTTCAGTCAGAAGTATGCAGAATCATCTAGATCGCTCTTTTCAAGCTATTTAATGCGAAAAAACAAGTTTTCTGGTGTTTTCAACATTCCACAGTGCGTTTGATATGCAGAACCGGCGATATCTTGGATTTCGTCGGGTTTCAAGCTGAGATATGCATTTTCTACGATAATCTTGGTGAGACTTCTGTCAGAAGTATGCAGAATCTTTGAGAACGCTCTTTTCGAGCTACTTAATGCGAGAAACACGATATCTGGTGTTTTCACCACTCCACAGTGCGTTTGATATGCAGAACCGGCGATATCTTGATTTTCGTGGTGTTTCCAGCTGAGATATGCATTTTCTGCGATAATCTTGGTGAGTCTTCTGTCAGAAGTATGCAGAATCATCTAGATCGCTCTTTTCGAGCTATTTAATGCGAGAAACACGTTGTCTGGTTGTTTTCACGACACCACAGTGCGTTTGATATGCAGAACCGGCGACATCTTGATTTTCGTGATGTTTTCCAGCTGAGATATGGATTTTCTGCGATAATCTTGGTGAGGCTTCAGTCAGAAGTATGCAGAATCATCTAGATCGCTCTTTTCAAGCTATTTAATGCGAAAAAACAAGTTTTCTGGTGTTTTCAACATTCCACAGTGCGTTTGATATGCAGAACCGGCGACATCTTGGATTTCGTCGGGTTTCAAGCTGAGATATGCATTTTCTACGATAATCTTGGTGAGACTTCTGTCAGAAGTATGCAGAATCATCGGGATCGCACTTTTCGAGCTATTTAATGCGAGAAACGCGTTGTCTGGTTGTTTTCACGACTCCACAGTGCGTTTGATATGCAGAACCGGCGACATCTTGATTTTCGTGATGTTTTCCAGCTGAGATATGGATTTTCTGCGATAATCTTGGTGAGACTTCAGTCAGAAGTATGCAGAATCATCTAGATCGCTCTTTTCAAGCTATTTAATGCGAAAAAACAAGTTTTCTGGTGTTTTCAACATTCCACAGTGCGTTTGATATGCAGAACCGGCGATATCTTGGATTTCGTCGGGTTTCAAGCTGAGATATGCATTTTCTACGATAATCTTGGTGAGACTTCTGTCAGAAGTATGCAGAATCTTCGAGATCGCTCTTTTCGAGCTACTTAATGCGACAAACACGATATCTGGTGTTTTCACCACTCCACAGTGCGTTTGATATGCAGAACCGGCGATATCTTGATTTTCGTGGTGTTTCCAGCTGAGATATGCATTTTCTGCGATAATCTTGGTGAGTCTTCTGTCAGAAGTATGCAGAATCATCTAGATCGCTCTTTTCGAGCTATTTAATGCGAGAAACACGTTTTCTGGTGTATTCGCCACTCCACAGTACGTTTGACATGCAGAACCGGCGATATCATGGTTTCGGTCGGGTTTCATACTGAGATATGCATTTTCTACGATAATCTTGGTGAGACTTCTGTCACAAGTATGCAGAATCTTCGAGAACGCTCTTTTCGAGCTACTTAATGCGAGAAACACGTTTTCTGGTGTTTTCACCACTCCACAGTACGTTTGATGTGCAGAACCGGAGATAACTTGGTTTTCGTGAGGTTTCAAGCTGAGATATGCATTTTCTGCGATTATCTTTGTGAGACTTCTGTCAGAAGTATGCATAATCATCGGGATCGCACTTCTCGAGCTACTTAATGCGAGAAACACGTTATCTGGTTGTTTTCACCACTCCACAGTGCGTTTGATTTGCAGTATCGGCGACATCTTGATTTTCGTGAGGTTTCAAGCTGAGATATGCATTTTCTGCGATAATCTTGGTGAGACTTCTGTCAGAAGTATGCAGAATCATCGGGATCGCTCTTTTCGAGCTATTTAATGCGAGAAACACGTTGTCTGGTTGTTTTCACGACTCCACAGTGCGTTTGATATGCAGAACCGGCGACATCTTAATTTTCGTGATGTTTCAAGCTGAGATATGGATTTTCTGCGATAATCTTGGTGACACTTCAGTCAGAAGTATGCAGAATCATCTAGATCGCTCTTTTCAAGCTATTTAATGCGAAAAATCAAGTTTTCTAGTGTTTTCACGACACCACAGTGCGTTTGATATCCAGAACCGGCGACATCTAGATTTTCGTGAGATTTCAACCTGAGATATGCATTTTCGTCGATAATCTAGGTGAGTCTTCTGTCAGTAGTATGCAGAATCATCGGGACCCCTCTTTTCGAGCTATTTAATGCGAGAAACACGTTATCTGTTGTTTTCACCACTCCGCAGTGCGTTTGATATGCAGAACCGGCGACATCTTGATTTTCGTGAGATTTCAACCTGAGATATGCATTTTCTACGATAATCTTGGTGAGCATTCCGTCAGAAGTATGCAGAATCTTCGAGATCGCTCTTTTCGAGCTATTTAATGCGAGAAACACGTTATCTGGTGTTTTCACGGCACCACAGTGCGTTTGATATCCAGAACAGGCGACATCTTGAATTTCGTGAGATTTCAACCTGAGATATGCATTTTCGTCGATAATCTTGGTGAGACTTCTGTCAGAAGTATGCAGAATCTTCGAGAACGCTCTTTTCGAGCTACATAATGCGAGAAACACGTTTTCTGGTGTTTTCACCACTCCACAGTACGTTTGATGTGCAGAACCGGAGATAACTTGGTTTTCGTGAGGTTTCAAGCTGAGATATGCATTTTCTGCGATTATCTTGGTGAGACTTCTGTCAGAAGTATGCATAATCATCGGGATCGCACTTCTCGAGCTATTTAATGCGAGAAACACGTTATCTGGTTGTTTTCACCACTCCACAGTGCGTTTGATTTGCAGAACCGGCGACATCTTGATTTTCGTGAGGTTTCAAGCTGAGATATGCATTTTCTGCGATAATCTTGGTGAGACTTCTGTCAGAAGTATGCAGAATCATCGGGATCGCTCTTTTCGAGCTATTTAATGCGAGAAACACGTTGTCTGGTTGTTTTCACGACTCCACAGTGCGTTTGATATGCAGAACCGGCTACATCTTAATTTTCGTGATGTTTCAAGCTGAGATATGGATTTTCTGCGATAATCTTGGTGACACTTCAGTCAGAAGTATGCAGAATCTTCGCGATCGCTCTTTTCGAGCTATTTAATGCGAGAAACACGTTATCTGGTGTTTTCACGGCACCACAGTGCGTTTGATATCCAGAACAGGCGACATCTTGAATTTCGTGAGATTTCAACCTGAGATATGCATTTTCGTCGATAATCTTGGTGAGACTTCTGTCAGAAGTATGCAGAATCTTCGAGAACGCTCTTTTCGAGCTACATAATGCGAGAAACACGTTTTCTGGTGTTTTCACCACTCCACAGTACGTTTGATGTGCAGAACCGGAGATAACTTGGTTTTCGTGAGGTTTCAAGCTGAGATATGCATTTTCTGCGATTATCTTGGTGAGACTTCTGTCAGAAGTATGCATAATCATCGGGATCGCACTTCTCGAGCTATTTAATGCGAGAAACACGTTATCTGTTGTTTTCACCACTCCGCAGTGCGTTTGATATGCAGAACCGGCGACATCTTGATTTTCGTGAGATTTCAACCTGAGATATGCATTTTCTACGATAATCTTGGTGAGACTTCCGTCAGCAGTATGCAGAATCTTCGAGATCGCTCTTTTCGAGCTATTTAATGCGAGAAACACGTTGTCTGGTTGTTTTCACGACTCCACAGTGCGTTTGATATGCAGAACCGGCGACATCTTAATTTTCGTGATGTTTCAAGCTGAGATATGGATTTTCTGCGATAACCTTGGTGAGACTTCAGTCAGAGGTATGCAGAATCATCTAGATCGCTCTTTTCAAGCTATTTAATGCGAAAAAACAAGTTTTCTAGTGTTTTCAACATTCCACAGTGCGTTTGATATGCAGAACCGGCGACATCTTGGATTTCGTCGGGTTTCAAGCTGAGATATGCATTTTCTACGATAATCTTGGTGAGACTTCTGTCAGAAGTATGCAGAATCTTCGAGATCACTCTTTTCGAGCTACTTAATGCGAGAAACACGATATCTGGTGTTTTCACCACTCCACAGTGCGTTTGATATGCAGAACCGGCGATATCTTGATTTTCGTGGTGTTTCCAGCTGAGATATGCATTTTCTGCGATAATCTTGGTGAGTCTTCTGTCAGAAGTATGCAGAATCATCTAGATCGCTTATTTCGAGCTATTTAATGCGAGAAACACGTTTTCTGGTGTATTCACCACTCCACAGTGCGTTTGATATGCAGAACCGGCGACATCTTGGATTTCGTCGGGGTTCATACTGAGATATGCATTTTCTACGATAATCTTGGTGAGACTTCTGTCACAAGTATGCAGAATCTTCGAGAACGCTCTTTTCGAGCTACTTAATGCGAGAAACACGTTTTCTGGTGTTTTCACCACTCCACAGTACGTTTGATGTGCAGAACCGGAGATAACTTGGTTTTCGTGAGGTTTCAAGCTGAGATATGCATTTTCTGCGATTATCTTTGTGAGACTTCTGTCAGAAGTATGCATAATCATCGGGATCGCACTTCTCGAGCTACTTAATGCGAGAAACACGTTATCTGGTTGTTTTCACCACTCCACAGTGCGTTTGATTTGCAGTATCGGCGACATCTTGATTTTCGTGAGGTTTCAAGCTGAGATATGCATTTTCTGCGATAATCTTGGTGAGACTTCTGTCAGAAGTATGCAGAATCATCGGGATCGCTCTTTTCGAGCTATTTAATGCGAGAAACACGTTGTCTGGTTGTTTTCACGACTCCACAGTGCGTTTGATATGCAGAACCGGCGACATCTTAATTTTCGTGATGTTTCAAGCTGAGATATGGATTTTCTGCGATAATCTTGGTGACACTTCAGTCAGAAGTATGCAGAATCATCTAGATCGCTCTTTTCAAGCTATTTAATGCGAAAAATCAAGTTTTCTAGTGTTTTCACGACACCACAGTGCGTTTGATATCCAGAACCGGCGACATCTAGATTTTCGTGAGATTTCAACCTGAGATATGCATTTTCGTCGATAATCTAGGTGAGTCTTCTGTCAGTAGTATGCAGAATCATCGGGACCCCTCTTTTCGAGCTATTTAATGCGAGAAACACGTTATCTGTTGTTTTCACCACTCCGCAGTGCGTTTGATATGCAGAACCGGCGACATCTTGATTTTCGTGAGATTTCAACCTGAGATATGCATTTTCTACGATAATCTTGGTGAGCATTCCGTCAGAAGTATGCAGAATCTTCGAGATCGCTCTTTTCGAGCTATTTAATGCGAGAAACACGTTATCTGGTGTTTTCACGGCACCACAGTGCGTTTGATATCCAGAACAGGCGACATCTTGAATTTCGTGAGATTTCAACCTGAGATATGCATTTTCGTCGATAATCTTGGTGAGACTTCTGTCAGAAGTATGCAGAATCTTCGAGAACGCTCTTTTCGAGCTACATAATGCGAGAAACACGTTTTCTGGTGTTTTCACCACTCCACAGTACGTTTGATGTGCAGAACCGGAGATAACTTGGTTTTCGTGAGGTTTCAAGCTGAGATATGCATTTTCTGCGATTATCTTGGTGAGACTTCTGTCAGAAGTATGCATAATCATCGGGATCGCACTTCTCGAGCTATTTAATGCGAGAAACACGTTATCTGGTTGTTTTCACCACTCCACAGTGCGTTTGATTTGCAGAACCGGCGACATCTTGATTTTCGTGAGGTTTCAAGCTGAGATATGCATTTTCTGCGATAATCTTGGTGAGACTTCTGTCAGAAGTATGCAGAATCATCGGGATCGCTCTTTTCGAGCTATTTAATGCGAGAAACACGTTGTCTGGTTGTTTTCACGACTCCACAGTGCGTTTGATATGCAGAACCGGCTACATCTTAATTTTCGTGATGTTTCAAGCTGAGATATGGATTTTCTGCGATAATCTTGGTGACACTTCAGTCAGAAGTATGCAGAATCTTCGAGATCGCTCTTTTCGAGCTATTTAATGCGAGAAACACGTTATCTGGTGTTTTCACGGCACCACAGTGCGTTTGATATCCAGAACAGGCGACATCTTGAATTTCGTGAGATTTCAACCTGAGATATGCATTTTCGTCGATAATCTTGGTGAGACTTCTGTCAGAAGTATGCATAATCATCGGGATCGCACTTCTCGAGCTATTTAATGCGAGAAACACGTTATCTGGTTGTTTTCACCACTCCACAGTGCGTTTGATTTGCAGAACCGGCGACATCTTGATTTTCGTGAGGTTTCAAGCTGAGATATGCATTTTCTGCGATAATCTTGGTGAGACTTCTGTCAGAAGTATGCAGAATCATCGGGATCGCTCTTTTCGAGCTATTTAATGCGAGAAACACGTTGTCTGGTTGTTTGCACGACTCCACAGTGCGTTTGATATGCAGAACGGGCTACATCTTAATTTTCGTGATGTTTCAAGCTGAGATATGGATTTTCTGCGATAATCTTGGTGACACTTCAGTCAGAAGTATGCAGAATCATCTAGATCGCTCTTTTCAAGCTATTTAATGCGAAAAATCAAGTTTTCTAGTGTTTTCACGACACCACAGTGCGTTTGATATCCAGCACCGGCGACATCTAGATTTTCGTGAGATTTCAACCTGAGATATGCATTTTCGTCGATAATCTAGGTGAGTCTTCTGTCAGTAGTATGCAGAATCATCGGGACCCCTCTTTTCGAGCTATTTAATGCGAGAAACACGTTATCTGTTGTTTTCACCACTCCGCAGTGCGTTTGATATGCAGAACCGGCGACATCTTGATTTTCGTGAGATTTCAACCTGAGATATGCATTTTCTACGATAATCTTGGTGAGACTTCCGTCAGAAGTATGCAGAATCTTCGAGATCGCTCTTTTCGAGCTATTTAATGCGAGAAACACGTTGTCTGGTTGTTTTCACGACTCCACAGTGCGTTTGATATGCAGAACCGGCGACATCTTAATTTTCGTGATGTTTCAAGCTGAGATATGGATTTTCTGCGATAACCTTGGTGAGACTTCAGTCAGAGGTATGCAGAATCATCTAGATCGCTCTTTTCAAGCTATTTAATGCGAAAAAACAAGTTTTCTAGTGTTTTCAACATTCCACAGTGCGTTTGATATGCAGAACCGGCGACATCTTGGATTTCGTCGGGTTTCAAGCTGAGATATGCATTTTCTACGATAATCTTGGTGAGACTTCTGTCAGAAGTATGCAGAATCTTCGAGATCACTCTTTTCGAGCTACTTAATGCGAGAAACACGATATCTGGTGTTTTCACCACTCCACAGTGCGTTTGATATGCAGAACCGGCGATATCTTGATTTTCGTGGTGTTTCCAGCTGAGATATGCATTTTCTGCGATAATCTTGGTGAGTCTTCTGTCAGAAGTATGCAGAATCATCTAGATCGCTTATTTCGAGCTATTTAATGCGAGAAACACGTTTTCTGGTGTATTCACCACTCCACAGTGCGTTTGATATGCAGAACCGGCGACATCTTGGATTTCGTCGGGGTTCATACTGAGATATGCATTTTCTACGATAATCTTGGTGAGACTTCTGTCAGAAGTATGCAGAATCATCGAGATCGCTCTTTTCGAGCTATTTAATGCGAGAAACTCGTTTTCTGGTGTATTCACCACTCCACAGTACGTTTGACATGCAGAACCGGCGAAATCTTGCTTTTCGTGGGTTTTCAAGCTGAGATATAGATTGTCTATGATAATCTTGGTGCGACTTCAGTCAGAAGTATACAGAATCATCTAGATCGCTCTTTTCAAGCTATTTAATGCGAAAAAACAAATTTTCTGGTGTTTTCAACATTCCACAGTGCGTTTGATATACAGAACCGGCGACATCTTGGATTTCGTCGGGGTTCATACTGAGATATGCATTCTCTGCGATAATCTTGGTGAGTCTTCTGTCAGAAGTATGTAGAGCCATCTGGATCGCTCTTTTCGAGCTATTTAATGCGAGAAACACGTTTTCTGGTGTATTCACCACTCCACAGTACGTTTGACATGCAGAACCAGAGATATCTTTGTTTCGGTCGGGTTTCAAGCTGAGATATGGTATTTTCTACGATAATCTTGGAGAGACTTCTGTCAGAAGTATGCAGAATCTTCGAGAACGCTCTTTTCGAGCTACAGAATGCGAGAAACACGATATCTGGTGTTTTCACCACTCCACAGTGCGTTTGATATGCAGAACCGGCGACATCTTGGATTTAGTCGGGTTTCAAGCTCAGATATGCATTTTCTACGATAATCCTGGTGAGACTTCTGTCAGAAGTATGCAGAATCTTCGAGATTGCTCTTTTCGAGCTACTTAATGCGAGAAACACGATTTCGGGTGTTTTCACCACTCCACAGTGCGTTTGATATGCAGAAACTGCGACATCTTGGATTTCGTCGGGGTTCAAACTGAGATATGCATTTTCTGCGATAATCTTGGTGAGTCTTCTGTCAGAAGTATGTAGAATCATCTAGATCGCTCTTTTCGAGCTATTTAATGCGAGAAACACGTTTTCTGGTGTATTCACCACTCCACAGTACGTTTGACATGCAGAACCGGAGATATCTTTGTTTCGGTCGGGTTTCAAGTTGAGATATGCATTTTCTACGATAATCTTGGTGAGACTTCTGTCAGAAGTATGCAGAATCTTCGAGAACGCTCTTTTCGAGCTACATAATGCGAGAAACACGTTATCTGGAGTTTTCACAACTCCACAGTGCGTTTGATATGCAGAACCGGCGACATCTTGGATTTCGTCGGGTTTAAACCTGAGATATGCATTTTCTACGTTAATCTTTGTGAGACTTCTGTCAGAAGTATGCAGAATCTTCGAGATCGCTCTTTTCGAGCTATTTAATGCGAAAAAACAAGTTTTCTGGTGTTTTCAACATTCCACAGTGCGTTTTATATGCAGAACCGGCGATATCTTGATTTTCGTGGTGTTTCCAGCTGAGATATGCATTTTCTGCGATGATCTTGGTGAGTCTTCTGTCAGAAGTATGCAGAATCATCGAGATCCCTTTTTTCGAGCTATTTAATGCGAGAAACACGTTATCTGGTGTTTTTACCACTCCACATTGCGTTTGATATGCAGAACCGCCGACATCTTGGATTTCGTCGGGTTTCAAGCTGAGATGTGCATTTTCAACGATAATCTTGGTGAGACTTCTGTCAGAAGTATGCAGAATCATCGGGAT
Organism: Anthophora plumipes; assembly: GCA_951804975.1. Classification (NCBI taxonomy): domain Eukaryota; kingdom Metazoa; phylum Arthropoda; class Insecta; order Hymenoptera; family Apidae; genus Anthophora; species Anthophora plumipes. The sequence continues at coordinate 239,498 of CATORF010000112.1, forward strand.
CGCTCTTTGCGAGCTATTTAATGCGAGAAACGCGTTGTCTGGTTGTTTTCACGACTTCACAGTGCGTTTGATATGCAGAACCGGCGACATCTTGATTTTCGTGATGTTTCAAGCTGAGATATGCATTTTTTGCGATAATCTTGGTGAGTCTTCTGTCAGAAGTATGTAGAATCATCTAGATCGCTCTTTTCGAGCTATTTAATGCGAGAAACACGTTTTCTGGTGTATTCACCACTCCACAGTACGTTTGACATGCAGAACCGGAGATATCTTTGTTTCGGTCGGGTTTCAAGTTGAGATATGCATTTTCTTCGATAATCTTGGTGAGACTTCTGTCAGAAGTATGCAGAATCTTCGAGAACGCTCTTTTCGAGCTACATAATGCGAGAAACACGTTATCTGGTGTTTTCACCACTCCACAGTGCGTTTGATATGCAGAAACAGCGACATCTTGGCTTTCGTCGGGTATCAAGCTGAGATGTGCATTTTCAACGATAATCTTGGTGAGTTTTCTGTCAGAAGTATGCAGAATCATCGGGATCGCTATTTGCGAGCTATTTAATGCGAGATACACGTTGTCTGGTTGTTTTCACGACTTCACAGTGCGTTTGATATGCAGAACCGGCGACATCTTGATTTTCGTGATGTTTCAAGCTGAGATATGCATTTTTTGCGATAATCTTGGTGAGTCTTCTGTCAGAAGTATGTAGAATCATCTAGATCGCTCTTTTCGAGCTATTTAATGCGAGAAACACGTTTTCTGGTGTATTCACCACTCCACAGTACGTTTGACATGCAGAACCGGAGATATCTTTGTTTCGGTCGGGTTTCAAGCTGAGATATGCATTTTTTGCGATAATCTTGGTGAGACTTCAGTCAGAAGTATGCAGAATCATCTAGATCGCTCTTTTCAAGCTATTTAATGCGAAAAAACAAGTTTTCTGGTGTTTTCAACATTCCACAGTGCGTTTGATATGCAGAACCGGCGACATCTTGGATTTCGTCGGGTTTCAAGCTGAGATATGCATTTTCTACGATAATCATGGTGAGACTTCTGTCAGAAGTATGCAGAATCTTCGAGATCGCTCTTTTCAAGCTATTTAATGCGAGAAACACGTTATCTGGTTGTTTTCACCACTCCACAGTGCGTTTGATTTGCAGAACCGGCGACATCTTGATTTTCGTGAGGTTTCAAGCTGAGATATGCATTTTCTGCGATAATCTTGGTGAGACTTCTGTCAGAAGTATGCAGAATCATCGGGATCGCTCTTTTCGAGCTATTTAATGCGAGAAACACGTTGTCTGGTTGTTTTCACGACTCCACAGTGCGTTTGATATGCAGAACCGGCGACATCTTAATTTTCGTGATGTTTCAAGCTGAGATATGGATTTTCTGCGATAATCTTGGTGACACTTCAGTCAGAAGTATGCAGAATCATCTAGATCGCTCTTTTCAAGCTATTTAATGCGAAAAATCAAGTTTTCTAGTGTTTTCACGACACCACAGTGCGTTTGATATCCAGAACCGGCGACATCTAGATTTTCGTGAGATTTCAACCTGAGATATGCATTTTCGTCGATAATCTAGGTGAGTCTTCTGTCAGTAGTATGCAGAATCATCGGGACCCCTCTTTTCGAGCTATTTAATGCGAGAAACACGTTATCTGTTGTTTTCACCACTCCGCAGTGCGTTTGATATGCAGAACCGGCGACATCTTGATTTTCGTGAGATTTCAACCTGAGATATGCATTTTCTACGATAATCTTGGTGAGCATTCCGTCAGAAGTATGCAGAATCTTCGAGATCGCTCTTTTCGAGCTATTTAATGCGAGAAACACGTTATCTGGTGTTTTCACGGCACCACAGTGCGTTTGATATCCAGAACAGGCGACATCTTGAATTTCGTGAGATTTCAACCTGAGATATGCATTTTCGTCGATAATCTTGGTGAGACTTCTGTCAGAAGTATGCAGAATCTTCGAGAACGCTCTTTTCGAGCTACATAATGCGAGAAACACGTTTTCTGGTGTTTTCACCACTCCACAGTACGTTTGATGTGCAGAACCGGAGATAACTTGGTTTTCGTGAGGTTTCAAGCTGAGATATGCATTTTCTGCGATTATCTTGGTGAGACTTCTGTCAGAAGTATGCATAATCATCGGGATCGCACTTCTCGAGCTATTTAATGCGAGAAACACGTTATCTGGTTGTTTTCACCACTCCACAGTGCGTTTGATTTGCAGAACCGGCGACATCTTGATTTTCGTGAGGTTTCAAGCTGAGATATGCATTTTCTGCGATAATCTTGGTGAGACTTCTGTCAGAAGTATGCAGAATCATCGGGATCGCTCTTTTCGAGCTATTTAATGCGAGAAACACGTTGTCTGGTTGTTTTCACGACTCCACAGTGCGTTTGATATGCAGAACCGGCTACATCTTAATTTTCGTGATGTTTCAAGCTGAGATATGGATTTTCTGCGATAATCTTGGTGACACTTCAGTCAGAAGTATGCAGAATCTTCGAGATCGCTCTTTTCGAGCTATTTAATGCGAGAAACACGTTATCTGGTGTTTTCACGGCACCACAGTGCGTTTGATATCCAGAACAGGCGACATCTTGAATTTCGTGAGATTTCAACCTGAGATATGCATTTTCGTCGATAATCTTGGTGAGACTTCTGTCAGAAGTATGCAGAATCTTCGAGAACGCTCTTTTCGAGCTACATAATGCGAGAAACACGTTTTCTGGTGTTTTCACCACTCCACAGTACGTTTGATGTGCAGAACCGGAGATAACTTGGTTTTCGTGAGGTTTCAAGCTGAGATATGCATTTTCTGCGATTATCTTGGTGAGACTTCTGTCAGAAGTATGCATAATCATCGGGATCGCACTTCTCGAGCTATTTAATGCGAGAAACACGTTATCTGTTGTTTTCACCACTCCGCAGTGCGTTTGATATGCAGAACCGGCGACATCTTGATTTTCGTGAGATTTCAACCTGAGATATGCATTTTCTACGATAATCTTGGTGAGACTTCCGTCAGAAGTATGCAGAATCTTCGAGATCGCTCTTTTCGAGCTATTTAATGCGAGAAACACGTTGTCTGGTTGTTTTCACGACTCCACAGTGCGTTTGATATGCAGAACCGGCGACATCTTAATTTTCGTGATGTTTCAAGCTGAGATATGGATTTTCTGCGATAACCTTGGTGAGACTTCAGTCAGAGGTATGCAGAATCATCTAGATCGCTCTTTTCAAGCTATTTAATGCGAAAAAACAAGTTTTCTAGTGTTTTCAACATTCCACAGTGCGTTTGATATGCAGAACCGGCGACATCTTGGATTTCGTCGGGTTTCAAGCTGAGATATGCATTTTCTACGATAATCTTGGTGAGACTTCTGTCAGAAGTATGCAGAATCTTCGAGATCACTCTTTTCGAGCTACTTAATGCGAGAAACACGATATCTGGTGTTTTCACCACTCCACAGTGCGTTTGATATGCAGAACCGGCGATATCTTGATTTTCGTGGTGTTTCCAGCTGAGATATGCATTTTCTGCGATAATCTTGGTGAGTCTTCTGTCAGAAGTATGCAGAATCATCTAGATCGCTTATTTCGAGCTATTTAATGCGAGAAACACGTTTTCTGGTGTATTCACCACTCCACAGTGCGTTTGATATGCAGAACCGGCGACATCTTGGATTTCGTCGGGGTTCATACTGAGATATGCATTTTCTACGATAATCTTGGTGAGACTTCTGTCACAAGTATGCAGAATCTTCGAGAACGCTCTTTTCGAGCTACTTAATGCGAGAAACACGTTTTCTGGTGTTTTCACCACTCCACAGTACGTTTGATGTGCAGAACCGGAGATAACTTGGTTTTCGTGAGGTTTCAAGCTGAGATATGCATTTTCTGCGATTATCTTTGTGAGACTTCTGTCAGAAGTATGCATAATCATCGGGATCGCACTTCTCGAGCTACTTAATGCGAGAAACACGTTATCTGGTTGTTTTCACCACTCCACAGTGCGTTTGATTTGCAGTATCGGCGACATCTTGATTTTCGTGAGGTTTCAAGCTGAGATATGCATTTTCTGCGATAATCTTGGTGAGACTTCTGTCAGAAGTATGCAGAATCATCGGGATCGCTCTTTTCGAGCTATTTAATGCGAGAAACACGTTGTCTGGTTGTTTTCACGACTCCACAGTGCGTTTGATATGCAGAACCGGCGACATCTTAATTTTCGTGATGTTTCAAGCTGAGATATGGATTTTCTGCGATAATCTTGGTGACACTTCAGTCAGAAGTATGCAGAATCATCTAGATCGCTCTTTTCAAGCTATTTAATGCGAAAAATCAAGTTTTCTAGTGTTTTCACGACACCACAGTGCGTTTGATATCCAGAACCGGCGACATCTAGATTTTCGTGAGATTTCAACCTGAGATATGCATTTTCGTCGATAATCTAGGTGAGTCTTCTGTCAGTAGTATGCAGAATCATCGGGACCCCTCTTTTCGAGCTATTTAATGCGAGAAACACGTTATCTGTTGTTTTCACCACTCCGCAGTGCGTTTGATATGCAGAACCGGCGACATCTTGATTTTCGTGAGATTTCAACCTGAGATATGCATTTTCTACGATAATCTTGGTGAGCATTCCGTCAGAAGTATGCAGAATCTTCGAGATCGCTCTTTTCGAGCTATTTAATGCGAGAAACACGTTATCTGGTGTTTTCACGGCACCACAGTGCGTTTGATATCCAGAACAGGCGACATCTTGAATTTCGTGAGATTTCAACCTGAGATATGCATTTTCGTCGATAATCTTGGTGAGACTTCTGTCAGAAGTATGCAGAATCTTCGAGAACGCTCTTTTCGAGCTACATAATGCGAGAAACACGTTTTCTGGTGTTTTCACCACTCCACAGTACGTTTGATGTGCAGAACCGGAGATAACTTGGTTTTCGTGAGGTTTCAAGCTGAGATATGCATTTTCTGCGATTATCTTGGTGAGACTTCTGTCAGAAGTATGCATAATCATCGGGATCGCACTTCTCGAGCTATTTAATGCGAGAAACACGTTATCTGGTTGTTTTCACCACTCCACAGTGCGTTTGATTTGCAGAACCGGCGACATCTTGATTTTCGTGAGGTTTCAAGCTGAGATATGCATTTTCTGCGATAATCTTGGTGAGACTTCTGTCAGAAGTATGCAGAATCATCGGGATCGCTCTTTTCGAGCTATTTAATGCGAGAAACACGTTGTCTGGTTGTTTTCACGACTCCACAGTGCGTTTGATATGCAGAACCGGCTACATCTTAATTTTCGTGATGTTTCAAGCTGAGATATGGATTTTCTGCGATAATCTTGGTGACACTTCAGTCAGAAGTATGCAGAATCTTCGAGATCGCTCTTTTCGAGCTATTTAATGCGAGAAACACGTTATCTGGTGTTTTCACGGCACCACAGTGCGTTTGATATCCAGAACAGGCGACATCTTGAATTTCGTGAGATTTCAACCTGAGATATGCATTTTCGTCGATAATCTTGGTGAGACTTCTGTCAGAAGTATGCATAATCATCGGGATCGCACTTCTCGAGCTATTTAATGCGAGAAACACGTTATCTGGTTGTTTTCACCACTCCACAGTGCGTTTGATTTGCAGAACCGGCGACATCTTGATTTTCGTGAGGTTTCAAGCTGAGATATGCATTTTCTGCGATAATCTTGGTGAGACTTCTGTCAGAAGTATGCAGAATCATCGGGATCGCTCTTTTCGAGCTATTTAATGCGAGAAACACGTTGTCTGGTTGTTTGCACGACTCCACAGTGCGTTTGATATGCAGAACGGGCTACATCTTAATTTTCGTGATGTTTCAAGCTGAGATATGGATTTTCTGCGATAATCTTGGTGACACTTCAGTCAGAAGTATGCAGAATCATCTAGATCGCTCTTTTCAAGCTATTTAATGCGAAAAATCAAGTTTTCTAGTGTTTTCACGACACCACAGTGCGTTTGATATCCAGCACCGGCGACATCTAGATTTTCGTGAGATTTCAACCTGAGATATGCATTTTCGTCGATAATCTAGGTGAGTCTTCTGTCAGTAGTATGCAGAATCATCGGGACCCCTCTTTTCGAGCTATTTAATGCGAGAAACACGTTATCTGTTGTTTTCACCACTCCGCAGTGCGTTTGATATGCAGAACCGGCGACATCTTGATTTTCGTGAGATTTCAACCTGAGATATGCATTTTCTACGATAATCTTGGTGAGACTTCCGTCAGAAGTATGCAGAATCTTCGAGATCGCTCTTTTCGAGCTATTTAATGCGAGAAACACGTTGTCTGGTTGTTTTCACGACTCCACAGTGCGTTTGATATGCAGAACCGGCGACATCTTAATTTTCGTGATGTTTCAAGCTGAGATATGGATTTTCTGCGATAACCTTGGTGAGACTTCAGTCAGAGGTATGCAGAATCATCTAGATCGCTCTTTTCAAGCTATTTAATGCGAAAAAACAAGTTTTCTAGTGTTTTCAACATTCCACAGTGCGTTTGATATGCAGAACCGGCGACATCTTGGATTTCGTCGGGTTTCAAGCTGAGATATGCATTTTCTACGATAATCTTGGTGAGACTTCTGTCAGAAGTATGCAGAATCTTCGAGATCACTCTTTTCGAGCTACTTAATGCGAGAAACACGATATCTGGTGTTTTCACCACTCCACAGTGCGTTTGATATGCAGAACCGGCGATATCTTGATTTTCGTGGTGTTTCCAGCTGAGATATGCATTTTCTGCGATAATCTTGGTGAGTCTTCTGTCAGAAGTATGCAGAATCATCTAGATCGCTTATTTCGAGCTATTTAATGCGAGAAACACGTTTTCTGGTGTATTCACCACTCCACAGTGCGTTTGATATGCAGAACCGGCGACATCTTGGATTTCGTCGGGGTTCATACTGAGATATGCATTTTCTACGATAATCTTGGTGAGACTTCTGTCAGAAGTATGCAGAATCATCGAGATCGCTCTTTTCGAGCTATTTAATGCGAGAAACTCGTTTTCTGGTGTATTCACCACTCCACAGTACGTTTGACATGCAGAACCGGCGAAATCTTGCTTTTCGTGGGTTTTCAAGCTGAGATATAGATTGTCTATGATAATCTTGGTGCGACTTCAGTCAGAAGTATACAGAATCATCTAGATCGCTCTTTTCAAGCTATTTAATGCGAAAAAACAAATTTTCTGGTGTTTTCAACATTCCACAGTGCGTTTGATATACAGAACCGGCGACATCTTGGATTTCGTCGGGGTTCATACTGAGATATGCATTCTCTGCGATAATCTTGGTGAGTCTTCTGTCAGAAGTATGTAGAGCCATCTGGATCGCTCTTTTCGAGCTATTTAATGCGAGAAACACGTTTTCTGGTGTATTCACCACTCCACAGTACGTTTGACATGCAGAACCAGAGATATCTTTGTTTCGGTCGGGTTTCAAGCTGAGATATGGTATTTTCTACGATAATCTTGGAGAGACTTCTGTCAGAAGTATGCAGAATCTTCGAGAACGCTCTTTTCGAGCTACAGAATGCGAGAAACACGATATCTGGTGTTTTCACCACTCCACAGTGCGTTTGATATGCAGAACCGGCGACATCTTGGATTTAGTCGGGTTTCAAGCTCAGATATGCATTTTCTACGATAATCCTGGTGAGACTTCTGTCAGAAGTATGCAGAATCTTCGAGATTGCTCTTTTCGAGCTACTTAATGCGAGAAACACGATTTCGGGTGTTTTCACCACTCCACAGTGCGTTTGATATGCAGAAACTGCGACATCTTGGATTTCGTCGGGGTTCAAACTGAGATATGCATTTTCTGCGATAATCTTGGTGAGTCTTCTGTCAGAAGTATGTAGAATCATCTAGATCGCTCTTTTCGAGCTATTTAATGCGAGAAACACGTTTTCTGGTGTATTCACCACTCCACAGTACGTTTGACATGCAGAACCGGAGATATCTTTGTTTCGGTCGGGTTTCAAGTTGAGATATGCATTTTCTACGATAATCTTGGTGAGACTTCTGTCAGAAGTATGCAGAATCTTCGAGAACGCTCTTTTCGAGCTACATAATGCGAGAAACACGTTATCTGGAGTTTTCACAACTCCACAGTGCGTTTGATATGCAGAACCGGCGACATCTTGGATTTCGTCGGGTTTAAACCTGAGATATGCATTTTCTACGTTAATCTTTGTGAGACTTCTGTCAGAAGTATGCAGAATCTTCGAGATCGCTCTTTTCGAGCTATTTAATGCGAAAAAACAAGTTTTCTGGTGTTTTCAACATTCCACAGTGCGTTTTATATGCAGAACCGGCGATATCTTGATTTTCGTGGTGTTTCCAGCTGAGATATGCATTTTCTGCGATGATCTTGGTGAGTCTTCTGTCAGAAGTATGCAGAATCATCGAGATCCCTTTTTTCGAGCTATTTAATGCGAGAAACACGTTATCTGGTGTTTTTACCACTCCACATTGCGTTTGATATGCAGAACCGCCGACATCTTGGATTTCGTCGGGTTTCAAGCTGAGATGTGCATTTTCAACGATAATCTTGGTGAGACTTCTGTCAGAAGTATGCAGAATCATCGGGATCGCTCTTTGCGAGCTATTTAATGCGAGAAACGCGTTGTCTGGTTGTTTTCACGACTTCACAGTGCGTTTGATATGCAGAACCGGCGACATCTTGATTTTCGTGATGTTTCAAGCCGAGATATGCATTTTTTGCGATAATCTTGGTGAGTCTTCTGTCAGAAGTATGTAGAATCATCTAGATCGCTCTTTTCGAGCTATTTAATGCGAGAAACACGTTTTCTGGTGTATTCACCACTCCACAGTACGTTTGACATGCAGAACCGGAGATATCTTTGTTTCGGTCGGGTTTCAAGTTGAGATATGCATTTTCTTCGATAATCTTGGTGAGACTTCTGTCAGAAGTATGCAGAATCTTCGAGAACGCTCTTTTCGAGCTACATAATGCGAGAAACACGTTATCTGGTGTTTTCACCACTCCACAGTGCGTTTGATATGCAGAAACAGCGACATCTTGGCTTTCGTCGGGTATCAAGCTGAGATGTGCATTTTCAACGATAATCTTGGTGAGTTTTCTGTCAGAAGTATGCAGAATCATCGGGATCGCTATTTGCGAGCTATTTAATGCGAGATACACGTTGTCTGGTTGTTTTCACGACTTCACAGTGCGTTTGATATGCAGAACCGGCGACATCTTGATTTTCGTGATGTTTCAAGCTGAGATATGCATTTTTTGCGATAATCTTGGTGAGTCTTCTGTCAGAAGTATGTAGAATCATCTAGATCGCTCTTTTCGAGCTATTTAATGCGAGAAACACGTTTTCTGGTGTATTCACCACTCCACAGTACGTTTGACATGCAGAACCGGAGATATCTTTGTTTCGGTCGGGTTTCAAGCTGAGATATGCATTTTTTGCGATAATCTTGGTGAGACTTCAGTCAGAAGTATGCAGAATCATCTAGATCGCTCTTTTCAAGCTATTTAATGCGAAAAAACAAGTTTTCTGGTGTTTTCAACATTCCACAGTGCGTTTGATATGCAGAACCGGCGACATCTTGGATTTCGTCGGGTTTCAAGCTGAGATATGCATTTTCTACGATAATCATGGTGAGACTTCTGTCAGAAGTATGCAGAATCTTCGAGATCGCTCTTTTCGAGCTACTTAATGCGAGAAACACGATATCTGGTGTTTTCACCACTCCACAGTGCGTTTGATATGCAGAACCGGCGATATCTTGATTTTCGTGGTGTTTCCAGCTGAGATATGCATTTTCTGCGATAATCTTGGTGAGTCTTCTGTCAGAAGTATGCAGAATCACCTAAATCGCTCTTTTCGAGCTATTTAATGCGAGAAACACGTTTTCTGGTGTATTCACCAATCCACAGTGCGTTTGACATGCAGAACCGGCGAAATCTTGCTTTTCGTGGGTTTTCAAGCTGAGATATGCATTTTCTGCGATAATCTTGGTGAGACTTCTGTCAGAAGTATGCAGAATCTTCGAGAACGCTCTTTTCGAGCTACATAATGCGAGAAACACGTTATCTGGTGTTTTCACCCCTCCACAGTGCGTTTGATATGCAGAACCGGCGACATCTTGATTTTCGTGATGTTTTCCAGCTGAGATATGGATTTTCTGCGATAATCTTGGTGAGACTTCAGTCAGAAGTATGCAGAATCATCTAGATCGCTCTTTTCAAGCTATTTAATGCGAAAAAACAAGTTTTCTGGTGTTTTCAACATTCCACAGTGCGTTTGATATGCAGAACCGGCGATATCTTGGATTTCGTCGGGTTTCAAGCTGAGATATGCATTTTCTACGATAATCTTGGTGAGACTTCTGTCAGAAGTATGCAGAATCATCGGGATCGCACTTTTCGAGCTATTTAATGCGAGAAACACGTTGTCTGGTTGTTTTCACGACTCCACAGTGCGTTTGATATGCAGAACCGGCGACATCTTGATTTTCGTGATGTTTTCCAGCTGAGATATGCATTTTCTACGATAATCTTGGTGAGACTTCTGTCAGAAGTATGCAGAATCTTCGAGAACGCTCTTTTCGAGCTACTTAATGCGAGAAACACGATATCTGGTGTTTTCACCACTCCACAGTGCGTTTGATATGCAGAACCGGCGATATCTTGGATTTCGTCGGGTTTCAAGCTGAGATATGCATTTTCTACGATAATCTTGGTGAGACTTCTGTCAGAAGTATGCAGAATCATCGGGATCGCACTTTTCGAGCTATTTAATGCGAGAAACACGTTGTCTGGTTGTTTTCACGACTCCACAGTGCGTTTGATATGCAGAACCGGCGACATCTTGATTTTCGTGATGTTTTCCAGCTGAGATATGGATTTTCTGCGATAATCTTGGTGAGACTTCAGTCAGAAGTATGCAGAATCATCTAGATCGCTCTTTTCAAGCTATTTAATGCGAAAAAACAAGTTTTCTGGTGTTTTCACCACTCCACAGTGCGTTTGATATGCAGAACCGGCGATATCTTGATTTTCGTGGTGTTTCCAGCTGAGATATGCATTTTCTGCGATAATCTTGGTGAGTCTTCTGTCAGAAGTATGCAGAATCATCTAGATCGCTCTTTTCGAGCTATTTAATGCGAGAAACACGTTTTCTGGTGTATTCGCCACTCCACAGTACGTTTGACATGCAGAACCGGCGATATCATGGTTTCGGTCGGGTTTCATACTGAGATATGCATTTTCTACGATAATCTTGGTGAGACTTCTGTCACAAGTATGCAGAATCTTCGAGAACGCTCTTTTCGAGCTACTTAATGCGAGAAACACGTTTTCTGGTGTTTTCACCACTCCACAGTACGTTTGATGTGCAGAACCGGAGATAACTTGGTTTTCGTGAGGTTTCAAGCTGAGATATGCATTTTCTGCGATTATCTTTGTGAGACTTCTGTCAGAAGTATGCATAATCATCGGGATCGCACTTCTCGAGCTATTTAATGCGAGAAACACGTTATCTGGTTGTTTTCACCACTCCACAGTGCGTTTGATTTGCAGTATCGGCGACATCTTGATTTTCGTGAGGTTTCAAGCTGAGATATGCATTTTCTGCGATAATCTTGGTGAGACTTCTGTCAGAAGTATGCAGAATCATCGGGATCGCTCTTTTCGAGCTATTTAATGCGAGAAACACGTTGTCTGGTTGTTTTCACGACTCCACAGTGCGTTTGATATGCAGAACCGGCGACATCTTAATTTTCGTGATGTTTCAAGCTGAGATATGGATTTTCTGCGATAATCTTGGTGACACTTCAGTCAGAAGTATGCAGAATCATCTAGATCGCTCTTTTCAAGCTATTTAATGCGAAAAATCAAGTTTTCTAGTGTTTTCACGACACCACAGTGCGTTTGATATCCAGAACCGGCGACATCTAGATTTTCGTGAGATTTCAACCTGAGATATGCATTTTCGTCGATAATCTAGGTGAGTCTTCTGTCAGTAGTATGCAGAATCATCGGGACCCCTCTTTTCGAGCTATTTAATGCGAGAAACACGTTATCTGTTGTTTTCACCACTCCGCAGTGCGTTTGATATGCAGAACCGGCGACATCTTGATTTTCGTGAGATTTCAACCTGAGATATGCATTTTCTACGATAATCTTGGTGAGCATTCCGTCAGAAGTATGCAGAATCTTCGAGAACGCTCTTTTCGAGCTACATAATGCGAGAAACACGTTTTCTGGTGTTTTCACCACTCCACAGTACGTTTGATGTGCAGAACCGGAGATAACTTGGTTTTCGTGAGGTTTCAAGCTGAGATATGCATTTTCTGCGATTGTCTTGGTGAGTCTTCTGTCAGAAGTATGCAGAATCATCTAAATCGCTCTTTTCGAGCTATTTAATGCGAGAAACACGTTTTCTGGTGTATTCACCAATCCACAGTGCGTTTGACATGCAGAACCGGCGACATCTTGATTTTCGTGATGTTTTCCAGCTGAGATATGGATTTTCTGCGATAATCTTGGTGAGACTTCAGTCAGAAGTATGCAGAATCATCTAGATCGCTCTTTTCAAGCTATTTAATGCGAAAAAACAAGTTTTCTGGTGTTTTCAACATTCCACAGTGCGTTTGATATGCAGAACCGGCGATATCTTGGATTTCGTCGGGTTTCAAGCTGAGATATGCATTTTCTACGATAATCTTGGTGAGACTTCTGTCAGAAGTATGCAGAATCTTCGAGAACGCTCTTTTCGAGCTACTTAATGCGAGAAACACGATATCTGGTGTTTTCACCACTCCACAGTGCGTTTGATATGCAGAACCGGCGATATCTTGATTTTCGTGGTGTTTCCAGCTGAGATATGCATTTTCTGCGATAATCTTGGTGAGTCTTCTGTCAGAAGTATGCAGAATCATCTAGATCGCTCTTTTCGAGCTATTTAATGCGAGAAACACGTTGTCTGGTTGTTTTCACGACACCACAGTGCGTTTGATATGCAGAACCGGCGACATCTTGATTTTCGTGATGTTTTCCAGCTGAGATATGGATTTTCTGCGATAATCTTGGTGAGGCTTCAGTCAGAAGTATGCAGAATCATCTAGATCGCTCTTTTCAAGCTATTTAATGCGAAAAAACAAGTTTTCTGGTGTTTTCAACATTCCACAGTGCGTTTGATATGCAGAACCGGCGACATCTTGGATTTCGTCGGGTTTCAAGCTGAGATATGCATTTTCTACGATAATCTTGGTGAGACTTCTGTCAGAAGTATGCAGAATCATCGGGATCGCACTTTTCGAGCTATTTAATGCGAGAAACGCGTTGTCTGGTTGTTTTCACGACTCCACAGTGCGTTTGATATGCAGAACCGGCGACATCTTGATTTTCGTGATGTTTTCCAGCTGAGATATGGATTTTCTGCGATAATCTTGGTGAGACTTCAGTCAGAAGTATGCAGAATCATCTAGATCGCTCTTTTCAAGCTATTTAATGCGAAAAAACAAGTTTTCTGGTGTTTTCAACATTCCACAGTGCGTTTGATATGCAGAACCGGCGATATCTTGGATTTCGTCGGGTTTCAAGCTGAGATATGCATTTTCTACGATAATCTTGGTGAGACTTCTGTCAGAAGTATGCAGAATCTTCGAGATCGCTCTTTTCGAGCTACTTAATGCGACAAACACGATATCTGGTGTTTTCACCACTCCACAGTGCGTTTGATATGCAGAACCGGCGATATCTTGATTTTCGTGGTGTTTCCAGCTGAGATATGCATTTTCTGCGATAATCTTGGTGAGTCTTCTGTCAGAAGTATGCAGAATCATCTAGATCGCTCTTTTCGAGCTATTTAATGCGAGAAACACGTTTTCTGGTGTATTCGCCACTCCACAGTACGTTTGACATGCAGAACCGGCGATATCATGGTTTCGGTCGGGTTTCATACTGAGATATGCATTTTCTACGATAATCTTGGTGAGACTTCTGTCACAAGTATGCAGAATCTTCGAGAACGCTCTTTTCGAGCTACTTAATGCGAGAAACACGTTTTCTGGTGTTTTCACCACTCCACAGTACGTTTGATGTGCAGAACCGGAGATAACTTGGTTTTCGTGAGGTTTCAAGCTGAGATATGCATTTTCTGCGATTATCTTTGTGAGACTTCTGTCAGAAGTATGCATAATCATCGGGATCGCACTTCTCGAGCTACTTAATGCGAGAAACACGTTATCTGGTTGTTTTCACCACTCCACAGTGCGTTTGATTTGCAGTATCGGCGACATCTTGATTTTCGTGAGGTTTCAAGCTGAGATATGCATTTTCTGCGATAATCTTGGTGAGACTTCTGTCAGAAGTATGCAGAATCATCGGGATCGCTCTTTTCGAGCTATTTAATGCGAGAAACACGTTGTCTGGTTGTTTTCACGACTCCACAGTGCGTTTGATATGCAGAACCGGCGACATCTTAATTTTCGTGATGTTTCAAGCTGAGATATGGATTTTCTGCGATAATCTTGGTGACACTTCAGTCAGAAGTATGCAGAATCATCTAGATCGCTCTTTTCAAGCTATTTAATGCGAAAAATCAAGTTTTCTAGTGTTTTCACGACACCACAGTGCGTTTGATATCCAGAACCGGCGACATCTAGATTTTCGTGAGATTTCAACCTGAGATATGCATTTTCGTCGATAATCTAGGTGAGTCTTCTGTCAGTAGTATGCAGAATCATCGGGACCCCTCTTTTCGAGCTATTTAATGCGAGAAACACGTTATCTGTTGTTTTCACCACTCCGCAGTGCGTTTGATATGCAGAACCGGCGACATCTTGATTTTCGTGAGATTTCAACCTGAGATATGCATTTTCTACGATAATCTTGGTGAGCATTCCGTCAGAAGTATGCAGAATCTTCGAGATCGCTCTTTTCGAGCTATTTAATGCGAGAAACACGTTATCTGGTGTTTTCACGGCACCACAGTGCGTTTGATATCCAGAACAGGCGACATCTTGAATTTCGTGAGATTTCAACCTGAGATATGCATTTTCGTCGATAATCTTGGTGAGACTTCTGTCAGAAGTATGCAGAATCTTCGAGAACGCTCTTTTCGAGCTACATAATGCGAGAAACACGTTTTCTGGTGTTTTCACCACTCCACAGTACGTTTGATGTGCAGAACCGGAGATAACTTGGTTTTCGTGAGGTTTCAAGCTGAGATATGCATTTTCTGCGATTATCTTGGTGAGACTTCTGTCAGAAGTATGCATAATCATCGGGATCGCACTTCTCGAGCTATTTAATGCGAGAAACACGTTATCTGGTTGTTTTCACCACTCCACAGTGCGTTTGATTTGCAGAACCGGCGACATCTTGATTTTCGTGAGGTTTCAAGCTGAGATATGCATTTTCTGCGATAATCTTGGTGAGACTTCTGTCAGAAGTATGCAGAATCATCGGGATCGCTCTTTTCGAGCTATTTAATGCGAGAAACACGTTGTCTGGTTGTTTTCACGACTCCACAGTGCGTCTGATATGCAGAACCGGCTACATCTTAATTTTCGTGATGTTTCAAGCTGAGATATGGATTTTCTGCGATAATCTTGGTGACACTTCAGTCAGAAGTATGCAGAATCTTCGAGATCGCTCTTTTCGAGCTATTTAATGCGAGAAACACGTTATCTGGTGTTTTCACGGCACCACAGTGCGTTTGATATCCAGAACAGGCGACATCTTGAATTTCGTGAGATTTCAACCTGAGATATGCATTTTCGTCGATAATCTTGGTGAGACTTCTGTCAGAAGTATGCAGAATCTTCGAGAACGCTCTTTTCGAGCTACATAATGCGAGAAACACGTTTTCTGGTGTTTTCACCACTCCACAGTACGTTTGATGTGCAGAACCGGAGATAACTTGGTTTTCGTGAGGTTTCAAGCTGAGATATGCATTTTCTGCGATTATCTTGGTGAGACTTCTGTCAGAAGTATGTAGAATCATCTAGATCGCTCTTTTCGAGCTATTTAATGCGAGAAACACGTTATCTGGTTGTTTTCACCACTCCACAGTGCGTTTGATTTGCAGAACCGGCGACATCTTGATTTTCGTGAGGTTTCAAGCTGAGATATGCATTTTCTGCGATAATCTTGGTGAGACTTCTGTCAGAAGTATGCAGAATCATCGGGATCGCTCTTTTCGAGCTATTTAATGCGAGAAACACGTTGTCTGGTTGTTTTCACGACTCCACAGTGCGTTTGATATGCAGAACGGGCTACATCTTAATTTTCGTGATGTTTCAAGCTGAGATATGGATTTTCTGCGATAATCTTGGTGACACTTCAGTCAGAAGTATGCAGAATCATCTAGATCGCTCTTTTCAAGCTATTTAATGCGAAAAATCAAGTTTTCTAGTGTTTTCACGACACCACAGTGCGTTTGATATCCAGAACCGGCGACATCTAGATTTTCGTGAGATTTCAACCTGAGATATGCATTTTCGTCGATAATCTAGGTGAGTCTTCTGTCAGTAGTATGCAGAATCATCGGGACCCCTCTTTTCGAGCTATTTAATGCGAGAAACACGTTATCTGTTGTTTTCACCACTCCGCAGTGCGTTTGATATGCAGAACCGGCGACATCTTGATTTTCGTGAGATTTCAACCTGAGATATGCATTTTCTACGATAATCTTGGTGAGACTTCCGTCAGAAGTATGCAGAATCTTCGAGATCGCTCTTTTCGAGCTATTTAATGCGAGAAACACGTTGTCTGGTTGTTTTCATGACTCCACAGTGCGTTTGATATGCAGAACCGGCGACATCTTAATTTTCGTGATGTTTCAAGCTGAGATATGGATTTTCTGCGATAACCTTGGTGAGACTTCAGTCAGAGGTATGCAGAATCATCTAGATCGCTCTTTTCAAGCTATTTAATGCGAAAAAACAAGTTTTCTAGTGTTTTCAACATTCCACAGTGCGTTTGATATGCAGAACCGGCGACATCTTGGATTTCGTCGGGTTTCAAGCTGAGATATGCATTTTCTACGATAATCTTTGTGAGACTTCTGTCAGAAGTATGCAGAATCTTCGAGATCACTCTTTTCGAGCTACTTAATGCGAGAAACACGATATCTGGTGTTTTCACCACTCCACAGTGCGTTTGATATGCAGAACCGGCGATATCTTGATTTTCGTGGTGTTTCCAGCTGAGATATGCATTTTCTGCGATAATCTTGGTGAGTCTTCTGTCAGAAGTATGCAGAATCATCTAGATCGCTTATTTCGAGCTATTTAATGCGAGAAACACGTTTTCTGGTGTATTCACCACTCCACAGTGCGTTTGATATGCAGAACCGGCGACATCTTGGCTTTCGTCGGGTATCAAGCTGAGATATGCATTTTCAACGATAATCTTGGTGAGACTTCTGTCAGAAGTATGCAGAATCATCGGGATCGCTCTTTTCGAGCTATTTAATGCGAGAAACACGTTGTCTGGTTGTTTTCACGACTCCACAGTGCGTTTGATAAGCAGAACCGGCGACATCTTGATTTTCGTGATGTTTTCCAGCTGAGATATGGATTTTCTGCGATAATCTTGGTGAGACTTCAGTCAGAAGTATGCAGAATCATCTAGATCGCTCTTTTCAAGCTATTTAATGCGAAAAAACAATTTTTCTGGTGTTTTCAACATTCCACAGTGCGTTTGATATGCAGAACCGGCGACATCTTGGATTTCGACGGGTTTCAAGCTGAGATATGCATTTTCTACGATAATCTTGGTGAGACTTCTGTCAGAAGTATGCAGAATCTTCGAGATCGCTCTTTTCGAGCTATTTAATGCGAGAAACATGTTATCTGGTGTTTTCATCACTCCACAGGGCGTTTGATATGCAGAACCGGCGATATCTTGGTTTTCGTGGGGTTTCCAGCTGAGATACGCATTTTCTGCGATAATCTTGGTGAGACTTTAGTCAGAAGTATGCAGAATCATCTAGATCGCTCGTTTCGAGCTATTTAATGCGAAAAAACAAGTTTTCTGGTGTTTTGACCACTCCACAGTCCGTATGATATGTAGAGCCGCCGATAACTTGGTCTTCGCGGGGTTTCCAGCTGAAATATGCATTTTCTGCGATAATCTTGGTGGGTCTGCTGACAGAAGTATGCAGAATCATCTAGATCACTCTTTTCGAGCTACTTAATGCGAGAACCACGTTATCTGGTGTATTGACCACTCCCCAGTGCGTTTGATATGCAGAACCGGCGACATCTTGGTTTTCGTGGGGTTTCCAGCTGAAATATGCATTTTCAACGATAATCTTGCTGAGATTTCAGTCAGAAGTATGCAGAATCATCTAGATCGCTCGTTTCGAGCTATTTAATACGAAAAAACAAGTTTTCTGGTGTTTTCAACATTCCACAGTGCGTTTGATATGCAGAACCGGCAATATCTTGATTTTCGTGGTGTTTCCAGCTGAGATATGCATTTTCTGCGATAATATTCGTGAGACTTCAGTCAGAAGTATACAGAATCGTCTAGATCGCTCGTTTCGAGCTATTTAATGCGAGAAACACGTTATTTGGTGTATTGACCACTCCACAGGGCGTTTGATATGTAGAGCCGCCGATAACTTGGTTTTCGTGGGGTTTCCAGCTGAAATATGCATTTTCTGCGATAATCTTGGTGAGTCTTCTGTCAGAAGTATGCAGAATCATCGAGATCGCTCTAATTGAGCTATTTAATGCGAGAAACATGTTATCTGGTGTTTTCATCACTCCACAGGGCGTTGGATATGCAGAACCGGCGATATCTTGGTTTTCGTGGGGTTTCCAGCTGAGATATGCATTTTCTGCGATAATCTTTGTGAGACTTCTGTCAGAAGCATGCAGAATCATCGGGATCGCTCTTTTCGAGCTATTTAATGCGAGAAACACCTTATGTGGTGATTTCATAACTCCGCAGTGCGTTTGATATGCAGAACCGACGACATCTTGACTTTCGTCGGGTATCAAGCTGAGATATGCATTTTCTGCGATAATCTTGGTGTTTCATCTATGAGAAGTATGCAGAATCATCGTGAACGCTCATTTCGAGCTAGTTAATGCGAGAAACACGTTTTCTGGTGTTTTCACCACTCCACAGTGCGTCTGATATGCAGAACCGGCGATATCTTGGTTTTCGTGGGGTTTTCCAGCTGAGATATGCATTTTCTGCGATAATCTTGGTGAGACTTCTGTCAGAAGTTTGCAGAATCGTCTAGATCGCTCGTTTCGAGCTATTTAATGCGAAAAAACAAGTTTTCTGGTGTTTTGACCACTCCACAGTGCGTTTGATATGTAGAGCCGCCGATAACTTGGTTTTCGTGGGGTTTCCAGCTGAAATATGCATTTTCTGCGATAATATTGGTAAGACTTCAGTCAGAAGTATGCGGAAACATCGAGATCGCTCTTTTCGAGCTATTTAATGCGAGAAACACGTTATCTGGTGTATTGACCACTCCACAGTGCGTTTGATATGCAGAACCGGCGCCATCTTGATTTTCGTGAGGTTTCAAGCTGAGATATGCATTTTCTGCGATAATATTGGTGAGACTTCAGTCAGAAGTATACAGAATCTTCGAGATCGCTCTTTTCGAGCTACTTAATGCGAGAAACACGATATCTGGTGTTTTCACCACTCCACAGTGCGTTTGATATGCAGAAACGGCGATATCTTGATTTTCGTGGTGTTTCCAGCTGAGATATGCATTTTCAACGATAATCTTGCTGAGATTTCAGTCAGAAGTATGCAGAATCATCTAGATCGCTCGTTTCGAGCTATTTAATACGAAAAAACAAGTTTTCTGGTGTTTTCAACATTCCACAGTGCGTTTGATATGCAGAACCGGCAATATCTTGATTTTCGTGGGGTTTCCAGCTGAGATATGCATTTTCTGCGATAATATTCGTGAGACTTCAGTCAGAAGTATACAGAATCGTCTAGATCGCTCGTTTCGAGCTATTTAATGCGAGAAACACGTTATTTGGTGTATTGACCACTCCACAGGGCGTTTGATATGTAGAGCCGCCGATAACTTGGTTTTCGTGGGGTTTCCAGCTGAAATATGCATTTTCTGCGATAATCTTGGTGAGTCTTCTGTCAGAAGTATGCAGAATCATCGAGATCGCTCTAATTGAGCTATTTAATGCGAGAAACATGTTATCTGGTGTTTTCATCACTCCACAGGGCGTTGGATATGCAGAACCGGCGATATCTTGGTTTTCGTGGGGTTTCCAGCTGAGATATGCATTTTCTGCGATAATCTTTGTGAGACTTCTGTCAGAAGCATGCAGAATCATCGGGATCGCTCTTTTCGAGCTATTTAATGCGAGAAACACCTTATGTGGTGATTTCATAACTCCGCAGTGCGTTTGATATGCAGAACCGACGACATCTTGACTTTCGTCGGGTATCAAGCTGAGATATGCATTTTCTGCGATAATCTTGGTGTTTCATCTATGAGAAGTATGCAGAATCATCGTGAACGCTCATTTCGAGCTAGTTAATGCGAGAAACACGTTTTCTGGTGTTTTCACCACTCCACAGTGCGTCTGATATGCAGAACCGGCGATATCTTGGTTTTCGTGGGGTTTTCCAGCTGAGATATGCATTTTCTGCGATAATCTTGGTGAGACTTCTGTCAGAAGTTTGCAGAATCATCTAGATCGCTCGTTTCGAGCTATTTAATGCGAAAAAACAAGTTTTCTGGTGTTTTGACCACTCCACAGTGCGTTTGATATGTAGAGCCGCCGATAACTTGGTTTTCGTGGGGTTTCCAGCTGAAATATGCATTTTCTGCGATAATATTGGTAAGACTTCAGTCAGAAGTATGCGGAAACATCGAGATCGCTCTTTTCGAGCTATTTAATGCGAGAAACACGTTATCTGGTGTATTGACCACTCCACAGTGCGTTTGATATGCAGAACCGGCGCCATCTTGATTTTCGTGAGGTTTCAAGCTGAGATATGCATTTTCTGCGATAATATTGGTGAGACTTCAGTCAGAAGTATACAGAATCTTCGAGATCGCTCTTTTCGAGCTACTTAATGCGAGAAACACGATATCTGGTGTTTTCACCACTCCACAGTGCGTTTAATATGCAGAAACGGCGATATCTTGATTTTCGTGGTGTTTCCAGCTGAGATATGCATTTTCTGCGATAATCTTGGTGAGTCTTCTGTCAGAAGTATGCAGAATCATCTAGATCGCTTATTTTGAGCTATTTAATGCGAGAAACACGTTTTCTGGTGTATTCACCACTCCACAGCGCGTTTGATATGCAGAACCGGCGACATCTTGGATTTCGTCGGGGTTCATACTGAGATATGCATTTTCTACGATAATCTAGGTGAGACTTCTGTCAGAAGTATGCAGAATCATCGAGATCGCTCTTTTCGAGCTATTTAATGCGAAAAACTCGTTTTCTGGTGTATTCACCACTCCACAGTACGTTTGACATGCAGAACCGGCGGAATCTTGCTTTTCGTGGGTTTTCAAGCTGAGATATGCTTTTTCTGCGATAATCATGGTGAGACTTCTGTCAGAAGTATGCAGAATCTTCGAGAACGCTGTTTTCGAGCTACATAATGCGAGAAACACGTTATCTGGTGTTTTCACCACTCCACAGTGCGTTTGATATGCAGAACCAGCGACATCTTGGCTTTCGTCGGGTATCAAGCTGAGATATGCATTTTCAACGATTATCTTGGTGAGACTTCTGTCAGAAGTATGCAGAATCATCGGGATCGCTCTTTTCGAGCTATTTAATGCGAGAAACACGTTGTCTGGTTGTTTTCACGACTCCACAGTGCGTTTGATATGCAGAACCGGCGACATTTTTATTTTCGTGATGTTTTCCAGCTGAGATATGGATTTTCTGCGATAATCTTGGTGAGACTTTAGTCACAAGGATGCAGAATCTTCGAGAACGCTGTTTTCGAGCTACATAATGCGAGAAACACGTTATCTGGTGTTTTCACCACTCCACAGTGCGTTTGATATGCAGAACCGGCGACATCTTGGATTTCGTCGGGGTTCATACTGAGATATGCATTTTCTACGATAATCTTGGTGAGACTTCTGTCAGAAGTATGCAGAATCATCGAGATCGCTCTTTTCGAGCTACTTAATGCGAGAAACACGATATCTGGTGTTTTCACCACTCCACAGTGCGTTTGATATGCAGAACCGGCGATATCTTGATTTTCGTGGTGTTTCCAGCTGAGATATGCATTTTCTGCGATAATCTTGGTGAGTCTTCTGTCAGAAGTATGCAGAATCATCTAGATCGCTTATTTCGAGCTATTTAATGCGAGATACACGTTTTCTGGTGTATTCACCACTCCACAGTGCGTTTGATATGCAGAACCGGCGACATCTTGGATTTCGTCGGGGTTCATACTGAGATATGCATTTTCTGCGATAATCTTGGTGAGTCTTCTGTCAGAAGTATGCAGAATCATCGAGATCGCTCTAATTGAGCTATTTAATGCGAGAAACATGTTATCTGGTGTTTTCATCACTCCACAGGGCGTTGGATATGCAGAACCGGCGATATCTTGGTTTTCGTGGGGTTTCCAGCTGAGATATGCATTTTCTGCGATAATCTTTGTGAGACTTCTGTCAGAAGCATGCAGAATCATCGGGATCGCTCTTTTCGAGCTATTTAATGCGAGAAACACCTTATGTGGTGATTTCATAACTCCGCAGTGCGTTTGATATGCAGAACCGACGACATCTTGACTTTCGTCGGGTATCAAGCTGAGATATGCATTTTCTGCGATAATCTTGGTGTTTCATCTATGAGAAGTATGCAGAATCATCGTGAACGCTCATTTCGAGCTAGTTAATGCGAGAAACACGTTTTCTGGTGTTTTCCCACTCCACAGTGCGTCTGATATGCAGAACCGGCGATATCTTGGTTTTCGTGGGGTTTTCCAGCTGAGATATGCATTTTCTGCGATAATCTTGGTGAGACTTCTGTCAGAAGTTTGCAGAATCATCTAGATCGCTCGTTTCGAGCTATTTAATGCGAAAAAACAAGTTTTCTGGTGTTTTGACCACTCCACAGTGCGTTTGATATGTAGAGCCGCCGATAACTTGGTTTTCGTGGGGTTTCCAGCTGAAATATGCATTTTCTGCGATAATATTGGTAAGACTTCAGTCAGAAGTATGCGGAAACATCGAGATCGCTCTTTTCGAGCTATTTAATGCGAGAAACACGTTATCTGGTGTATTGACCACTCCACAGTGCGTTTGATATGCAGAACCGGCGCCATCTTGATTTTCGTGAGGTTTCAAGCTGAGATATGCATTTTCTGCGATAATATTGGTGAGACTTCAGTCAGAAGTATACAGAATCTTCGAGATCGCTCTTTTCGAGCTACTTAATGCGAGAAACACGATATCTGGTGTTTTCACCACTCCACAGTGCGTTTGATATGCAGAAACGGCGATATCTTGATTTTCGTGGTGTTTCCAGCTGAGATATGCATTTTCAACGATAATCTTGCTGAGATTTCAGTCAGAAGTATGCAGAATCATCTAGATCGCTCGTTTCGAGCTATTTAATACGAAAAAACAAGTTTTCTGGTGTTTTCAACATTCCACAGTGCGTTTGATATGCAGAACCGGCAATATCTTGATTTTCGTGGGGTTTCCAGCTGAGATATGCATTTTCTGCGATAATATTCGTGAGACTTCAGTCAGAAGTATACAGAATCGTCTAGATCGCTCGTTTCGAGCTATTTAATGCGAGAAACACGTTATTTGGTGTATTGACCACTCCACAGGGCGTTTGATATGTAGAGCCGCCGATAACTTGGTTTTCGTGGGGTTTCCAGCTGAAATATGCATTTTCTGCGATAATCTTGGTGAGTCTTCTGTCAGAAGTATGCAGAATCATCGAGATCGCTCTAATTGAGCTATTTAATGCGAGAAACATGTTATCTGGTGTTTTCATCACTCCACAGTGCGTTGGATATGCAGAACCGGCGATATCTTGGTTTTCGTGGGGTTTCCAGCTGAGATATGCATTTTCTGCGATAATCTTTGTGAGACTTCTGTCAGAAGCATGCAGAATCATCGGGATCGCTCTTTTCGAGCTATTTAATGCGAGAAACACCTTATGTGGTGATTTCATAACTCCGCAGTGCGTTTGATATGCAGAACCGACGACATCTTGACTTTCGTCGGGTATCAAGCTGAGATATGCATTTTCTGCGATAATCTTGGTGTTTCATCTATGAGAAGTATGCAGAATCATCGTGAACGCTCATTTCGAGCTAGTTAATGCGAGAAACACGTTTTCTGGTGTTTTCACCACTCCACAGTGCGTCTGATATGCAGAACCGGCGATATCTTGGTTTTCGTGGGGTTTTCCAGCTGAGATATGCATTTTCTGCGATAATCTTGGTGAGACTTCTGTCAGAAGTTTGCAGAATCATCTAGATCGCTCGTTTCGAGCTATTTAATGCGAAAAAACAAGTTTTCTGGTGTTTTGACCACTCCACAGTGCGTTTGATATGTAGAGCCGCCGATAACTTGGTTTTCGTGGGGTTTCCAGCTGAAATATGCATTTTCTGCGATAATATTGGTAAGACTTCAGTCAGAAGTATGCGGAAACATCGAGATCGCTCTTTTCGAGCTATTTAATGCGAGAAACACGTTATCTGGTGTATTGACCACTCCACAGTGCGTTTGATATGCAGAACCGGCGCCATCTTGATTTTCGTGAGGTTTCAAGCTGAGATATGCATTTTCTGCGATAATATTGGTGAGACTTCAGTCAGAAGTATACAGAATCTTCGAGATCGCTCTTTTCGAGCTACTTAATGCGAGAAACACGATATCTGGTGTTTTCACCACTCCACAGTGCGTTTGATATCCAGAACCGGCGACATCTAGATTTTAGTGAGATTTCAACCTGAGATATGCATTTTCGTCGATAATCTAGGTGAGTCTTCTGTCAGTAGTATGCAGAATCATCGGGACCCCTCTTTTCGAGCTATTTAATGCGAGAAACACGTTATCTGTTGTTTTCACCACTCCGCAGTGCGTTTGATATGCAGAACCGGCGACATCTTGGCTTTCGTCGGGTATCAAGCTGAGATATGCATTTTCTACGATAATCTTGGTGAGACTTCTGTCAGAAGTATGCAGAATCTTCGAGATCGCTCTTTTCGAGCTACTTAATGCGAGAAATACGATATCTGGTGTTTTCACCACTCCACAGTGCGTTTGATATGCAGAACCGGCGATATCTTGATTTTCGTGGTGTTTCCAGCTGAGATATGCATTTTCTGCGATAATCTTGGTGAGTCTTCTGTCAGAAGTATGCAGAATCATCTAGATCGCTTATTTTGAGCTATTTAATGCGAGAAACACGTTTTCTGGTGTATTCACCACTCCACAGCGCGTTTGATATGCAGAACCGGCGACATCTTGGATTTCGTCGGGGTTCATACTGAGATATGCATTTTCTACGATAATCTAGGTGAGACTTCTGTCAGAAGTATGCAGAATCATCGAGATCGCTCTTTTCGAGCTATTTAATGCGAAAAACTCGTTTTCTGGTGTATTCACCACTCCACAGTACGTTTGACATGCAGAACCGGCGGAATCTTGCTTTTCGTGGGTTTTCAAGCTGAGATATGCTTTTTCTGCGATAATCATGGTGAGACTTCTGTCAGAAGTATGCAGAATCTTCGAGAACGCTGTTTTCGAGCTACATAATGCGAGAAACACGTTATCTGGTGTTTTCACCACTCCACAGTGCGTTTGATATGCAGAACCAGCGACATCTTGGCTTTCGTCGGGTATCAAGCTGAGATATGCATTTTCAACGATTATCTTGGTGAGACTTCTGTCAGAAGTATGCAGAATCATCGGGATCGCTCTTTTCGAGCTATTTAATGCGAGAAACACGTTGTCTGGTTGTTTTCACGACTCCACAGTGCGTTTGATATGCAGAACCGGCGACATTTTTATTTTCGTGATGTTTTCCAGCTGAGATATGGATTTTCTGCGATAATCTTGGTGAGACTTTAGTCACAAGGATGCAGAATCTTCGAGAACGCTGTTTTCGAGCTACATAATGCGAGAAACACGTTATCTGGTGTTTTCACCACTCCACAGTGCGTTTGATATGCAGAACCGGCGACATCTTGGATTTCGTCGGGGTTCATACTGAGATATGCATTTTCTACGATAATCTTGGTGAGACTTCTGTCAGAAGTATGCAGAATCATCGAGATCGCTCTTTTCGAGCTACTTAATGCGAGAAACACGATATCTGGTGTTTTCACCACTCCACAGTGCGTTTGATATGCAGAACCGGCGATATCTTGATTTTCGTGGTGTTTCCAGCTGAGATATGCATTTTCTGCGATAATCTTGGTGAGTCTTCTGTCAGAAGTATGCAGAATCATCTAGATCGCTTATTTCGAGCTATTTAATGCGAGATACACGTTTTCTGGTGTATTCACCACTCCACAGTGCGTTTGATATGCAGAACCGGCGACATCTTGGATTTCGTCGGGGTTCATACTGAGATATGCATTTTCTGCGATAATCTTGGTGAGTCTTCTGTCAGAAGTATGCAGAATCATCGAGATCGCTCTAATTGAGCTATTTAATGCGAGAAACATGTTATCTGGTGTTTTCATCACTCCACAGGGCGTTGGATATGCAGAACCGGCGATATCTTGGTTTTCGTGGGGTTTCCAGCTGAGATATGCATTTTCTGCGATAATCTTTGTGAGACTTCTGTCAGAAGCATGCAGAATCATCGGGATCGCTCTTTTCGAGCTATTTAATGCGAGAAACACCTTATGTGGTGATTTCATAACTCCGCAGTGCGTTTGATATGCAGAACCGACGACATCTTGACTTTCGTCGGGTATCAAGCTGAGATATGCATTTTCTGCGATAATCTTGGTGTTTCATCTATGAGAAGTATGCAGAATCATCGTGAACGCTCATTTCGAGCTAGTTAATGCGAGAAACACGTTTTCTGGTGTTTTCCCACTCCACAGTGCGTCTGATATGCAGAACCGGCGATATCTTGGTTTTCGTGGGGTTTTCCAGCTGAGATATGCATTTTCTGCGATAATCTTGGTGAGACTTCTGTCAGAAGTTTGCAGAATCATCTAGATCGCTCGTTTCGAGCTATTTAATGCGAAAAAACAAGTTTTCTGGTGTTTTGACCACTCCACAGTGCGTTTGATATGTAGAGCCGCCGATAACTTGGTTTTCGTGGGGTTTCCAGCTGAAATATGCATTTTCTGCGATAATATTGGTAAGACTTCAGTCAGAAGTATGCGGAAACATCGAGATCGCTCTTTTCGAGCTATTTAATGCGAGAAACACGTTATCTGGTGTATTGACCACTCCACAGTGCGTTTGATATGCAGAACCGGCGCCATCTTGATTTTCGTGAGGTTTCAAGCTGAGATATGCATTTTCTGCGATAATATTGGTGAGACTTCAGTCAGAAGTATACAGAATCTTCGAGATCGCTCTTTTCGAGCTACTTAATGCGAGAAACACGATATCTGGTGTTTTCACCACTCCACAGTGCGTTTGATATGCAGAAACGGCGATATCTTGATTTTCGTGGTGTTTCCAGCTGAGATATGCATTTTCAACGATAATCTTGCTGAGATTTCAGTCAGAAGTATGCAGAATCATCTAGATCGCTCGTTTCGAGCTATTTAATACGAAAAAACAAGTTTTCTGGTGTTTTCAACATTCCACAGTGCGTTTGATATGCAGAACCGGCAATATCTTGATTTTCGTGGGGTTTCCAGCTGAGATATGCATTTTCTGCGATAATATTCGTGAGACTTCAGTCAGAAGTATACAGAATCGTCTAGATCGCTCGTTTCGAGCTATTTAATGCGAGAAACACGTTATTTGGTGTATTGACCACTCCACAGGGCGTTTGATATGTAGAGCCGCCGATAACTTGGTTTTCGTGGGGTTTCCAGCTGAAATATGCATTTTCTGCGATAATCTTGGTGAGTCTTCTGTCAGAAGTATGCAGAATCATCGAGATCGCTCTAATTGAGCTATTTAATGCGAGAAACATGTTATCTGGTGTTTTCATCACTCCACAGTGCGTTGGATATGCAGAACCGGCGATATCTTGGTTTTCGTGGGGTTTCCAGCTGAGATATGCATTTTCTGCGATAATCTTTGTGAGACTTCTGTCAGAAGCATGCAGAATCATCGGGATCGCTCTTTTCGAGCTATTTAATGCGAGAAACACCTTATGTGGTGATTTCATAACTCCGCAGTGCGTTTGATATGCAGAACCGACGACATCTTGACTTTCGTCGGGTATCAAGCTGAGATATGCATTTTCTGCGATAATCTTGGTGTTTCATCTATGAGAAGTATGCAGAATCATCGTGAACGCTCATTTCGAGCTAGTTAATGCGAGAAACACGTTTTCTGGTGTTTTCACCACTCCACAGTGCGTCTGATATGCAGAACCGGCGATATCTTGGTTTTCGTGGGGTTTTCCAGCTGAGATATGCATTTTCTGCGATAATCTTGGTGAGACTTCTGTCAGAAGTTTGCAGAATCATCTAGATCGCTCGTTTCGAGCTATTTAATGCGAAAAAACAAGTTTTCTGGTGTTTTGACCACTCCACAGTGCGTTTGATATGTAGAGCCGCCGATAACTTGGTTTTCGTGGGGTTTCCAGCTGAAATATGCATTTTCTGCGATAATATTGGTAAGACTTCAGTCAGAAGTATGCGGAAACATCGAGATCGCTCTTTTCGAGCTATTTAATGCGAGAAACACGTTATCTGGTGTATTGACCACTCCACAGTGCGTTTGATATGCAGAACCGGCGCCATCTTGATTTTCGTGAGGTTTCAAGCTGAGATATGCATTTTCTGCGATAATATTGGTGAGACTTCAGTCAGAAGTATACAGAATCTTCGAGATCGCTCTTTTCGAGCTACTTAATGCGAGAAACACGATATCTGGTGTTTTCACCACTCCACAGTGCGTTTGATATGCAGAAACGGCGATATCTTGATTTTCGTGGTGTTTCCAGCTGAGATATGCATTTTCTGTGATAATCTTGGTGAGTCTTCTGTCAGAAGTATGCAGAATCATCTAGATCGCTCTTTTCGAGCTACTTAATGCGAGAAACACGATATCTGGTGTTTTCACCACTCCACAGTGCGTTTGATATGCAGAAACGGCGATATCTTGATTTTCGTGGTGTTTCCAGCTGAGATATGCATTTTCTGTGATAATCTTGGTGAGTCTTCTGTCAGAAGTATGCAGAATCATCTAGATCGCTCTTTTCGAGCTATTTAATGCGAGAAACACGTTTTCTGGTGTATTCGCCACTCCACAGTACGTTTGACATGCAGAACCGGCGACATCTTAATTTTCGTGATGTTTCAAGCTGAGATATGGATTTTCTGCGATAATCTTGGTGAGACTTCAGTCAGAGGTATGCAGAATCATCTAGATCGCTCTTTTCAAGCTATTTAATGCGAAAAAACAAGTTTTCTAGTGTTTTCACGACACCACAGTGCGTTTGATATCCAGAACCGGCGACATCTAGATTTTAGTGAGATTTCAACCTGAGATATGCATTTTCGTCGATAATCTAGGTGAGTCTTCTGTCAGTAGTATGCAGAATCATCGGGACCCCTCTTTTCGAGCTATTTAATGCGAGAAACACGTTATCTGTTGTTTTCACCACTCCGCAGTGCGTTTGATATGCAGAACCGGCGACATCTTGATTTTCGTGAGATTTCAACCTGAGATATGCATTTTCTACGATAATCTTGGTGAGACTTCCGTCAGAAGTATGCAGAATCTTCGAGATCGCTCTTTTCGAGATATTTAATGCGAGAAACACGTTATCTGGTGTTTTCACGACACCACAGTGCGTTTGATATCCAGAACAGGCGACATCTTGAATTTCGTGAGATATCAACCTGAGATATGCATTTTCGTCGATAATCTTGGTGAGACTTCTGTCAGAAGTATGCAGAATCTTCGAGAACGCTCTTTTCGAGCTACATAATGCGAGAAACACGTCATCTGGTGTTTTCACCACTCCACAGTGCGTTTGATATGCAGAACCAGCGACATCTTGGCTTTCGTCGGGTATCAAGCTGAGATATGCATTTTCTACGATAATCTTGGTGAGACTTCTGTCAGAAGTATGCAGAATCTTCGAGATCGCTCTTTTCGAGCTACTTAATGCGAGAAATACGATATCTGGTGTTTTCACCACTCCACAGTGCGTTTGATATGCAGAACCGGCGATATCTTGATTTTCGTGGTGTTTCCAGCTGAGATATGCATTTTCTGCGATAATCTTGGTGAGTCTTCTGTCAGAAGTATGCAGAATCATCTAGATCGCTTATTTTGAGCTATTTAATGCGAGAAACACGTTTTCTGGTGTATTCACCACTCCACAGCGCGTTTGATATGCAGAACCGGCGACATCTTGGATTTCGTCGGGGTTCATACTGAGATATGCATTTTCTACGATAATCTAGGTGAGACTTCTGTCAGAAGTATGCAGAATCATCGAGATCGCTCTTTTCGAGCTATTTAATGCGAAAAACTCGTTTTCTGGTGTATTCACCACTCCACAGTACGTTTGACATGCAGAACCGGCGGAATCTTGCTTTTCGTGGGTTTTCAAGCTGAGATATGCTTTTTCTGCGATAATCATGGTGAGACTTCTGTCAGAAGTATGCAGAATCTTCGAGAACGCTGTTTTCGAGCTACATAATGCGAGAAACACGTTATCTGGTGTTTTCACCACTCCACAGTGCGTTTGATATGCAGAACCAGCGACATCTTGGCTTTCGTCGGGTATCAAGCTGAGATATGCATTTTCAACGATTATCTTGGTGAGACTTTTGTCAGAAGTATGCAGAATCATCGGGATCGCTCTTTTCGAGCTATTTAATGCGAGAAACACGTTGTCTGGTTGTTTTCACGACTCCACAGTGCGTTTGATATGCAGAACCGGCGACATTTTTATTTTCGTGATGTTTTCCAGCTGAGATATGGATTTTCTGCGATAATCTTGGTGAGACTTTAGTCACAAGGATGCAGAATCTTCGAGAACGCTGTTTTCGAGCTACATAATGCGAGAAACACGTTATCTGGTGTTTTCACCACTCCACAGTGCGTTTGATATGCAGAACCGGCGACATCTTGGATTTCGTCGGGGTTCATACTGAGATATGCATTTTCTACGATAATCTTGGTGAGACTTCTGTCAGAAGTATGCAGAATCATCGAGATCGCTCTTTTCGAGCTACTTAATGCGAGAAACACGATATCTGGTGTTTTCACCACTCCACAGTGCGTTTGATATGCAGAACCGGCGATATCTTGATTTTCGTGGTGTTTCCAGCTGAGATATGCATTTTCTGCGATAATCTTGGTGAGTCTTCTGTCAGAAGTATGCAGAATCATCTAGATCGCTTATTTCGAGCTATTTAATGCGAGATACACGTTTTCTGGTGTATTCACCACTCCACAGTGCGTTTGATATGCAGAACCGGCGACATCTTGGATTTCGTCGGGGTTCATACTGAGATATGCATTTTCTGCGATAATCTTGGTGAGTCTTCTGTCAGAAGTATGCAGAATCATCGAGATCGCTCTAATTGAGCTATTTAATGCGAGAAACATGTTATCTGGTGTTTTCATCACTCCACAGGGCGTTGGATATGCAGAACCGGCGATATCTTGGTTTTCGTGGGGTTTCCAGCTGAGATATGCATTTTCTGCGATAATCTTTGTGAGACTTCTGTCAGAAGCATGCAGAATCATCGGGATCGCTCTTTTCGAGCTATTTAATGCGAGAAACACCTTATGTGGTGATTTCATAACTCCGCAGTGCGTTTGATATGCAGAACCGACGACATCTTGACTTTCGTCGGGTATCAAGCTGAGATATGCATTTTCTGCGATAATCTTGGTGTTTCATCTATGAGAAGTATGCAGAATCATCGTGAACGCTCATTTCGAGCTAGTTAATGCGAGAAACACGTTTTCTGGTGTTTTCACCACTCCACAGTGCGTCTGATATGCAGAACCGGCGATATCTTGGTTTTCGTGGGGTTTTCCAGCTGAGATATGCATTTTCTGCGATAATCTTGGTGAGACTTCTGTCAGAAGTTTGCAGAATCATCTAGATCGCTCGTTTCGAGCTATTTAATGCGAAAAAACAAGTTTTCTGGTGTTTTGACCACTCCACAGTGCGTTTGATATGTAGAGCCGCCGATAACTTGGTTTTCGTGGGGTTTCCAGCTGAAATATGCATTTTCTGCGATAATATTGGTAAGACTTCAGTCAGAAGTATGCGGAAACATCGAGATCGCTCTTTTCGAGCTATTTAATGCGAGAAACACGTTATCTGGTGTATTGACCACTCCACAGTGCGTTTGATATGCAGAACCGGCGCCATCTTGATTTTCGTGAGGTTTCAAGCTGAGATATGCATTTTCTGCGATAATATTGGTGAGACTTCAGTCAGAAGTATACAGAATCTTCGAGATCGCTCTTTTCGAGCTACTTAATGCGAGAAACACGATATCTGGTGTTTTCACCACTCCACAGTGCGTTTGATATGCAGAAACGGCGATATCTTGATTTTCGTGGTGTTTCCAGCTGAGATATGCATTTTCAACGATAATCTTGCTGAGATTTCAGTCAGAAGTATGCAGAATCATCTAGATCGCTCGTTTCGAGCTATTTAATACGAAAAAACAAGTTTTCTGGTGTTTTCAACATTCCACAGTGCGTTTGATATGCAGAACCGGCAATATCTTGATTTTCGTGGGGTTTCCAGCTGAGATATGCATTTTCTGCGATAATATTCGTGAGACTTCAGTCAGAAGTATACAGAATCGTCTAGATCGCTCGTTTCGAGCTATTTAATGCGAGAAACACGTTATTTGGTGTATTGACCACTCCACAGGGCGTTTGATATGTAGAGCCGCCGATAACTTGGTTTTCGTGGGGTTTTCCAGCTGAGATATGCATTTTCTGCGATAATCTTGGTGAGACTTCTGTCAGAAGTTTGCAGAATCATCTAGATCGCTCGTTTCGAGCTATTTAATGCGAAAAAACAAGTTTTCTGGTGTTTTGACCACTCCACAGTGCGTTTGATATGTAGAGCCGCCGATAACTTGGTTTTCGTGGGGTTTCCAGCTGAAATATGCATTTTCTGCGATAATATTGGTAAGACTTCAGTCAGAAGTATGCGGAAACATCGAGATCGCTCTTTTCGAGCTATTTAATGCGAGAAACACGTTTTCTGGTGTATTCGCCACTCCACAGTACGTTTGACATGCAGAACCGGCGACATCTTAATTTTCGTGATGTTTCAAGCTGAGATATGGATTTTCTGCGATAATCTTGGTGAGACTTCAGTCAGAGGTATGCAGAATCATCTAGATCGCTCTTTTCAAGCTATTTAATGCGAAAAAACAAGTTTTCTAGTGTTTTCACGACACCACAGTGCGTTTGATATCCAGAACCGGCGACATCTAGATTTTAGTGAGATTTCAACCTGAGATATGCATTTTCGTCGATAATCTAGGTGAGTCTTCTGTCAGTAGTATGCAGAATCATCGGGACCCCTCTTTTCGAGCTATTTAATGCGAGAAACACGTTATCTGTTGTTTTCACCACTCCGCAGTGCGTTTGATATGCAGAACCGGCGACATCTTGATTTTCGTGAGATTTCAACCTGAGATATGCATTTTCTACGATAATCTTGGTGAGACTTCCGTCAGAAGTATGCAGAATCTTCGAGATCGCTCTTTTCGAGATATTTAATGCGAGAAACACGTTATCTGGTGTTTTCACGACACCACAGTGCGTTTGATATCCAGAACAGGCGACATCTTGAATTTCGTGAGATATCAACCTGAGATATGCATTTTCGTCGATAATCTTGGTGAGACTTCTGTCAGAAGTATGCAGAATCTTCGAGAACGCTCTTTTCGAGCTACATAATGCGAGAAACACGTCATCTGGTGTTTTCACCACTCCACAGTGCGTTTGATATGCAGAACCAGCGACATCTTGGCTTTCGTCGGGTATCAAGCTGAGATATGCATTTTCTACGATAATCTTGGTGAGACTTCTGTCAGAAGTATGCAGAATCTTCGAGATCGCTCTTTTCGAGCTACTTAATGCGAGAAATACGATATCTGGTGTTTTCACCACTCCACAGTGCGTTTGATATGCAGAACCGGCGATATCTTGATTTTCGTGGTGTTTCCAGCTGAGATATGCATTTTCTGCGATAATCTTGGTGAGTCTTCTGTCAGAAGTATGCAGAATCATCTAGATCGCTTATTTTGAGCTATTTAATGCGAGAAACACGTTTTCTGGTGTATTCACCACTCCACAGCGCGTTTGATATGCAGAACCGGCGACATCTTGGATTTCGTCGGGGTTCATACTGAGATATGCATTTTCTACGATAATCTAGGTGAGACTTCTGTCAGAAGTATGCAGAATCATCGAGATCGCTCTTTTCGAGCTATTTAATGCGAAAAACTCGTTTTCTGGTGTATTCACCACTCCACAGTACGTTTGACATGCAGAACCGGCGGAATCTTGCTTTTCGTGGGTTTTCAAGCTGAGATATGCTTTTTCTGCGATAATCATGGTGAGACTTCTGTCAGAAGTATGCAGAATCTTCGAGAACGCTGTTTTCGAGCTACATAATGCGAGAAACACGTTATCTGGTGTTTTCACCACTCCACAGTGCGTTTGATATGCAGAACCAGCGACATCTTGGCTTTCGTCGGGTATCAAGCTGAGATATGCATTTTCAACGATTATCTTGGTGAGACTTCTGTCAGAAGTATGCAGAATCATCGGGATCGCTCTTTTCGAGCTATTTAATGCGAGAAACACGTTGTCTGGTTGTTTTCACGACTCCACAGTGCGTTTGATATGCAGAACCGGCGACATTTTTATTTTCGTGATGTTTTCCAGCTGAGATATGGATTTTCTGCGATAATCTTGGTGAGACTTTAGTCACAAGGATGCAGAATCTTCGAGAACGCTGTTTTCGAGCTACATAATGCGAGAAACACGTTATCTGGTGTTTTCACCACTCCACAGTGCGTTTGATATGCAGAACCGGCGACATCTTGGATTTCGTCGGGGTTCATACTGAGATATGCATTTTCTACGATAATCTTGGTGAGACTTCTGTCAGAAGTATGCAGAATCATCGAGATCGCTCTTTTCGAGCTACTTAATGCGAGAAACACGATATCTGGTGTTTTCACCACTCCACAGTGCGTTTGATATGCAGAACCGGCGATATCTTGATTTTCGTGGTGTTTCCAGCTGAGATATGCATTTTCTGCGATAATCTTGGTGAGTCTTCTGTCAGAAGTATGCAGAATCATCTAGATCGCTTATTTCGAGCTATTTAATGCGAGATACACGTTTTCTGGTGTATTCACCACTCCACAGTGCGTTTGATATGCAGAACCGGCGACATCTTGGATTTCGTCGGGGTTCATACTGAGATATGCATTTTCTACGATAATCTTGGTGAGACTTCTGTCAGAAGTATGCAGAATCATCGAGATCGCTCTTTTCGAGCTATTTAATGCGAAAAACTCGTTTTCTGGTGTATTCACCACTCCACAGTACGTTTGACATGCAGAACCGGCGGAATCTTGCTTTTCGTGGGTTTTCAAGCTGAGATATGCTTTTTCTGCGATAATCATGGTGAGACTTCTGTCAGAAGTATGCAGAATCTTGGAGAACGCTGTTTTCGAGCTACATAATGCGAGAAACACGTTATCTGGTGTTTTCACCACTCCACAGTGCGTTTGATATGCAGAACCAGCGACATCTTGGCTTTCGTCGGGTATCAAGCTGAGATATGCATTTTCAACGATTATCTTGGTGAGACTTCTGTCAGAAGTATGCAGAATCATCGGGATCGCTCTTTTCGAGCTACATAATGCGAGAAACACGTTATCTGGTGTTTTCACCACTCCACAGTGCGTTTGATATGCAGAACCAGCGACATCTTGGCTTTCGTCGGGTATCAAGCTGAGATATGCATTTTCTACGATAATCTTGGTGAGACTTCCGTCAGAAGTATGCAGAATCTTCGAGATCGCTCTTTTCGAGATATTTAATGCGAGAAACACGTTATCTGGTGTTTTCACGACACCACAGTGCGTTTGATATCCAGAACAGGCGACATCTTGAATTTCGTGAGATATCAACCTGAGATATGCATTTTCGTCGATAATCTTGGTGAGACTTCTGTCAGAAGTATGCAGAATCTTCGAGAACGCTCTTTTCGAGCTACATAATGCGAGAAACACGTTATCTGGTGTTTTCACCACTCCACAGTGCGTTTGATATGCAGAACCAGCGACATCTTGGCTTTCGTCGGGTATCAAGCTGAGATATGCATTTTCAACGATAATCTTGGTGAGACTTCTGTCAGAAGTATGCAGAATCATCGGGATCGCTCTTTTCGAGCTATTTAATGCGAGAAACACGTTGTCTGGTTGTTTTCACGACTCCACAGTGCGTTTGATATGCAGAACCGGCGACATCTTAATTTTCGTGATGTTTCAAGCTGAGATATGGATTTTCTGCGATAATCTTGGTGAGACTTCAGTCAGAGGTATGCAGAATCATCTAGATCGCTCTTTTCAAGCTATTTAATGCGAAAAAACAAGTTTTCTAGTGTTTTCAACATTCCACAGTGCGTTTGATATGCAGAACCGGCGACATCTTGGATTTCGTCGGGTTTCAAGCTGAGATATGCATTTTCTACGATAATCTTGGTGAGACTTCTGTCAGAAGTATGCAGAATCTTCGAGATCGCTCTTTTCGAGCTACTTAATGCGAGAAACACGATATCTGGTGTTTTCACCACTCCACAGTGCGTTTGATATGCAGAACCGGCGATATCTTGATTTTCGTGGTGTTTCCAGCTGAGATATGCATTTTCTGCGATAATCTTGGTGAGTCTTCTGTCAGAAGTATGCAGAATCATCTAGATCGCTTATTTTGAGCTATTTAATGCGAGAAACACGTTTTCTGGTGTATTCACCACTCCACAGTGCGTTTGATATGCAGAACCGGCGACATCTTGATTTTCGTGAGGTTTCAAGCTGAGATATGGATTTTCTATGATAATCTTGGTGAGACTTCAGTCAGAAGTATGCAGAATCATCTAGATCGCTCTTTTCAAGCTATTTATTGCGAAAAAACAATTTTTCTGGTGATTTCAACATTCCACAGTGCGTTTTATTTGCAGAACCGGCGATATCTTGATTTTCGTGGTGTTTCCACCTGAGATATGCATTTTCTGCGATGATCTTGGTGAGTGATCTGTCAGAAGTATGGAGAATCATCGAGATCCCTTTTTTCGAGCTATTTAATTCGAGAAACACGTTATCTGGTGTTTTCACCACTCCACAGTGCGTTCGATATGCAGAACCGGCGACATCTTGGATTTCGTCGGGTTTCAAGCTGAGATGTGCATTTTCTACGATAATCTTGATGAGACTTCTGTCAGATGTATGCAGAATCTTCGAGATCGCTCCTTTCGAGCTATTTAATGCGAGAAACACGTTTTCTGGCGTATTCACCACTCCACAGTACGTTTGTCATGCAGAACCGGCGAAATCTTGCTTTTCGTGGGTTTTCAAGCTGAGATATGCATTTTCTGCGATAATCTTGGTGAGACTTCTGTCAGAAGTATGCAGAATCTTCGAGAACGCTCTTTTCGAGCTGCTTAATGCGAGAAACACGTTTTCTGGTGTTTTCACCACTCCACAGTACGATTGATGTGCAGAACCGACGACATCTTGGATTTCGTCGGGTTTCAAGCTGAGATATGCTTTTTCTGCGATGATCTTGGTGAGTGATCTGTCAGAAGTATGGAGAATCATCGAGATCCCTTTTTTCGAGCTATTTAATGCGAGAAAAACGTTATCTGGTGTTTTCACCACTCCACAGTACGTTTGACATGCAGAACCGGCGAAATCTTGCTTTTCGTGGGTTTTCAAGCTGAGATATGCATTTTCTGCGATAATCTTGGTGAGACTTCTGTCAGAAGTATGGAGAATCATCGAGATCCCTTTTTTCGAGCTATTTAATTCGAGAAACACGTTATCTGGTGTTTTCACGACTCCACAGTGCGTTTGATATGCAGAACCGGCGACATCTTGATATTCGTGAGGTTTCAAGCTGAGATATGGATTTTCTACGATAATCTTGGTGAGACTTCAGTCAGAAGTATGCAGAATCATCTAGATGGCTCTTTTCAAGCTATTTAATGCGAAAAAACTAGTTTTCTGGTGTTTTCAACATTCCACAGTGCGTTTTATATGCAGAACCGGCGATATCTTGATTTTCGTTGTGTTTCCAGCTGAGATATGCATTTTCTGCGATAATCTTGGTGAGTCTTCTGTCAGAAGTATGCAGAATCATCGAGATCCCTTTTTTCGAGCTATTTAATGCGAGAAACACTTTGTCTGGTTGTTTTCACGACTCCACAGTGCGTTTGATATGCAGAACCGGCGACATCTCGATTTTCGTGAGGTTTCAAGCTGAGATATGGATTTTTTACGTTAATCTTGGTGAGACTTCAGTCAGAAGTATGCAGAATCATCTAGATCGCTCTTTTCAAGCTATTTAATGCGAAAAAACAAGTTTTCTGGTGTTTTCAACATTCCACAGTGCGTCTTATATGCAGAACCGGCGACATCTTGATTTTCGTGGTGTTTCCAGCTGAGATATGCATTTTCTGCGATGATCTTGGTGAGTGATCTGTCAGAAGTATGCAGAATCATCGAGATCCCTTTTTTCGAGCTATTTAATGCGAGAAACATGTTATCTGGTGTTTTCACCACTCCACAGTGCGTTCGATATGCAGAACCGGCGACATCTTGGATTTCGTCGGGTTTCAAGCTGAGATATGCATTTTC
Organism: Anthophora plumipes; assembly: GCA_951804975.1. Classification (NCBI taxonomy): domain Eukaryota; kingdom Metazoa; phylum Arthropoda; class Insecta; order Hymenoptera; family Apidae; genus Anthophora; species Anthophora plumipes. The sequence goes on from CATORF010000112.1 coordinate 278,600, forward strand.
TACGATAATCTTGATGAGACTTCTGTCAGAAGTATGCAGAATCTTCGAGGTCGCTCTTTTCGAGCTATTTAATGCGAGAAACACGTTTTCTGGCGTATTCACCACTCCACAGTACGTTTGACATGCAGAACCGGCGAAATCTTGCTTTTCGTGGGTTTTCAAGCTGAGATATGCATTTTCTGGGATAATCTTGGTGAGACTTCTGTCAGAAGTATGCAGAATCTTCGAAAACGCTCTTTCCGAGCTACATAATGCGAGAAACACGTTATCTCTTGTTTCCACTACTCCACAGTGCGTTTGATATGCAGAACCAGCGACATCTTGGCTTTCGTCGGGTATCAAGATGAGATATGCATTTTCAACGATAATCTTGGTGAGACTTTTGTCAGAAGTATGCAGAATCATGGGTATCGCTCTTTTCGAGCTATTTAATGCGAGAAACACGTTGTCTGGTTGTTTTCACGACTCCACAGTGCGTTTGATATGCAGAACCGGCGACATCTTGATATTCGTGAGGTTTCAAGCTGAGATATGGATTTTCTACGATAATCTTGGTGAGACTTCAGTCAGAAGTATGCAGAATCATCTAGATGGCTCTTTTCAAGCTATTTAATGCGAAAAAACAAGTTTTCTGGTGTTTTCAACATTCCACAGTGCGTTTTATATGCAGAACCGGCGATATCTTGATTTTCGATGTGTTTCCAGCTGAGATATGCATTTTCTGTGATAATCTTGGTGAGTCTTCTGTCAGAAGTATGCAGAATCATGGGGATCGCTCTCTTCGAGCTATTTAATGCGAGAAACACGTTGTCTGGTTGTTTTCACGACTCCACAGTGCGTTTGATATGCAGAACCGGCGACATCTTGATATTCGTGAGGTTTTAAGCTGAGATATGGATTTTCTACGATAATCTTGGTGAGACTTCAGTCAGAAGTATGCAGAATCATCTAGATCGCTCTTTTCAAGCTATTTAATGCGAAAAAACAAGTTTTCTGGTGTTTTCAACATTCCACAGTGCGTTTTATATGCAGAACCGGCGATATCTTGATTTTCGTTGTGTTTCCAGATGAGATATGCATTTTCTGCGATAATCTTGGTGAGTCTTCTGTCAGAAGTATGCAGAATCATCGAGATCCCTTTTTTCGAGCTATTTAATGCAAGAAACACGTTGTCTGGTTGTTTTCACGACTCCACAGTGCGTTTGATATGCAGAACCGGCGACATCTTGATTTTCGTGAGGTTTCAAGCTGAGATATGGATTTTTTACGTTAATCTTGGTGAGACTTCAGTCAGAAGTATGCAGAATTATCTAGATCGCTCTTTTCAAGCTATTTAATGCGAAAAAACAAGTTTTCTGGTGTTTTCTCCACTCCACAGTGCGTTTGATATGCAGAACCGGCGACATCTTGGATTTCGTCGGGTTTCAAGCTGGGATATGCATTTTCTACGTTAATCTTTGTGAGACTTCTGTCAGAAGTATGCAGAATCTTCGAGATTGCTCGTTTCGAGCTACTTATTGCGAGAAACGCGATATCTGGTGTTTTCACCACTCCACAGTACGTTTGACATGCAGAACCGGCGAAATCTAGCATTTCGTGGGTTTTCAAGCTGAGATATGCATTTTCTGCGATAATCTTGGTGAGACTTCTGTCAGAAGTATGCAGAATCTTCGAAAACGCTCTTTTCGAGCTACATAATGCGAGAAACACGTTATCTCTTGTTTCCACTACTCCACAGTGCGTTTGATATGCAGAACCAGCGACATCTTGGCTTTCGTCGGGTATCAAGATGAGATATGCATTTTCAACGATAATCTTGGTGAGACTTTTGTCAGAAGTATGCAGAATCATGGGGATCGCTCTTTTCGAGCTATTTAATGCGAGAAACACGTTGTCTGGTTGTTTTCACGACTCCACAGTGCGTTTGATATGCAGAACCGGCGACATCTTGATATTCGTGAGGTTTCAAGCTGAGATATGGATTTTCTACGATAATCTTGGTGAGACTTCAGTCAGAAGTATGCAGAATCATCTAGATGGCTCTTTTCAAGCTATTTAATGCGAAAAAACAAGTTTTCTGGTGTTTTCAACATTCCACAGTGCGTTTTATATGCAGAACCGGCGATATCTTGATTTTCGTTGTGTTTCCAGATGAGATATGCATTTTCTGCGATAATCTTGGTGAGTCTTCTGTCAGAAGTATGCAGAATCATGGGGATCGCTCTCTTCGAGCTATTTAATGCGAGAAACACGTTGTCTGGTTGTTTTCACGACTCCACAGTGCGTTTGATATGCAGAACCGGCGACATCTTGATATTCGTGAGGTTTCAAGCTGAGATATGGATTTTTTACGTTAATCTTGGTGAGACTTCAGTCAGAAGTATGCAGAATTATCTAGATCGCTCTTTTCAAGCTATTTAATGCGAAAAAACAAGTTTTCTGGTGTTTTCACCACTCCACAGTGCGTTTGATATGCAGAACCGGCGACATCTTGGATTTCGTCGTGTTTCAAGCTGGGATATGCATTTTCTACGTTAATCTTTGTGAGACTTCTGTCAGAAGTATGCAGAATCTTCGAGATTACTCGTTTCGAGCTACTTATTGCGAGAAACGCGATATCTGGTGTTTTCACCACTCCACAGTACGTTTGACATGCAGAACCGGCGAAATCTAGCATTTCGTGGGTTTTCAAGCTGAGATATGAATTTTCTGCGATAATCTTGGTGTGACTTCAGTCAGAAGTATGCAGAATCATCGAGATCGCCCTTTTCGAGCTATTTAATGTGAAAAAACAAGTTTTCTGGTGTTTTCAACATTCCACAGTGCGTTTTATATGCAGAACCGGCGATATCTTGGTTTCGGTCGGGGTTCAAGCTGAGATATGCATTTTCTACGATAATCTTGGTGAGACTTCTGTCAGAAGTATGCAGAATCTGCGAGAACGCTCTTTTCGAGCTACATAATGCGAGAAGCACGTTATATGGTGTATTCACCACTCCACAGTGCGTTTGATATGCAGAACCGGCGACATCTTGGCTTTCGTCGGGTATCAAGCTGAGATATGCATTTTCAACGATAATCTTGGTGAGACTTCTGTCAGAAGTATGCAGAATCATCGGGATCGCTGTTTTCGAGCTATTTCATGCGAGAAACACGTTGTCTGGTTGTTTTCACTACTCCACAGTGCGTTTGATATGCAGAACCGGCGACATCTTGATTTTCGTGAGGTTTCAAGCTGACATATGGATTTTCTATGATAATCTTGGTGAGACTTCAGTCAGAAGTATGCAGAATCATCTAGATCGCTCTTTTCAAGCTATTTAATGCGAAAAAACAATTTTTCTGGTGTTTCCACCACTCCACAGTGCGTTTGATATGCAGAACCGGCGACATCTTGGATTTCGTCGGGTTTCAAGCTGAGATATGAATTTTCTACGATAATCTTGGTGAGACTTCTGTCAGAAGTATGCACAATCTTCGAGATCGCTCTTTTCGAGCTATTTAATGTGAGAAACACGTTTTCTGGTGTATTCACCACTGCACAGTACGTTTGACATGCAGAACCGGCGAAATCTTGCTTTTCGTGGGTTGTCAAGCTGAGATATGCATTTTCTGCGATAATCTTGGTGAGACTTCTGTAAGAAGTATGCAGAATCTTTGAGAACGCTCTTTTCGAGCTACATAATGCGAGAAACACGTTATCTGGTGTTTTCACCACTCCACAGAGCGTTTGATATGCAGAACCAGCAACATCTTGGCTTTCGTCGGGTATCAAGCTGAGATATGCATTTTCAACGATAATCTTGGTGAGACTTCTGTCAGAGATATGCAGAATCATCGGGATCGCTCTTTTCGAGCTATTTAATGCGAGAAACACGTTGTCTGGTGTTTTCAACATTCCACAGTGCGTTTGATATGCAGAACCGGCGATATCTTGTTTTTCGTGGTGTTTCCAGCTGAGATATGCATTTTCTGCGATGATCTTTGTGAGACTTCAGTCAGAAGTATGCAGCATCTTCGAGAACGCACTTTTCGAGCTACATAATGCGAGAAACACGTTATCTGGTGTTTACACCACTCCACAGTGCGTTTGATATGCAGTACCGGCGACATCTTGGCTTTCGTCGGATATCAAGCTGAGATATGCATTTTCAACGATAATCTTGGTGAGACTTCTGTCAGAAGTATGCAGAATCATCGGGATCGCTCTTTTCGAGCTATTTCATGCGAGAAACACGTTGTCTGGTTGTTTTCACGACTCCACAGTGCGTTTGATATGCAGAACCGGCGACATCTTGATATTCGTGAGGTTTCAAGCTGAGATATGGATTTTCTACGATAATCTTGGTGAGACTTTTGTCAGAAGTATGCAGAATCATGGGGATCGCTCTTTTCGAGCTATTTAATGCGAGAAACACGTTGTCTGGTTGTTTTCACGACTCCACAGTGCGTTTGATATGCAGAACCGGCGACATCTTGATATTCGTGAGGTTTCAAGCTGAGATATGGATTTTCTACGATAATCTTGGTGAGACTTCAGTCAGAAGTATGCAGAATCATCTAGATGGCTCTTTTCGAGCTATTTAATGCGAGAAACACGTTATCTGGTGTTTCCACTACTCCACAGTGCGTTTGATATGCAGAACCAGGTGACATCTTGGCTTTCGTCGGGTATCAAGCTGAGATATGCATTTTCAACGATAATCTTGGTGAGACTTCTGTCAGAAGTATGCAGAATCATCGGGATCACTCTTTTCGAGCTATTTAATGCGAGAAACACGTTGTCTGGTTGTTTTCACGACTCCACAGTGCGTTTAATATGCAGAACCGGCGACATCTTGAATTTCGTGAGGTTTCAAGCTGAGATATGGATTTTCTACGATAATCTTGGTGAGACTTCAGTCAGAAGTATGCAGAATCATCTAGATCGCTCTTTTCAAGCTATTTAATGCGAAAAAACAAGTTTTCTGTTGTTTTCAACATTCCACAGTGCGTTTTATATGCAGAACCGGCGATATCTTGATTTTCGTTGTGTTTCCAGCTGAGATATGCATTTTCTGCGATAATCTTGGTGAGTCTTCTGTCAGAAGTATGCAGAATCATCGAGATCCCTTTTTTCGAGCTATTTAATGCGAGAAACACGTTGTCTGGTTGTTTTCACGACTCCACAGTGCGTTTGATATGCAGAACCGGCGACATCTTGATTTTCGTGAGGTTTCAAGCTGAGATATGGATTTTTTACGTTAATCTTGGTGAGACTTCAGTCAGAAGTATGCAGAATCATCTAGATCGCTCTTTTCAAGCTATTTAATGCGAAAAAGCAAGTGTTCTGGTGTTTTCAACATTCCACAGTGCGTCTTATATGCAGAACCGGCGATATCTTGATTTTCGTGGTGTTTCCAGCTGAGATATGCATTTTCTGCGATAATCTTGGTGAGTCTTCTGTCAGAAGTATGCAGAATCATCGAGATCCCTTTTTTCGAGCTATTTAATGCGAGAAACACGTTATCTGGTGTTTTCACCACTCCACAGTGCGTTTGATATGCAGTACCGGCGACATCTTGGATTTCGTCGGGGTTCAAGCTGAGATATGCATTTTCTACGATAATCTTGGTGAGACATCAGTCAGAAGGATGCAGAATCATCGGGATCGCTCCTTTCGAGCTATTTAATGCGAGAAACACGTTATCTGGTGTTTTCACCACTCCACAGTACGTTTGACATGCAGAACCGGCGAAATCTAGCATTTCGTGGGTTTTCAAGCTGAGATATGAATTTTCTGCGATAATCTTGGTGTGACTTCAGTCAGAAGTATGCAGAATCATCGAGATCGCCCTTTTCGAGCTATTTAATGTGAAAAAACAAGTTTTCTGGTGTTTTCAACATTCCACAGTGCGTTTTATATGCAGAACCGGCGATATCTTGGTTTCGGTCGGGGTTCAAGCTGAGATATGCATTTTCTACGATAATCTTGGTGAGACTTCTGTCAGAAGCATGCAGAATCTGCGAGAACGCTCTTTTCGAGCTACATAATGCGAGAAACACGTTATATGGTGTATTCACCACTCCGCAGTGCGTTTGATATGCAGAACCGGCGACATCTTGGCTTTCGTCGGGTATCAAGCTGAGATATGCATTTTCAACGATAATCTTGGTGAGACTTCTGTCAGAAGTATGCAGAATCATCGGGATCGCTGTTTTCGAGCTATTTCATGCGAGAAACACGTTGTCTGGTTGTTTTCACTACTCCACAGTGCGTTTGATATGCAGAACCGGCGACATCTTGATTTTCGTGAGGTTTCAAGCTGACATATGGATTTTCTATGATAATCTTGGTGAGACTTCAGTCAGAAGTATGCAGAATCATCTAGATCGCTCTTTTCAAGCTATTTAATGCGAAAAAACAATTTTTCTGGTGTTTCCACCACTCCACAGTGCGTTTGATATGCAGAACCGGCGACATCTTGGATTTCGTCGGGTTTCAAGCTGAGATATGCATTTTCTACGATAATCTTGGTGAGACTTCTGTCAGAAGTATGCAGAATCTTCGAGATCGCTCTTTTCGAGCTATTTAATGTGAGAAACACGTTTTCTGGTGTATTCACCACTGCACAGTACGTTTGACATGCAGAACCGGCGAAATCTTGCTTTTCGTGGGTTGTCAAGCTGAGATATGCATTTTCTGCGATAATCTTGGTGAGACTTCTGTAAGAAGTATGCAGAATCTTTGAGAACGCTCTTTTCGAGCTACATAATGCGAGAAACACGTTATCTGGTGTTTTCACCACTCCACAGAGCGTTTGATATGCAGAACCAGCAACATCTTGGCTTTCGTCGGGTATCAAGCTGAGATATGCATTTTCAACGATAATCTTGGTGAGACTTCTGTCAGAAATATGCAGAATCATCGGGATCGCTCTTTTCGAGCTATTTAATGCGAGAAACACGTTGTCTGGTGTTTTCAACATTCCACAGTGCGTTTGATATGCAGAACCGGCGATATCTTGTTTTTCGTGGTGTTTCCAGCTGAGATATGCATTTTCTGCGATGATCTTTGTGAGACTTCAGTCAGAAGTATGCAGCATCTTCGAGAACGCACTTTTCGAGCTACATAATGCGAGAAACACGTTATCTGGTGTTTACACCACTCCACAGTGCGTTTGATATGCAGTACCGGCGACATCTTGGCTTTCGTCGGGTATCAAGCTGAGATATGCATTTTCAACGATAATCTTGGTGAGACTTCTGTCAGAAGTATGCAGAATCATCGGGATCGCTGTTTTCGAGCTATTTCATGCGAGAAACACGTTGTCTGGTTGTTTTCACTACTCCACAGTGCGTTTGATATGCAGAACCGGCGACATCTTGATTTTCGTGAGGTTTCAAGCTGAGATATGGATTTTCTATGATAATCTTGGTGAGACTTCAGTCAGAAGTATGCAGAATCATCTAGATCGCTCTTTTCAAGCTATTTAATGCGAAAAAACAATTTTTCTGGTGTTTTCAACATTCCACAGTGCGTTTGATATGCAGAACCGGCGATATCTTGTTTTTCGTGGTGTTTCCAGCTGAGATATGCATTTTCTGCGATGATCTTGGTGAGTGATCTGTCAGAAGTATGCAGAATCATCGAGATCCCTTTTTTCGAGCTATTTAATGCGAGAAACACGTTATCTGGTGTTTTCACCACTCCACAGTGCGTTCGATATGCAGAACCGGCGACATCTTGGATTTCGTCGGGTGTCAAGCTGAGATATGCATTTTCTACGATAATCTTGATGAGACTTCTGTCAGAAGTATGCAGAATCTTCGAGATCGCCCTTTTCGAGCTATTTAATGCGAGAAACACGTTTTCTGGCGTATTCACCACTACACAGTACGTTTGACATGCAGAACCGGCGAAATCTTGCTTATCGTGGGTTTTCAAGCTGAGATATACATTTTCTGCGATAATCTTGGTGAGACTTCTGTCAGAAGTATGCAGAATCTTCGAAAACGCTCTTTTCGAGCTATTTAATGCGAGAAACACGTTATCTGGTGTTTCCACTACTCCACAGTGCGTTTGATATGCAGAACCAGGTGACATCTTGGCTTTCGTCGGGTATCAAGCTGAGATATGCATTTTCAGCGATAATCTTGGTGAGACTTCTGTCAGAAGTATGCAGAATCATCGGGATCACTCTTTTCGAGCTATTTAATGCGAGAAACACGTTGTCTGGTTGTTTTCACGACTCCACAGTGCGTTTGATATGCAGAACCGGCGACATCTTGAATTTCGTGAGGTTTCACGAAACTCTGAACTTCACTCACTTCTGACTGAAGTCTCACGAAGATTATGGCAGAAAATGCATATCTCAGCTTGAATCCCGAACGTAACCAAGATATCTGCGGTTCTGCATGTCAAACGCACTGTGGAGTGGCGAAAACACCAGATAACGTGTTTCTCGAATTAAGTAGCTCGAAAAGAGCGATCTCGATGATTCTGCATACTTCTGACAGAAGTCTCACCAAGATAATCGCAGAAAATGCATATCTCACCTTGAAACCTCACGAAAATCAAGATGACGCCGGTTCTGCATATCAAACGCACTGTGGAGTGGTGAAAACAACCAGATAACGAGTTTCTCGCATTAAATAGTTCGAAAAGAACGATCTCGATGATTCTGCATACTTCTGACAGAAGTCTCACCAAGATAATCGCAGAAAATGCATATCTCACCTTGAAACCTCACGAAAATCAAGATGACGCCAGTTCTGCATATCAAACGCACTGTGGAGTGGTGAAAACAACCAGATAACGAGTTTCTCGCATTAAATAGCTCGAAAAGAGCGTTCCCGATGATTCTGCATACTTCTGACAGAAGTCTCACCAAGATTATCGTAGAAAATGCATATCCCAGCTTGATACCCGACGAAAGCCAAGATGTCGCCGGTTCTGCATATCAAACGCACTGTGGAGTGGTGAAAACACCAGATAACGTGTTTCTCGCATTAAACAGCTCGAAAAGAGCGATCTCGATGATTCTGCATACTTCTGACAGAAGTCTCACCAAGATAATCGCAGAAAATGCATATCTCACCTTGAAACCTCACGAAAATCAAGATGACGCCGGTTCTGCATATCAAACGCACTGTGGAGTGGTGAAAACAACCAGATAACGAGTTTCTCGCATTAAATAGCTCGAAAAGAGCGTTCCCGATGATTCTGCATACTTCTGACAGAAGTCTCACCAAGATTATCGTAGAAAATGCATATCCCAGCTTGATACCCGACTAAAGCCAAGATGTCGCCCGTTCTGCATATCAAACGCACTGTGGAGTGGTGAAAACACCATATAACGTGTTTCTCGCGATAAATAGCTCCACAAGAGCGATCTAGATGATTCTGCATACTTCTGACTGAAGTCTCACGAAGATTATCGCAGAAAATGCATATCTCAGCTTGAATCCCGAACGTAACCAAGATATATGCGGTTCTGCATGTCAAACGCACTGTGGAGTGGCGAAAACACCAGATAACGTGTTTCTCGAATTAAGTAGCTCGAAAAGAGCGATCTCGATGATTCTGCATACTTCTGACAGAAGTCTCACCAAGATAATCGCAGAAAATGCATATCTCACCTTGAAACCTCACGAAAATCAAGATGACGCCGGTTCTGCATATCAAACGCACTGTGGAGTGGTGAAAACAACCAGATAACGAGTTTCTCGCATTAAATAGCTCGAAAAGAGCGTTCCCGATGATTCTGCATACTTCTGACAGAAGTCTCACCAAGATTATCGTAGAAAATGCATATCCCAGCTTGATACCCGACGAAAGCCAAGATGTCGCCGGTTCTGCATATCAAACGCACTGTGGAGTGGTGAAAACACCAGATAACGTGTTTCTCGCATTAAACAGCTCGAAAAGAGCGTACTCGATGATTCTGCATACTTCTGACAGAAGAATCACCAAGATTATCGCAGAAAATGCTTGTCTCAGCTTGAAACCCGGCCGAAACCAGGATATCTTCGGTTCTGCATGTCAAACGTACTGTGGAGTGGTGAATACACCAGAAAACGTGTTTCTCGCATTAAGTAGCTCGAAAAGAGCGTTCTCGAAGATTCTGCATACTTCTGACTGATGTCTCACCACTATTATCGCAGAAAATGCGTATCTCAGCTGGAAACCCGACGAAAACAACGATGTCGCCGGTTCTGCATATCAAACGCACTGTGGAGTCGTGAAACCAACCAGACAACGTGTTTCTCGCATTAAATAGCTCGAAAAGAGCGATCCCGATGATTCTGCATACTTCTGACAGAAGTCTCACCAAGATTATCGTTGAAAATGCATATCTCAGCTTGATACCCGACCTAAACCAAGATATCTCCTGTTCTGCATGTCAAACGTACTGTGGTGTGGTGAATACACCAGAAAACGTGTTTCTCGCTTTAAATAGCTCGAAAAGAGCGATCCCGCTGATTCTGCATACGTCTGACAGAAGTCTCACCAAGATTATCGTAAAAAATGCATATCTCAGCTTGAAACCCCACGAAAACCAAGATATCGCCGGTTCTGCATATCAAACCAACTGTGGAGTGGTGAAAACCCCGGATAACGTGTTTCTCGCATTAAATAGCTCGATAAGTGCGATCTCGATGATTCTGCATACTTCGAACAGAAGTGTCAACAAGATTATCGCAGAAAATGCATATTTCAGCTTGAAACCCCACGAAAACCAAGATATCTACTGTTCTGCATATCAAACGCACTGTGGTATGGTGAAAACACCAGATAACGTGTTTCTCGCACTAACTAGCTCGAAAAGAGCGATCTCGATGATTCAGCATACTTCGGACAGAAGTCTCACCAAGATTATCGTAAAAAATGCATATCTCAGCTTGAAACCCCACGAAAGCCAAGATATCGCTGGTTCTGCATATCAAACGAACTGTGGAGTGGTGAAAACACCGGATAAGGTTTTTCTCGCATTAACTAGCTCGAAAAGAGCGATCTCGATGTTTCAGCATACTTCGGACAGAAGTCTCACCAAGATTACCGCAGAAAATGTATATCTCAGCTTGAAACCCCACGAAAACCAAGATATCGCCGGTTCTGCATATCATACGCACTGTGGAGTGGTGAAAACACCAGATAACGTGTTTCTCGCATTAAATAGCTCGAAACGAGCGATCTCGATGATTAAGCATACTTCGAACAGAAGTCTCACCAAGATTATCGTAAAAAATGCATATCTCAGCTGGAAACACCACGAAAAACAAGATACCGCCGGTTCTGCATATCAAACGCACTGTGGAATGTTGAAAACACCAGAAAAATTGTTTTTTCGCATTAAATAGCTTGAAAAGAGCGATCTAGATGATTCTGCATACTTCTGACTGAAGTCTCACAAAGATTATCATAGAAAATCCATATCTCAGCTTGAAATCTCACGAAAATCAAGATGTCGCCGGTTCTGCATATCAAACGCACTGTGGAGTAGTGAAAACAACCAGACAACGTGTTTCTCGCATGAAATAGCTCGAAAACAGCGATCCCGATGATTCTGCATACTCCTGACAGAAGACTCACCATGGTTATCGTAGAAAATGCATATCTCAGCTTGAAATCTCACGAAAATCAAGATGTCGCCTGTTCTGCATATCAAACGCACTGTGGAGTGGTGAAAACACCAGATAACGTGTTTCTCGCATTAAATAGCTCGAAAAGAGGGGTCTCGATGATTCTGCATCCTACTGACAGAAGACTCACCAATATTATAGCAGAAAATGCATATCTCAGCTTGAAACCTCACGAAAATCAAGATGTCGCCGGTTCTGCATATCAAACGCACTGTGGAGTCGTGAAACCAACCAGACAACGTGTTTCTCGCATTAAATAGCTCGAAAAGAGCGATCCCGATGATTCTGCACACTTCTGACAGAAGTCTCACCAAGATTATCGTTGAAAATGCATATCTCAGCTTGATACCCGACCTAAACCAAGATATCTCCTGTTCTGCATGTCAAACGTACTGTGGAGTGGTGAATACACCAGAAAACGTGTTTCTCGCGTTAAATAGCTCGAAAAGAGCGATCTAGATGATTCTACATACTTCTGACAGAAGACTCACCAAGATTATCGCAGAAAATGCATATATCAGCTGGAAACACCACGAAAATCAAGATATCGCCGGTTCTGCATATAAAACGCACTGTGGAATGTTGACAACACCAGAAAACTTGTTTTTTCGCATTAAATAGCTCGAAACGAGCGATCTCGATGATTCTGCATACTTCTGACTGAAGTCTCACCAAGATTATCGTAAAAAATGCATATCTCAGCTTGAAACCCCACGAAAACCAAGATATCGCTGGTTATGCATTTCAGACGCACTGTGGAGTGGTGAAAAAACCAGAAAACGTGTTTCTCGCATTAAGTAGCTCGAAAAGAGCGTTCTCGATGATTCTGCATACTTCTCATAGATGAAACACCAAGATTATCGCAGAAAATGCATATATCAGCTGGAAACCCCACGAAAACCACGTTATCGGCGGTTCTACATATCAAACGCACTGTGGAGTGGTCAAAACACCAGATAACGTGTTTCCCGCATTGAATAGCTCGAAAAGAGCGATCTCGATGATTCTGTATACTTCGGACAGAAGTCTCACCAAGATTATCGCAGAAAATGCATATCTCAGCTTGAAACCCCACGAAAACCAAGATATCGCTGGTTCTGCATGTCAAACGCACTGTCGAGTGGTGAAAACACCAGATAACGTTTTTCTCGCATTAAATAGCTCGAAAAGAAGGATCTCGATGATTCTGCATACTTCTGACTGAAGTCTCACCAAGATTATCGCAGAAAATGCATATCTCAGCTTGAAACCCCACGAAAACCCAGATATCGCCGGTTCTGCATATCAATCCAACTGTGGAGTTGTGAAAACACCAGACAACGTGTTTCTCGCACTAACTAGCTCGAAAAGAGCGATCTCGATGATTCAGCATACTTCGGACAGAAGTCTCACCAAGATTATCGCAGAAAATGCATATCTCAGCTTGAAACCCTACGAAAACCAAGATTTCGCCGGTTCTGCATATCATACGCACTGTGGAGTGGTGAAAACTCCAGATATCGTGTTTCTCGCATTAAATAGCTCGAAACGAGCGATCTCGATGATTAAGCATACTTCGGACAGAAGTCTCACCAAGATTATCGTAAAAAATGCATATCTCAGCTTGAAACCCCACGAAAACCCAGATATCGCCGGTTCTGCATATCAATCCAACTGTGGAGTTGTGAAAACACCAGACAACGTGTTTCTCGCATTAAATAGCTCGAAAAGAGCGATCTAGATGATTCTGCATACTTCGGACAGAAGTCTCACCAAGATTATCGCAGAAAATGCATATCTCACCTTGAAACCTCACGAAAATCAAGATTACGCCGGTTCTGCATATCAAACGCACTGTGGAGTGGTGAAAACAACCAGATAACGAGTTTCTCGCATTAAATAGCTCGAAAAGAGCGATCCCGATGATTCTGCATACTTCTGACAGAAGTCTCACCAAGATTATCGTAGAAAATGCATATCCCAGCTTGATACCCGACGAAAGCCAAGGTGTCGCCGGTTCTGCATATCAAACGCACTGTGGAGTGGTGAAAACACCAGATAACGTGTTTGTCGCATTAAACAGCTCGAAAAGAGCGTACTCGATGATTCTGCATACTTCGGACAGAAGTCTCACGAAGATTATCGCAGAAAATGCATATCTCAGCTTGAAACCCCACGAAAACCAAGATATCGCCGGTTCTGCATATCATACGCACTGTGGAGTGGTGAAAACACCAGATAACGTGTTTCTCGCGTTAAATAGCTCGAAACGAGCGATCTCGATGATTAAGCATACTTCGGACAGGAGTCTCACCAAGATTATCGTAAAAAATGCATATCTCAGCTTGAAACCCCACGAAAACCAAGATATCGCTGGATCTGCATATCAAACGCACTGTGGAGTGCTGAATGCACCAGATAACGTGTTTGCCGCATTAAATAGCTCGAATAGAGCGATCTCGATGTTTCAGCATACTTCGGACAGAAGTCTCACCAAGCTTATCGCAGAAAATGCATATCTCAGCTTGAAACCCCACCAAAACCAAGATATCGCCAGTTCTGCATATCAGACGCACTGTGGAGTGGTGAAAACACCAGATAACGTGTTTCTCGCATTAAGTAGCTCGAAACGAGGGATCTCGATGATTAAGCATACTTCGGACAGAAGTCTCACCAAGATTATCGTAAAAAATGCATATCTCAGCTTGAAACCCCACGAAAACCAAGATATCGCTGGTTCTGCATATCAAACGCACTGTGGAGTGCAGAAAGCACCAGATAACGTGTTTGCCGCATTAAATAGCTCGAATAGAGCGATCTCGATGATTCTGCATACTTCGGACAGAAGTCTCACCAAGATTATCGTAAAAAATGCATATCTCAGCTTGAAACCCCACGAAAACCAAGATATCGCTGGTTATGCATTTCAGACGCACTGTGGAGTGGTGAAAAAACCAGAAAACGTGTTGCTCGCATTAAGTAGCTCGAAAAGAGCGTTCTTGATGATTCTGCATACTTCTCATAGATGAAACACCAAGATTATCGCAGAAAATGCATATATCAGCTGGAAACCCCACGAAAACCACGTTATCGGCGGTTCTACATATCAAACGCACTGTGGAGGGGTCAAAACACCAGATAACGTGTTTCCCGCATTAAATAGCTCGAAAAGAGCGATCTCGATGATTCTGTATACTTCGGACAGAAGTCTCACCAAGATTATCGCAGAAAATTTATATCTCAGCTTGAAACCCCACGAAAACAAGATATCGCTGGTTCTGCATGTCAAACGCACTGTCGAGTGGTGAAAACACCAGATAACGTTTTTCTCGCATTAAATAGCTCGAAAAGAAGGATCTCGATGATTCTGCATACTTCTGACTGAAGTCTCACCAAGATTATCGCAGAAAATGCATATCTCAGCTTGAAACCCCACGAAAACCCAGATATCGCCGGTTCTGCATATCAATCCAACTGTGGAGTTGTGAAAACACCAGACAACGTGTTTCTCGCACTAACTAGCTCGAAAAGAGCGATCTCGATGATTCAGCATACTTCGGACAGAAGTCTCACCAAGATTATCGCAGAAAATGCATATCTCAGCTTGAAACCCTACGAAAACCAAGATTTCGCCGGTTCTGCATATCATACGCACTGTGGAGTGGTGAAAACTCCAGATATCGTGTTTCACGCATTAAATAGCTCGAAACGAGCGATCTCGATGATTAAGCATACTTCGGACAGAAGTCTCACCAAGATTATCGTAAAAAATGCATATCTCAGCTTGAAACCCCACGAAAACACAGATATCGCCGGTTCTGCATATCAATCCAACTGTGGAGTTGTGAAAACACCAGACAACGTGTTTCTCGCATTAAATAGCTCGAAAAGAGCGATCTAGATGATTCTGCATACTTCTGACAGAAGTCTCACCAAGATTATCGTAGAAAATGCATATCCCAGCTTGATACCCGACGAAAGCCAAGGTGTCGCCGGTTCTGCATATCAAACGCACTGTGGAGTGGTGAAAACACCAGATAACGTGTTTGTCGCATTAAACAGCTCGAAAAGAGCGTACTCGATGATTCTGCATACTTCGGACAGAAGTCTCACCAAGATTATCGCAGAAAATGCATATCTCAGCTTGAAACCCCACGAAAACCAAGATATCGCCGGTTCTGCATATCATACGCACTGTGGAGTGGTGAAAACACCAGATAACGTGTTTCTCGCATTAAATAGCTCGAAACGAGCGATCTCGATGATTAAGCATACTTCGGACAGGAGTCTCACCAAGATTATCGTAAAAAATGCATATCTCAGCTTGAAACCCCACGAAAACCAAGATATCGCTGGATCTGCATATCAAACGCACTGTGGAGTGCTGAATGCACCAGATAACGTGTTTGCCGCATTAAATAGCTCGAATAGAGCGATCTCGATGTTTCAGCATACTTCGGACAGAAGTCTCACCAAGCTTATCGCAGAAAATGCATATCTCAGCTTGAAACCCCACCAAAACCAAGATATCGCCAGTTCTGCATATCAGACGCACTGTGGAGTGGTGAAAACACCAGATAACGTGTTTCTCGCATTAAATAGCTCGGAACGAGGGATCTCGATGATTAAGCATACTTCGGACAGAAGTCTCACCAAGATTATCGTAAAAAATGCATATCTCAGCTTCAAACCCCACGAAAACCAAGATATCGCTGGTTCTGCATATCAAACGCACTGTGGAGTGCAGAAAGCACCAGATAACGTGTTTGCCGCATTAAATAGCTCGAATAGAGCGATCTCGATGATTCTGCATACTTCGGACAGAAGTCTCACCAAGATTATCGTAAAAAATGCATATCTCAGCTTGAAACCCCACGAAAACCAAGATATCGCTGGTTATGCATTTCAGACGCACTGTGGAGTGGTGAAAAAACCAGAAAACGTGTTTCTCGCATTAAGTAGCTCGAAAAGAGCGTTCTCGATGATTCTGCATACTTCTCATAGATGAAACACCAAGATTATCGCAGAAAATGCATATATCAGCTGGAAACCCCACGAAAACCAAGATATGGCCGGATCTGCATATCAAACCAACTGTGGAGTGGTGAAAATTACAGATATCGTGTTTCTCGCACTAACTAGCTCGAAAAGAGCGATCTCGGTGATTCAGCATACTTCGGACAGAAGTCTCACCAAGATTATCGCAGAAAATGCATATCTCAGGTTGATACCCGACGAAAGCCAAGATATCGCCGGTTCTGCATATTAAACGCACTGTGGCGTGGTGAAAACACCAGAAAACGTGTTTCTCGCATCAAATAGCTCGAAAAGAGCGATCTAGATGATTCTGCATACTTCTGACAGAAGACTCACCAAGATTATCGCAGAAAATGCATATCTCAGCTGGAAACCCCACGAAAACCAAGATATCGCCGGTTCTGCATATCAAACGCACTGTGGAGTGCTGAAAACACCAGATAACGTGTTTCTCGCATTAAAGAGCTCGAAAAGAGGGATCTCGATGATTAAGCATACTTCGGACAGAAGTCTCACCAAGATTATCGCAGGAATTGCAAATCTCAGCTTGAACCCCGACGAAATCCAAGATGTCGCCGGATCTGCATATCAAACGCACTGTGGAGTGGTGAAAACACCAGTTAACGTGTTTCTCGCATAAAATAGCTCGAAAAGTGCGATCTTGATGATTCTGCATACTTCTGTCTGAAGTCTCTCCAATATTATCGCACAAAATGCATATCTGAGCTTGAAACCCCACGAAAACCAGGATATCGTCGGTTCTACACATCATACGCACTGTGGAATGGTCAAAACACCAGATAACGTGTTTCTCGCATTATATAGCTCTAAAAGAGCGATCTCGATGATTCTGCATACTTCTAAATGAATTCTCACCAAGATTATCGCAGAAAACGCATATCTCAGCTTGAAACCCCACGAAAACCAAGATATCGCCGGTTCTGCATATCAAACCAACTGTGGAGTGGTGAAAACCCCGGATAACGTGTTTCTCGCATTAAATAGCTCGAAAAGTGCGATCTCGATGATTCTGCATACTTCGAACAGAAGTCTCAACAAGATTATCGCAGAAAATGCATATTTCAGCTTGAAACCCCACGAAAACCAAGATATCTACTGTTCTGCATATCAAACGCACTGTGGTGTGGTGAAAACACCAGATAACGTGTTTCTCGCACTAACTAGCTCGAAAAGAGCGATCTCGATGATTCAGCATACTTCGGACAGAAGTCTCACCAAGATTATCGTAAAAAATGCATATCTCAGCTTGAAACCCCACGAAAGCCAAGATATCGCTGGTTCTGCATATCAAACGCACTGTGGAGTGGTGAAAACAACCATATAACGTGTTTCTCGCATTAAATAGCTCGAAAAGAGCGATCTAGATGATTCTGCATACTCCTGGCAGAAGACTCACCATGGTTATCGTAGAAAATGCATATCTCAGCTGGAAACCCCACGAAAACCAAGATATCGCCGGTTCTGCATATCAAACGCACTGTGGAGTGCTGAAAACACCAGATAACGTGTTTCTCGCATTAACTAGCTCGAAAAGAGCGTTCTCGATGATTAAGCATACTTCGGACAGAAGTCTCACCAAGATTATCGCAGGAATTGCAAATCTCAGCTTGAACCCCGACGAAATCCAAGATGTCGCCGGATCTGCATATCAAACGCACTGTGGAGTGGTGAAAACACCAGTTAACGTGTTTCTCGCATAAAATAGCTCGAAAAGTTCGATCTTGATGATTCTGCATACTTCTGTCTGAAGTCTCTCCAATATTATCGCACAAAATGCATATCTGAGCTTGAAACCCCACGAAAACCAGGATATCGTCGGTTCTGCACATCATACGCACTGTGGAGTGGTCAAAACACCAGGTAACGTGTTTCTCGCACTAACTAGCTCGAAAAGAGCGATCTCGATGATTCAGCATACTTCGGACAGAAGTCTCACCAAGATTATCGTAAAAAATGCATATCTCAGCTTGAAACCCGACGAAAACCACGATGTCGCCGGTTCTGCATATTAAACGCACTGTGGCGTGGTGAAAACACCAGAAAACGTGTTTCTCGCATCAAATAGCTCGAAAAGAGCGATCTAGATGATTCTGCATACTTCGGACAGAAGTCTCAACAAGATTATCGCAGAAAATGCATATTTCAGCTTGAAACCCCACGAAAACCAAGATATCGCTGGTTCTGCATATCAAACGCACTGTGGAGTGGTGAAAACAACCATATAACGTGTTTCTCGCATTAAATAGCTCGAAAAGAGCGATCTCGATGATTCTGCATACTTCTAAATGAATTCTCACCAAGATTATCGCAGAAAATGCATATCTCAGGTTGATACCCGACGAAAGCCAAGATGTCGCCGGTTCTGCATATCAAACGCACTGTGGAGAGGTGAAAACACCGGATAAGGTTTTTCTCGCATTAACTAGCTCGAAAAGAGCGATCTCGATGTTTCAGCATACTTCGGACAGAAGTCTCACCAAGATTACCGCAGAAAATGTATATCTCAGCTTGAAACCCCACGAAAACCAAGATATCGCCGGTTCTGCATATCGTACGCACTGTGGAGTGGTCAAAACAACCAGATAACGTGTTTCTCGTTTTAAATAGCTCGAAACGAGCGATCTAGATGATTCTGCATACTTCTGACTGAAGTCTCACCAATATGATCGCAGAAAATGCATATCTCAGCTTGAACCCCGACGAAATCCAAGATGTCGCCGGATCTGCATATCAAACGCACTGTGGAGTGGTGAAAACACCAGTTAACGTGGTTCTCGCATAAAATAGCTCGAAAAGTGCGATCTTGATGATTCTGCATACTTCTGTCTGAAGTCTCTCCAATATTATCGCACAAAATGCATATCTGAGCTTGAAACCCCACGAAAACCAGGATATCGTCGGTTCTGCACATCAAACGCACTGTGGAGAGGTGAAAACACCAGATAACGTGTTTCTCGCATTAAAGAGCTCGAAAAGAGGGATCTCGATGTTTCCGCTTACTTCTGATAGAAGTCTCACCAAGATTATCGCAGAAAACGCATATCTCAGCTTGAAACCCCACGAAAACCAAGATATCGCCGGTTCTGCATATCAAACCAACTGTGGAGTGGTGAAAACCCCGGATAACGTGTTTCTCGCATTAAATAGCTCGATAAGTGCGATCACGATGATTCTGCATACTTCGAACAGAAGTGTCAACAAGATTATCGCAGAAAATGCATATTTCAGCTTGAAACCCCACGAAAACCAAGATATCTACTGTTCTGCATATCAAACGCACTGTGGTATGGTGAAAACACCAGATAACGTGTTTCTCGCACTAACTAGCTCGAAAAGAGCGATCTCGATGTTTCAGCATACTTCGGACAGAAGTCTCACCAAGATTACCGCAGAAAATGTATATCTCAGCTTGAAACCCCACGAAAACCAAGATATCGCCGGTTCTGCATATCATACGCACTGTGGAGTGGTGAAAACACCAGATAACGTGTTTCTCGCATTAAATAGCTCGAAACGAGCGATCTCGATGATTAAGCATACTTCGAACAGAAGTCTCACCAAGATTATCGTAAAAAATGCATATCTCAGCTTGAAACCCCACGAAAACCAAGATATCGCTGGTTCTGCATATCAAACGCACTGTGGAGTTGTGAAAACAACCATATAACGTGTTTCTCGCATTAAATAGCTCGAAAAGAGCGATCTAGATGATTCTGCATACTCCTGACAGAAGACTCACCATGGTTATCGTAGAAAATGCATATCTCAGCTTGAAATCTCACGAAAATCAAGATGTCGCCTGTTCTGCATATCAAACGCACTGTGGAGTGGTGAAAACACCAGATAACGTGTTTCTCGCATTAAATAGCTCGAAAAGAGGGGTCTCGATGATTCTGCATCCTACTGACAGAAGACTCACCAATATTATAGCAGAAAATGCATATCTCAGCTTGAAACCTCCCGAAAATCAAGATGTCGCCGGTTCTGCATATCAAACGCACTGTGGAGTCGTGAAACCAACCAGACAACGTGTTTCTCGCATTAAATAGCTCGAAAAGAGCGATCCCGATGATTCTGCACACTTCTGACAGAAGTCTCACCAAGATTATCGTTGAAAATGCATATCTCAGCTTGATACCCGACCTAAACCAAGATATCTCCTGTTCTGCATGTCAAACGTACTGTGGAGTGGTGAATACACCAGAAAACGTGTTTCTCGCATTAAATAGCTCGAAAAGAGCGATCTAGATGATTCTACATACTTCTGACAGAAGACTCACCAAGATTATCGCAGAAAATGCATATATCAGCTGGAAACACCACGAAAATCAAGATATCGCCGGTTCTGCATATAAAACGCACTGTGGAATGTTGGCAACACCAGAAAACTTGTTTTTTCGCATTAAATAGCTCGAAACGAGCGATCTCGATGATTCTGCATACTTCTGACTGAAGTCTCACCAAGATTATCGTAAAAAATGCATATTTCAGCTTGAAACCCCACGAAAACCAAGATATCGCTGGTTATGCATTTCAGACGCACTGTGGAGTGGTGAAAAAACCAGAAAACGTGTTTCTCGCATTAAGTAGCTCGAAAAGAGCGTTCTCGATGATTCTGCATACTTCTCATAGATGAAACACCAAGATTATCGCAGAAAATGCATATATCAGCTGGAAACCCCACGAAAACCACGTTATCGGCGGTTCTACATATCAAACGCACTGTGGAGTGGTCAAAACACCAGATAACGTGTTTCCCGCATTGAATAGCTCGAAAAGAGCGATCTCGATGATTCTGTATACTTCGGACAGAAGTCTCACCAAGATTATCGCAGAAAATGCATATCTCAGCTTGAAACCCCACGAAAACCAAGATATCGCTGGTTCTGCATGTCAAACGCACTGTCGAGTGGTGAAAACACCAGATAACGTTTTTCTCGCATTAAATAGCTCGAAAAGAAGGATCTCGATGATTCTGCATACTTCTGACTGAAGTCTCACCAAGATTATCGCAGAAAATGCATATCTCAGCTTGAAACCCCACGAAAACCCAGATATCGCCGGTTCTGCATATCAATCCAACTGTGGAGTTGTGAAAACACCAGACAACGTGTTTCTCGCACTAACTAGCTCGAAAAGAGCGATCTCGATGATTCAGCATACTTCGGACAGAAGTCTCACCAAGATTATCGCAGAAAATGCATATCTCAGCTTGAAACCCTACGAAAACCAAGATTTCGCCGGTTCTGCATATCATACGCACTGTGGAGTGGTGAAAACTCCAGATATCGTGTTTCTCGCATTAAATAGCTCGAAACGAGCGATCTCGATGATTAAGCATACTTCGGACAGAAGTCTCACCAAGATTATCGTAAAAAATGCATATCTCAGCTTGAAACCCCACGAAAACCCAGATATCGCCGGTTCTGCATATCAATCCAACTGTGGAGTTGTGAAAACACCAGACAACGTGTTTCTCGCATTAAATAGCTCGAAAAGAGCGATCTAGATGATTCTGCATACTTCGGACAGAAGTCTCACCAAGATTATCGCAGAAAATGCATATCTCACCTTGAAACCTCACGAAAATCAAGATTACGCCGGTTCTGCATATCAAACGCACTGTGGAGTGGTGAAAACAACCAGATAACGAGTTTCTCGCATTAAATAGCTCGAAAAGAGCGATCCCGATGATTCTGCATACTTCTGACAGAAGTCTCACCAAGATTATCGTAGAAAATGCATATCCCAGCTTGATACCCGACGAAAGCCAAGGTGTCGCCGGTTCTGCATATCAAACGCACTGTGGAGTGGTGAAAACACCAGATAACGTGTTTGTCGCATTAAACAGCTCGAAAAGAGCGTACTCGATGATTCTGCATACTTCGGACAGAAGTCTCACCAAGATTATCGCAGAAAATGCATATCTCAGCTTGAAACCCCACGAAAACCAAGATATCGCCGGTTCTGCATATCATACGCACTGTGGAGTGGTGAAAACACCAGATAACGTGTTTCTCGCGTTAAATAGCTCGAAACGAGCGATCTCGATGATTAAGCATACTTCGGACAGGAGTCTCACCAAGATTATCGTAAAAAATGCATATCTCAGCTTGAAACCCCACGAAAACCAAGATATCGCTGGATCTGCATATCAAACGCACTGTGGAGTGCTGAATGCACCAGATAACGTGTTTGCCGCATTAAATAGCTCGAATAGAGCGATCTCGATGTTTCAGCATACTTCGGACAGAAGTCTCACCAAGCTTATCGCAGAAAATGCATATCTCAGCTTGAAACCCCACCAAAACCAAGATATCGCCAGTTCTGCATATCAGACGCACTGTGGAGTGGTGAAAACACCAGATAACGTGTTTCTCGCATTAAGTAGCTCGAAACGAGGGATCTCGATGATTAAGCATACTTCGGACAGAAGTCTCACCAAGATTATCGTAAAAAATGCATATCTCAGCTTGAAACCCCACGAAAACCAAGATATCGCTGGTTCTGCATATCAAACGCACTGTGGAGTGCAGAAAGCACCAGATAACGTGTTTGCCGCATTAAATAGCTCGAATAGAGCGATCTCGATGATTCTGCATACTTCGGACAGAAGTCTCACCAAGATTATCGTAAAAAATGCATATCTCAGCTTGAAACCCCACGAAAACCAAGATATCGCTGGTTATGCATTTCAGACGCACTGTGGAGTGGTGAAAAAACCAGAAAACGTGTTGCTCGCATTAAGTAGCTCGAAAAGAGCGTTCTCGATGATTCTGCATACTTCTCATAGATGAAACACCAAGATTATCGCAGAAAATGCATATATCAGCTGGAAACCCCACGAAAACTACGTTATCGGCGGTTCTACATATCAAACGCACTGTGGAGTGGTCAAAACACCAGAAAACGTGTTGCTCGCATTACGTAGCTCGAAAAGAGCGTTCTCGATGATTCTGCATACTTCTCATAGATGAAACACCAAGATTATCGCAGAAAATGCATATATCAGCTTGAAACCCCACGAAAACAAGATATCGCTGGTTCTGCATGTCAAACGCACTGTCGAGAGGTGAAAACACCAGATAACGTTTTTCTCGCATTAAATAGCTCGAAAAGAAGGATCTCGATGATTCTGCATACTTCTGACTGAAGTCTCACCAAGATTATCGCAGAAAATGCATATCTCAGCTTGAAACCCCACGAAAACCCAGATATCGCCGGTTCTGCATATCAATCCAACTGTGGAGTTGTGAAAACACCAGACAACGTGTTTCTCGCACTAACTAGCTCGAAAAGAGCGATCTCGATGATTCAGCATACTTCGGACAGAAGTCTCACCAAGATTATCGCAGAAAATGCATATCTCAGCTTGAAACCCTACGAAAACCAAGATTTCGCCGGTTCTGCATATCATACGCACTGTGGAGTGGTGAAAACTCCAGATATCGTGTTTCACGCATTAAATATCTCGAAACGAGCGATCTCGATGATTAAGCATACTTCGGACAGAAGTCTCACCAAGATTATCGTAAAAAATGCATATCTCAGCTTGAAACCCCACGAAAACACAGATATCGCCGGTTCTGCATATCAATCCAACTGTGGAGTTGTGAAAACACCAGACAACGTGTTTCTCGCATTAAATAGCTCGAAAAGAGCGATCTAGATGATTCTGCATACTTCTGACAGAAGTCTCACCAAGATTATCGTAGAAAATGCATATCCCAGCTTGATACCCGACGAAAGCCAAGGTGTCGCCGGTTCTGCATATCAAACGCACTCTGGAGTGGAGAAAACACCAGATAACGTGTTTGTCGCATTAAACAGCTCGAAAAGAGCGTACTCGATGATTCTGCATACTTCGGACAGAAGTCTCACCAAGATTATCGCAGAAAATGCATATCTCAGCTTGAAACCCCACGAAAACCAAGATATCGCCGGTTCTGCATATCATACGCACTGTGGAGTGGTGAAAACACCAGATAACGTGTTTCTCGCATTAAATAGCTCGAAACGAGCGATCTCGATGATTAAGCATACTTCGGACAGGAGTCTCACCAAGATTATCGTAAAAAATGCATATCTCAGCTTGAAACCCCACGAAAACCAAGATATCGCTGGATCTGCATATCAAACGCACTGTGGAGTGCTGAATGCACCAGATAACGTGTTTGCCGCATTAAATAGCTCGAATAGAGCGATCTCGATGTTTCAGCATACTTCGGACAGAAGTCTCACCAAGCTTATCGCAGAAAATGCATATCTCAGCTTGAAACCCCACCAAAACCAAGATATCGCCAGTTCTGCATATCAGACGCACTGTGGAGTGGTGAAAACACCAGATAACGTGTTTCTCGCATTAAATAGCTCGAAACGAGGGATCTCGATGATTAAGCATACTTCGGACAGAAGTCTCACCAAGATTATCGTAAAAAATGCATATCTCAGCTTGAAACCCCACGAAAACCAAGATATCGCTGGTTCTGCATATCAAACGCACTGTGGAGTGCAGAAACCACCAGATAACGTGTTTGCCGCATTAAATAGCTCGAATAGAGCGATCTCGATGATTCTGCATACTTCGGACAGAAGTCTCACCAAGATTATCGTAAAAAATGCATATCTCAGCTTGAAACCCCACGAAAACCAAGATATCGCTGGTTATGCATTTCAGACGCACTGTGGAGTGGTGAAAAAACCAGAAAACGTGTTTCTCGCATTAAGTAGCTCGAAAAGAGCGTTCTCGATGATTCTGCATACTTCTCATAGATGAAACACCAAGATTATCGCAGAAAATGCATATATCAGCTGGAAACCCCACGAAAACCAAGATATGGCCGGATCTGCATATCAAACCAACTGTGGAGTGGTGAAAATTACAGATATCGTGTTTCTCGCACTAACTAGCTCGAAAAGAGCGATCTCGGTGATTCAGCATACTTCGGACAGAAGTCTCACCAAGATTATCGCAGAAAATGCATATCTCAGGTTGATACCCGACGAAAGCCAAGATGTCGCCGGTTCTGCATATCAAACGCACTGTGGAGAGGTGAAAACACCAGATAACGTGTTTCCCGCATTAAATAGCTCGAAAAGAGCGATCTCGATGATTCTGTATACTTCGGACAGAAGTCTCACCAAGATTATCGCAGAAAATGCATATCTCAGGTTGATACCCGACGAAAGCCAAGATGTCGCCGGTTCTGCATATCAAACGCACTGTGGAGAGGTGAAAACACCAGATAACGTGTTTCTCGCATTAAAGAGCTCGAAAAGAGGGATCTCGATGATTCTGCTTACTTCTGATAGAAGTCTCACCAAGATTATCGTAGAAAACGCATATCTCAGCTTGAAACCCCACGAAAACCAAGATATGGCCGGATCTGCATATCAAACCAACTGTGGAGTGGTGAAAATTACAGATATCGTGTTTCTCGCACTAACTAGCTCGAAAAGAGCGATCTCGGTGATTCAGCATACTTCGGACAGAAGTCTCACCAAGATTATCGCAGAAAATGCATATCTCAGCTTGAAACCCCACGAAAACCAAGATATCGCCGGTTCTGCATATCATACGCACTGTGGAGTGGTGAAAACTCCAGATATCGTGTTTCTCGCATTAAATAGCTCGAAACGAGCGATCTCGATGATTAAGCATACTTCGGACAGAAGTCTCACCAAGATTATCGTAAAAAATGCATATCTCAGCTTGAAACCCCACGAAAACCCAGATATCGCCGGTTCTGCATATCAATCCAACTGTGGAGTTGTGAAAACACCAGACAACGTGTTTCTCGCATTAAATAGCTCGAAAAGAGCGATCTAGATGATTCTGCATACTTCGGACAGAAGTCTCACCAAGATTATCGCAGAAAATGCATATCTCACCTTGAAACCTCACGAAAATCAAGATGACGCCGGTTCTGCATATCAAACGCACTGTGGAGTGGTGAAAACAACCAGATAACGAGTTTCTCGCATTAAATAGCTCGAAAAGAGCGATCCCGATGATTCTGCATACTTCTGACAGAAGTCTCACCAAGATTATCGTAGAAAATGCATATCCCAGCTTGATACCCGACGAAAGCCAAGATGTCGCCGGTTCTGCATATCAAACGCACTGTGGAGAGGTGAAAACACCAGATAACGTGTTTCTCGCATTAAAGAGCTCGAAAAGAGGGATCTCGATGATTCTGCTTACTTCTGATAGAAGTCTCACCAAGATTATCGTAGAAAACGCATATCTCAGCTTGAAACCCCACGAAAACCAAGATATGGCCGGATCTGCATATCAAACCAACTGTGGAGTGGTGAAAATTACAGATATCGTGTTTCTCGCACTAACTAGCTCGAAAAGAGCGATCTCGGTGATTCAGCATACTTCGGACAGAAGTCTCACCAAGATTATCGCAGAAAATGCATATCTCAGCTTGAAACCCCACGAAAACCAAGATATCGCCGGTTCTGCATATCATACGCACTGTGGAGTGGTGAAAACTCCAGATATCGTGTTTCTCGCATTAAATAGCTCGAAACGAGCGATCTCGATGATTAAGCATACTTCGGACAGAAGTCTCACCAAGATTATCGTAAAAAATGCATATCTCAGCTTGAAACCCCACGAAAACCAAGATGTCGCCGGTTCTGCATATCAAACGCACTGTGGAGTGGTGAAAACACCAGATAACGTGTTTGTCGCATTAAACAGCTCGAAAAGAGCGTACTCGATGATTCTGCATACTTCGGACAGAAGTCTCACCAAGATTATCGCAGAAAATGCATATCTCAGCTTGAAACCCCACGAAAACCAAGATATCGCTGGATCTGCATATCAAACGCACTGTGGAGTGCTGAATGCACCAGATAACGTGTTTGCCGCATTAAATAGCTCGAATAGAGCGATCTCGATGTTTCAGCATACTTCGGACAGAAGTCTCACCAAGCTTATCGCAGAAAATGCATATCTCAGCTGGAAACCCCACCAAAACCAAGATATCGCCAGTTCTGCATATCAGACGCACTGTGGAGTGGTGAAAACACCAGATAACGTGTTTCTCGCATTAAATAGCTCGAAAAGAGCGATCCCGATGATTCTGCATACTTCTGACAGAAGTCTCACCAAGATTATCGTAGAAAATGCATATCCCAGCTTGATACCCGACGAAAGCCAAGATGTCGCCGGTTCTGCATATCAAACGCACTGTGGAGTGGTGAGAACACCAGATAACGTGTTTGTCGCATTAAACAGCTCGAAAAGAGCGTACTCGATGATTCTGCATACTTCGGACAGAAGTCTCACCAAGATTATCGCAGAAAATGCATATCTCAGCTTGAAACCCCACGAAAACCAAGATATCGCCGGTTCTGCGTATCATACGCACTGTGGAGTGGTGAAAACACCAGATAACGTGTTTCTCGCATTAAATAGCTCGAAACGAGCGATCTCGATGATTAAGCATACTTCGGACAGGAGTCTCACCAAGATTATCGTAAAAAATGCATATCTCAGCTTGAAACCCCACGAAAACCAAGATATCGCTGGATCTGCATATCAAACGCACTGTGGAGTGCTGAATGCACCAGATAACGTGTTTGCCGCATTAAATAGCTCGAATAGAGCGATCTCGACGTTTCAGCATACTTCGGACAGAAGTCTCACCAAGCTTATCGCAGAAAATGCATATCTCAGCTGGAAACCCCACCAAAACCAAGATATCGCCAGTTCTGCATATCAGACGCACTGTGGAGTGGTGAAAACACCAGATAACGTGTTTCTCGCATTAAATAGCTCGAAACGAGGGATCTGGATGATTAAGCATACTTCGGACAGAAGTCTCACCAAGATTATCGTAAAAAATGCATATCTCAGCTTGAAACCCCACGAAAACCAAGATATCGCTGGTTCTGCATATCAAACGCACTGTGGAGTGCAGAAAGCACCAGATAACGTGTTTGCCGCATTAAATAGCTCGAATAGAGCGATCTCGATGATTCTGCATACTTCGGACAGAAGTCTCACCAAGATTATCGTAAAAAATGCATATCTCAGCTTGAAACCCCACGAAAACCAAGATATCGCTGGTTATGCATTTCAGACGCACTGTGGAGTGGTGAAAAAACCAGAAAACGTGTTTCTCGCATTAAGTAGCTCGAAAAGAGCGTTCTCGATGATTCTGCATACTTCTCATAGATGAAACACCAAGATTATCGCAGAAAATGCATATATCAGCTGGAAACCCCACGAAAACCAAGATATGGCCGGATCTGCATATCAAACCAACTGTGGAGTGGTGAAAATTACAGATATCGTGTTTCTCGCACTAACTAGCTCGAAAAGAGCGATCTCGGTGATTCAGCATACTTCGGACAGAAGTCTCACCAAGATTATCGCAGAAAATGCATATCTCAGGTTGATACCCGACGAAAGCCAAGATGTCGCCGGTTCTGCATATCAAACGCACTGTGGAGTGCTGAATGCACCAGATAACGTGTTTGCCGCATTAAATAGCTCGAATAGAGCGATCTCGATGTTTCAGCATACTTCGGACAGAAGTCTCACCAAGATTATCGCAGAAAATGCATATCTCAGATTGAAACCCCACCAAAACCAAGATATCGCCAGTTCTGCATATCAGACGCACTGTGGAGTGGTGAAAACACCATATAACGTGTTTCTCGCGTTAAATAGCTCGACAAGAGCGATCTAGATGATTCTGCATACTTCTGACTGAAGTCTCACGAAGATTATCGCAGAAAATGCATATCTCAGCTTGAATCCCGAACGTAACCAAGATATCTGCGGTTCTGCATGTCAAACGCACTGTGGAGAGGCGAAAACACCAGATAACGTGTTTCTCGAATTAAGTAGCTCGAAAAGAGCGATCTCGATGATTCTGCATACTTCTGACAGAAGTCTCACCAAGATAATCGCAGAAAATGCATATCTCACCTTGAAACCTCACGAAAATCAAGATGACGCCGGTTCTGCATATCAAACGCACTGTGGAGTGGTGAAAACAACCAGATAACGAGTTTCTCGCCTTAAATAGCTCGAAAAGAACGATCTCGATGATTCTGCATACTTCTGACAGAAGTCTCACCAAGATAATCGCAGAAAATGCATATCTCACCTTGAAACCTCACGAAAATCAAGATGACGCCGGTTCTGCATATCAAACGCACTGTGGAGTGGTGAAAACAACCAGATAACGAGTTTCTCGCATTAAATAGCTCGAAAAGAGCGTTCCCGATGATTCTGCATACTTCTGACAGAAGTCTCACCAAGATTATCGTAGAAAATGCACATCCCAGCTTGATACCCGACGAAAGCCAAGATGTCGCCGGTTCTGCATATCAAACGCACTGTGGAGTGGTGAAAACACCAGATAACGTGTTTCTCGCATTAAACAGCTCGAAAAGAGCGATCTCGATGATTCTGCATACTTCTGACAGAATTCTCACCAAGATAATCGCAGAAAATGCATATCTCACCTTGAAACCTCACGAAAATCAAGATGACGCCGGTTCTGCATATCAAACGCACTGTGGAGTGGTGAAAACAACCAGATAACGAGTTTCTCGCATTAAATAGCTCGAAAAGAGCGTTCCCGATGATTCTGCATACTTCTGACAGAAGTCTCACCAAGATTATCGTAGAAAATGCATATCCCAGCTTGATACCCGACTAAAGCCAAGATGTCGCCCGTTCTGCATATCAAACGCACTGTGGAGTGGTGAAAACACCATATAACGTGTTTCTCGCGTTAAATAGCTCGACAAGAGCGATCTAGATGATTCTGCATACTTCTGACTGAAGTCACACGAAGATTATCGCAGAAAATGCATATCTCAGCTTGAATCCCGAACGTAACCAAGATATCTGCGGTTCTGCATGTCAAACGCACTGTGGAGTGGCGAAAACACCAGATAACGTGTTTCTCGAATTAAGTAGCTCGAAAAGAGCGATCTCGATGATTCTGCATACTTCTGACAGAAGTCTCACCAAGATAATCGCAGAAAATGCATATCTCACCTTGAAACCTCACGAAAATCAAGATGACGCCGGTTCTGCATATCAAACGCACTGTGGAGTGGTGAAAACAACCAGATAACGAGTTTCTCGCATTAAATAGCTCGAAAAGAGCGTTCCCGATGATTCTGCATACTTCTGACAGAAGTCTCACCAAGATTATCGTAGAAAATGCATATCCCAGCTTGATACCCGACGAAAGCCAAGATGTCGCCGGTTCTGCATATCAAACGCACTGTGGAGTGGTGAAAACACCAGATAACGTGTTTCTCGCATTAAACAGCTCGAAAGGAGCGTACTCGATGATTCTGCATACTTCTGACAGAAGAATCAACAAGATTATCGCAGAAAATGCATGTCTCAGCTTGAAACCCGGCCGAAACCAGGATATCTTCGGTTCTGCATGTCAAACGTACTGTGGAGTGGTGAATACACCAGAAAACGTGTTTCTCGCATTAAGTAGCTCGAAAAGAGCGTTCTCGAAGATTCTGCATACTTCTGACTGATGTCTCACCACTATTATCGCAGAAAATGCATATCTCAGCTGGAAACACCACGAATATCAAGATATCGCCGGTTCTGCATATCAAACGCTCTGTGGAGTGGTGAATACACCAGAAAACGTGTTTCTCGCATTAAATTGCTCGAAAAGTGCAATCTAGATGATTCTGCATACTTCTGACAGAAGACTCACCAAGATTATCGCAGAAAATGCATATCTCAGCTGGAAACAGCACGAAAATCAAGATATCGCCAGTTCTGCATATCAAACGCACTGTGGAATGTTGAAAACACCGGGAAACTTGTTTTTTTGCATTAAATAGCTCGACAAGAGCGATCTAGATGATTCTGCATACTTCTGAATGAAGTCTCACCACGATTATCGTAGAAAATGCATATCTCAGATTGAAACCCCACCAAAACCAAGATATCGCCAGTTCTGCATATCAGACGCACTGTGGAGTGGTGAAAACACCAGATGACGTGTTTCTCGCATTAAATAGCTCGAAACGAGGGATCTCGATGATTAAGCATACTTCGGACAGAAGTCTCACCAAGATTATCGTAAAAAATGCATATCTCAGCTTGAAACCACACGAAAACCAAGATATCGCTGGTTCTGCATATCAAACGCACTGTGGAGTGGTGAAAACACCATATAACGTGTTTCTCGCGTTAAATAGCTCGACAAGAGCGATCTAGATGATTCTGCATACTTCTGACTGAAGTCTCACGAAGATTATCGCAGAAAATGCATATCTCAGCTTGAATCCCGAACGTAACCAAGATATCTGCGGTTCTGCATGTCAAACGCACTGTGGAGTGGCGAAAACACCAGATAACGTGTTTCTCGAATTAAGTAGCTCGAAAAGAGCGATCTCGATGATTCTGCATACTTCTGACAGAAGTCTCACCAAGATAATCGCAGAAAATGCATATCTCACCTTGAAACCTCACGAAAATCAAGATGACGCCGGTTCTGCATATCAAACGCACTGTGGAGTGGTGAAAACAACCAGATAACGAGTTTCTCGCATTAAATAGCTCGAAAAGAGCGTTCCCGATGTTTCTGCATACTTCTGACAGAAGTCTCACCAAGATTATCGTAGAAAATGCATATCCCAGCTTGATACCCGACGAAAGCCAAGATGTCGCCGGTTCTGCATATCAAACGCACTGTGGAGTGGTGAAAACACCAGATAACGTGTTTCTCGCATTAAACAGCTCGAAAAGAGCGTACTCGATGATTCTGCATACTTCTGACAGAAGAATCACCAAGATTATCGCAGAAAATGCATGTCTCAGCTTGAAACCCGGCCGAAACCAGGATATCTTCGGTTCTGCATGTCAAACGTACTGTGGAGTGGTGAATACACCAGAAAACGTGTTTCTCGCATTAAGTAGCTCGAAAAGAGCGTTCTCGAAGATTCTGCATACTTCTGACTGATGTCTCACCACTATTATCGCAGAAAATGCATATCTCAGCTGGAAACACCACGAATATCAAGATATCGCCGGTTCTGCATATCAAACGCTCTGTGGAGTGGTGAATACACCAGAAAACGTGTTTCTCGCATTAAATGGCTCGAAAAGTGCAATCTAGATGATTCTGCATACTTCTGACAGAAGACTCACCAAGATTATCGCAGAAAATGCATATCTCAGCTGGAAACAGCACGAAAATCAAGATATCGCCAGTTCTGCATATCAAACGCACTGTGGTATGTTGAAAACACCGGGAAACTTGTTTTTTTGCATTAAATAGCTCGACAAGAGCGATCTAGATGATTCTGCATACTTCTGAATGAAGTCTCACCACGATTATCGTAGAAAATGCATATCTCAGCTGGAAACCCCACGAAAACCAAGATATCGCAGGTTCTGCATATCAGACGCACTGTGGAGTGGTGAAAACACCAGAAAAAGTGTTACTCGCATTAACTAGCTTGAAAAGTGCGTTCTGGATTGTTCTGCATACTTCTCATTGATGAAACACAAAGATTATCGCAGAAAATGCATATCTCAGCTTGATGCCCGACGACAGCCATGATGTCGCCGGTTCCGCATATCAAACGCACTGTGGAGTGGTGGAAACACCAGATAACGTGTTTCTCGCATTAAACAGCTCGAAACGAACGATCTAGATGATTCTGCATACTTCTGACTGAAGTCTCACCAATATTATCGCAGAAAATGCATATCTCAGCTAGAAACGTCACGAAAATCAAGATGTCGCCGGTTCTGCATATCAAACGCACCGTGGAGTGGTGAAAACAACCAGACAACGTATTTCTCGCATTAAATAGCTCGAAACGAGCGATCTAGATGATCCTGCATACTTCTGACTGAACTCCCACCAATATTATCGCAGAAAATGCATATCTCAGCTTGAAACCTAACGAAAATCAAGATGGCGCCGGTTCCGCATATCAAACGCACTGTGGAGTGGTGGAAACACCAGATAACGTGTTTCTCCATTAAATAGCTCGAAAAGAGCGATCTCGATGATTCTGCAAAATTCTGACTGATGTGTCACCAAGATTATCGCAGAAAATGCATATCTCAGCGTGATGCCCGGCGACAGCCATGATGTCGCCGGTTCTGCATATCAAACGCACTGTGGAGTGGTGAAAACACCAGATAACGTGTTTCTCGCATTAAATAGCTAGAAACGAGCGATCACGATGATTAAGCATACTTCTGACTGAAGTCTCACCAAGATTATCGCAGAAAATGCATATCTCAGGTTGATACCCGACGAAAACCAAGGTTTCGCTGGTTCTGCATTTCAACCGCACTGTGGAGTGGTGAAAACACCCGATAACGTGTTTCTCGCATTAAATAGGTCGAAAAGAGCGATCTCGATGACTCTGCATACTTCGGACAGAAGTCTCACCATGATTATCGCAGAAAATGCATATCTGAGCTTGAAACCCCACGAAAACCAAGATATCGTCGGTTCTGCATATCATA
Organism: Anthophora plumipes; assembly: GCA_951804975.1. Taxonomy (NCBI): domain Eukaryota; kingdom Metazoa; phylum Arthropoda; class Insecta; order Hymenoptera; family Apidae; genus Anthophora; species Anthophora plumipes. The sequence goes on from CATORF010000112.1 coordinate 312,768, forward strand.
CGCACTGTGGAGTGGTGAAAACACCAGATAACGTGTTTTTCGCATTAAATAGCTCGAATAGTACGATCTCGATGACTCTGCATACTTCGGACAGATGTCTCACCATGATTATCGCAGAAAATGCATATCTCTGCTAGAAACCCCACGAAAACCAAGATATCTCCTGTTCTGCATATCCAACGAACTGTGGAGTGGTGAAAACCCCAGAAAACGTGTTTCTCGCATTAAATAGCTCGAAAAGTACGATCTCGATGACTCTGCATACTTCGGACAGAAGTCTCACCAAGATTATCGCAGAAAATGCATATCTGAGATTGAAACCCCACGAAAACCAAGATATCGTCGGTTCTGCATATCATACGCACTGTGGAGTGGTGAAAACACCAGATAACGTGTTTCTCGCATTAAATAGTTCGAAAAGTACGATCTCGATGACTCTGCATACTTCGGACAGAAGTCTCACCAAGATTATCGCAGAAAATGCATATCTGAGCTTGAAACCGCACGAAAACCAAGATATCGTCGGTTCTGCATATCATACGCACTGTGGAGTGGTGAAAACACCAGATAACGTGTTTTTCGCATTAAATAGCTCGAAAAGTGCGATCTCGATGATTCTGCATACTTCGGACAGAAGTCTCACCAAGATTATCGCAGAGAATTCATATCTGAGCTTGAAACCACACGAAAACCAAGATATCGCTGGTTCTGCATATCAAACGCACTGTGGAGTGGTGAAAACACCAGACAAGGTTTTTCTCGCATTAAATAGCTCGAATAGAGCGGTCTCGATGATTAAGCATACTTCGGACAGAAGTCTCACCAAGATTATCGTAAAAAATGCATATCTCAGCTTGAAACCCCACAAAAACCAAGATATCGCCGGTTCTGCATATCAAACGCACTGTGGAGTGGTGGAAACACCAGATAACGTGTTTCTCGCATTAAATATCTCGAAAAGTGCGATCTCGATGATTCTGCATACTTCGGACAGAAGTCTCACCAAGATTATCGCAGAAAATGCATATCTGAGCTTGAAACCACCCGAAAACCAAGATATTGCTGGTTCTGCATATCAAACGCACTGTGGAGTGGTGAAAACACCAGAGAAGGTTTTTCTCGCATTAAATAGCTCGAATAGAGCGGTCTCGATGATTAAGCATACTTCGGACAGAAGTCTCACCAAGATTATCGTAAAAAATGCATATCTCAGCTTGAAACCCCACGAAAACCAAGATTTCGCTGGTTCTGCATATCAAATGCACTGTGGTGTGCTGAAAACACCAGATAACGTGTTTGCCGCATTAAATAGCTCGAAAACTGCGATCTCGATGATTCTGCATACTTCGGACAGAAGTCTCACCATGATTATCGTAAAAAATGCATATCTCAGCTTGAAACCCAACGAAAACCAAGATTTCGCTGGTTCTGCATATCAAACGCACTGTGGAGTGGTGAAAACACCAGATAACGTGTTTCTCGCATTCAATAGGTCGAAAAGAGCGATCTCCATGTTTCTGCATACTTCGGACAGAGGTCTCACCATGATTATCGCAGAAAATGCATATCTCTGCTAGAAACCCCACGAAAACCAAGATATCTCCTGTTCTGCATATCCAACGAACTGTGGAGTGGTGAAAACCCCAGAAAACGTGTTTGTCGCATTTAATAGCTCGAAAAGTACGATCTCGATGACTCTGCATACTTCGGACAGAAGTCTCACCAAGATTATGGCAGAAAATGCATATCTGAGCTTGAAACCCCACGAAAACCAAGATATCGTCGGTTCTGCATATCATACGCACCTGTGGAGTGGTGAAAACACCAGATAACGTGTTTCTCGCATTAAATAGCTCGAAAAGTACGATCTCGATGACGCTGCATACTTCGAACAGAAGTCTCACCAAGATTATCGCAGAAAATGCATATCTGAGCTTGAAACCCCGCGAAAACCAAGATATCGTCGGTTCTGCATATCATACGCACTATGGAGTGGTGAAAACACCAGATAACGGGTTTCTCGCATTAAGTAGCTCGAAAAGTGCGATCTCGATGATACTGCATACTTCGGACAGAAGTCTCACCATGATTATCGCAGAAAATGCATATCTGAGCTTGAAGCCACACGAAAACCAAGATTTCGCTGGTTATGCATATCAACCGCACTGTGGAGTGGTGAAAACACCCGATAACGTGTTTCTCGCATTAAAAATTTCGAAAAGAGCGATCTCGATGTTTCTGCATACTTCGGACAGAGGTCTCACCATGATGATCGTAAAAAATGCATATCTCAGCTTGAAACCCCACGAAAACCAAGATTTCGCTGGTTCTGCATATCAAACGCACTGTGGAGTGGTGAAAACACCAGATAACGTGTTTCTCGCATTAAATAGCTCGAAAAGTGCGATCTCGATGATTCTGCATACTTCGGACAGAAGTCTCACCAAGATTATCGCAGAAAATGCATATCTGAGCTTGAAACCGCACGAAAACCAAGATATCGTCGGTTCTGCATATCATACGCACTGTGGAGTGGTGAAAACACCAGATAACGTGTTTCTCGCATTAAATAGCTCGAAAAGTGCGATCTCGATGATTCTGCATACTTCGGACAGAAGTCTCACCAAGATTATCGCAGAAAATGCATATCTGAGCTTGAAACCCCACGAAAACCAAGATATCGTCGGTTCTGCATATCATACGCACTGTGGAGTGGTGAAAACACCAGATAACGTGTTTCTCGCATTAAATAGTTCGAAAAGTACGATCTCGATGACTCTGCATACTTCGGACAGAAGTCTCACCATGATTATCGCAGAAAATGCATATCTGAGCTTGAAGCCACACGAAAACCAAGATTTCGCTGGTTATGCATATCAACCGCACTGTGGAGTGGTGAAAACACCCGATAACGTGTTTCTCGCATTAAAAATTTCGAAAAGAGCGATCTCGATGTTTCTGCATACTTCGGACAGAGGTCTCACCATGATGATCGTAAAAAATGCATATCTCAGCTTGAAACCCCACGAAAACCAAGATTTCGCTGGTTCTGCATATCAAACGCACTGTGGAGTGGTGAAAATACCAGATAACGTGTTTCTCGCATTAAATAGGTCGAAAAGAGCGATCTCGATGTTTCTGCATACTTCGGACCGAGGTCTCACCAAGATTATCGCAGAAAATGCATATCTCTGCTAGAAACCCCACGAAAACCAAGATATCTCCTGTTCTGCATATCCAACGAACTGTGGAGTGGTGAAAACCCCAGGAAACGTGTTTCTCGCATTAAATAGCTCGAAAAGTACGATCTCGATGACTCTGCATACTTCGGACAGAAGTCTCACCAAGATTATCGCAGAAAATGCATATCTGAGCTTGAAACCCCACGAAAACCAAGATATCGTCGGTTCTGCATATCATACGCACTGTGGAGTGGTGAAAACACCAGATAACGTGTTTCTCGCATTAAATAGTTCGAAAAGTACGATCTCGATGACTCTGCATACTTCGGACAGAAGTCTCACCAAGATTATCGCAGAAAATGCATATCTGAGCTTGAAACCGCACGAAAACCAAGATATCGTCGGTTCTGCATATCATACGCACTGTGGAGTGGTGAAAACACCAGATAACGTGTTTCTCGCATTAAATAGCTCGAAAAGTGCGATCTCGATGATTCTGCATACTTCGGACAGAAGTCTCACCAAGATTATCGCAGAGAATTCATATCTGAGCTTGAAACCACACGAAAACCAAGATATCGCTGGTTCTGCATATCAAACGCACTGTGGAGTGGTGAAAACACCAGACAAGGTTTTTCTCGCATTAAATAGCTCGAATAGAGCGGTCTCGATGATTAAGCATACTTCGGACAGAAGTCTCACCAAGATTATCGTAAAAAATGCATATCTCAGCTTGAAACCCCACAAAAACCAAGATATCGCCGGTTCTGCATATCAAACGCACTGTGGAGTGGTGGAAACACCAGATAACGTGTTTCTCGCATTAAATATCTCGAAAAGTGCGATCTCGATGATTCTGCATACTTCGGACAGAAGTCTCACCAAGATTATCGCAGAAAATGCATATCTGAGCTTGAAACCACCCGAAAACCAAGATATTGCTGGTTCTGCATATCAAACGCACTGTGGAGTGGTGAAAACACCAGAGAAGGTTTTTCTCGCATTAAATAGCTCGAATAGAGCGGTCTCGATGATTAAGCATACTTCGGACAGAAGTCCCACCAAGATTATCGTAAAAAATGCATATCTCAGCTTGAAACCCCACGAAAACCAAGATTTCGCTGGTTCTGCTAATCAAACGCACTGTGGAGTGGTGAAAACACCAGATAACGTGTTTCTCGCATTAAATAGGTCGAAAAGAGCGATCTCGATGTTTCTGCATACTTCGGAGAGAGGTCTCACTAAGATTACCGCAGAAAATGCATATCTCTGCTAGAAACCCCACGAAAACCAAGATATCTCCTGTTCTGCATATCCAACGAACTGTGGAGTGGTGAAATCCCCAGAAAACGTGTTTCTCGCATTAAATAGCTCGAAAAGTACGATCTCGATGACTCTGCATACTTCGGACAGAAGTCTCACCAAGATTATCGCAGAAAATGCATATCTGAGCTTGAAACCCCACAAAAACCAAGATATCGTCGGTTCTGCATATCATACGCACTGTGGAGTGGTGAAAACACCAGATAACGTGTTTCTCGCATTAAATAGCTCGAAAAGTGCGATCTCGATGATTCTGCATACTTCGGACAGAAGTCTCACCATGATTATCGCAGAAAATGCATATCTGAGCTTGAAACCACACGAAAACCAAGATTTCGCTGGTTCTGCATTTCAACCGCACTGTGGAGTGGTGAAAACACCCGATAACGTGTTTCTCGCATTAAATAGGTCGAAAAGAGCGATCTCGATGTTTCTGCATTCTTCGGACAGAAGTCTCACCAAGATTATCGCAGAAAATGCATATCTGAGCTTTAAACCCCACGAAAACCAAGATATCGTCGGTTCTGCATATCATACGCACTGTGGAGTGGTGAAAACACCAGATAACGTGTTTTTCGCATTAAATAGCTCGAATAGTACGATCTCGATGACTCTGCATACTTCGGACAGAAGTCTCACCATGATTATCGCAGAAAATGCATATCTGAGCTTGAAACCCCACGAAAACCAAGATATCGTCGGTTCTGTATATCATACGCACTGTGGAGTGGTGAAAACACCAGATAACGTGTTTCTCGCATTAAATAGCTCGAATAGAGCGATCTCGATGATTAAGCATACTTCGGACAGAAGTCTCACCATGATTATCGTAAAAAATGCATATCTCAGCTTGAAACCCAACGAAAACCAAGATTTCGCTGGTTCTGCATATCAAACGCACTGTGGAGTGGTGAAAACACCAGATAACGTGTTTCTCGCATTCAATAGGTCGAAAAGAGCGATCTCCATGTTTCTGCATACTTCGGACAGAGGTCTCACCATGATTATCGCAGAAAATGCATATCTCTGCTAGAAACCCCACGAAAACCAAGATATCTCCTGTTCTGCATATCCAACGAACTGTGGAGTGGTGAAAACCCCAGAAAACGTGTTTGTCGCATTTAATAGCTCGAAAAGTACGATCTCGATGACTCTGCATACTTCGGACGGAAGTCTCACCAAGATTATGGCAGAAAATGCATATCTGAGCTTGAAACCCCACGAAAACCAAGATATCGTCGGTTCTGCATATCATACGCACTGTGGAGTGGTGAAAACACCAGATAACGTGTTTCTCGCATTAAATAGGTCGAAAAGTACGATCTCGATGACTCTGCATACTTCGAACAGAAGTCTCACCAAGATTATCGCAGAAAATGCATATCTGAGCTTGAAACCCCGCGAAAACCAAGATATCGTCGGTTCTGCATATCATACGCACTATGGAGTGGTGAAAACACCAGATAACGGGTTTCTCGCATTAAGTAGCTCGAATAGTGCGATCTCGATGATTCTGCATACTTCGGACAGAAGTCTCACCATGATTATCGCAGAAAATGCATATCTGAGCTTGAAGCCACACGAAAACCAAGATTTCGCTGGTTATGCATATCAACCGCACTGTGGTGTGGTGAAAACACCCGATAACGTGTTTCTCGCATTAAAAATTTCGAAAAGAGCGATCTCGATGTTTCTGCATACTTCGGACAGAGGTCTCACCATGATGATCGTAAAAAATGCATATCTCAGCTTGAAACCCCACGAAAACCAAGATTTCGCTGGTTCTGCATATCAAACGCACTGTGGAGTGGTGAAAATACCAGATAACGTGTTTCTCGCATTAAATAGGTCGAAAAGAGCGATCTCGATGTTTCTGCATACTTCGGACCGAGGTCTCACCAAGATTATCGCAGAAAATGCATATCTCTGCTAGAAACCCCACGAAAACCAAGATATCTCCTGTTCTGCATATCCAACGAACTGTGGAGTGGTGAAAACCCCAGAAAACGTGTTTCTCGCATTAAATAGCTCGAAAAGTACGATCTCGATGACTCTGCATACTTCGGACAGAAGTCTCACCAAGATTATCGCAGAAAATGCATATCTGAGCTTGAAACCCCACGAAAACCAAGATATCGTCGGTTCTGCATATCATACGCACTGTGGAGTGGTGAAAACACCAGATAACGTGTTTCTCGCATTAAATAGCTCGAAAAGTGCGATCTCGATGATTCTGCATACTTCGGACAGAAGTCTCACCAAGATTATCGCAGAGAATTCATATCTGAGCTTGAAACCACACGAAAACCAAGATATCGCTGGTTCTGCATATCAAACGCACTGTGGAGTGGTGAAAACACCAGACAAGGTTTTTCTCGCATTAAATAGCTCGAATAGAGCGGTCTCGATGATTAAGCATACTTCGGACAGAAGTCTCACCAAGATTATCGTAAAAAATGCATATCTCATCTTGAAACCCCACAAAAACCAAGATATCGACGGTTCTGCATATCAAACGCACTGTGGAGTGGTGGAAACACCAGATAACGTGTTTCTCGCATTAAATATCTCGAAAAGTGCGATCTCGATGATTCTGCATACTTCGGACAGAAGTCTCACCAAGATTATCGCAGAAAATGCATATCTGAGCTTGAAACCACCCGAAAACCAAGATATTGCTGGTTCTGCATATCAAACGCACTGTGGAGTGGTGAAAACACCAGAGAAGGTTTTTCTCGCATTAAATAGCACGAAAAGTGCGATCTCGATGATTCTGCATACTTCGGACAGAAGTCTCACCATGATTATCGTAAAAAATGCATATCTGAGCTTGAAACCCCACGAAAACCAAGATTTCGCTGGTTCTGCATATCAAACGCGCTGTGGAGTGGTGAAAACACCAGATAACGTGTTTCTCGCATTCAATAGGTCGAAAAGAGCGATCTCCATGTTTCTGCATACTTCGGACAGAGGTCTCACCAAAATTATCGCAGAAAATGCATATCTCTGCTAGAAACCCCACGAAAACCAAGATATCTCCTGTTCTGCATATCCAACGAACTGTGGAGCGGTGAAAACCCCAGAAAACGTGTTTGTCGCATTAAATAGCTCGAAAAGTACGATCTCGATGACTCTGCATACTTCGGACAGAAGTCTCACCAAGATTATCGCAGAAAATGCATATCTGAGATTGAAACCCCACGAAAACCAAGATATCGCTGGTTCTGCATATCAAACGCACTGCGGAGTGGTGAAAACACCAGATAACTTGTTTCTTGCATTAAATAGCTCGAAAAGAGCGATCTCGATGACTCTGCATACATCGGACAGAAGTCTCACCAAGATTATCGCAGAAAATGCATATCTCAGCTTGAAACCCAACGAAAACCAAGATTTCGCTGGTTCTGCATATCAAACGCGCTGTGGAGTGGTGAAAACACCAGATAACTTGTTTCTCGCATTAAATAGCTCGAAACGAGCGATCTCGATGAATAAGCATACTTCGGACAGAAGTCTCACCAAGATTATCGTAAAAAATGCATATCTCAGCTTGAAACCCCACGAAAACCAAGATATCGCTGGTTCTGCATATCAAACGCACTGCGGAGTGGTGAAAACACCAGATAACTTGTTTCTTGCATTAAATAGCTCGAAAAGAGCGATCTCGATGACTCTGCATACTTCGGACAGAAGTCTCACCAAGATTATCGCAGAAAATGCATATCTGAGCTTGAAACCCCACGAAAACCAAGATATCGTCGGTTCTGCATATCATACGCACTGTGGAGTGGTGAAAACACCAGATAACGTGTTTCTCGCATTAAATAGCTCGAATAGAGCGATCTCGATGATTAAGCATACTTCGGACAGAAGTCTCACCAAGATTATCGTAAAAAATGCATATCTCAGCTTGAAACCCCACGAAAACCAAGATTTCGCTGGTTCTGCATATCAAACGCACTGTGGTGTGCTGAAAACACCAGATAACGTGTTTGTCGCATTAAATAGCTCGAAAAGTGCGATCTCGATGATTCTGCATACTTCGGACAGAAGTCTCACCATGATTATCGTAAAAAATGCATATCTCAGCTTGAAACCCAACGAAAACCAAGATTTCGCTGGTTCTGCATATCAAACGCACTGTGGAGTGGTGAAAACACCAGATAACGTGTTTCTCGCATTCAATAGGTCGAAAAGAGCGATCTCCATGTTTCTGCATACTTCGGACAGAGGTCTCACCAAGATTAGCGCAGAAAATGCATATCTCTGCTAGAAACCCCACGAAAACCAAGATATCTCCTGTTCTGCATATCCAACGAACTGTGGAGTGGTGAAAACCCCAGAAAACGTGTTTGTCGCATTAAATAGCTCGAAAAGTACGATCTCGATGACTCTGCATACTTCGGACAGAAGTCTCACCAAGATTATCGCAGAAAATGCATATCTCTGCTAGAAACCCCACGAAAACCAAGATATCTCCTGTTCTGCATATCCAACGAACTGTGGAGTGGTGAAGACCCCAGAAAACGTGTTTCTCGCATTGAATAGCTCGAAAAGTACGATCTCGATGACTCTGCATACTTCGGACAGAAGTCTCACCAAGATTATCGCGGAAAATGCATATCTGAGCTTGAAACCCCACGAAAACCAAGATATCGCTGGTTCTGCATATCAAACGCACTGCGGAGTGGTGAAAACACCAGATAACTTGTTTCTCGCATTAAATAGCTCGAAAAGAGCGATCTCGATGACTCTGCATACTTCGGACAGAAGTCTCACCAAGATTATCGCAGAAAATGCATATCTGAGCTTGAAACCCCACGAAAACCAAGATATCGCTGGTTCTGCATATCAAACGCACTGCGGAGTGGTGAAAACACCAGATAACGTGTTTGTCGCATTAAATAGCTCGAAAAGTGCGATCTCGATGATTCTGCATACTTCGGACAGAAGTCTCACCATGATTATCGTAAAAAATGCATATCTCAGCTTGAAACCCAACGAAAACCAAGATTTCGCTGGTTCTGCATATCAAACGCACTGTGGAGTGGTGAAAACACCAGATAACGTGTTTTTCGCATTAAATAGCTCGAATAGTACGATCTCTATGATTCTGCATACTTCGGACTGAAGTCTCACCAAGATTATCGCAGAAAATGCATATCTGAGCTTGAAACCCCACGTAAACCAAGATATCGCTGGTTCTGCATATCAAACGCACTGTGGAGTGGTGAAAACACCAGATAACTTGTTTCTCGCATTAAATAGCTCGAAACGAGCGATCTCGATGATTAAGCATACTTCGGACAGAAGTCTCACCAAGATTATCGTAAAAAAATGCATATCTCAGCTTGAAACCCCACGAAAACCAAGATATCGCTGTTTCTGCATATCAAACGCACTGTGGAGTGGTGAAAACACCAGATAACTTGTTTCTCGCATTAAATAGCTGGAAACGAGCGATCTCGATGATTAAGCATACTTCGGACAGAAGTCTCACCAAGATTATCGTAAAAAAATGCATATCTCAGCTTGAAACCCCACGAAAACCAAGATTTCGCTGGTTCTGCATATCAAACGTACTGTGGAGTGGTGAAAACACCAGATAACGTGTTTTTCGCATTAAATAGCTCGAATAGTACGATCTCGATGATTCTGCATACTTCGGACTGAAGTCTCACCAAGATTATCGCAGAAAATGCATATCTGAGCTTGAAACCCCACGTAAACCAAGATATCGGTGGTTCTGCATATCAAACGCACTGTGGAGTGGTGAAAACACCAGATAACTTGTTTCTCGCATTAAATAGCTTGAAAAGTGCGATCTCGATGATTCTGCATACTTCGGACAGAAGTCTCACCATGATTATCGTAAAAAATGCATATCTCAGCTTGAAACCCCACGAAAACCAAGATATCGCTGTTTCTGCATATCAAACGCACTGTGGAGTGGTGAAAACACCAGATAACTTGTTTCTCGCATTAAATAGCTCGAAACGAGCGATCTCGATGATTAAGCATACTTCGGACAGAAGTCTCACCAAGATTATCGTAAAAAAATGCATATCTCAGCTTGAAACCCCACGAAAACCAAGATTTCGCTGGTTCTGCATATCAAACGCACTGTGGAGTGCTGAAAACACCAGATAACGTGTTTGTCGCATTAAATAGCTCGAAAAGTGCGATCTCGATGTTTCTGCATACTTCGGACAGAAGTCTCATCAAGATTATCGTAAAAAATGCATATCTCAGCTTGAAACCCCACGAAAACCCAGATATCGCTGGTTCTGCATATCGAACGCACTGTGGAGTGCTGAAAACACCAGATAACGTGTTTGTCGCATTAAATAGCCCGAAAAGTGCGATCTCGATGATTCTGCATACTTCGGACAGAAGTCTCACCATGATTATCGTAAAAAATGCATATCTCAGCTTGAAACCCAACGAAAACCAAGATTTCGCTGGTTCTGCATATCAAACGCACTGTGGAGTGGTGAAAACACCAGATAACGTGTTTCTCGCATTCAATAGGTCGAAAAGAGCGATCTCCATGTTTCTGCATACTTCGGACAGAGGTCTCACCAAGATTATCGCAGAAAATGCATATCTCTGCTAGAAACCCCACGAAAACCAAGATATCTCCTGTTCTGCATATCTAACGAACTGTGGAGTGGTGAAAACCCCAGAAAACGTGTTTGTCGCATTAAATAGCTCGAAAAGTACGATCTCGATGACTCTGCATACTTCGGACAGAAGTCTCATCAAGATTATCGCAGAAAATGCATATCTGAGCTTGAAACCCCACGAAAACCAAGATATCGCTGGTTCTGCATATCAAACGCACTGCGGAGTGGTGAAAACACCAGATAACTTGTTTCTCGCATTAAATAGCTCGAAACGAGCGATCTCGATGATTAAGCATACTTCGGACAGAAGTCTCACCAAGATTATCGTAAAAAAATGCATATCTCAGCTTCAAACCCCACGAAAACCAAGATTTCGCTGGTTCTGCATATCAAACGCACTGTGGAGTGCTGAAAACACCAGATAACGTGTTTGTCGCATTAAATAGCTCGAAAAGTGCGATCTCGATGTTTCTGCATACTTCGGACAGAAGTCTCACCAAGATTATCGCAGAAAATGCATATCTGAGCTTGAAACCCCACGAAAACCAAGATATCGTCGGTTCTGCATATCATACGCACTGTGGAGTGGTGAAAACACCAGATAACGTGTTTCTCGCATTAAATATCTCGAATAGAGCGATCTCGATGATTAAGCATACTTCGGACAGAAGTCTCACCAAGATTATCGCAGAAAATGCATATCTGAGCTTGAAACCCCACGAAAACCAAGATTTCGCTGGTTCTGCATATCAAACGCACTGCGGAGTGGTGAAAACACCAGATAACTTGTTTCTCGCAATAAATAGCTCGAAAAGAGCGATCTCGATGACTCTGCATACGTCGGACTGAAGTCTCACCATGATTATCGCAGAAAATGCATATCTGAGCTTGAAACCCCACGAAAACCAAGATATCGTCGGTTCTGTATATCATACGCACTGTGGAGTGGGGAAAACACCAGATAACGTGTTTCTCGCATTAAATAGCTCGAATAGAGCGATCTCGATGATTAAGCATACTTCGGACAGAAGTCTCACCAAGATTATCGTAAAAAATGCATATCTCAGCTTGAAACCCCACGAAAACCAAGATTTCGCTGGTTCTGCATATCAAACGCACTGTGGTGTGCTGAAAACACCAGATAACGTGTTTGTCGCATTAAATAGCTCGAAAAGTGCGATCTCGATGGTTCTGCATACTTCGGACAGAAGTCTCACCATGATTATCGTAAAAAATGCATATCTCAGCTTGAAACCCAACGAAAACCAAGATTTCGCTGGTTCTGCATATCAAACGCACTGTGGAGTGGTGAAAACACCAGATAACGTGTTTCTCGCATTCAATAGGTTGAAAAGAGCGATCTCCATGTTTCTGCATACTTCGGACAGAAGTCTCACCAAGATTATCGCAGAAAATGCATATCTGAGCTTGAAACCCCACGAAAACCAAGATATCGTCGGTTCTGCATATCATACGCACTGTGGAGTGGTGAAAACACCAGATAACGTGTTTGTCGCATTAAATAGCTCGAAAAGTGCGATCTCGATGGTTCTGCATACTTCGGACAGAAGTCTCACCATGATTATCGTAAAAAATGCATATCTCAGCTTGAAACCCAACGAAAACCAAGATTTCGCTGGTTCTGCATATCAAACGCACTGTGGAGTGGTGAAAACACCAGATAACGTGTTTCTCGCATTCAATAGGTCGAAAAGAGCGATCTCCATGTTTCTGCATACTTGGGACAGAAGTCTCACCAAGATTATCGCAGAAAATGCATATCTGAGCTTGAAACCCCACGAAAACCAAGATATCGTCGGTTCTGTATATCATACGCACTGTGGAGTGGTGAAAACACCAGATAACGTGTTTCTCGCATTAAATAGCTCGAATAGAGCGATCTCGATGATTAAGCATACTTCGGACAGAAGTCTCACCAAGATTATCGTAAAAAATGCATATCTCAGCTTGAAACCCCACGAAAACCAAGATTTCGCTGGTTCTGCATATCAAACGCAATGTGGTGTGCTGAAAACACCAGATAACGTGTTTGTCGCATTAAATAGCTCGAAAAGTGCGATCTCGATGATTCTGCATACTTCGAACAGAAGTCTCACCAAGATTATCGCAGAAAATACATATCTCAGCTTGAAACCCGACGAAAACCAAAATATCTCCGGTTCTGCATATACAACGCACTGTGGAGTGGTGAAAACACCAGATAACGTGTTTCTCGCATTAAATAGTTCGAAACGAGCGATCTCGATGATTCTGCATACTTCTAACAGACGTCTCAACAAGATTATCGCAGAAAATGCATACCTCTGCTTGAAACCCCACGAAAACCAGGATATCTACTGTTCTGCATATCCAACGAACTGTGGAGTGGTGAAAACACCAGATAACGTGTTTCTCGCATTAAATAGCTCGAAACGAGCGATCTCGATGATTCTGCATACTTCGGACAGAAGTCTCACCAAAATTATCGTAGAAAATGCATATGGCAGTTTGAAACCCGATGAAAACCAAAATATCTCCGGTTCTGCATATCCAACGCACTGTGGAGTGGTGAAAACACCAGATAACGTGTTTCTCGCACTAACTAGCTCGAAAAGAGCGATCTCGATGATACAGCATACTTCGGACAGAAGTCTCACCAATATTATCGCAGAAAATGCATATTTCAGCTTGAAACCCCACGAAAACAAAGATATCGCTGGTTCTGCATGTCAAACGCACTGTGGAGTGGTGAAAACACCAGATAACGTGTTTCTCGCATTAAATAGCTCGAAAAGAGCGTTCTAGATGATTCAGCATACTTCGGACAGAAGTCTCACCAAGATTATCGCAGAAAATGCATATCTGAGCTTGAAACCCCACGAAAACCAAGATATCGTCGGTTCTGCATATCATACGCACTGTGGAGTGGTGAAAACACCAGATAACGTGTTTTTCGCATTAAATAGCTCGAATAGTACGATCTCGATGACTCTGCATACTTCGGACAGAAGTTTCACAATGATTATCGCAGAAAATGCATATCTGAGCTTGAAACCCCACGAAAACCAAGATATCGTCGGTTCTGTATATCATACGCACTGTGGAGTGGTGAAAACACCAGATAACGTGTTTCTCGCATTAAATAGCTCGAATAGAGCGATCTCGATGATTAAGCATACTTCGGACAGAAGTCTCACCAAGATTATCGTAAAAAATGCATATCTCAGCTTGAAACCCCACGAAAACCAAGATTTCGCTTTTTCTGCATATCAAACGCAATGTGGTGTGCTGAAAACACCAGATAACGTGTTTGTCGCATTAAATAGCTCGAAAAGTGCGATCTCGATGATTCTGCATACTTCGAACAGAAGTCTCATCAAGATTATCGCAGAAAATACATATCTCAGCTTGAAACCCGACGAAAACCAAAATATCTCCGGTTCTGCATATCCAACGCACTGTGGAGTGGTGAAAACACCAGATAACGTGTTTCTCGCATTAAATAGTTCGAAACGAGCGATCTCGATGATTCTGCATACTTCTAACAGAAGTCTCACCAAGATTATCGCAGAAAATGCATACCTCTGCTTGAAACCCCACGAAAACCAGGATATCTACTGTTCTGCATATCCAACGAACTGTGGAGTGGTGAAAACACCAGATAACGTGTTTCTCGCATTAAATAGCTCGAAACGAGCGATCTCGATGATTCTGCATACTTCGGACAGAAGTCTCACCAAAATTATCGTAGAAAATGCATATGGCAGTTTGAAACCCGATGAAAACCAAAATATCTCCGGTTCTGCATATCCAACGCACTGTGGAGTGGTGAAAACACCAGATAACGTGTTTCTCGCACTAACTAGCTCGAAAAGAGCGATCTCGATGATACAGCATACTTCGGACAGAAGTCTCACCAATATTATCGCAGAAAATGCATATTTCAGCTTGAAACCCCACGAAAACCAAGATATCGCTGGTTCTGCATGTCAAACGCACTGTGGAGTGGTGAAAACACCAGATAACGTGTTTCTCGCATTAAATAGCTCGAAAAGAGCGTTCTAGATGATTCAGCATACTTCGGACAGAAGTCTCACCAAGATTATCGCAGGAAATGCATATCCCAGCTTGAAACCCCACGAAAACCAAGATATCGCCTGTTCTGCATATCAAACGCACTGTGGAGTGGTGAAAACACCAGATAACGTGTTTCTCGCATTAAATAGCTCGAAACGAGCGATCTCGATGATTCTGCATACTTCGGACAGAAGTCTCACCAAAATTATCGTAAAAAATACATATCTCAACTTGAAACCCGACGAAAACCAAAATATCTCCGGTTCAGCATATCCAACGCACTGTGGAGTGGTGAAAACACCAGATAACGTGTTTCTCGCATTAAATAGCTCGAATCGAGCAATCTCGATGATTCTGCATACTTCGGACAGAAGTCTCAACAAGATTATCGCAGAAAATGCATATCTCAGCTTGAAACCCCACGAAAACCAAGGTATTTACTGTTCTGCATATCAAACGCACTGTGGAGTGGTGAAAACACCAGATAACTTGTTTCTCGCACTAACTAGCTCGAAAAGAGCGATCTCGATGATTCAGCATACTTCCGACAGAAGTCTCACCAAGATTATAGCAGAAAATGCATATCTCTGCTTGAAACCCCACGAAAACCAAGGTATCGCCGGTTCTGCATATCAAACGCACTGTAGAGTGGTGAAAACACCAGATAACGTGTTTCTCGCATTAAATAGCTCGAAACGAGCGATCTCGATGATTCTGCATACTTCGGACAGAAGTCTCACCAAAATTATCGTAGAAAATGCATATGGCAGTTTGAAACCCGATGAAAACCAAAATATCTCCGGTTCTGCATATCCAACGCACTGTGGAGTGGTGAAAACACCAGATAACGTGTTTCTCGCATTAAATAGTTCGAAACGAGCGATCTCGATGATTCTGCATACTTCTAACAGAAGTCTCACCAAGATTATCGCAGAAAATGCATACCTCTGCTTGAAACCCCACGAAAACCAGGATATCTACTGTTCTGCATATCCAACGAACTGTGGAGTGGTGAAAACACCAGATAACGTGTTTCTCGCATTAAATAGCTCGAAACGAGCGATCTCGATGATTCTGCATACTTCGGACAGAAGTCTCACCAAAATTATCGTAGAAAATGCATATGGCAGTTTGAAACCCGATGAAAACCAAAATATCTCCGGTTCTGCATATCCAACGCACTGTGGAGTGGTGAAAACACCAGATAACGTGTTTCTCGCACTAACTAGCTCGAAAAGAGCGATCTCGATGATACAGCATACTTCGGACAGAAGTCTCACCAATATTATCGCAGAAAATGCATATTTCAGCTTGAAACCCCACGAAAACCAAGATATCGCTGGTTCTGCATGTCAAACGCACTGTGGAGTGGTGAAAACACCAGATAACGTGTTTCTCGCATTAAATAGCTCGAAAAGAGCGTTCTAGATGATTCAGCATACTTCGGACAGAAGTCTCACCAAGATTATCGCAGGAAATGCATATCCCAGCTTGAAACCCCACGAAAACCAAGATATCGCCTGTTCTGCATATCAAACGCACTGTGGAGTGGTGAAAACACCAGATAACGTGTTTCTCTCATTAAATAGCTCGAAACGAGCGATCTCGATGATTCTGCATACTTCGGACAGAAGTCTCACCAAAATTATCGTAAAAAATACATATCTCAACTTGAAACCCGACGAAAACCAAAATATCTCCGGTTCAGCATATCCAACGCACTGTGGAGTGGTGAAAACACCAGATAACGTGTTTCTCGCATTAAATAGCTCGAATCGAGCAATCTCGATGATTCTGCATACTTCGGACAGAAGTCTCAACAAGATTATCGCAGAAAATACATATCTCAGCTTGAAACCCCACGAAAACCAAGGTATTTACTGTTCTGCATATCAAACGCACTGTGGAGTGGTGAAAACACCAGATAACTTGTTTCTCGCACTAACTAGCTCGAAAAGAGCGATCTCGATGATTCAGCATACTTCCGACAGAAGTCTCACCAAGATTATAGCAGAAAATGCATATCTCTGCTTGAAACCCCACGAAAACCAAGGTATCGCCGGTTCTGCATATCAAACGCACTGTAGAGTGGTGAAAACACTAGATAACTTGTTTCTCGCATTAAACAGCTGGAAACGAAAGATCTCGATGATTAAGCATACTTCGGACAGAAGTCTCACCAAGATTATCGTAAAAAAATGCATATCTCAGCTTGAAACCCCACGAAAACCAAGATTTCGCTGTTTCTGCATATCAAACGCACTGTGGAGTGGTGAAAACACCAGATAACGTGTTTTTCGCATTAAATAGCTCGAATAGTACGATCTCGATGATTGTGCATACTTCGGACTGAAGTCTCACCAAGATTATCGCAGAAAATGCATATCTGAGCTTGAAACCCCACGTAAACCAAGATATCGGTGGTTCTGCATATCAAACGCACTGTGGAGTGGTGAAAACACCAGATAACTTGTTTCTCGCATTAAATAGCTTGAAAAGTGCGATCTCGATGATTCTGCATACTTCGGACAGAAGTCTCACCATGATTATCGTAAAAAATGCATATCTCAGCTTGAAACCCCACGAAAACCAAGATATCGCTGTTTCTGCATATCAAACGCACTGTGGAGTGGTGAAAACACCAGATAACTTGTTTCTCGCATTAAATAGCTCGAAACGAGCGATCTCGATGATTAAGCATACTTCGGACAGAAGTCTCACCAAGATTATCGTAAAAAAATGCATATCTCAGCTTGAAACCCCACGAAAACCAAGATTTCGCTGGTTCTGCATATCAAACGCACTGTGGAGTGCTGAAAACACCAGATAACGTGTTTGTCGCATTAAATAGCTCGAAAAGTGCGATCTCGATGTTTCTGCATACTTCGGACAGAAGTCTCATCAAGATTATCGTAAAAAATGCATATCTCAGCTTGAAACCCCACGAAAACCCAGATATCGCTGGTTCTGCATATCGAACGCACTGTGGAGTGCTGAAAACACCAGATAACGTGTTTGTCGCATTAAATAGCTCGAAACGAGCGATCTCGATGATTAAGCATACTTCGGACAGAAGTCTCACCAAGATTATCGTAAAAAAATGCATATCTCAGCTTGAAACCCCACGAAAACCAAGATTTCGCTGGTTCTGCATATCAAACGCACTGTGGAGTGCTGAAAACACCAGATAACGTGTTTGTCGCATTAAATAGCTCGAAAAGTGCGATCTCGATGTTTCTGCATACTTCGGACAGAAGTCTCATCAAGATTATCGTAAAAAATGCATATCTCAGCTTGAAACCCCACGAAAACCCAGATATCGCTGGTTCTGCATATCGAACGTACTGTGGAGTGGTGAAAACCCCAGAAAACGTGTTTGTCGCATTAAATAGCTCGAAAAGTACGATCTCGATGACTCTGCATACTTCGGACAGAAGTCTCATCAAGATTATCGTAAAAAAATGCATATCTCAGCTTGAAACCCCACGAAAACCCAGATATCGCTGGTTCTGCATATCGAACGCACTGTGGAGTGCTGAAAACACCAGATAACGTGTTTGTCGCATTAAATAGCTCGAAACGAGCGATCTCGATGATTCTGCATACTTCGGACAGAAGTCTCACCATGATTATCGTAAAAAATGTATATCTCAGCTTGAAACCCAACGAAAACCAAGATTTCGCTGGTTCTGCATATCAAACGCACTGTGGAGTGGTGAAAACACCAGATAACGTGTTTCTCGCATTCAATAGGTCGAAAAGAGCGATCTCCATGTTTCTGCATACTTCGGACAGAGGTCTCACCAAGATTATCGCAGAAAATGCATATCTCTGCTAGAAACCCCACGAAAACCAAGATATCTCCTGTTCTGCATATCTAACGAACTGTGGAGTGGTGAAAACCCCAGAAAACGTGTTTGTCGCATTAAATAGCTCGAAAAGTACGATCTCGATGACTCTGCATACTTCGGACAGAAGTCTCATCAAGATTATCGTAAAAAATGCATATCTCAGCTTGAAACCCCACGAAAACCCAGATATCGCTGGTTCTGCATATCGAACGCACTGTGGAGTGCTGAAAACACCAGATAACGTGTTTGTCGCATTAAATAGCTCGAAACGAGCGATCTCGATGATTAAGCATACTTCGGACAGAAGTCTCACCAAGATTATCGTAAAAAAATGCATATCTCAGCTTGAAACCCCACGAAAACCAAGATGTCGCTGGTTCTGCATATCAAACGCACTGTGGAGTGCTGAAAACACCAGATAACGTGTTTGTCGCATTAAATAGCTCGAAAAGTGCGATCTCGATGTTTCTGCATACTTCGGACAGAAGTCTCATCAAGATTATCGTAAAAAATGCATATCTCAGCTTGAAACCCCACGAAAACCCAGATATCGCTGGTTCTGCATATCGAACGCACTGTGGAGTGCTGAAAACACCAGATAACGTGTTTGTCGCATTAAATAGCTCGAAAAGTGCGATCTCGATGATTCTGCATACTTCGGACAGAAGTCTCACCATGATTATCGTAAAAAATGCATATCTCAGCTTGAAACCCAACGAAAACCGAGTTATCTCCGGTTCTGCATATCCAACGCACTGTGGAGTGGTGAAAACACCAGATAACGTGTTTCTCGCATTCAATAGGTCGAAAAGAGCGATCTCCATGTTTCTGCATCCTTCGGACAGAGGTCTCACCAAGATTATCGCAGAAAATGCATATCTCTGCTAGAAACCCCACGAAAACCAAGATATCTCCTGTTCTGCATATCTAACGAACTGTGGAGTGGTGAAAACCCCAGAAAACGTGTTTGTCGCATTAAATAGCTCGAAAAGTACGATCTCGATGACTCTGCATACTTCGGACAGAAGTCTCACCAAGATTATCGCAGAAAATGCATATCTGAGCTTGAAACCCCACGAAAACCAAGATATCGCTGATTCTGCATATCAAACGCACTGCGGAGTGGTGAAAACACCAGATAACTTGTTTCTCGCATTAAATAGCTCGAAAAGAGCGATCTCGTTGACTCTGCATACTTCGGACAGAAGTCTCACCAAGATTATCGCAGAAAATGCATATCTCTGCTAGAAACCCCACGAAAACCAAGATATCTCCTGTTCTGCATATCCAACGAACTGTGGAGTGGTGAAAACCCCAGAAAACGTGTTTGTCGCATTAAATAGCTCGAAAAGTACGATCTCGATGACTCTGCATACTTCGGACAGAAGTCTCACCAAGATTATCGCAGAAAATGCATATCTGAGCTTGAAACCCCACGAAAACCAAGATATCGTCGGTTCTGCATATCATACGCACTGTGGAGTGGTGAAAACACCAGATAACGTGTTTCTCGCATTAAATATCTCGAATAGAGCGATCTCGATGATTAAGCATACTTCGGACAGAAGTCTCACCAAGATTATCGCAGAAAATGCATATCTGAGCTTGAAACCCCACGAAAACCAAGATTTCGCTGGTTCTGCATATCAAACGCACTGCGGAGTGGTGAAAACACCAGATAACTTGTTTCTCGCATTAAATAGCTCGAAAAGAGCGATCTCGATGACTCTGCATACTTCGGACTGAAGTCTCACCATGATTATCGCAGAAAATGCATATCTGAGCTTGAAACCCCACGAAAACCAAGATATCGTCGGTTCTGTATATCATACGCACTGTGGAGTGGTGAAAACACCAGATAACGTGTTTCTCGCATTAAATAGCTCGAATAGAGCGATCTCGATGATTCTGCATACTTCTAACAGAAGTCTCACCAAGATTATCGCAGAAAATGCATACCTCTGCTTGAAACCCCACGAAAACCAGGATATCTACTGTTCTGCATATCCAACGAACTGTGGAGTGGTGAAAACACCAGATAACGTGTTTCTCGCATTAAATAGCTCGAAACGAGCGATCTCGATGATTCTGCATACTTCGGACAGAAGTCTCACCAAAATTATCGTAGAAAATGCATATGGCAGTTTGAAACCCGATGAAAACCAAAATATCTCCGGTTCTGCATATCCAACGCACTGTGGAGTGGTGAAAACACCAGATAACGTGTTTCTCGCACTAACTAGCTCGAAAAGAGCGATCTCGAAGATACAGCATACTTCGGACAGAAGTCTCACCAATATTATCGCAGAAAATGCATATTTCAGCTTGAAACCCCACGAAAACCAAGATATCGCTGGTTCTGCATGTCAAACGCACTGTGGAGTGGTGAAAACACCAGATAACGTGTTTCTCGCATTAAATAGCTCGAAAAGAGCGTTCTAGATGATTCAGCATACTTCGGACAGAAGTCTCACCAAGATTATCGCAGAAAATGCATATCTGAGCTTGAAACCCCACGAAAACCAAGATATCGTCGGTTCTGCATATCATACGCACTGTGGAGTGGTGAAAACACCAGATAACGTGTTTTTCGCATTAAATAGCTCGAATAGTACGATCTCGATGACTCTGCATACTTCGGACAGAAGTCTCACAATGATTATCGCAGAAAATGCATATCTGAGCTTGAAACCCCACGAAAACCAAGATATCGTCGGTTCTGTATATCATACGCACTGTGGAGTGGTGAAAACACCAGATAACGTGTTTCTCGCATTAAATAGCTCGAATAGAGCGATCTCGATGATTAAGCATACTTCGGACAGAAGTCTCACCAAGATTATCGTAAAAAATGCATATCTCAGCTTGAAACCCCACGAAAACCAAGATTTCGCTTTTTCTGCATATCAAACGCAATGTGGTGTGCTGAAAACACCAGATAACGTGTTTGTCGCATTAAATAGCTCGAAAAGTGCGATCTCGATGATTCTGCATACTTCGAACAGAAGTCTCATCAAGATTATCGCAGAAAATACATATCTCAGCTTGAAACCCGACGAAAACCAAAATATCTCCGGTTCTGCATATCCAACGCACTGTGGAGTGGTGAAAACACCAGATAACGTGTTTCTCGCATTAAATAGTTCGAAACGAGCGATCTCGATGATTCTGCATACTTCTAACAGAAGTCTCACCAAGATTATCGCAGAAAATGCATACCTCTGCTTGAAACCCCACGAAAACCAGGATATCTACTGTTCTGCATATCCAACGAACTGTGGAGTGGTGAAAACACCAGATAACGTGTTTCTCGCATTAAATAGCTCGAAACGAGCGATCTCGATGATTCTGCATACTTCGGACAGAAGTCTCACCAAAATTATCGTAGAAAATGCATATGGCAGTTTGAAACCCGATGAAAACCAAAATATCTCCGGTTCTGCATATCCAACGCACTGTGGAGTGGTGAAAACACCAGATAACGTGTTTCTCGCACTAACTAGCTCGAAAAGAGCGATCTCGATGATACAGCATACTTCGGACAGAAGTCTCACCAATATTATCGCAGAAAATGCATATTTCAGCTTGAAACCCCACGAAAACCAAGATATCGCTGGTTCTGCATGTCAAACGCACTGTGGAGTGGTGAAAACACCAGATAACGTGTTTCTCGCATTAAATAGCTCGAAAAGAGCGTTCTAGATGATTCAGCATACTTCGGACAGAAGTCTCACCAAGATTATCGCAGGAAATGCATATCCCAGCTTGAAACCCCACGAAAACCAAGATATCGCCTGTTCTGCATATCAAACGCACTGTGGAGTGGTGAAAACACCAGATAACGTGTTTCTCGCATTAAATAGCTCGAAACGAGCGATCTCGATGATTCTGCATACTTCGGACAGAAGTCTCACCAAAATTATCGTAAAAAATACATATCTCAACTTGAAACCCGACGAAAACCAAAATATCTCCGGTTCAGCATATCCAACGCACTGTGGAGTGGTGAAAACACCAGATAACGTGTTTCTCGCATTAAATAGCTCGAATCGAGCAATCTCGATGATTCTGCATACTTCGGACAGAAGTCTCAACAAGATTATCGCAGAAAATGCATATCTCAGCTTGAAACCCCACGAAAACCAAGGTATTTACTGTTCTGCATATCAAACGCACTGTGGAGTGGTGAAAACACCAGATAACTTGTTTCTCGCACTAACTAGCTCGAAAAGAGCGATCTCGATGATTCAGCATACTTCCGACAGAAGTCTCACCAAGATTATAGCAGAAAATGCATATCTCTGCTTGAAACCCCACGAAAACCAAGGTATCGCCGGTTCTGCATATCAAACGCACTGTAGAGTGGTGAAAACACCAGATAACGTGTTTCTCGCATTAAATAGCTCGAAACGAGCGATCTCGATGATTCTGCATACTTCGGACAGAAGTCTCACCAAAATTATCGTAGAAAATGCATATGGCAGTTTGAAACCCGATGAAAACCAAAATATCTCCGGTTCTGCATATCCAACGCACTGTGGAGTGGTGAAAACACCAGATAACGTGTTTCTCGCATTAAATAGTTCGAAACGAGCGATCTCGATGATTCTGCATACTTCTAACAGAAGTCTCACCAAGATTATCGCAGAAAATGCATACCTCTGCTTGAAACCCCACGAAAACCAGGATATCTACTGTTCTGCATATCCAACGAACTGTGGAGTGGTGAAAACACCAGATAACGTGTTTCTCGCATTAAATAGCTCGAAACGAGCGATCTCGATGATTCTGCATACTTCGGACAGAAGTCTCACCAAAATTATCGTAGAAAATGCATATGGCAGTTTGAAACCCGATGAAAACCAAAATATCTCCGGTTCTGCATATCCAACGCACTGTGGAGTGGTGAAAACACCAGATAACGTGTTTCTCGCACTAACTAGCTCGAAAAGAGCGATCTCGATGATACAGCATACTTCGGACAGAAGTCTCACCAATATTATCGCAGAAAATGCATATTTCAGCTTGAAACCCCACGAAAACCAAGATATCGCTGGTTCTGCATGTCAAACGCACTGTGGAGTGGTGAAAACACCAGATAACGTGTTTCTCGCATTAAATAGCTCGAAAAGAGCGTTCTAGATGATTCAGCATACTTCGGACAGAAGTCTCACCAAGATTATCGCAGGAAATGCATATCCCAGCTTGAAACCCCACGAAAACCAAGATATCGCCTGTTCTGCATATCAAACGCACTGTGGAGTGGTGAAAACACCAGATAACGTGTTTCTCTCATTAAATAGCTCGAAACGAGCGATCTCGATGATTCTGCATACTTCGGACAGAAGTCTCACCAAAATTATCGTAAAAAATACATATCTCAACTTGAAACCCGACGAAAACCAAAATATCTCCGGTTCAGCATATCCAACGCACTGTGGAGTGGTGAAAACACCAGATAACGTGTTTCTCGCATTAAATAGCTCGAATCGAGCAATCTCGATGATTCTGCATACTTCGGACAGAAGTCTCAACAAGATTATCGCAGAAAATGCATATCTCAGCTTGAAACCCCACGAAAACCAAGGTATTTACTGTTCTGCATATCAAACGCACTGTGGAGTGGTGAAAACACCAGATAACTTGTTTCTCGCACTAACTAGCTCGAAAAGAGCGATCTCGATGATTCAGCATACTTCCGACAGAAGTCTCACCAAGATTATAGCAGAAAATGCATATCTCTGCTTGAAACCCCACGAAAACCAAGGTATCGCCGGTTCTGCATATCAAACGCACTGTAGAGTGGTGAAAACACTAGATAACTTGTTTCTCGCATTAAACAGCTGGAAACGAAAGATCTCGATGATTAAGCATACTTCGGACAGAAGTCTCACCAAGATTATCGTAAAAAAATGCATATCTCAGCTTGAAACCCCACGAAAACCAAGATTTCGCTGTTTCTGCATATCAAACGCACTGTGGAGTGGTGAAAACACCAGATAACGTGTTTTTCGCATTAAATAGCTCGAATAGTACGATCTCGATGATTCTGCATACTTCGGACTGAAGTCTCACCAAGATTATCGCAGAAAATGCATATCTGAGCTTGAAACCCCACGTAAACCAAGATATCGGTGGTTCTGCATATCAAACGCACTGTGGAGTGGTGAAAACACCAGATAACTTGTTTCTCGCATTAAATAGCTTGAAAAGTGCGATCTCGATGATTCTGCATACTTCGGACAGAAGTCTCACCATGATTATCGTAAAAAATGCATATCTCAGCTTGAAACCCCACGAAAACCAAGATATCGCTGTTTCTGCATATCAAACGCACTGTGGAGTGGTGAAAACACCAGATAACTTGTTTCTCGCATTAAATAGCTCGAAACGAGCGATCTCGATGATTAAGCATACTTCGGACAGAAGTCTCACCAAGATTATCGTAAAAAAATGCATATCTCAGCTTGAAACCCCACGAAAACCAAGATTTCGCTGGTTCTGCATATCAAACGCACTGTGGAGTGCTGAAAACACCAGATAACGTGTTTGTCGCATTAAATAGCTCGAAAAGTGCGATCTCGATGTTTCTGCATACTTCGGACAGAAGTCTCATCAAGATTATCGTAAAAAATGCATATCTCAGCTTGAAACCCCACGAAAACCCAGATATCGCTGGTTCTGCATATCGAACGCACTGTGGAGTGCTGAAAACACCAGATAACGTGTTTGTCGCATTAAATAGCTCGAAACGAGCGATCTCGATGATTAAGCATACTTCGGACAGAAGTCTCACCAAGATTATCGTAAAAAAATGCATATCTCAGCTTGAAACCCCACGAAAACCAAGATTTCGCTGGTTCTGCATATCAAACGCACTGTGGAGTGCTGAAAACACCAGATAACGTGTTTGTCGCATTAAATAGCTCGAAAAGTGCGATCTCGATGTTTCTGCATACTTCGGACAGAAGTCTCATCAAGATTATCGTAAAAAATGCATATCTCAGCTTGAAACCCCACGAAAACCCAGATATCGCTGGTTCTGCATATCGAACGTACTGTGGAGTGGTGAAAACCCCAGAAAACGTGTTTGTCGCATTAAATAGCTCGAAAAGTACGATCTCGATGACTCTGCATACTTCGGACAGAAGTCTCATCAAGATTATCGTAAAAAAATGCATATCTCAGCTTGAAACCCCACGAAAACCCAGATATCGCTGGTTCTGCATATCGAACGCACTGTGGAGTGCTGAAAACACCAGATAACGTGTTTGTCGCATTAAATAGCTCGAAACGAGCGATCTCGATGATTCTGCATACTTCGGACAGAAGTCTCACCATGATTATCGTAAAAAATGTATATCTCAGCTTGAAACCCAACGAAAACCAAGATTTCGCTGGTTCTGCATATCAAACGCACTGTGGAGTGGTGAAAACACCAGATAACGTGTTTCTCGCATTCAATAGGTCGAAAAGAGCGATCTCCATGTTTCTGCATACTTCGGACAGAGGTCTCACCAAGATTATCGCAGAAAATGCATATCTCTGCTAGAAACCCCACGAAAACCAAGATATCTCCTGTTCTGCATATCTAACGAACTGTGGAGTGGTGAAAACCCCAGAAAACGTGTTTGTCGCATTAAATAGCTCGAAAAGTACGATCTCGATGACTCTGCATACTTCGGACAGAAGTCTCATCAAGATTATCGTAAAAAATGCATATCTCAGCTTGAAACCCCACGAAAACCCAGATATCGCTGGTTCTGCATATCGAACGCACTGTGGAGTGCTGAAAACACCAGATAACGTGTTTGTCGCATTAAATAGCTCGAAACGAGCGATCTCGATGATTAAGCATACTTCGGACAGAAGTCTCACCAAGATTATCGTAAAAAAATGCATATCTCAGCTTGAAACCCCACGAAAACCAAGATGTCGCTGGTTCTGCATATCAAACGCACTGTGGAGTGCTGAAAACACCAGATAACGTGTTTGTCGCATTAAATAGCTCGAAAAGTGCGATCTCGATGTTTCTGCATACTTCGGACAGAAGTCTCATCAAGATTATCGTAAAAAATGCATATCTCAGCTTGAAACCCCACGAAAACCCAGATATCGCTGGTTCTGCATATCGAACGCACTGTGGAGTGCTGAAAACACCAGATAACGTGTTTGTCGCATTAAATAGCTCGAAAAGTGCGATCTCGATGATTCTGCATACTTCGGACAGAAGTCTCACCATGATTATCGTAAAAAATGCATATCTCAGCTTGAAACCCAACGAAAACCGAGTTATCTCCGGTTCTGCATATCCAACGCACTGTGGAGTGGTGAAAACACCAGATAACGTGTTTCTCGCATTCAATAGGTCGAAAAGAGCGATCTCCATGTTTCTGCATCCTTCGGACAGAGGTCTCACCAAGATTATCGCAGAAAATGCATATCTCTGCTAGAAACCCCACGAAAACCAAGATATCTCCTGTTCTGCATATCTAACGAACTGTGGAGTGGTGAAAACCCCAGAAAACGTGTTTGTCGCATTAAATAGCTCGAAAAGTACGATCTCGATGACTCTGCATACTTCGGACAGAAGTCTCACCAAGATTATCGCAGAAAATGCATATCTGAGCTTGAAACCCCACGAAAACCAAGATATCGCTGATTCTGCATATCAAACGCACTGCGGAGTGGTGAAAACACCAGATAACTTGTTTCTCGCATTAAATAGCTCGAAAAGAGCGATCTCGTTGACTCTGCATACTTCGGACAGAAGTCTCACCAAGATTATCGCAGAAAATGCATATCTCTGCTAGAAACCCCACGAAAACCAAGATATCTCCTGTTCTGCATATCCAACGAACTGTGGAGTGGTGAAAACCCCAGAAAACGTGTTTGTCGCATTAAATAGCTCGAAAAGTACGATCTCGATGACTCTGCATACTTCGGACAGAAGTCTCACCAAGATTATCGCAGAAAATGCATATCTGAGCTTGAAACCCCACGAAAACCAAGATATCGTCGGTTCTGCATATCATACGCACTGTGGAGTGGTGAAAACACCAGATAACGTGTTTCTCGCATTAAATATCTCGAATAGAGCGATCTCGATGATTAAGCATACTTCGGACAGAAGTCTCACCAAGATTATCGCAGAAAATGCATATCTGAGCTTGAAACCCCACGAAAACCAAGATTTCGCTGGTTCTGCATATCAAACGCACTGCGGAGTGGTGAAAACACCAGATAACTTGTTTCTCGCATTAAATAGCTCGAAAAGAGCGATCTCGATGACTCTGCATACTTCGGACTGAAGTCTCACCATGATTATCGCAGAAAATGCATATCTGAGCTTGAAACCCCACGAAAACCAAGATATCGTCGGTTCTGTATATCATACGCACTGTGGAGTGGTGAAAACACCAGATAACGTGTTTCTCGCATTAAATAGCTCGAATAGAGCGATCTCGATGATTCTGCATACTTCTAACAGAAGTCTCACCAAGATTATCGCAGAAAATGCATACCTCTGCTTGAAACCCCACGAAAACCAGGATATCTACTGTTCTGCATATCCAACGAACTGTGGAGTGGTGAAAACACCAGATAACGTGTTTCTCGCATTAAATAGCTCGAAACGAGCGATCTCGATGATTCTGCATACTTCGGACAGAAGTCTCACCAAAATTATCGTAGAAAATGCATATGGCAGTTTGAAACCCGATGAAAACCAAAATATCTCCGGTTCTGCATATCCAACGCACTGTGGAGTGGTGAAAACACCAGATAACGTGTTTCTCGCACTAACTAGCTCGAAAAGAGCGATCTCGAAGATACAGCATACTTCGGACAGAAGTCTCACCAATATTATCGCAGAAAATGCATATTTCAGCTTGAAACCCCACGAAAACCAAGATATCGCTGGTTCTGCATGTCAAACGCACTGTGGAGTGGTGAAAACACCAGATAACGTGTTTCTCGCATTAAATAGCTCGAAAAGAGCGTTCTAGATGATTCAGCATACTTCGGACAGAAGTCTCACCAAGATTATCGCAGAAAATGCATATCTGAGCTTGAAACCCCACGAAAACCAAGATATCGTCGGTTCTGCATATCATACGCACTGTGGAGTGGTGAAAACACCAGATAACGTGTTTTTCGCATTAAATAGCTCGAATAGTACGATCTCGATGACTCTGCATACTTCGGACAGAAGTCTCACAATGATTATCGCAGAAAATGCATATCTGAGCTTGAAACCCCACGAAAACCAAGATATCGTCGGTTCTGTATATCATACGCACTGTGGAGTGGTGAAAACACCAGATAACGTGTTTCTCGCATTAAATAGCTCGAATAGAGCGATCTCGATGATTAAGCATACTTCGGACAGAAGTCTCACCAAGATTATCGTAAAAAATGCATATCTCAGCTTGAAACCCCACGAAAACCAAGATTTCGCTGGTTCTGCATATCAAACGCAATGTGGTGTGCTGAAAACACCAGATAACGTGTTTCTCGCATTAAATAGTTCGAAACGAGCGATCTCGATGATTCTGCATACTTCTAACAGAAGTCTCACCAAGATTATCGCAGAAAATGCATACCTCTGCTTGAAACCCCACGAAAACCAGGATATCTACTGTTCTGCATATCCAACGAACTGTGGAGTGGTGAAAACACCAGATAACGTGTTTGTCGCATTAAATAGCTCGAAAAGTGCGATCTCGATGATTCTGCATACTTCGGACAGAAGTCTCACCATGATTATCGTAAAAAATGCATATCTCAGCTTGAAACCCAACGAAAACCGAGTTATCTCCGGTTCTGCATATCCAACGCACTGTGGAGTGGTGAAAACACCAGATAACGTGTTTCTCGCATTCAATAGGTCGAAAAGAGCGATCTCCATGTTTCTGCATCCTTCGGACAGAGGTCTCACCAAGATTATCGCAGAAAATGCATATCTCTGCTAGAAACCCCACGAAAACCAAGATATCTCCTGTTCTGCATATCTAACGAACTGTGGAGTGGTGAAAACCCCAGAAAACGTGTTTGTCGCATTAAATAGCTCGAAAAGTACGATCTCGATGACTCTGCATACTTCGGACAGAAGTCTCACCAAGATTATCGCAGAAAATGCATATCTGAGCTTGAAACCCCACGAAAACCAAGATATCGCTGATTCTGCATATCAAACGCACTGCGGAGTGGTGAAAACACCAGATAACTTGTTTCTCGCATTAAATAGCTCGAAAAGAGCGATCTCGTTGACTCTGCATACTTCGGACAGAAGTCTCACCAAGATTATCGCAGAAAATGCATATCTCTGCTAGAAACCCCACGAAAACCAAGATATCTCCTGTTCTGCATATCCAACGAACTGTGGAGTGGTGAAAACCCCAGAAAACGTGTTTGTCGCATTAAATAGCTCGAAAAGTACGATCTCGATGACTCTGCATACTTCGGACAGAAGTCTCACCAAGATTATCGCAGAAAATGCATATCTGAGCTTGAAACCCCACGAAAACCAAGATATCGTCGGTTCTGCATATCATACGCACTGTGGAGTGGTGAAAACACCAGATAACGTGTTTCTCGCATTAAATATCTCGAATAGAGCGATCTCGATGATTAAGCATACTTCGGACAGAAGTCTCACCAAGATTATCGCAGAAAATGCATATCTGAGCTTGAAACCCCACGAAAACCAGGATATCTACTGTTCTGCATATCCAACGAACTGTGGAGTGGTGAAAACACCAGATAACGTGTTTCTCGCATTAAATAGCTCGAAACGAGCGATCTCGATGATTCTGCATACTTCGGACAGAAGTCTCACCAAAATTATCGTAGAAAATGCATATGGCAGTTTGAAACCCGATGAAAACCAAAATATCTCCGGTTCTGCATATCCAACGCACTGTGGAGTGGTGAAAACACCAGATAACGTGTTTCTCGCACTAACTAGCTCGAAAAGAGCGATCTCGAAGATACAGCATACTTCGGACAGAAGTCTCACCAATATTATCGCAGAAAATGCATATTTCAGCTTGAAACCCCACGAAAACCAAGATATCGCTGGTTCTGCATGTCAAACGCACTGTGGAGTGGTGAAAACACCAGATAACGTGTTTCTCGCATTAAATAGCTCGAAAAGAGCGTTCTAGATGATTCAGCATACTTCGGACAGAAGTCTCACCAAGATTATCGCAGAAAATGCATATCTGAGCTTGAAACCCCACGAAAACCAAGATATCGTCGGTTCTGCATATCATACGCACTGTGGAGTGGTGAAAACACCAGATAACGTGTTTTTCGCATTAAATAGCTCGAATAGTACGATCTCGATGACTCTGCATACTTCGGACAGAAGTCTCACAATGATTATCGCAGAAAATGCATATCTGAGCTTGAAACCCCACGAAAACCAAGATATCGTCGGTTCTGTATATCATACGCACTGTGGAGTGGTGAAAACACCAGATAACGTGTTTCTCGCATTAAATAGCTCGAATAGAGCGATCTCGATGATTAAGCATACTTCGGACAGAAGTCTCACCAAGATTATCGTAAAAAATGCATATCTCAGCTTGAAACCCCACGAAAACCAAGATTTCGCTGGTTCTGCATATCAAACGCAATGTGGTGTGCTGAAAACACCAGATAACGTGTTTCTCGCATTAAATAGTTCGAAACGAGCGATCTCGATGATTCTGCATACTTCTAACAGAAGTCTCACCAAGATTATCGCAGAAAATGCATACCTCTGCTTGAAACCCCACGAAAACCAGGATATCTACTGTTCTGCATATCCAACGAACTGTGGAGTGGTGAAAACACCAGATAACGTGTTTGTCGCATTAAATAGCTCGAAAAGTGCGATCTCGATGATTCTGCATACTTCGGACAGAAGTCTCACCATGATTATCGTAAAAAATGCATATCTCAGCTTGAAACCCAACGAAAACCGAGTTATCTCCGGTTCTGCATATCCAACGAACTGTGGAGTGGTGAAAACACCAGATAACGTGTTTCTCGCATTAAATAGCTCGAAACGAGCGATCTCGATGATTCTGCATACTTCGGACAGAAGTCTCACCAAAATTATCGTAGAAAATGCATATGGCAGTTTGAAACCCGATGAAAACCAAAATATCTCCGGTTCTGCATATCCAACGCACTGTGGAGTGGTGAAAACACCAGATAACGTGTTTCTCGCACTAACTAGCTCGAAAAGAGCGATCTCGATGATACAGCATACTTCGGACAGAAGTCTCACCAATATTATCGCAGAAAATGCATATTTCAGCTTGAAACCCCACGAAAACCAAGATATCGCTGGTTCTGCATGTCAAACGCACTGTGGAGTGGTGAAAACACCAGATAACGTGTTTCTCGCATTAAATAGCTCGAAAAGAGCGTTCTAGATGATTCAGCATACTTCGGACAGAAGTCTCACCAAGATTATCGCAAGGAAATGCATATCCCAGCTTGAAACCCCACGAAAACCAAGATATCTCCGGTTCTGCATATCCAACGAACTGTGGAGTGGTGAAAACCCCAGAAAACGAGTTTCTCGCATTAAATAGCTCGAAAAGAGCGCTCCCGATGTTTCTGCATACTTCGGACAGATGTTTCACCAAGATTATCGTGGAAAATGCATATCTCAGCTTGAAACCCGACGAAAACCAAAATATCGCCGGTTTTGCATATCAAACGCACTGTGGAGTAGTGAAAACACCGGATAAGGTTTTCCTCGCTTTAACTAGCTCGAAAAGAGCGTTCTCGAAGATACTGCATACTTCTGACAGAAGTCTCACCAAGATTATCGTAGAAAATGCATATCTCAGCTTGAAACCCGACGAAAACCGAGTTATCTCCGGTTGTGCACATCAAACGTACCGTGGAGTGGTGGAAACAGCAGAAAACGTGTTTCTCGCATTAAATAGCTCGAAACGAGCGATCTCGATGATTCTGCATACTTCGGACAGAAGTCTCACCAAAATTATCGTAAAAAATACATATCTCAGCTTGAAACCCGACGAAAACCGAGTTATCTCCGGTTCTGCATATCCAACGCACTGTGGAGTGGTCAAAACCCCAGAAAACGTGTTTCTCGCATTAAATTGCTCGAAAAGAGCGCTCTCGACGTTTCTGCATACTTCTGACAGAAGTCTCACCAAAATTATCGCAGAAAATGCATATCTCAGCTCGAAACCTCACGAAAATCAAGATGTTGCCGGTTCTGCATATCAAACGCACTGTGGAGTGGTGAAAATAACCAGAGAACGTGTTTCTCGCATTAAATAGCTCGAAAAGAGCGATCTCGATGATTCAGCATACTTCGGACAGGAGTCTCACCTAGATTATCGCAGGAAATGCATATCTCAGCTTGAAACCCCACGAAAACCAAGATATCGCCTGTTCTGCATATCAAACGCACTGTGGAGTGGTGAAAACACCAGATAACGTGTTTCTCGCATTAAATAGCTCGAAACGAGCGATCTCGATGATTCTGCATACTTCGGACAGAAGTCTCACCAAAATTATCGTAAAAAATACATATCTCAGCTTGAAACCCGACGAAAACCAAAATATCTCCGGTTCAGCATATCCAACGCACTGTGGAGTGGTGAAAACACCAGATAACGTGTTTCTCGCATTAAATAGCTCGAATCGAGCAATCTCGATGATTCTGCATACTTCGGACAGAAGTCTCAACAAGATTATCGCAGAAAATGCATATCTCAGCTTGAAACCCCACGAAAACCAAGGTATTTACTGTTCTGCATATCAAACGCACTGTGGAGTGGTGAAAACACCAGATAACTTGTTTCTCGCACTAACTAGCTCGAAAAGAGCGATCTCGATGATTCAGCATACTTCCGACAGAAGTCTCACCAAGATTATAGCAGAAAATGCATATCTCTGCTTGAAACCCCACGAACACCAAGGTATCGCCGGTTCTGCATATCAAACGCACTGTAGAGTGGTGAAAACACTAGATAACTTGTTTCTCGCATTAAACAGCTGGAAACGAAAGATCTCGATGATTAAGCATACTTCGGACAGAAGTCTCACCAAGATTATCGTAAAAAAATGCATATCTCAGCTTGAAACCCCACGAAAACCAAGATTTCGCTGTTTCTGCATATCAAACGCACTGTGGAGTGGTGAAAACACCAGATAACGTGTTTTTCGCATTAAATAGCTCGAATAGTACGATCTCGATGATTCTGCATACTTCGGACTGAAGTCTCACCAAGATTATCGCAGAAAATGCATATCTGAGCTTGAAACCCCACGTAAACCAAGATATCGGTGGTTCTGCATATCAAACGCACTGTGGAGTGGTGAAAACACCAGATAACTTGTTTCTCGCATTAAATAGCTTGAAAAGTGCGATCTCGATGATTCTGCATACTTCGGACAGAAGTCTCACCATGATTATCGTAAAAAATGCATATCTCAGCTTGAAACCCCACGAAAACCAAGATATCGCTGTTTCTGCATATCAAACGCACTGTGGAGTGGTGAAAACACCAGATAACTTGTTTCTCGCATTAAATAGCTCGAAACGAGCGATCTCGATGATTAAGCATACTTCGGACAGAAGTCTCACCAAGATTATCGTAAAAAAATGCATATCTCAGCTTGAAACCCCACGAAAACCAAGATTTCGCTGGTTCTGCATATCAAACGCACTGTGGAGTGCTGAAAACACCAGATAACGTGTTTGTCGCATTAAATAGCTCGAAAAGTGCGATCTCGATGTTTCTGCATACTTCGGACAGAAGTCTCATCAAGATTATCGTAAAAAATGCATATCTCAGCTTGAAACCCCACGAAAACCCAGATATCGCTGGTTCTGCATATCGAACGCACTGTGGAGTGCTGAAAACACCAGATAACGTGTTTGTCGCATTAAATAGCTCGAAACGAGCGATCTCGATGATTAAGCATACTTCGGACAGAAGTCTCACCAAGATTATCGTAAAAAAATGCATATCTCAGCTTGAAACCCCACGAAAACCAAGATTTCGCTGGTTCTGCATATCAAACGCACTGTGGAGTGCTGAAAACACCAGATAACGTGTTTGTCGCATTAAATAGCTCGAAAAGTGCGATCTCGATGTTTCTGCATACTTCGGACAGAAGTCTCATCAAGATTATCGTAAAAAATGCATATCTCAGCTTGAAACCCCACGAAAACCCAGATATCGCTGGTTCTGCATATCGAACGCACTGTGGAGTGGTGAAAACCCCAGAAAACGTGTTTGTCGCATTAAATAGCTCGAAAAGTACGATCTCGATGACTCTGCATACTTCGGACAGAAGTCTCATCAAGATTATCGTAAAAAAATGCATATCTCAGCTTGAAACCCCACGAAAACCCAGATATCGCTGGTTCTGCATATCGAACGCACTGTGGAGTGCTGAAAACACCAGATAACGTGTTTGTCGCATTAAATAGCTCGAAACGAGCGATCTCGATGATTCTGCATACTTCGGACAGAAGTCTCACCATGATTATCGTAAAAAATGTATATCTCAGCTTGAAACCCAACGAAAACCAAGATTTCGCTGGTTCTGCATATCAAACGCACTGTGGAGTGGTGAAAACACCAGATAACGTGTTTCTCGCATTCAATAGGTCGAAAAGAGCGATCTCCATGTTTCTGCATACTTCGGACAGAGGTCTCACCAAGATTATCGCAGAAAATGCATATCTCTGCTAGAAACCCCACGAAAACCAAGATATCTCCTGTCCTGCATATCTAACGAACTGTGGAGTGGTGAAAACCCCAGAAAACGTGTTTGTCGCATTAAATAGCTCGAAAAGTACGATCTCGATGACTCTGCATACTTCGGACAGAAGTCTCATCAAGATTATCGTAAAAAATGCATATCTCAGCTTGAAACCCCACGAAAACCCAGATATCGCTGGTTCTGCATATCGAACGCACTGTGGAGTGCTGAAAACACCAGATAACGTGTTTGTCGCATTAAATAGCTCGAAACGAGCGATCTCGATGATTAAGCATACTTCGGACAGTAGTCTCACCAAGATTATCGTAAAAAAATGCATATCTCAGCTTGAAACCCCACGAAAACCAAGATGTCGCTGGTTCTGCATATCAAACGCACTGTGGAGTGCTGAAAACACCAGATAACGTGTTTGTCGCATTAAATAGCTCGAAAAGTGCGATCTCGATGTTTCTGCATACTTCGGACAGAAGTCTCATCAAGATTATCGTAAAAAATGCATATCTCAGCTTGAAACCCCACGAAAACCCAGATATCGCTGGTTCTGCATATCGAACGCACTGTGGAGTGCTGAAAACACCAGATAACGTGTTTGTCGCATTAAATAGCTCGAAAAGTGCGATCTCGATGATTCTGCATACTTCGGACAGAAGTCTCACCATGATTATCGTAAAAAATGCATATCTCAGCTTGAAACCCAACGAAAACCGAGTTATCTCCGGTTCTGCATATCCAACGCACTGTGGAGTGGTGAAAACACCAGATAACGTGTTTCTCGCATTCAATAGGTCGAAAAGAGCGATCTCCATGTTTCTGCATACTTCGGACAGAGGTCTCACCAAGATTATCGCAGAAAATGCATATCTCTGCTAGAAACCCCACGAAAACCAAGATATCTCCTGTTCTGCATATCTAACGAACTGTGGAGTGGTGAAAACCCCAGAAAACGTGTTTGTCGCATTAAATAGCTCGAAAAGTACGATCTCGATGACTCTGCATACTTCGGACAGAAGTCTCACCAAGATTATCGCAGAAAATGCATATCTGAGCTTGAAACCCCACGAAAACCAAGATATCGCTGATTCTGCATATCAAACGCACTGCGGAGTGGTGAAAACACCAGATAACTTGTTTCTCGCATTAAATAGCTCGAAAAGAGCGATCTCGATGACTCTGCATACTTCGGACAGAAGTCTCACCAAGATTATCGCAGAAAATGCATATCTCTGCTAGAAACCCCACGAAAACCAAGATATCTCCTGTTCTGCATATCCAACGAACTGTGGAGTGGTGAAAACCCCAGAAAACGTGTTTGTCGCATTAAATAGCTCGAAAAGTACGATCTCGATGACTCTGCATACTTCGGACAGAAGTCTCACCAAGATTATCGCAGAAAATGCATATCTGAGCTTGAAACCCCACGAAAACCAAGATATCGTCGGTTCTGCATATCATACGCACTGTGGAGTGGTGAAAACACCAGATAACGTGTTTCTCGCATTAAATATCTCGAATAGAGCGATCTCGATGATTAAGCATACTTCGGACAGAAGTCTCACCAAGATTATCGCAGAAAATGCATATCTGAGCTTGAAACCCCACGAAAACCAAGATTTCGCTGGTTCTGCATATCAAACGCACTGCGGAGTGGTGAAAACACCAGATAACTTGTTTCTCGCATTAAATAGCTCGAAAAGAGCGATCTCGATGACTCTGCATACTTCGGACTGAAGTCTCACCATGATTATCGCAGAAAATGCATATCTGAGCTTGAAACCCCACGAAAACCAAGATATCGTCGGTTCTGTATATCATACGCACTGTGGAGTGGTGAAAACACCAGATAACGTGTTTCTCGCATTAAATAGCTCGAATAGAGCGATCTCGATGATTAAGCATACTTCGGACAGAAGTCTCACCAAGATTATCGTAAAAAATGCATATCTCAGCTTGAAACCCCACGAAAACCAAGATTTCGCTGGTTCTGCATATCAAACGCACTGTGGTGTGCTGAAAACACCAGATAACGTGTTTGTCGCATTAAATAGCTCGAAAAGTGCGATCACGATGATTCTGCATACTTCGGACAGAAGTCTCACCATGATTATCGTAAAAAATGCATATCTCAGCTTGAAACCCAACGAAAACCAAGATTTCGCTGGTTCTGCATATCAAACGCACTGTGGAGTGGTGAAAACACCAGATAACGTGTTTCTCGCATTCAATAGGTCGAAAAGAGCGATCTCCATGTTTCTGCATACTTCGGACAGAAGTCTCACCAAGATTATCGCAGAAAATGCATATCTGAGCTTGAAACCCCACGAAAACCAAGATATCGTCGGTTCTGCATATCATACGCACTGTGGAGTGGTGAAAACACCAGATAACGTGTTTTTCGCATTAAATAGCTCGAATAGTACGATCTCGATGACTCTGCATACTTCGGACAGAAGTCTCACAATGATTATCGCAGAAAATGCATATCTGAGCTTGAAACCCCACGAAAACCAAGATATCGTCGGTTCTGTATATCATACGCACTGTGGAGTGGCGAAAACACCAGATAACGTGTTTCTCGCATTAAATAGCTCGAATAGAGCGATCTCGATGATTAAGCATACTTCGGACAGAAGTCTCACCAAGATTATCGTAAAAAATGCATATCTCAGCTTGAAACCCCACGAAAACCAAGATTTCGCTGGTTCTGCATATCAAACGCACTGTGGTGTGCTGAAAACACCAGATAACGTGTTTGTCGCATTAAATAGCTCGAAAAGTGCGATCTCGATGATTCTGCATACTTCGAACAGAAGTCTCACCAAGATTATCGCAGAAAATACATATCTCAGCTTGAAACCCGACGAAAACCAAAATATCTCCGGTTCTGCATATCCAACGCACTGTGGAGTGGTGAAAACACCAGATAACGTGTTTATCGCATTAAATAGTTCGAAACGAGCGATCTCGATGATTCTGCATACTTCTAACAGAAGTCTCACCAAGATTATCGCAGAAAATGCATATCTCTGCTTGAAACCCCACGAAAACCAGGATATCTACTGTTCTGCATATCCAACGAACTGTGGAGTGGTGAAAACACCAGATAACGTGTTTCTCGCATTAAATAGCTCGAATAGAGCGATCTCGATGATTCTGCATACTTCGGACAGAAGTCTCACCAAAATTATCGTAGAATATGCATATCTCAGTTTGAAACCCGATGAAAACCAAAATATCTGCGGTTCTGCATATCCAACGCACTGTGGAGTGGTGAAAACACCAGATAACGTGTTTCTCGCACTAACTAGCTCGAAAAGAGCGATCTCGATGATACAGCATACTTCGGACAGAAGTCTCACCAATATTATCGCAGAAAATGCATATTTCAGCTTGAAACCCCACGAAAACGAAGATATCGCTGGTTCTGCATGTCAAACGCACTGTGGAGTGGTGAAAACACCAGATAACGTGTTTCTCGCATTAAATAGCTCGAAAAGAGCGTTCTAGATGATTCAGCATACTTCGGACAGAAGTCTCACCAAGATTATCGCAGGAAATGCATATCCCAGCTTGAAACACCACGAAAACCAAGATATCTCCGGTTCTGCATATCCAACGAACTGTGGAGTGGTGAAAACCCCAGAAAACGAGTTTCTCGCATTAAATAGCTCGAAAAGAGCGCTCCCGATGTTTCTGCATACTTCGGACAGATGTTTCACCAAGATTATCGTGGAAAATGCATATCTCAGCTTGAAACCCGACGAAAACCAAAATATCGCCGGTTTTGCATATCAAACGCACTGTGGAGTAGTGAAAACACCGGATAAGGTTTTCCTCGCTTTAACTAGCTCGAAAAGAGCGTTCTCGAAGATCCTGCATACTTCTGACAGAAGTCTCACCAAGATTATCGTAGAAAATGCATATCTCAGCTTGAAACCCGACGAAAACCGAGTTATCTCCGGTTCTGCACATCAAACGTACCGTGGAGTGGTGAAAACAGCAGAAAACGTGTTTCGCGCATTAAGTAGCTCGAAAAGAGCGTTCTCGAAGATTCTGCATACTTCTGACAGAAGTCTCACCAAAATTATCGCAGAAAATGCATATCTCAGCTCGAAACCTCACGAAAATCAAGATGTTGCCGGTTCTGCATATCAAACGCACTGTGGAGTGGTGAAAATAACCAGAGAACCTGTTTCTCGCATTAAATAGCTCGAAAAGAGCGATCTCGATGATTCAGCATACTTCGGACAGGAGTCTCACCAAGATTATCGCAGGAAATGCATATCTCAGCTTGAAACCCCACGAAAACCAAGATATCGCCTGTTCTGCATATCAAACGCACTGTGGAGTGGTGAAAACACCAGATAACGTGTTTCTCGCATTAAATAGCTCGAAACGAGCGATCTCGATGATTCTGCATACTTCGGACAGAAGTCTCACCAAAATTATCGTAAAAAATACATATCTCAGCTTGAAACCCGACGAAAACCGAGTTATCTCCGGTTCTGCATATCCAACGCACTGTGGAGTGGTCAAAACCCCAGAAAACGTGTTTCTCGCATTAAATAGCTCGAAAAGAGCGCTCTCGACGTTTCTGCATACTTCGGACAGATGTTTCACCAAGCTAATCGTAGAAAATGCATATCTCAGCTTGAAACCCGACGAAAACCAAAATATCTCCGGTTCAGCATATCCAACGCACTGTGGAGTGGTGAAAACACCAGCTAACGTGTTTCTCGCATTAAATAGCTCGAATCGAGCAATCTCGATGATTCTGCATACTTCGGACAGAAGTCTCAACAAGATTATCGCAGAAAATGCATATCTCAGCTTGAAACCCCACGAAAAGCAAGGTATTTACTGTTCTGCATATCAAACGCACTGTGGAGTGGTGAAAACACCAGATAACTTGTTTCTCGCACTAACTAGCTCGAAAAGAGCGATCTCGATGATTCAGCATACTTCCGACAGAAGTCTCACCAAGATTATAGCAGAAAATGCATATCTCTGCTTGAAACCCCACGAAAACCAAGGTATCGCCGGTTCTGCATATCAAACGCACTGTAGAGTGGTGAAAACACCAGATAACTTGTTTCTCGCATTAAACAGCTGGAAACGAGCGATCTCGATGATTAAGCATACTTCGGACAGAAGTCTCACCAAGATTATCGTAAAAAAATGCATATCTCAGCTTGAAACCCCACGAAAACCAAGATTTCGCTGGTTCTGCATATCAAACGCACTGTGGAGTGGTGAAAACACCAGATAACGTGTTTTTCGCATTAAATAGCTCGAATAGTACGATCTCGATGATTCTGCATACTTCGGACTGAAGTCTCACCAAGATTATCGCAGAAAATGCATATCTCTGCTAGAAACCCCACGAAAACCAAGATATCTCCTGTTCTGCATATCTAATGAACTGTGGAGTGGTGAAAACCCCAGAAAACGTGTTTGTCGCATTAAATAGCTCGAAAAGTACGATCTCGATGACTCTGCATACTTCGGACAGAAGTCTCATCAAGATTATCGTAAAAAATGCATATCTCAGCTTGAAACCCCACGAAAACCCAGATATCGCTGGTTCTGCATATCGAACGCACTGTGGAGTGCTGAAAACACCAGATAACGTGTTTGTCGCATTAAATAGCTCGAAACCAGCGATCTCGATGATTAAGCATACTTCGTACAGAAGTCTCACCAAGATTATCGTAAAAAAATGCATATCTCAGCTTGAAACCCCACGAAAACCAAGATTTCGCTGGTTCTGCATATCAAACGCACTGTGGAGTGCTGAAAACACCAGATAACGTGTTTGTCGCATTAAATAGCTCGAAAAGTGCGATCTCGATGACTCTGCATACTTCGGACAGAAGTCTCACCATGATTATCGCAGAAAATGCATATCTGAGCTTGAAACCCCACGAAAACCAAGATATCGTCGGTTCTGTATATCATACGCACTGTGGAGTGGTGAAAACACCAGATAACGTGTTTCTCGCATTAAATAGCTCGAAACGAGCGATCTCGATGATTCTGCATACTTCGGACAGAAGTCTCACCAAAATTATCGTAGAAAATGCATATCTCAGTTTGAAACCCGATGAAAACCAAAATATCTGCGGTTCTGCATATCCAACGCACTGTGGAGTGGTGAAAACACCAGATAACGTGTTTCTCGCACTAACTAGCTCGAAAAGAGCGATCTCGATGATACAGCATACTTCGGACAGAAGTCTCACCAATATTATCGCAGAAAATGCATATTTCAGCTTGAAACCCCACGAAAACGAAGATATCGCTGGTTCTGCATGTCAAACGCACTGTGGAGTGGTGAAAACACCAGATAACGTGTTTCTCGCATTAAATAGCTCGAAAAGAGCGTTCTAGATGATTCAGCATACTTCGGACAGAAGTCTCACCAAGATTATCGCAGGAAATGCATATCCCAGCTTGAAACACCACGAAAACCAAGATATCTCCGGTTCTGCATATCCAACGAACTGTGGAGTGGTGAAAACCCCAGAAAACGAGTTTCTCGCATTAAATAGCTCGAAAAGAGCGCTCCCGATGTTTCTGCATACTTCGGACAGATGTTTCACCAAGATTATCGTGGAAAATGCATATCTCAGCTTGAAACCCGACGAAAACCAAAATATCGCCGGTTTTGCATATCAAACGCACTGTGGAGTAGTGAAAACACCGGATAAGGTTTTCCTCGCTTTAACTAGCTCGAAAAGAGCGTTCTCGAAGATCCTGCATACTTCTGACAGAAGTCTCACCAAGATTATCGTAGAAAATGCATATCTCAGCTTGAAACCCGACGAAAACCGAGTTATCTCCGGTTCTGCACATCAAACGTACCGTGGAGTGGTGAAAACAGCAGAAAACGTGTTTCGCGCATTAAGTAGCTCGAAAAGAGCGTTCTCGAAGATTCTGCATACTTCTGACAGAAGTCTCACCAAAATTATCGCAGAAAATGCATATCTCAGCTCGAAACCTCACGAAAATCAAGATGTTGCCGGTTCTGCATATCAAACGCACTGTGGAGTGGTGAAAATAACCAGAGAACCTGTTTCTCGCATTAAATAGCTCGAAAAGAGCGATCTCGATGATTCAGCATAC
Organism: Anthophora plumipes; assembly: GCA_951804975.1. Taxonomy (NCBI): domain Eukaryota; kingdom Metazoa; phylum Arthropoda; class Insecta; order Hymenoptera; family Apidae; genus Anthophora; species Anthophora plumipes. Next base: position 355,719 of record CATORF010000112.1, read on the forward strand.
TTCGGACAGGAGTCTCACCAAGATTATCGCAGGAAATGCATATCTCAGCTTGAAACCCCACGAAAACCAAGATATCGCCTGTTCTGCATATCAAACGCACTGTGGAGTGGTGAAAACACCAGATAACGTGTTTCTCGCATTAAATAGCTCGAAACGAGCGATCTCGATGATTCTGCATACTTCGGACAGAAGTCTCACCAAAATTATCGTAAAAAATACATATCTCAGCTTGAAACCCGACGAAAACCGAGTTATCTCCGGTTCTGCATATCCAACGCACTGTGGAGTGGTCAAAACCCCAGAAAACGTGTTTCTCGCATTAAATAGCTCGAAAAGAGCGCTCTCGACGTTTCTGCATACTTCGGACAGATGTTTCACCAAGCTAATCGTAGAAAATGCATATCTCAGCTTGAAACCCGACGAAAACCAAAATATCTCCGGTTCAGCATATCCAACGCACTGTGGAGTGGTGAAAACACCAGCTAACGTGTTTCTCGCATTAAATAGCTCGAATCGAGCAATCTCGATGATTCTGCATACTTCGGACAGAAGTCTCAACAAGATTATCGCAGAAAATGCATATCTCAGCTTGAAACCCCACGAAAAGCAAGGTATTTACTGTTCTGCATATCAAACGCACTGTGGAGTGGTGAAAACACCAGATAACTTGTTTCTCGCACTAACTAGCTCGAAAAGAGCGATCTCGATGATTCAGCATACTTCCGACAGAAGTCTCACCAATATTATAGCAGAAAATGCATATCTCTGCTTGAAACCCCACGAAAACCAAGGTATCGCCGGTTCTGCATATCAAACGCACTGTAGAGTGGTGAAAACACCAGGTAACTTGTTTCTCGCATTAAACAGCTGGAAACGAGCGATCTCGATGATTAAGCATACTTCGGACAGAAGTCTCACCAAGATTATCGTAAAAAAATGCATATCTCAGCTTGAAACCCCACGAAAACCAAGATTTCGCTGGTTCTGCATATCAAACGCACTGTGGAGTGGTGAAAACACCAGATAACGTGTTTTTCGCATTAAATAGCTCGAATAGTACGATCTCGATGATTCTGCATACTTCGGACTGAAGTCTCACCAAGATTATCGCAGAAAATGCATATCTCTGCTAGAAACCCCACGAAAACCAAGATATCTCCTGTTCTGCATATCTAATGAACTGTGGAGTGGTGAAAACCCCAGAAAACGTGTTTGTCGCATTAAATAGCTCGAAAAGTACGATCTCGATGACTCTGCATACTTCGGACAGAAGTCTCATCAAGATTATCGTAAAAAATGCATATCTCAGCTTGAAACCCCACGAAAACCCAGATATCGCTGGTTCTGCATATCGGACGCACTGTGGAGTGCTGAAAACACCAGATAACGTGTTTGTCGCATTAAATAGCTCGAAACCAGCGATCTCGATGATTAAGCATACTTCGTACAGAAGTCTCACCAAGATTATCGTAAAAAAATGCATATCTCAGCTTGAAACCCCACGAAAACCAAGATTTCGCTGGTTCTGCATATCAAACGCACTGTGGAGTGCTGAAAACACCAGATAACGTGTTTGTCGCATTAAATAGCTCGAAAAGTGCGATCTCGATGACTCTGCATACTTCGGACAGAAGTCTCACCATGATTATCGCAGAAAATGCATATCTGAGCTTGAAACCCCACGAAAACCAAGATATCGTCGGTTCTGTATATCATACGCACTGTGGAGTGGTGAAAACACCAGATAACGTGTTTCTCGCATTAAATAGCTCGAAACGAGCGATCTCGATGATTCTGCATACTTCGGACAGAAGTCTCACCAAAATTATCGTAGAAAATGCATATCTCAGTTTGAAACCCGATGAAAACCAAAATATCTGCGGTTCTGCATATCCAACGCACTGTGGAGTTGTGAAAACACCAGATAACGTGTTTCTCGCACTAACTAGCTCGAAAAGAGCGATCTCGATGATACAGCATACTTCGGACAGAAGTCTCACCAATATTATCGCAGAAAATGCATATTTCAGCTTGAAACCCCACGAAAACGAAGATATCGCTGGTTCTGCATGTCAAACGCACTGTGGAGTGGTGAAAACACCAGATAACGTGTTTCTCGCATTAAATAGCTCGAAAAGAGCGTTCTAGATGATTCAGCATACTTCGGACAGAAGTCTCACCAAGATTATCGCAGGAAATGCATATCCCAGCTTGAAACACCACGAAAACCAAGATATCTCCGGTTCTGCATATCCAACGAACTGTGGAGTGGTGAAAACCCCAGAAAACGAGTTTCTAGCATTAAATAGCTCGAAAAGAGCGCTCCCGATGTTTCTGCATACTTCGGACAGATGTTTCACCAAGATTATCGTGGAAAATGCATATCTCAGCTTGAAACCCGACGAAAACCAAAATATCGCCGATTTTGCATATCAAACGCACTGTGGAGTAGTGAAAACACCGGATAAGGTTTTCCTCGCTTTAACTAGCTCGAAAAGAGCGTTCTCGAAGATCCTGCATACTTCTGACAGAAGTCTCACCAAGATTATCGTAGAAAATGCATATCTCAGCTTGAAACCCGACGAAAACCGAGTTATCTCCGGTTCTGCACATCAAACGTACCGTGGAGTGGTGAAAACAGCAGAAAACGTGTTTCGCGCATTAAGTAGCTCGAAAAGAGCGTTCTCGAAGATTCTGCATACTTCTGACAGAAGTCTCACCAAAATTATCGCAGAAAATGCATATCTCAGCTCGAAACCTCACGAAAATCAAGATGTTGCCGGTTCTGCATATCAAACGCACTGTGGAGTGGTGAAAATAACCAGAGAACGTGTTTCTCGCATTAAATAGCTCGAAAAGAGCGATCTCGATGATTCAGCATACTTCGGACAGGAGTCTCACCAAGATTATCGCAGGAAATGCATATCTCAGCTTGAAACCCCACGAAAACCAAGATTTCGCTGGTTCTGCATATCAAACGCACTGTGGAGTGGTGAAAACACCAGATAACGTGTTTTTCGCATTAAATAGCTCGAATAGTACGATCTCGATGATTCTGCATACTTCGGACTGAAGTCTCACCAAGATTATCGCAGAAAATGCATATCTCTGCTAGAAACCCCACGAAAACCAAGATATCTCCGGTTCTGCATATCCAACGCACTGTGGAGTGGTCAAAACCCCAGAAAACGTGTTTCTCGCATTAAATAGCTCGAAAAGAGCGCTCTCGACGTTTCTGCATACTTCGGACAGAAGTCTCACCAAGATTATCGTAAAAAAATGCATATCTCAGCTTGAAACCCCACGAAAACCAAGATTTCGCTGGTTCTGCATATCAAACGCACTGTGGAGTGGTGAAAACACCAGATAACGTGTTTTTCGCATTAAATAGCTCGAATAGTACGATCTCGATGATTCTGCATACTTCGGACTGAAGTCTCACCAAGATTATCGCAGAAAATGCATATCTCTGCTAGAAACCCCACGAAAACCAAGATATCTCCTGTTCTGCATATCTAACGAACTGTGGAGTGGTGAAAACCCCAGAAAACGTGTTTGTCGCATTAAATAGCTCGAAAAGTACGATCTCGATGACTCTGCATACTTCGGACAGAAGTCTCATCAAGATTATCGTAAAAAATGCATATCTCAGCTTGAAACCCCACGAAAACCCAGATATCGCTGGTTCTGCATATCGAACGCACTGTGGAGTGCTGAAAACACCAGATAACGTGTTTGTCGCATTAAATAGCTCGAAACGAGCGATCTCGATGATTAAGCATACTTCGTACAGAAGTCTCACCAAGATTATCGTAAAAAATGCATATCTCAGCTTGAAACCCCACGAAAACCAAGATTTCGCTGGTTCTGCATATCAAACGCACTGTGGTGTGCTGAAAACACCAGATAACGTGTTTGTCGCATTAAATAGCTCGAAAAGTGCGATCTCGATGGTTCTGCATACTTCGGACAGAAGTCTCACCATGATTATCGTAAAAAATGCATATCTCAGCTTGAAACCCAACGAAAACCAAGATTTCGCTGGTTCTGCATATCAAACGCACTGTGAAGTGGTGAAAACACCAGATAACGTGTTTCTCGCATTCAATAGGTCGAAAAGAGCGATCTCCATGTTTCTGCATACTTCGGACAGAAGTCTCACCAAGATTATCGCAGAAAATGCATATCTGAGCTTGAAACCCCACGAAAACCAAGATATCGTCGGTTCTGCATATCATACGCACTGTGGAGTGGTGAAAACACCAGATAACGTGTTTTTCGCATTAAATAGCTCGAATAGTACGATCTCGATGACTCTGCATACTTCGGACAGAAGTCTCACCATGATTATCGCAGAAAATGCATATCTGAGCTTGAAACCCCACGAAAACCAAGATATCGTCGGTTCTGTATATCATACGCACTGTGGAGTGGTGAAAACACCAGATGACGTGTTTCTCGCATTAAATAGCTCGAATAGAGCGATCTCGATGATTAAGCATACTTCGGACAGAAGTCTCACCAAGATTATCGTAAAAAATGCATATCTCAGCTTGAAACCCCACGAAAACCAAGATTTCGCTGGTTCTGCATATCAAACGCACTGTGGTGTGCTGAAAACACCAGATAAAGTGTTTGTCGCATTAAATAGCTCGAAAAGTGCGATCTCGATGATTCTGCATACTTCGAACAGAAGTCTCACCAAGATTATCGCAGAAAATACATATCTCAGCTTGAAACCCGACGAAAACCAAAATATCTCCGGTTCTGCATATCCAACGCACTGTGGAGTGGTGAAAACACCAGATAACGTGTTTCTCGCATTAAATAGTTCGAAACGAGCGATCTCGATGATTCTGCATACTTCTAACAGAAGTCTCACCAAGATTATCGCAGAAAATGCATATCTCTGCTTGAAACCCCACGAAAACCAGGATATCTACTGTTCTGCATATCCAACGAACTGTGGAGTGGTGAAAACACCAGATAACGTGTTTCTCGCATTAAATAGCTCGAAACGAGCGATCTCGATGATTCTGCATACTTCGGACAGAAGTCTCACCAAAATTATCGTAGAAAATGCATATCTCAGTTTGAAACCCGATGAAAACCAAAATATCTCCGGTTCTGCATATCCAACGCACTGTGGAGTGGTGAAAACACCAGATAACGTGTTTCTCGCACTAACTAGCTCGAAAAGAGCGATCTCGATGATACAGCATACTTCGGACAGAAGTCTCACCAATATTATCGCAGAAAATGCTTATTTCAGCTTGAAACCCCACGAAAACCAAGATATCGCTGGTTCTGCATGTCAAACGCACTGTGGAGTGGTGAAAACACCAGATAACGTGTTTCTCGCATTAAATAGCTCGAAAAGATCGTTCTAGATGATTCAGCATACTTCGGACAGAAGTCTCACCAAGATTATCGCAGGAAATGCATATCCCAGCTTGAAACCCCACGAAAACCAAGATATCTCCGGTTCTGCATATCCAACGAACTGTGGAGTGGTGAAAACCCCAGAAAACGAGATTCTCGCATTAAATAGCTCGAAAGGAGCGCTCCCGATGTTTCTGCATACTTCGGACAGATGTTTCACCAAGATTATCGTGGAAAATGCATATCTCAGCTTGAAACCCGACGAAAACCAAAATATCGCCGGTTTTGCATATCAAACGCACTGTGGAGTAGTGAAAACACCGGATAAGGTTTTCCTCGCTTTAACTAGCTCGAAAAGAGCGTTCTCGAAGATCCTGCATACTTCTGACAGAAGTCTCACCAAGATTATCGTAGAAAATGCATATCTCAGCTTGAAACCCGACGAAAACCGAGTTATCTCCGGTTCTGCACATCAATCGTACCGTGGAGTGGTGAAAACAGCAGAAAACGTGTTTCGCGCATTAAGTAGCTCGAAAAGAGCGTTCTCGAAGATTCTGCATACTTCTGACAGAAGTCTCACCAAAATTATCGCAGAAAATGCATATCTCAGCTCGAAACCTCACGAAAATCAAGATGTTGCCGGTTCTGCATATCAAACGCACTGTGGAGTGGTGAAAATAACCAGAGAACGTGTTTCTCGCATTAAATAGCTCGAAAAGAGCGATCTCGATGATTCAGCATACTTCGGACAGGAGTCTCACCAAGATTATCGTAGGAAATGCATATCTCAGCTTGAAACCCCACGAAAACCAAGATATCGCCTGTTCTGCATATCAAACGCACTGTGGAGTGGTGAAAACACCAGATAACGTGTTTCTCGCATTAAATAGCTCGAAACGAGCGATCTCGATGATTCTGCATACTTCGGACAGAAGTCTCACCAAAATTATCGTAAAAAATACATATCTCAGCTTGAAACCCGACGAAAACCGAGTTATCTCCGGTTCTGCATATACAACGCACTGTGGAGTGGTCAAAACCCCACAAAACGTGTTTCTCGCATTAAATAGCTCGAAAAGAGCGCTCTCGACGTTTCTGCATACTTCGGACAGATGTTTCACCAAGCTAATCGTAGAAAATGCATATCTCAGCTTGAAACCCGACGAAAACCAAAATATCTCCGGTTCTGCATATCCAACGCACTGTGGAGTGGTGAAAACACCAGATAACGAGTTTCTCGCATTAAATAGCTCGAATCGAGCAATCTCGATGATTCTGCATACTTCGGACAGAAGTCTCAACAAGATTATCGCAGAAAATGCATATCTCAGCTTGAAACCCCACGAAAACCAAGGTATTTACTGTTCTGCATATCAAACGCACTGTGGAGTGGTGAAAACACCAGATAACTTGTTTCTCGCACTAACTAGCTCGAAAAGAGCGATCTCGATGATTCAGCATACTTCCGACAGAAGTCTCACCAAGATTATAGCAGAAAATGCATATCTCTGCTTGAAACCCCACGAAAACCAAGGTATCGCCGGTTCTGCATATCAAACGCACTGTGGAGTGGTGAAAACACCAGATAACGTGTTTCTCGCATTGAATAGCTCGAAACGAGCGATCTCGATGATTCTGCATACTTCGGACAGAAGTCTCAACAAGATTATCGCAGAAAATACATATCTCAGCTTGAAACCCCACGAAAACCAAGATATCTACTGTTCTGCATATCAAACGCACTGTGGAGTGGTGAAAACACCAGATAACGTGTTTCTCGCATTATGTAGCTCGAAAAGAGCGTTCTCGAAGATTCTGCATAATTCTGACATAAGTCTCACCAGGATTATCGTAGAAAATGCATATCTCAGCTTGAAACCCGACCGAAACCAAGATATCTCCGGTTCTGCATGTCAAACGTACTGTGGAGTGGTGAAAACACCAGAAAACGTGTTTCGGGCATTAAGTAGCTCCAAAAGAGCGATCTAGATGATTCTGCATACTTCTGACTGAAGTCTCACCAATATTATCGCAGAAAATGCATATTTCAGCTTGAAACCCCACGAAAACCAAGATATCGCTGGTTCTGCATGTCAAACGCACTGTGGAGTGGTGAAAACACCAGATAACGTGTTTCTCGCATTAAATAGCTCGAAAAGAGCGTTCTAGATGATTCAGCATACTTCGGACAGAAGTCTCACCAAGATTATCGCAGAAAATGCATATTTCAGCTTGAAACCCCACGAAAACCAAGATATCTCCGGTTCTGCATATCCAACGAACAGTGGTGTGGTGAAATCGCCAGAAAACGTGTTTCTCGCATTAAATAGCTCGAAAAGAGCGTTCTCGAAGATTCTGCATAATTCTGACATAAGTCTCACCAGGATTATCGTAGAAAATGCATATCTCAGCTTGAAACCCGACCGAAACCAAGATATCTCCGGTTCTGCATGTCAAACGTACTGTGGAGTGGTGAAAACACCAGAAAACGTGTTTCGGGCATTAAGTAGCTCCAAAAGAGCGATCTAGATGATTCTGCATACTTCTGACTGAAGTCTCACCAATATTATCGCAGAAAATGCATATTTCAGCTTGAAACCCCACGAAAACCAAGATATCGCTGGTTCTGCATGTCAAACGCACTGTGGAGTGGTGAAAACACCAGATAACGTGTTTCTCGCATTAAATAGCTCGAAAAGAGCGTTCTAGATGATTCAGCATACTTCGGACAGAAGTCTCACCAAGATTATCGCAGAAAATGCATATTTCAGCTTGAAACCCCACGAAAACCAAGATATCGCTGGTTCTGCATGTCAAACGCACTGTGGAGTGGTGAAAACACCAGATAACGTGTTTCTCGCATTAAATAGCTCGAAAAGAGCGTTCTAGATGATTCAGCATACTTCGGACAGAAGTCTCACCAAGATTATCGCAGAAAATGCATATTTCAGCTTGAAACCCCACGAAAACCAAGATATCTCCTGTTCTGCATATCCAACGAACTGTGGAGTGGTGAAAACCCCAGAAAACGTGTTTCTCGCATTAAATAGCTCGAAAAGAGGGATCTCGATGATTCTGCATACTTCTGACAGAAGACTCACCAAGATTATCGCAGAAAATGCATATCTCAGCTGGAAACACCACGAAAATCAAGATATCATCGGTTCTGCATATCAAACGCACTGTGGAATGTTGAATACACCAGAAAACTTGTTTTTTCGCATTAAATAGCTCGAAAAGAGCGATCTAGAAAATTCTGCATATTTCTGACTGAAGTCTCACCAAGATTATCGTAGAAAATGCATATCTCAGCTACAAACCCCACGAAAACCAAGATATCTCCGGTTCTGCATATCAAACGCACTGTGGGGTGGTGAAAACACAAGAAAACGTGTTTCTCGCATTAAATAGCTCGAAAAGAGCGATCTAGATGGTTCTGCATACTTCTGACAGAAGACTCACCAAGATTATCGCAGAAAATGCATATCTCAGCTTGAACCCCGACGAAAGCCAAGATGTCGCCGGTTCTGCATATCAAACGCACTGTGCAGTGGTGAAAACACCAGATAACGTGTTTCTCGCATTAAATAGCTCGAAAAGAGCGATCCCGATGATTCTGCATACTTCTGACAGAAGTCTCGCCAAGATTATCGTAGAAAATGCATATCTCAGCTTGAATCCCGACCGTAACCAAGATATCTCCGGTTCTGCATGTCAAACGCACTGTGGAGTGCCGAAAACACCAGATAACGTGTTTCTCGCATTAAGTAGCTCGAAAAGAGCGATCTCGATTATTCTGCATACTTCTGACTGAAGTCTCACCAAGATTGCCGCAGAAAATGCATATCTCAGCTTGAAACCCCACGAAAACCCAGATATCGCCGGTTCTGCATATCAAACCAACTGTGGAGTGGTGAAAACACCAGACAACGTGTTTCTCGCATTAAATAGATCGAAAAGAGCGTTCTGAATGATTCTGCATACTTCTCATAGATGAAACACAAAGATTATCGCAGAAAATGCATATTTCAGCTGGAAACCCCACGAAAACCAAGATATCTCCTGTTCTGCATATACAACGAACTGTGGAGTGGTGAAAACACCAGATAACGTGTTTCTCGCATTAACTAGCTCGAAATGAGCGATCTCGTAGATTCTGCATACCTCTGACTGAAGTCTCACCAAGATTATCGCAGAAAATGCATATCTCAGCTTGAAACCCGAAGAAAACCAAACATCGCCGGTTCTGCATATCAAACCAACTGTGGAGTGGTGAAAAAACCAGACAACGTGTTTCTCGCATTAAATAGATCGAAAAGTGCGATCTCGATGATTCTGCATACTTCTAACAGAAGTCTCACCATGATTATCGCAGATAATGCATATCTCTGCTAGAAACCCCACGAAAACCAAGATATCTCCTGTTCTGCATATACAACGAACTGTGGAGTGGTGAAAACCCCAGAAAACGTGCTTCTCGCATTAAATAGCTCGAAAAGAGCGATCCCGATGATTCTGCATACTTCAGACAGAAGTCTCACCATGATTATCGCAGAAAATGCATATCTCAGCTTGATACCCTACGACAGCCAAGATGTCGCCGGTTCTGCATATTAAACGCACTGTGGAGTGGTGAAAACACCAGATAACGTGTTTCTCGCATTAACTAGCTCGAAAAGAGGGATCTCGATGATTCTGCATACTTCTGACAGAAGACTCACCAAGATTATCGCTGAAAATGCATATCTCAGCACGAAAAACCACGAAAATCAAGATATCGCCGGTTCTGCATATCAAACGAACTGTGGAGTGGTGAAAACAACCAGATAACGTGTTTCTCGCATTAAATAGCTCGAAAAGAGGGATCTCGATGATTCTGCATACTTCTGACAGAAGACTCACCAAGATTATCGCAGAAAATGCATATCTCAGCTTGAACCCCGACGAAATCCAAGATGTCGCCGGTACTGCATGTCAAACGCACTGTGGAGTGGTGAAAACACCAGATAACGTGTATCTCGCATTAAGTAGCTCGAAAAGAGCGATCTCGAAGATTCAGCATCCTTCTGAGAGAAGTCTCACCAAGATTATCGTAGAAAATGCATATCTCAGCTTGAAACCCCACGAAAACTGAGGTATCACTGGTTCTGCATATCAAACGCACTGTGGAGTGCTGAAAACACCAGATAACGTTTTGTCGCATTAAATAGTTCGAATAGAGCGATCTCGATGATTAAGCATACTTCGGACAGAAGTCTCACCAAGATTATCGTAAAAAGTGCATATCTCAGCTTGAAACCCCACGAAAACCAAGATATCACCTGTTCTGCATATCCAACGAACTGTGGTGTGGTGAAAACCCCAGAAAACGTGTTTCTCGCATTAAATAGCTCGAAAAGTACGATCTCGATGACTCTGCATACTTCGGACAGAAGCCTCACCAAGATTATCGCATAAAATGCATATCTGAGCTTGAAACCCCACGAAAACCAGGATATCGCTGGTTCTGCATATCAAACGCACTGTGGAGTGGTGAAATCACCAGATAACGTGTTTCTCGCATTAAATATGTCGAAAAGAGCGATCTCGATGATTCTGCATACTTCTAACAGAAGTCTCACCATGATTATCGCAGAAAATGCATATCTCAGCTTGATACCCTACGACAGCCAAGATGTCGCCGGTTCTGCATATTAAACGCACTGTGGAATGTTGAAAACACCAGAAAACTTGTTTTTTCGCATTAAATAGCACGAAAAGAGCGATCTAGAAGATTCTATATATTTCTGACTGAAGTCTCACCAAGATTATCGCAGAAAATGCATATCTCAGCTTGAAACCTCACGAAAATCAAGATGTCGCCCGTTCTGCATATCAAACGCACTGTGGAGTGGTGAAAACAACCATATATCGTGTTTCTCGCATTAAGTTGCTCGAAAAGAACGATCTCGAAGATTCTGCATACTTCTGGCAGAAGACTCACCTAGATTATCGCAGAAAATGCATATCTCTGCTAGAAACCCCACGAAAACCAAGATATCTCCTGTTCTGCATATACAACGTACTGTGGAGTGGTGAAAACACCAGATAACGTGTTTCTCGCATTAACTAGCTCGAAATGAGCGATCTCGAAGATTCTGCATACTTCTGACTGAAGTCTCACCAAGATTATCGCAGAAAATGCATATTTCAGCTTGAAACCCCACGAAAACCAAGATATCGCCGGTTCTGCATATCATACGCACTGTGGAGTGCTGAAAACACCAGATATCGTGTTTCTCGCATTAAATAGCTCGAAAAGAGCGATCTAGATGATTCTGCATACTTCTGACTGAAGTCTCACCAAGATCATCGCAGAAAATGCATATTTCAGCTTGAAACCCCACGAAAACCAAGATATCGCCGGTTCTGCATATCATACGCACTGTGGAGTGCTGAAAACACCAGATATCGTGTTTCTCGCATTAAATAGCTCGAAAAGAGCGATCTAGATGATTCTGCATACTTCTGGCAGAAGACTCACATAGATTATCGCAGAAAATGCATATCTCTGCTAGAAACCCCACGAAAACCAAGATATCTCCTGTTCTGCATATACAACGAACTGTGGAGTGGGGAAAACACCAGATAACGTGTTTCTCGCATTAACTAGCTCGAAATGAGCGATCTCGACGATTCTGCATACTTCTGACTGAAGTCTCACCAAGATCATCGCAGAAAATGCATATTTCAGCTTGAAACCCCACGAAAACCAAGATATCGCCGGTTCTGCATATCATACGCACTGTGGAGTGCTGAAAACACCAGATATCGTGTTTCTCGCATTAAATAGCTCGAAAAGAGCGATCGCGATGAATCTGCATACTTCGGACAGAAGTCTCACCAAGATTATCGTAAAAAATGCATATCTCAGCTTGAAACCCAACGAAAGCCAAGATATCGCTGGTTCTGCATATCAAACGCACTGTGGAGTGGTAAAAACACCAGACAAGGTTTTTCTCGCATTAACTAGCTCGAAAAGAGCGATCTCGATGATTCTGCATACTTCTGACAGAAGACTCACCTAGATTATCGCAGAAAATGCATATCTCACCTGGAAACACCACGAAAATCAAGATATCGCCGGTTCTGCATATCAAACGAACTGTGGAGTGGTGAAAACAGCCAGATAACGTGTATCTCGCATTAAAAAGCTCGAAAAGAGGGATCTCGGTGATTCTGCATACTTCTGACAGAAGACTCACCAAGATTATCGCAGAAAATGCATATCTCAGCTGGAAACACCACGAAAATCAAGATATCGCCGGTTCTGCATATCAAACGCACTGTGGAATGTTGAAAACACCAGAAAACTTGTTTTTTCGCATTAAATAGCTCGAAAAGAGCGATCTAGATGATTCTGCATACTTCTGACTGAAGTCTCACCAAGATTATCGCAGAAAATGCATATCTCAGCTTGAAACCTCACGAAAATCAAGACGTCGCCGGTTCTGCATATCAAACGCACTGTAGAGTGGTGAAAGCAACCAGATAACGTCTTTCTCGCATTAAACAGCTCGAAAAGAGCGATCTAGATGATTCTGCATACTTCTGGCAGAAGACTCACCTAGATTATCGCAGAAAATGCATATCTCAGCTGGAAACACCACGAAAATCAAGATATCGCCGGTTCTGCATATCAAACGCACTGTGGAATGTTGAAAACACCAGAAACCTTGTTTTTTCGCATTAAATAGCTCGAAAAGAGCGATCTAGATGACTCTGCATACTTCGGACTGAAGTCTCACCAAGATTATCGCAGAAAATGCATATCTGAGCTTGAAACCACACGAAAACCAGGATATCGTCGGTTCTGCACATCATACGCACTGTGGAGTGGTGAAAGCACCAGATAACGTGTTTCTCGCATTAAATAGCTCGAAACGAGCGATCTCGATGATTAAGCATACTTCGGACAGAAGTCTCACCAAGATTATCGTAAAAATTGCATATCTCAGCTTGAAACCCCACGAAAACCTAGATATCGCTGGTTCTGCATATTAAACGCAGTATTGAGTGCTGGAAACACCAGATAACGTGTTTCTCACATTAAATAGCTCGAATAGAGCGATCTCGATGATTAAGCATACTTCGGACAGAAGTCTCACCAAGATTATCGCAGAAATTGCATATCTCAGCTTGAAACCCCACGAAAACCTAGATATCGCTGGTTCTGCATATTAAACGCAGTATTGAGTGCTGGAAACACCAGATAACGTGTTTCTCACATTAAATAGCTCGAATAGAGCGATCTCGATGATTAAGCATACTTCGGACAGATGTTTCACCAAGATTATCGTAGAAAATGCATATCTGAGCTTGAAACCCGACGAAAACCAAACATCGCGGGTTCTGCATTTCATACGCACTGTGGAGTGCTGAAAACACCAGATATCGTGTTTCTCGCATTAAATAGCTCGAAAAGTGCGATCTCGATGATTCTGCATACTTCTGACAGAAGTCTCACCAAGATTATCGCAGAAAATGCATATCTCTGCTTGAAACCCCACGAAAACCCAGATATCGCCGGTTCTGCATATCAAACGCACTGTGGAGTGGTGAAAACACCAGATAACGTTTTGTCGCATTAAATAGCTCGAATAGAGCGATCTCGATGATTCTGCATACTTCGGACAGAAGTCTCACCAAGATTATCGTAAAAAATGCATATCTCAGCTTGAAACCCCACGAAAACCAAGATATCGCTGGTACTGCATATCGAACGCACTGTGGAGTGGTGAAAACCCCACAAAACGTGTTTCTCGCATTAGATAGCTCGAAAAGTGCGATATCGATGATTCAGCATACTTCGGACAGAAGTCTCACCATGATTATCGTAAAAAATGCATATCTCAGCTTGAAACCCCACGAAAACCAAGATATCGCTGGTTCTGCATATCAAACCAACTGTGGAGTGGTGAAAAAACCAGACAACGTGTTTCTCGCATTAAATAGATCGAAAAGTGCGATCTCGATGATTCTGCATACTTCTAACAGAAGTCTCACCATGATTATCGCAGATAATGCATATCTCTGCTAGAAACCCCACGAAAACCAAGATATCTCCTGTTCTGCATATACAACGAACTGTGGAGTGGTGAAAACACCGGATAACGTGTTTCTAGCATTAACTGGCTCGAAATGAGCGATCTCGAAGATTCTGCATACTTCTGACAGAAGACTCACCAAGATTATCGCTGAAAATGCATATCTCAGCACGAAAAACCACGAAATTCAAGATATCGCCGGTTCTGCATATCAAACGAACTGTGGAGTGGTGAAAACAACCAGATAACGTGTTTCTCGCATTAAATAGCTCGAAAAGAGGGATCTCGATGATTCTGCATACTTCTGACAGAAGACTCACCAAGATTATCGCAGAAAATGCATATCTCAGCTTGAACCCCGACGAAATCCAAGATGTCGCCGGTACTGCATGTCAAACGCACTGTGGAGTGGTGAAAACACCAGATAACGTGTATCTCGCATTAAGTAGCTCGATAAGAGCGATCTCGAAGATTCTGCATCCTTCTGAGAGAAGTCTCACCAAGATTATCGTAGAAAATGCATATCTCAGCTTGAAACCCCACGAAAACTGAGGTATCACTGGTTCTGCATATCAAACGCACTGTGGAGTGCTGAAAACACCAGATATCCTGTTTCTCGCATTAAATAGCACGAAAAGTGCGATCTCGATGATTCTGCATACTTCTAACAGAAGTCTCACCATGATTATCGCAGATAATGCATATCTCTGCTAGAAACCCCACGAAAACCAAGATATCTCCTGTTCTGCATATACAACGAACTGTGGAGTGGTGAAAACACCAGATAACGTGTTTCTAGCATTAACTCGCTCGAAATGAGCGATCTCGAAGATTCTGCATACTTCTGACAGAAGACTCACCAAGATTATCGCTGAAAATGCATATCTCAGCACAAAAAACCACGAAAATCAAGATATCGCCGGTTCTGCATATCAAACGAACTGTGGAGTGGTGAAAACAACCAGATAACGTGTTTCTCGCATTAAATAGTTCGAATAGAGCGATCTCGATGATTAAGCATACTTCGGACAGAAGTCTCACCAAGATTATCGTAAAAAGTGCATATCTCAGCTTGAAACCCCACGAAAACCAAGATATCACCTGTTCTGCATATCCAACGAACTGTGGTGTGGTGAAAACCCCAGAAAACGTGTTTCTCGCATTAAATAGCTCGAAAAGTACGATCTCGATGACTCTGCATACTTCGGACAGAAGCCTCACCAAGATTATCGCATAAAATGCATATCTGAGCTTGAAACCCCACGAAAACCAGGATATCGCTGGTTCTGCATATCAAACGCACTGTGGGGTGGTGAAAACACCAGATAAGGTTTTTCTCGCATTAAATAGCTCAAAAAGTGCGATCTCGATGATTCTGCACACTTCGGACAGATGTCTCACCAAGATTATCGCAGACAATGCACATCTCAGCTTGAAACCCCACGAAAACCAAGATATCGCCGGTTCTGCATATCATACGCACTGTGGAGTGCTGAAAACACCAGATATCCTGTTTCTCGCATTAAATAGCACGAAAAGTGCGATCTCGATGATTCTGCATACTTCGGACAGAATTCTCACCATGATTATCGTAAAAAATGCATATCTCAGCTTGAAACCCCACGAAAACCAAGATATCGCTGGTTCTGCATATCAAACGCACTGTGGAGTGGTGAAAACACCAGATAACGTGTTTCTCGCATTAAATAGATCGAAATGTGCGATCTCGATGATTCTGCATACTTCTAACAGAAGTCTCACCATGATTATCGCAGAAAATGCATATCTCTGCTAGAAACCCCACGAAAACCAAGATATCTCCTGTTCTGCATATCCAACGAACTGTGGAGTGGTGAAAACCCCAGAAAACGTGTTTCTCGCATTAAATATCTCGAAAAGAGCGATCCCGATGATTCTGCATACTTCTGACAGAAGACTCACCAAGATTATCGCAGAAAATGCATGTCTCAGCTTGAAACCCGACGAAATCCAAGATGTCGCTGGTTCCGCATATCAAACGCACTGTGGAGTGGTGAAAACACCAATTAACGTGTTTCTCGCATTAAATAGCTCGAAAAGAGGGATCTCGATGATTCTGCATACTTCTGACAGAAGACTCACCAAGTTTATCGCAGAAAATGCATATCTCTGCAAGAAACCCCACGAAAAACAAGATATCTCCTGTTCTGCATATACAACGTACTGTGGAGTGGTGAAAACACCAGATAACGTGTTTCTCGCATTAACTAGCTCGAAATGAGCGATCTCGAAGATTCTGCATACTTCTGACTGAAGTCTCACCAAGATTATCGCAGAAAATGCATATTTCAGCTTGAAACCCCACGAAAACCAAGATATCGCCGGTTCTGCATATCATACGCACTGTGGAGTGCTGAAAACACCAGATATCGTGTTTCTCGCATTAAATAGCTCGAAAAGAGCGATCTAGATGATTCTGCATACTTCTGGCAGAAGACTCATCTCGATTATCGCAGAAAATGCATATCTCTGCTAGAAACCCCACGAAAACCAAGATATCTCCTGTTCTGCATATACAACGAACTGTGGAGTGGGGAAAACACCAGATAACGTGTTTCTCGCATTAACTAGCTCGAAATGAGCGATCTCGACGATTCTGCATACTTCTGGCAGAAGACTCACATAGATTATCGCAGAAAATGCATATCTCTGCTAGAAACCCCACGAAAACCAAGATATCTCCTGTTCTGCATATACAACGAACTGTGGAGTGGTGAAAACACCAGATAACGTGTTTCTCGCATTAACTAGCTCGAAATGAGCGATCTCGATGATTCTGCATACTTCTGACAGAAGACTCACCAAGATTATCGCAGAAAATGCATATCTCAGCTGGACACACCACGAAAATCAAGATATCGCCGGTTCTGCATATCAAACGCACTGTGGAGTGGTGAAAATACCAGATAACGTGTTTCTCGCATTAAATAGCTCGAAAAGAGCGATCTAGATGATTCTGCATACTTCTGACAGAAGACTCACCAAGATTATCGCTGAAAATGCATATCTCAGCACGAAAAACCACGAAAATCAAGATATCGCCGGTTCTGCATATCAAACGAACTGTGGAGTGGTGAAAACAACCAGATAACGTGTTTCTCTCATTAAATAGCTCGAAAAGAGGGATCTCGATGATTCTGCATACTTCTGACAGAAGACTCACCAAGATTATCGCTGAAAATGCATATCTCAGCACGAAAAACCACGAAAATCAAGATATCGCCGGTTCTGCATATCTAACGAACTGTGGAGTGGTGAAAACAACCAGATAACGTGTTTCTCGCATTAAGTTGCTCGAAAAGAGCGAACTCGAAGATTCTGCATACTTCTGACTGAAGTCTCACCAAGATTATCGCAGAAAATGCATTTCTCAGCTTGAAACCCGACGAAAACCAAACATCGCCGGTTCTGCATATCAAACCAACTGTGGAGTGGTGAAAACACCAGACAACGTGTTTCTCGCATTAAATAGATCGAAAAGTGCGATCTCGATGATTCTGCATACTTCTAACAGAAGTCTCACCATGATTATCGCAGATAATGCATATCTCTGCTAGAAACCCCACGAAAACCAAGATATCTCCTGTTCTGCATATACAACGAACTGTGTAGTGGTGAAAACACCAGATAACGTGTTTCTAGCATTAACTAGCTCGAAATGAGCGATGTCGAAGATTCTGCATACTTCTGACAGAAGACTCACCAAGATTATCGCTGAAAATGCATATCTCAGCAGGAAAAACCACGAAAATCAAGATATCGCCGGTTCTGCATATCAAACGAACTGTGGAGTGTTGAAAACACAAGAAAACGTGTTTCTCGCATTAAATAGCTCGAAAAGAGCGATCTTGATGATTCTGCATACTTCTGACGGAAGACTCACCAAGATTATCGCAGAAAATGCATATCTCAGCTACAAACCCCACGAAAACCAAGATATCTCCGCTTCTGCATATCAAACGCACTGTGGGGTGGTGAAAACACAAGAAAACGTATTTCTCGCATTAAATAGCTCGAAAAGAGCGATCTAGATGATTCTGCATACTTCTGACAGAAGACTCACCAAGATTATCGCAGAAAATACATATCTCAGCTACAAACCCCACGAAAACCAAGATATCTCCGGTTCTGCATATCAAACGCACTGTGGGGTGGTGAAAACACAAGTAAACGTGTTTCTCGCATTAAATAGCTCGAAAAGAGAGATCTAGATGGTTCTGCATACTTCTGACAGAAGACTCACCAAGATTATCGCAGAAAATGCATATCTCAGCTTGAAACCCCACGAAAACCCAGATATCGCCGGTTCTGCATATCAAACCAACTGTGGAGTGGTGAAAACACCAGACAACGTGTTTCTCGCATTAAATAGATCGAAAAGAGCGTTCTGGATGATTCTGCATACTTCTCATAGATGAAACACAAAGATTATCGCAGAAAATGCATATTTCAGCTGGAAACCCCACGAAAACCAAGATATCTCCTGTTCTGCATATACAACGAACTGTGGAGTGGTGAAAACATCAGATAACGTGTTTCTCGCATTAACTAGCTCGAAATGAGCGATCTCGTAGATTCTGCATACCTCTGACTGAAGTCTCACCAAGATTATCGCAGAAAATGCATATCTCAGCTACAAACCCCACGAAAACCAAGATATCTCCGGTTCTGCATATCAAACGCACTGTGGGGTGGTGAAAACACAAGAAAACGTGTTTCTCGCATTAAATAGCTCGAAAAGAGAGATCTAGATGGTTCTGCATACTTCTGACAGAAGATTCACCAAGATTATCGCAGAAAATGCATATCTCAGCTTGAACCCCGACGAAAGCCAAGATGTCGCCGGTTCTGCATATCAAACGCACTGTGGAGTGGTGAAAACACCAGATAACGTGTTTCTCGCATTAAATACCTCGAAAAGAGCGATCCCGATGATTCTGCATACTTCTGACAGAAGTCTCGCCAAGATTATCCTAGAAAATGCATATCTCAGCTTGAATCCCGACCGTAACCAAGATATCTCCGGTTCTGCATGTCAAACGCACTGTGGAGTGGTGAAAAAACCAGACAACGTGTTTCTCGCATTAAATAGATCGAAAAGTGCGATCTCGATGATTCTGCATACTTCTAACAGAAGTCTCACCATGATTATCGCAGATAATGCATATCTCTGCTAGAAACCCCACGAAAACCAAGATATCTCCTGTTCTGCATATACAACGAACTGTGGAGTGGTGAAAACACCAGATAACGTGTTTCTAGCATTAACTCGCTCGAAATGAGCGATCTCGAAGATTCTGCATACTTCTGACAGAAGACTCACCAAGATTATCGCTGAAAATGCATATCTCAGCACGAAAAACCACGAAAATCAAGATATCGCCGGTTCTGCATATCAAACGAACTGTGGAGTGGTGAAAACAACCAGATAACGTGTTTCTCGCATTAAATAGCTCGAAAAGAGGGATCTCGATGATTCTGCATACTTCTGACAGAAGACTCACCAAGATTATCGCTGAAAATGCATATCTCAGCACGAAAAACCACGAAAATCAAGATATCGCCGGTTCTGCATATCAAACGAACTGTGGAGTGGTGAAAACAACCAGATAACGTGTTTCTCGCATTAAGTTGCTCGAAAAGAGCGAACTCGAAGTTTCTGCAAACTTCTGACTGAAGTCTCACCAAGATTATCGCAGAAAATGCATTTCTCAGCTTGAAACCCGACGAAAACCAAACATCGCCGGTTCTGCATATCAAGCCAACTGTGGAGTGGTGAAAACACCAGACAACGTGTTTCTCGCATTAAATAGATCGAAAAGTGCGATCTCGATGATTCTGCATACTTCTAACAGAAGTCTCACCATGATTATCGCAGATAATGCATATCTCTGCTAGAAACCCCACGAAAACCAAGATATCTCCTGTTCTGCATATACAACGAACTGTGTAGTGGTGAAAACACCAGATAACGTGTTTCTAGCATTAACTAGCTCGAAATGAGCGATCTCGAAGATTCTGCATACTTCTGACAGAAGACTCACCAAGATTATCGCTGAAAATGCATATCTCAGCAGGAAAAACCACGAAAATCAAGATATCGCCGGTTCTGCATATCAAACGAACTGTGGAGTGTTGAAAACACAAGAAAACGTGTTTCTCGCATTAAATAGCTCGAAAAGAGCGATCTAGATGATTCTGCATACTTCTGACAGAAGACTCACCAAGATTATCGCAGAAAATGCATATCTCAGCTACAAACCCCACGAAAACCAAGATATCTCCGGTTCTGCATATCAAACGCACTGTGGGGTGGTGAAAACACAAGAAAACGTGTTTGTCGCATTAAATAGCTCGAAAAGAGCGATCTAGATGATTCTGCATACTTCTGACAGAAGGCTCACCAAGATTATCGCAGAAAATGCATATCTCAGCTACAAACCCCACGAAAACCAAGATATCTCCGGTTCTGCATATCAAACGCACTGTGGGGTAGTGAAAACACAAGAAAACGTGTTTCTCGCATTAAATAGCTCGAGAAGAGAGATCTAGATGGTTCTGCATACTTCTGACAGAAGACTCACCAAGATTAACGCAGAAAATGCATATCTCATCTACAAACCCCACGAAAACCAAGATATCGCCGGTTCTGCATTTCAGACGCACTGTGGAGTGGTGAAACACCAGAAAACGTGTTTCTCGCATTAAGTATCTCGAAAAGAGCGTTCTCGAAGATTCTGCATACTTCTGACAGAAGTATCGCCTAGATTATCGTAGAAAATGCATATCTCAGCTTGAATCCCGACCGTAACCAAGATATCTCCGGTTCTGCATGTCAAACGCACTGTGGAGTGCCGAAAACACCAGATAACGTGTTTCTCGCATTAAGTAGCTCGAAAAGGGCGATCTCGATTATTCTGCATACTTCTGACTGAAGTCTCACCAAGATTGCGGCAGAAAATGCATATCTCAGCTTGAAAACCCACGAAAACCCAGATATCGCCGGTTCTGCATATCAAACCAACTGTGGAGTGGTGAAAACACCAGACAACGTGTTTCTCGCATTAAATAGATCGAAAAGAGCGTTCTGGATGATTCTGCATACTTCTCATAGATGAAACACAAAGATTACCGCAGAAAATGCATATCTCTGCTAGAAACCCCACGAAAACCAAGATATCTCCTGTTCTGCATATCCAACGAACTGTGGAGTGGTGAAATCCCCAGAAAACGTGTTTCTCGCATTAAATAGCTCGAAAAGTACGATCTCGATGACTCTGCATACTTCGGACAGAAGTCTCACCAAGATTATCGCAGAAAATGCATATCTGAGCTTGAAACCCCACAAAAACCAAGATATCGTCGGTTCTGCATATCATACGCACTGTGGAGTGGTGAAAACACCAGATAACGTGTTTCTCGCATTAAATAGCTCGAAAAGTGCGATCTCGATGATTCTGCATACTTCGGACAGAAGTCTCACCATGATTATCGCAGAAAATGCATAACTGAGCTTGAAACCACACGAAAACCAAGATTTCGCTGGTTCTGCATTTCAACCGCACTGTGGAGTGGTGAAAACACCCGATAACGTGTGTCTCGCATTAAATAGGTCGAAAAGAGCGATCTCGATGTTTCTGCATACTTCGGACAGAAGTCTCACCAAGATTATCGCAGAAAATGCATATCTGAGCTTGAAACCCCACGAAAACCAAGATATCGTCGGTTCTGCATATCATACGCACTGTGGAGTGGTGAAAACACCAGATAACGTGTTTTTCGCATTAAATAGCTCGAATAGTACGATCTCGATGACTCTGCATACTTCGGACAGAAGTCTCACCATGATTATCGCAGAAAATGCATATCTGAGCTTGAAACCCCACGAAAACCAAGATATCGTCGGTTCTGTATATCATACGCACTGTGGAGTGGTGAAAACACCACATAACGTGTTTCTCGCATTAAATAGCTCGAATAGAGCGATCTCGATGATTAAGCATACTTCGGACAGAAGTCTCACCAAGATTATCGTAAAAAATGCATATCTCAGCTTGAAACCCCACGAAAACCAAGATTTCGCTGGTTCTGCATATCAAATGCACTGTGGTGTGCTGAAAACACCAGATAACGTGTTTGTCGCATTAAATAGCTCGAAAAGTGCGATCTCGATGATTCTGCATACTTCGGACAGAAGTCTCACCATGATTATCGTAAAAAATGCATATCTCAGCTTGAAACCCAACGAAAACCAAGATTTCGCTGGTTCTGCATATCAAACGCACTGTGGAGTGGTGAAAACACCCGATAACGTGTTTCTCGCATTCAATAGGTCGAAAAGAGCGATCTCCATGTTTCTGCATACTTCGGACAGAGGTCTCACCATGATTATCGCAGAAAATGCATATCTCTGCTAGAAACCCCACGAAAACCAAGATATCTCCTGTTCTGCATATCCAACGAAATGTGGAGTGGTGAAAACCCCAGAAAACGTGTTTGTCGCATTTAATAGCTCGAAAAGTACGATCTCGATGACTCTGCATACTTCGGACAGAAGTCTCACCAAGATTATGGCAGAAAATGCATATCTGAGCTTGAAACCCCGCGAAAACCAAGATATCGTCGGTTCTGCATATCATACGCACTATGGAGTGGTGAAAACACCAGATAACGGGTTTCTCGCATTAAGTAGCTCGAAAAGTGCGATCTCGATGATTCTGCATACTTCGGACAGAGGTCTCACCATGATGATCGTAAAAAATGCATATCTCAGCTTGAAACCCCACGAAAACCAAGATTTCGCTGGTTCTGCATATCAAACGCACTGTGGAGTGGTGAAAATACCAGATAACGTGTTTCTCGCATTAAATAGGTCGAAAAGAGCGATCTCGATGTTTCTGCATACTTCGGACCGAGGTCTCACCAAGATTATCGCAGAAAATGCATATCTCTGCTAGAAACCCCACGAAAACCAAGATATCTCCTGTTCTGCATATCCAACGAACTGTGGAGTGGTGAAAACCCCAGAAAACGTGTTTCTCGCATTAAATAGCTCGAAAAGTACGATCTCGATGACTCTGCATACTTCGGACAGAAGTCTCACCAAGATTATCGCAGAAAATGCATATCTGAGCTTGAAACCCCACGAAAACCAAGATATCGTCGGTTCTGCATATCATACGCACTGTGGAGTGGTGAAAACACCAGATAACGTGTTTCTCGCATTAAATAGTTCGAAAAGTACGATCTCGATGACTCTGCATACTTCGGACAGAAGTCTCACCAAGATTATCGCAGAAAATGCATATCTGAGCTTGAAACCGCACGAAAACCAAGATATCGTCGGTTCTGCATATCATACGCACTGTGGAGTGGTGAAAACACCAGATAACGTGTTTCTCGCATTAAATAGCTCGAAAAGTGCGATCTCGATGATTCTGCATACTTCGGACAGAAGTCTCACCAAGATTATCGCAGAAAATGCATATCTGAGCTTGAAACCCCACGAAAACCAAGATATCGTCGGTTCTGCATATCATACGCACTGTGGAGTGGTGAAAACACCAGATAACGTGTTTCTCGCATTAAATAGTTCGAAAAGTACGATCTCGATGACTCTGCATACTTCGGACAGAAGTCTCACCATGATTATCGCAGAAAATGCATATCTGAGCTTGAAGCCACACGAAAACCAAGATTTCGCTGGTTATGCATATCAACCGCACTGTGGAGTGGTGAAAACACCCGATAACGTGTTTCTCGCATTAAAAATTTCGAAAAGAGCGATCTCGATGTTTCTGCATACTTCGGACAGAGGTCTCACCATGATGATCGTAAAAAATGCATATCTCAGCTTGAAACCCCACGAAAACCAAGATTTCGCTGGTTCTGCATATCAAACGCACTGTGGAGTGGTGAAAATACCAGATAACGTGTTTCCCGCATTAAATAGGTCGAAAAGAGCGATCTCGATGTTTCTGCATACTTCGGACCGAGGTCTCACCAAGATTATCGCAGAAAATGCATATCTCTGCTAGAAACCCCACGAAAACCAAGATATCTCCTGTTCTGCATATCCAACGAACTGTGGAGTGGTGAAAACCCCAGAAAACGTGTTTCTCGCATTAAATAGCTCGAAAAGTACGATCTCGATGACTCTGCATACTTCGGACAGAAGTCACACCAAGATTATCGCAGAAAATGCATATCTGAGCTTGAAACCCCACGAAAACCAAGATATCGTCGGTTCTGCATATCATACGCACTGTGGAGTGGTGAAAACACCAGATAACGTGTTTCTCGCATTAAATAGTTCGAAAAGTACGATCTCGATGTCTCTGCATACTTCGGACAGAAGTCTCACCAAGATTATCGCAGAAAATGCATATCTGAGCTTGAAACCGCACGAAAACCAAGATATCGCTGGTTCTGCATATCAAACGCACTGTGGAGTGGAGAAAACACCAGACAAGGTTTTTCTCGCATTAAATAGCTCGAATAGAGCGGTCTCGATGATTAAGCATACTTCGGACAGAAGTCTCACCAAGATTATCGCAGAAAATGCATATCTGAGCTTGAAACCACCCGAAAACCAAGATATTGCTGGTTCTGCATATCAAACGCACTGTGGAGTGGTGAAAACACCAGAGAAGGTTTTTCTCGCATTAAATAGCTCGAATAGAGCGGTCTCGATGATTAAGCATACTTCGGACAGAAGTCCCACCAAGATTATCGTAAAAAATGCATATCTCAGCTTGAAACCCCACGAAAACCAAGATTTCGCTGGTTCTGCTAATCAAACGCACTGTGGAGTGGTGAAAACACCAGATAACGTGTTTCTCGCATTAAATAGGTCGAAAAGAGCGATCTCGATGTTTCTGCATACTTCGGAGAGAGGTCTCACTAAGATTACCGCAGAAAATGCATATCTCTGCTAGAAACCCCACGAAAACCAAGATATCTTCTGTTCTGCATATCCAACGAACTGTGGAGTGGTGAAATCCCCAGAAAACGTGTTTCTCGCATTAAATAGCTCGAAAAGTACGATCTCGATGACTCTGCATACTTCGGACAGAAGTCTCACCAAGATTATCGCAGAAAATGCATATCTGAGCTTGAAACCCCACAAAAACCAAGATATCGTCGGTTCTGCATATCATACGCACTGTGGAGTGGTGAAAACACCAGATAACGTGTTTCTCGCATTAAATAGCTCGAAAAGTGCGATCTCGATGATTCTGCATACTTCGGACAGAAGTCTCACCATGATTATCGCAGAAAATGCATATCTGAGCTTGAAACCACACGAAAACCAAGATTTCGCTGGTTCTGCATTTCAACCGCACTGTGGAGTGGTGAAAACACCCGATAACGTGTTTCTCGCATTAAATAGGTCGAAAAGAGCGATCTCGATGTTTCTGCATACTTCGGACAGAAGTCTCACCATGATTATCGCAGAAAATGCATATCTGAGCTTGAAACCCCACGAAAACCAAGATATCGTCGGTTCTGTATATCATACGCACTGTGGAGTGGTGAAAACACCAGATAACGTGTTTCTCGCATTAAATAGCTCGAATAGAGCGATCTCGATGATTAAGCATACTTCGGACAGAAGTCTCACCAAGATTATCGTAAAAAATGCATATCTCAGCTTGAAACCCCACGAAAACCAAGATTTCGCTGGTTCTGCATATCAAATGCACTGTGGTGTGCTGAAAACACCAGATAACGTGTTTGTCGCATTAAATAGCTCGAAAAGTGCGATCTCGATGATTCTGCATACTTCGGACAGAAGTCTCACCATGATTATCGTAAAAAATGCATATCTCAGCTTGAAACCCAACGAAAACCAAGATTTCGCTGGTTCTGCATATCAAACGCACTGTGGAGTGGTGAAAACACCAGATAACGTGTTTCTCGCATTCAATAGGTCGAAAAGAGCGATCTCCATGTTTCTGCATACTTCGGACAGAGGTCTCACCATGATTATCGCAGAAAATGCATATCTCTGCTAGAAACCCCACGAAAACCAAGATATCTCCTGTTCTGCATATCCAACGAACTGTGGAGTGGTGAAAACCCCAGAAAACGTGTTTGTCGCATTTAATAGCTCGAAAAGTACGATCTCGATGACTCTGCATACTTCGGACAGAAGTCTCACCAAGATTATGGCAGAAAATGCATATCTGAGCTTGAAACCCCACGAAAACCAAGATATCGTAGGTTCTGCATATCATACGCACTGTGGAGTGGTGAAAACACCAGATAACGTGTTTCTCGCATAAAAATAGCTCGAAAAGTACGATCTCGATGACTCTGCATACTTCGAACAGAAGTCTCACCAAGATTATCGCAGAAAATGCATATCTGAGCTTGAAACCCCGCGAAAACCAAGATATCGTCGGTTCTGCATATCATACGCACTATGGAGTGGTGAAAACACCAGATAACGGGTTTCTCGCATTAAGTAGCTCGAAAAGTGCGATCTCGATGATTCTGCATACTTCGGACAGAAGTCTCACCATGATTATCGCAGAAAATGCATATCTGAGCTTGAAGCCACACGAAAACCAAGATTTTGCTGGTTATGCATATCAACCGCACTGTGGAGTGGTGAAAACACCCGATAATGTGTTTCTCGCATTAAAAATTTCGAAAAGAGCGATCTCGATGTTTCTGCATACTTCGGACAGAGGTCTCACCACGATGATCGTAAAAAATGCATATCTCTGCTAGAAACCCCACGAAAACCAAGATATCTCCTGTTCTGCATATCCAACGAACTGTGGAGTGGTGAAAACCCCAGAAAACGTGTTTCTCGCATTAAATAGCTCGAAAAGTACGATCTCGATGACTCTGCATACTTCGGACAGAAGTCTCACCAAGATTATCGCAGAAAATGCATATCTGAGCTTGAAACCCCACGAAAACCAAGATATCGTCGGTTCTGCATATCATACGCACTGTGGAGTGGTGAAAACACCAGATAACGTGTTTCTCGCATTAAATAGTTCGAAAAGTACGATCTCGATGACTCTGCGTACTTCGGACAGAAGTCTCACCAAGATTATCGCAGAAAATGCATATCTGAGCTTGAAACCGCACGAAAACCAAGATATCGTCGGTTCTGCATATCATACGCACTGTGGAGTGGTGAAAACACCAGATAACGTGTTTCTCGCATTAAATAGCTCGAAAAGTGCGATCTCGATGATTCTGCATACTTCGGACAGAAGTCTCACCAAGATTATCGCAGAAAATGCATATCTGAGCTTGAAACCACCCGAAAACCAAGATATTGCTGGTTCTGCATATCAAACGCACTGTGGAGTGGTGAAAACACCAGAGAAGGTTTTTCTCGCATTAAATAGCTCGAATAGAGCGGTCTCGATGATTAAGCATACTTCGGACAGAAGTCCCAACAAGATTATCGTAAAAAATGCATATCTCAGCTTGAAACCCCACGAAAACCAAGATTTCGCTGGTTCTGCTAATCAAACGCACTGTGGAGTGGTGAAAACACCAGATAACGTGTTTCTCGCATTAAATAGGTCGAAAAGAGCGATCTCGATGTTTCTGCATACTTCGGAGAGAGGTCTCACTAAGATTACCGCAGAAAATGCATATCTCTGCTAGAAACCCCACGAAAACCAAGATATCTCCTGTTCTGCATATCCAACGAACTGTGGAGTGGTGAAATCCCCAGAAAACGTGTTTCTCGCATTAAATAGCTCGAAAAGTACGATCTCGATGATTCTGCATACTTCGGACAGAAGTCTCACCATGATTATCGCAGAAAATGCATATCTGAGCTTGAAACCACACGAAAACCAAGATTTCGCTGGTTCTGCATTTCAACCGCACTGTGGAGTGGTGAAAACACCCGATAACGTGTTTCTCGCATTAAATAGGTCGAAAAGAGCGATCTCGATGTTTCTGCATACTTCGGACAGAAGTCTCACCAAGATTATCGCAGAAAATGCATATCTGAGCTTGAAACCCCACGAAAACCAAGATATCGTCGGTTCTGCATATCATACGCACTGTGGAGTGGTGAAAACACCAGATAACGTGTTTTTCGCATTAAATAGCTCGAATAGTACGATCTCGATGACTCTGCATACTTCGGACAGAAGTCTCACCATGATTATCGCAGAAAATGCATATCTGAGCTTGAAACCCCACGAAAACCAAGATATCGTCGGTTCTGTATATCATACGCACTGTGGAGTGGTGAAAACACCAGATAACGTGTTTCTCGCATTAAATAGCTCGAATAGAGCGATCTCGATGATTAAGCATACTTCGGACAGAAGTCTCACCAAGATTATCGTAAAAAATGCATATCTCAGCTTGAAACCCCACGAAAACCAAGATTTCGCTGGTTCTGCATATCAAATGCACTGTGGTGTGCTGAAAACACCAGATAACGTGTTTGTCGCATTAAATAGCTCGAAAAGTGCGATCTCGATGATTCTGCATACTTCGGACAGAAGTCTCACCATGATTATCGTAAAAAATGCATATCTCAGCTTGAAACCCAACGAAAACCAAGATTTCGCTGGTTCTGCATATCAAACGCGCTGTGGAGTGGTGAAAACACCAGATAACGTGTTTCTCGCATTCAATAGGTCGAAAAGAGCGATCTCCATGTTTCTGCATACTTCGGACAGAGGTCTCACCATGATTATCGCAGAAAATGCATATCTCTGCTAGAAACCACACGAAAACCAAGATTTCGCTGGTTCTGCATTTCAACCGCACTGTGGAGTGGTGAAAACACCCGATAACGTGTTTCTCGCATTAAATAGGTCGAAAAGAGCGATCTCGATGTTTCTGCATACTTCGGACAGAAGTCTCACCAAGATTATCGCAGAAAATGCATATCTGAGCTTGAAACCCCACGAAAACCAAGATATCGTCGGTTCTGCATATCATACGCACTGTGGAGTGGTGAAAACACCAGATAACGTGTTTTTCGCATTAAATAGCTCGAATAGTACGATCTCGATGACTCTGCATACTTCGGACAGAAGTCTCACCATGATTATCGCAGAAAATGCATATCTGAGCTTGAAACCCCACGAAAACCAAGATATCGTCGGTTCTGTATATCATACGCACTGTGGAGTGGTGAAAACACCAGATAACGTGTTTCTCGCATTAAATAGCTCGAATAGAGCGATCTCGATGATTAAGCATACTTCGGACAGAAGTCTCACCAAGATTATCGTAAAAAATGCATATCTCAGCTTGAAACCCCACGAAAACCAAGATTTCGCTGGTTCTGCATATCAAATGCACTGTGGTGTGCTGAAAACACCAGATAACGTGTTTGTCGCATTAAATAGCTCGAAAAGTGCGATCTCGATGATTCTGCATACTTCGGACAGAAGTCTCACCATGATTATCGTAAAAAATGCATATCTCAGCTTGAAACCCAACGAAAACCAAGATTTCGCTGGTTCTGCATATCAAACGCGCTGTGGAGTGGTGAAAACACCAGATAACGTGTTTCTCGCATTCAATAGGTCGAAAAGAGCGATCTCCATGTTTCTGCATACTTCGGACAGAGGTCTCACCAAAATTATCGCAGAAAATGCATATCTCTGCTAGAAACCCCACGAAAACCAAGATATCTCCTGTTCTGCATATCCAACGAACTGTGGAGCGGTGAAAACCCCAGAAAACGTGTTTGTCGCATTAAATAGCTCGAAAAGTACGATCTCGATGACTCTGCATACTTCGGACAGAAGTATCACCAAGATTATCGCAGAAAATGCATATCTGAGTTTGAAACCCCACGAAAACCAAGATATCGCTGGTTCTGCATATCAAACGCACTGCGGAGTGGTGAAAACACCAGATAACTTGTTTCTCGCATTAAATAGCTCGAAAAGAGCGATCTCGATGACTCTGCATACTTCGGACAGAAGTCTCACCAAGATTATCGCAGAAAATGCATATCTGAGCTTGAAACCCCACGAAAACCAAGATATCGTCGGATCTGCATATCATACGCACTGTGGAGTGGTGAAAACACCAGATAACGTGTTTTTCGCATTAAATAGCTCGAATAGTACGATCTCGATGATTCTGCATACTTCGGACTGAAGTCTCACCAAGATTATCGCAGAAAATGCATATCTGAGATTGAAACCCCACGTAAACCAAGATATCGCTGGTTCTGCATATCAAACGCACTGTGGAGTGCTGAAAACACCAGATAACGTGTTTCTCGCATTAAATAGGTCGAAAAGAGCGATCTCGATGTTTCTGCTTACTTCGGACACAGGTCTCACCAAGATTATCGCAGAAAATGCATATCTCTGCTAGAAACCCCACGAAAACCAAGATATCTCCTGTTCTGCATATCCAACGAACTGTGGAGTGGTGAAAACCCCAGAAAACGTGTTTGTCGCATTAAATAGCTCGAAAAGTACGATCTCGATGACTCTGCATACTTCGGACAGAAGTCTCACCAAGATTATCGCAGAAAATGCATATCTGAGCTTGAAACCCCACGAAAACCAAGATATCGTCGGATCTGCATATCATACGCACTGTGGAGTGGTGAAAACACCAGATAACGTGTTTTTTGCATTAAATAGCTCGAATAGTACGATCTCGATGATTCTGCATACTTCGGACTGAAGTCTCACCAAGATTATCGCAGAAAATGCATATCTGAGCTTGAAACCCCACGTAAACCAAGATATCGCTGGTTCTGCATATCAAACGCACTGTGGAGTGCTGAAAACACCAGATAACGTGTTTCTCGCATTAAATATCTCGAATAGAGCGATCTCGATGATTAAGCATACTTCGGACAGAAGTCTCACCAAGATTATCGTAAAAAAATGCATATCTCAGCTTGAAACCCCACGAAAACCAAGATTTCGCTGGTTCTGCATATCAAACGCACTGTGGAGTGCTGAAAACACCAGATAACGTGTTTGTCGCATTAAATAGCTCGAAAAGTGCGATCTCGATGATTCTGCATACTTCGGACAGAAGTCTCACCAAGATTATCGTAAAAAATGCATATCTCAGCTTGAATCCCCACGAAAACCCAGATATCGCTGGTTCTGCATATCGAACGCACTGTGGAGTGCTGAAAACACCAGATAACGTGTTTGTCGCATTAAATAGCTCGAAAAGTGCGATCTCGATGATTCTGCATACTTCGGACAGAAGTCTCACCATGATTATCGTAAAAAATGCATATCTCAGCTTGAAACCCCACGAAAACCAAGATATCGCTGTTTCTGCATATCAAACGCACTGTGGAGTGGTGAAAACACCAGATAACTTGTTTCTCGCATTAAATAGCTCGAAACGAGCGATCTCGATGAATAAGCATACTTCGGACAGAAGTCTCACCAAGATTATCGTAAAAAATGCATATCTCAGCTTGAAACCCCACGAAAACCAAGATATCGCTGGTTCTGCATATCAAACGCACTGCGGAGTGGTGAAAACACCAGATAACTTGTTTCTCGCATTAAATAGCTCGAAAAGAGCGATCTCGATGACTCTGCATACTTCGGACAGAAGTCTCACCAAGATTATCGCAGAAAATGCATATCTGAGCTTGAAACCCCACGAAAACCAAGATATCGTCGGTTCTGCATATCATACGCACTGTGGAGTGGTGAAAACACCAGATAACGTGTTTCTCGCATTAAATAGCTCGAAAAGTGCGATCTCGATGATTCTGCATACTTCGGACAGAAGTCTCACCATGATTATCGCAGAAAATGCATATCTGAGCTTGAAACCCCACGAAAACCAAGATATCGTCGGTTCTGTATATCATACGCACTGTGGAGTGGTGAAAACACCAGATAACGTGTTTCTCGCATTAAATAGCTCGAATAGAGCGATCTCGATGATTAAGCATACTTCGGACAGAAGTCTCACCAAGATTATCGTAAAAAATGCATATCTCAGCTTGAAACCCCACGAAAACCAAGATTTCGCTGGTTCTGCATATCAAATGCACTGTGGTGTGCTGAAAACACCAGATAACGTGTTTGTCGCATTAAATAGCTCGAAAAGTGCGATCTCGATGATTCTGCATACTTCGGACAGAAGTCTCACCATGATTATCGTAAAAAATGCATATCTCAGCTTGAAACCCAACGAAAACCAAGATTTCGCTGGTTCTGCATATCAAACGCGCTGTGGAGTGGTGAAAACACCAGATAACGTGTTTCTCGCATTCAATAGGTCGAAAAGAGCGATCTCCATGTTTCTGCATACTTCGGACAGAGGTCTCACCAAAATTATCGCAGAAAATGCATATCTCTGCTAGAAACCCCACGAAAACCAAGATATCTCCTGTTCTGCATATCCAACGAACTGTGGAGCGGTGAAAACCCCAGAAAACGTGTTTGTCGCATTAAATAGCTCGAAAAGTACGATCTCGATGACTCTGCATACTTCGGACAGAAGTCTCACCAAGATTATCGCAGAAAATGCATATCTGAGTTTGAAACCCCACGAAAACCAAGATATCGCTGGTTCTGCATATCAAACGCACTGCGGAGTGGTGAAAACACCAGATAACTTGTTTCTCGCATTAAATAGCTCGAAAAGAGCGATCTCGATGACTCTGCATACTTCGGACAGAAGTCTCACCAAGATTATCGCAGAAAATGCATATCTGAGCTTGAAACCCCACGAAAACCAAGATATCGTCGGATCTGCATATCATACGCACTGTGGAGTGGTGAAAACACCAGATAACGTGTTTTTCGCATTAAATAGCTCGAATAGTACGATCTCGATGATTCTGCATACTTCGGACTGAAGTCTCACCAAGATTATCGCAGAAAATGCATATCTGAGCTTGAAACCCCACGTAAACCAAGATATCGCTGGTTCTGCATATCAAACGCACTGTGGAGTGCTGAAAACACCAGATAACGTGTTTCTCGCATTAAATAGGTCGAAAAGAGCGATCTCGATGTTTCTGCTTACTTCGGACACAGGTCTCACCAAGATTATCGCAGAAAATGCATATCTCTGCTAGAAACCCCACGAAAACCAAGATATCTCCTGTTCTGCATATCCAACGAACTGTGGAGTGGTGAAAACCCCAGAAAACGTGTTTGTCGCATTAAATAGCTCGAAAAGTACGATCTCGATGACTCTGCATACTTCGGACAGAAGTCTCACCAAGATTATCGCAGAAAATGCATATCTGAGCTTGAAACCCCACGAAAACCAAGATATCGTCGGATCTGCATATCATACGCACTGTGGAGTGGTGAAAACACCAGATAACGTGTTTTTTGCATTAAATAGCTCGAATAGTACGATCTCGATGATTCTGCATACTTCGGACTGAAGTCTCACCAAGATTATCGCAGAAAATGCATATCTGAGCTTGAAACCCCACGTAAACCAAGATATCGCTGGTTCTGCATATCAAACGCACTGTGGAGTGCTGAAAACACCAGATAACGTGTTTCTCGCATTAAATATCTCGAATAGAGCGATCTCGATGATTAAGCATACTTCGGACAGAAGTCTCACCAAGATTATCGTAAAAAAATGCATATCTCAGCTTGAAACCCCACGAAAACCAAGATTTCGCTGGTTCTGCATATCAAACGCACTGTGGAGTGCTGAAAACACCAGATAACGTGTTTGTCGCATTAAATAGCTCGAAAAGTGCGATCTCGATGATTCTGCATACTTCGGACAGAAGTCTCACCAAGATTATCGTAAAAAATGCATATCTCAGCTTGAATCCCCACGAAAACCCAGATATCGCTGGTTCTGCATATCGAACGCACTGTGGAGTGCTGAAAACACCAGATAACGTGTTTGTCGCATTAAATAGCTCGAAAAGTGCGATCTCGATGATTCTGCATACTTCGGACAGAAGTCTCACCATGATTATCGTAAAAAATGCATATCTCAGCTTGAAACCCCACGAAAACCAAGATATCGCTGTTTCTGCATATCAAACGCACTGTGGAGTGGTGAAAACACCAGATAACTTGTTTCTCGCATTAAATAGCTCGAAACGAGCGATCTCGATGAATAAGCATACTTCGGACAGAAGTCTCACCAAGATTATCGTAAAAAATGCATATCTCAGCTTGAAACCCCACGAAAACCAAGATATCGCTGGTTCTGCATATCAAACGCACTGCGGAGTGGTGAAAACACCAGATAACTTGTTTCTCGCATTAAATAGCTCGAAAAGAGCGATCTCGATGACTCTGCATACTTCGGACAGAAGTCTCACCAAGATTATCGCAGAAAATGCATATCTGAGCTTGAAACCCCACGAAAACCAAGATATCGTCGGTTCTGCATATCATACGCACTGTGGAGTGGTGAAAACACCAGATAACGTGTTTCTCGCATTAAATAGCTCGAAAAGTGCGATCTCGATGATTCTGCATACTTCGGACAGAAGTCTCACCATGATTATCGCAGAAAATGCATATCTGAGCTTGAAACCCCACGAAAACCAAGATATCGTCGGTTCTGTATATCATACGCACTGTGGAGTGGTGAAAACACCAGATAACGTGTTTCTCGCATTAAATAGCTCGAATAGAGCGATCTCGATGATTAAGCATACTTCGGACAGAAGTCTCACCAAGATTATCGTAAAAAATGCATATCTCAGCTTGAAACCCCACGAAAACCAAGATTTCGCTGGTTCTGCATATCAAATGCACTGTGGTGTGCTGAAAACACCAGATAACGTGTTTGTCGCATTAAATAGCTCGAAAAGTGCGATCTCGATGATTCTGCATACTTCGGACAGAAGTCTCACCATGATTATCGTAAAAAATGCATATCTCAGCTTGAAACCCAACGAAAACCAAGATTTCGCTGGTTCTGCATATCAAACGCGCTGTGGAGTGGTGAAAACACCAGATAACGTGTTTCTCGCATTCAATAGGTCGAAAAGAGCGATCTCCATGTTTCTGCATACTTCGGACAGAGGTCTCACCAAAATTATCGCAGAAAATGCATATCTCTGCTAGAAACCCCACGAAAACCAAGATATCTCCTGTTCTGCATATCCAACGAACTGTGGAGCGGTGAAAACCCCAGAAAACGTGTTTGTCGCATTAAATAGCTCGAAAAGTACGATCTCGATGACTCTGCATACTTCGGACAGAAGTCTCACCAAGATTATCGCAGAAAATGCATATCTGAGTTTGAAACCCCACGAAAACCAAGATATCGCTGGTTCTGCATATCAAACGCACTGCAGAGTGGTGAAAACACCAGATAACTTGTTTCTCGCATTAAATAGCTCGAAAAGAGCGATCTCGATGACTCTGCATACTTCGGACAGAAGTCTCACCAAGATTATCGCAGAAAATGCATATCTGAGCTTGAAACCCCACGAAAACCAAGATATCGTCGGATCTGCATATCATACGCACTGTGGAGTGGTGAAAACACCAGATAACGTGTTTTTCGCATTAAATAGCTCGAATAGTACGATCTCGATGATTCTGCATACTTCGGACTGAAGTCTCACCAAGATTATCGCAGAAAATGCATATCTGAGCTTGAAACCCCACGTAAACCAAGATATCGCTGGTTCTGCATATCAAACGCACTGTGGAGTGCTGAAAACACCAGATAACGTGTTTCTCGCATTAAATAGGTCGAAAAGAGCGATCTCGATGTTTCTGCTTACTTCGGACACAGGTCTCACCAAGATTATCGCAGAAAATGCATATCTCTGCTAGAAACCCCACGAAAACCAAGATATCTCCTGTTCTGCATATCCAACGAACTGTGGAGTGGTGAAAACCCCAGAAAACGTGTTTGTCGCATTAAATAGCTCGAAAAGTACGATCTCGATGACTCTGCATACTTCGGACAGAAGTCTCACCAAGATTATCGCAGAAAATGCATATCTGAGCTTGAAACCCCACGAAAACCAAGATATCGTCGGATCTGCATATCATACGCACTGTGGAGTGGTGAAAACACCAGATAACGTGTTTTTTGCATTAAATAGCTCGAATAGTACGATCTCGATGATTCTGCATACTTCGGACTGAAGTCTCACCAAGATTATCGCAGAAAATGCATATCTGAGCTTGAAACCCCACGTAAACCAAGATATCGCTGGTTCTGCATATCAAACGCACTGTGGAGTGCTGAAAACACCAGATAACGTGTTTCTCGCATTAAATATCTCGAATAGAGCGATCTCGATGATTAAGCATACTTCGGACAGAAGTCTCACCAAGATTATCGTAAAAAAATGCATATCTCAGCTTGAAACCCCACGAAAACCAAGATTTCGCTGGTTCTGCATATCAAACGCACTGTGGAGTGCTGAAAACACCAGATAACGTGTTTGTCGCATTAAATAGCTCGAAAAGTGCGATCTCGATGATTCTGCATACTTCGGACAGAAGTCTCACCAAGATTATCGTAAAAAATGCATATCTCAGCTTGAATCCCCACGAAAACCCAGATATCGCTGGTTCTGCATATCGAACGCACTGTGGAGTGCTGAAAACACCAGATAACGTGTTTGTCGCATTAAATAGCTCGAAAAGTGCGATCTCGATGATTCTGCATACTTCGGACAGAAGTCTCACCATGATTATCGTAAAAAATGCATATCTCAGCTTGAAA
This sequence comes from Anthophora plumipes, assembly GCA_951804975.1. Lineage (NCBI taxonomy): Eukaryota > Metazoa > Arthropoda > Insecta > Hymenoptera > Apidae > Anthophora > Anthophora plumipes. Next base: position 392,870 of record CATORF010000112.1, read on the forward strand.
CCCCACGAAAACCAAGATATCGCTGTTTCTGCATATCAAACGCACTGTGGAGTGGTGAAAACACCAGATAACTTGTTTCTCGCATTAAATAGCTCGAAACGAGCGATCTCGATGAATAAGCATACTTCGGACAGAAGTCTCACCAAGATTATCGTAAAAAATGCATATCTCAGCTTGAAACCCCACGAAAACCAAGATATCGCTGGTTCTGCATATCAAACGCACTGCGGAGTGGTGAAAACACCAGATAACTTGTTTCTCGCATTAAATAGCTCGAAAAGAGCGATCTCGATGACTCTGCATACTTCGGACAGAAGTCTCACCAAGATTATCGCAGAAAATGCATATCTGAGCTTGAAACCCCACGAAAACCAAGATATCGTCGGTTCTGCATATCATACGCACTGTGGAGTGGTGAAAACACCAGATAACGTGTTTCTCGCATTAAATAGCTCGAATAGAGCGATCTCGATGATTAAGCATACTTCGGACAGAAGTCTCACCAAGATTATCGTAAAAAATGCATATCTCAGCTTGAAACCCCACGAAAACCAAGATTTCGCTGGTTCTGCATATCAAACGCACTGTCTTGTGCTGAAAACACCAGATAACGTGTTTGTCGCATCAAATAGCTCGAAAAGTGCGATCTCGATGATTCTGCATACTTCGGACAGAAGTCTCACCATGATTATCGTAAAAAATGCATATCTGAGCTTGAAACGCCACGAAAACCAAGATATCGCAGGTTCTGCATATCAAACGCACTGCGGAGTGGTGAAAACACCAGATAACTTGTTTCTCGCATTAAATAGCTCGAAAAGAGCGATCTCGATGACTCTGCATACTTCGGACAGAGATCTCACCAAGATTATCGCAGAAAATGCATATCTCTGCTAGAAACCCCACGAAAACCAAGATATCTCCTGTTCTGCATATCCAACGAACTGTGGAGTGGTGAAAACCCCAGAAAACGTGTTTGTCGCATTAAATAGCTCGAAAAGTACGATCTCGATGACTCTGCATACTTCGGACAGAAGTCTCACCAAGATTATCGCAGAAAATGCATATCTGAGCTTGAAACCCCACGAAAACCAAGATATCGCTGGTTCTGCATATCAAACGCACTGCGGAGTGGTGAAAACACCAGATAACGTGTTTGTCGCATTAAATAGCTCGAAAAGTGCGATCTCGATGATTCTGCATACTTCGGACAGAAGTCTCACCATGATTATCGTAAAAAATGCATATCTCAGCTTGAAACCCAACGAAAACCAAGATTTCGCTGGTTCTGCATATCAAACGCACTGTGGAGTGGTGAAAACACCAGATAACGTGTTTTTCGCATTAAATAGCTCGAATAGTACGATCTCGATGATTCTGCATACTTCGGACTGAAGTCTCACCAAGATTATCGCAGAAAATGCATATCTGAGCTTGAAACCCCACGTAAACCAAGATATCGCTGGTTCTGCATATCAAACGCACTGTGGAGTGGTGAAAACACCAGATAACGTGTTTCTCGCATTAAATAGCTCGAAACGAGCGATCTCGATGATTAAGCATACTTCGGACAGAAGTCTCACCAAGATTATCGTAAAAAAATGCATATCTCAGCTTGAAACCCCACGAAAACCAAGATATCGCTGTTTCTGCATATCAAACGCACTGTGGAGTGGTGAAAACACCAGATAACTTGTTTCTCGCATTAAATAGCTGGAAACGAGCGATCTCGATGATTAAGCATACTTCGGACAGAAGTCTCACCAAGATTATCGTAAAAAAATGCATATCTCAGCTTGAAACCCCACGAAAACCAAGATTTCGCTGGTTCTGCATATCAAACGCACTGTGGAGTGGTGAAAACACCAGATAACGTGTTTTTCGCATTAAATAGATCGAATAGTACGATCTCGATGATTCTGCATACTTCGGACTGAAGTCTCACCAAGATTATCGCAGAAAATGCATATCTGAGCTTGAAACCCCACGTAAACCAAGATATCGGTGGTTCTGCATATCAAACGCACTGTGGAGTGGTGAAAACACCAGATAACTTGTTTCTCGCATTAAATAGCTTGAAAAGTGCGATCTCGATGATTCTGCATACTTCGGACAGAAGTCTCACCATGATTATCGTAAAAAATGCATATCTCAGCTTGAAACCCCACGAAAACCAAGATATCGCTGTTTCTGCATATCAAACGCACTGTGGAGTGGTGAAAACACCAGATAACTTGTTTCTCGCATTAAATAGCTCGAAACGAGCGATCTCGATGATTAAGCATACTTCGGACAGAAGTCTCACCAAGATTATCGTAAAAAAATGCATATCTCAGCTTGAAACCCCACGAAAACCAAGATTTCGCTGGTTCTGCATATCAAACGCACTGTGGAGTGCTGAAAACACCAGATAACGTGTTAGTCGCATTAAATAGCTCGAAAAGTGCGATCTCGATGATTCTGCATACTTCGGACAGAAGTCTCACCATGATTATCGTAAAAAATGCATATCTCAGCTTGAAACCCAACGAAAACCAAGATTTCGCTGGTTCTGCATATCAAACGCACTGTGGAGTGGTGAAAACACCAGATAACGTGTTTTTCGCATTAAATAGCTCGAATAGTACGATCTCGATGATTCTGCATACTTCGGACTGAAGTCTCACCAAGATTATCGCAGAAAATGCATATCTGAGCTTGAAACCCCACGTAAACCAAGATATCGCTGGTTCTGCATATCAAACGCACTGTGGAGTGGTGAAAACACCAGATAACGTGTTTCTCGCATTAAATAGCTCGAAACGAGCGATCTCGATGATTAAGCATACTTCGGACAGAAGTCTCACCAAGATTATCGTAAAAAAATGCATATCTCAGCTTGAAACCCCACGAAAACCAAGATATCGCTGGTTCTGCATATCAAACGCACTGTGGTGTGCTGAAAACACCAGATAACGTGTTTGTCGCATTAAATAGCTCGAAAAGTGCGATCTCGATGATTCTGCATACTTCGGACAGAAGTCTCACCATGATTATCGTAAAAAATGCATATCTCAGCTTGAAACCCAACGAAAACCAAGATTTCGCTGGTTCTGCATATCAAACGCACTGCGGAGTGGTGAAAACACCAGATAACGTGTTTCTCGCATTCAATAGGTCGAAAAGAGCGATCTCCATGTTTCTGCATACTTCGGACAGAAGTCTCACCAAGATTATCGCAGAAAATGCATATCTGAGCTTGAAACCCCACGAAAACCAAGATATCGTCGGTTCTGCATATCATACGCACTGTGGAGTGGTGAAAACACCAGATAACGTGTTTTTCGCATTAAATAGCTCGAATAGTACGATCTCGATGACTCTGCATACTTCGGACAGAAGTCTCACAATGATTATCGCAGAAAATGCATATCTGAGCTTGAAACCCCACGAAAACCAAGATATCGTCGGTTCTGTATATCATACGCACTGTGGAGTGGTGAAAACACCAGATAACGTGTTTCTCGCATTAAATAGCTCGAATAGAGCGATCTCGATGATTAAGCATACTTCGGACAGAAGTCTCACCAAGATTATCGTAAAAAATGCATATCTCAGCTTGAAACCCCACGAAAACCAAGATTTCGCTGGTTCTGCATATCAAACGCAATGTGGTGTGCTGAAAACACCAGATAACGTGTTTGTCGCATTAAATAGCTCGAAAAGTGCGATCTCGATGATTCTGCATACTTCGAACAGAAGTCTCACCAAGATTATCGCAGAAAATACATATCTCAGCTTGAAACCCGACGAAAACCAAAATATCTCCGGTTCTGCATATCCAACGCACTGTGGAGTGGTGAAAACACCAGATAACGTGTTTCTCGCATTAAATAGTTCGAAACGAGCGATCTCGATGATTCTGCATACTTCTAACAGAAGTCTCACCAAGATTATCGCAGAAAATGCATACCTCTGCTTGAAACCCCACGAAAACCAGGATATCTACTGTTCTGCATATCCAACGAACTGTGGAGTGGTGAAAACACCAGATAACGTGTTTCTCGCATTAAATAGCTCGAAACGAGCGATCTCGATGATTCTGCATAATTCGGACAGAAGTCTCACCAAAATTATCGTAGAAAATGCATATGGCAGTTTGAAACCCGATGAAAACCAAAATATCTCCGGTTCTGCATATCCAACGCACTGTGGAGTGGTGAAAACACCAGATAACGTGTTTCTCGCACTAACTAGCTCGAAAAGAGCGATCTCGATGATACAGCATACTTCGGACAGAAGTCTCACCAATATTATCGCAGAAAATGCATATTTCAGCTTGAAACCCCACGAAAACCAAGATATCGCTGGTTCTGCATGTCAAACGCACTGTGGAGTGGTGAAAACACCAGATAACGTGTTTCTCGCATTAAATAGCTCGAAAAGAGCGTTCTAGATGATTCAGCATACTTCGGACAGAAGTCTCACAATGATTATCGCAGAAAATGCATATCTGAGCTTGAAACCCCACGAAAACCAAGATATCGTCGGTTCTGTATATCATACGCACTGTGGAGTGGTGAAAACACCAGATAACGTGTTTCTCGCATTAAATAGCTCGAATAGAGCGATCTCGATGATTAAGCATACTTCGGACAGAAGTCTCACCAAGATTATCGTAAAAAATGCATATCTCAGCTTGAAACCCCACGAAAACCAAGATTTCGCTGGTTCTGCATATCAAACGCAATGTGGTGTGCTGAAAACACCAGATAACGTGTTTGTCGCATTAAATAGCTCGAAAAGTGCGATCTCGATGATTCTGCATACTTCGAACAGAAGTCTCACCAAGATTATCGCAGAAAATACATATCTCAGCTTGAAACCCGACGAAAACCAAAATATCTCCGGTTCTGCATATCCAACGCACTGTGGAGTGGTGAAAACACCAGATAACGTGTTTCTCGCATTAAATAGTTCGAAACGAGCGATCTCGATGATTCTGCATACTTCTAACAGAAGTCTCACCAAGATTATCGCAGAAAATGCATACCTCTGCTTGAAACCCCACGAAAACCAGGATATCTACTGTTCTGCATATCCAACGAACTGTGGAGTGGTGAAAACACCAGATAACGTGTTTCTCGCATTAAATAGCTCGAAACGAGCGATCTCGATGATTCTGCATACTTCGGACAGAAGTCTCACCAAAATTATCGTAGAAAATGCATATGGCAGTTTGAAACCCGATGAAAACCAAAATATCTCCGGTTCTGCATATCCAACGCACTGTGGAGTGGTGAAAACACCAGATAACGTGTTTCTCGCATTAAATAGCTCGAAAAGAGCGTTCTAGATGATTCAGCATACTTCGGACAGAAGTCTCACCAAGATTATCGCAGAAAATGCATATCTGAGCTTGAAACCCCACGAAAACCAAGATATCGTCGGTTCTGCATATCATACGCACTGTGGAGTGGTGAAAACACCAGATAACGTGTTTTTCGCATTAAATAGCTCGAATAGTACGATCTCGATGACTCTGCATACTTCGGACAGAAGTCTCACAATGATTATCGCAGAAAATGCATATCTGAGCTTGAAACCCCACGAAAACCAAGATATCGTCGGTTCTGTATATCATACGCACTGTGGAGTGGTGAAAACACCAGATAACGTGTTTCTCGCATTAAATAGCTCGAATAGAGCGATCTCGATGATTAAGCATACTTCGGACAGAAGTCTCACCAAGATTATCGTAAAAAATGCATATCTCAGCTTGAAACCCCACGAAAACCAAGATTTCGCTGGTTCTGCATATCAAACGCAATGTGGTGTGCTGAAAACACCAGATAACGTGTTTGTCGCATTAAATAGCTCGAAAAGTGCGATCTCGATGATTCTGCATACTTCGAACAGAAGTCTCACCAAGATTATCGCAGAAAATACATATCTCAGCTTGAAACCCGACGAAAACCAAAATATCTCCGGTTCTGCATATCCAACGCACTGTGGAGTGGTGAAAACACCAGATAACGTGTTTCTCGCATTAAATAGTTCGAAACGAGCGATCTCGATGATTCTGCATACTTCTAACAGAAGTCTCACCAAGATTATCGCAGAAAATGCATACCTCTGCTTGAAACCCCACGAAAACCAGGATATCTACTGTTCTGCATATCCAACGAACTGTGGAGTGGTGAAAACACCAGATAACGTGTTTCTCGCATTAAATAGCTCGAAACGAGCGATCTCGATGATTCTGCATACTTCGGACAGAAGTCTCACCAAAATTATCGTAGAAAATGCATATGGCAGTTTGAAACCCGATGAAAACCAAAATATCTCCGGTTCTGCATATCCAACGCACTGTGGAGTGGTGAAAACACCAGATAACGTGTTTCTCGCACTAACTAGCTCGAAAAGAGCGATCTCGATGATACAGCATACTTCGGACAGAAGTCTCACCAAGATTATCGCAGGAAATGCATATCCCAGGTTGAAACCCCACGAAAACCAAGATATCTCCGGTTCTGCATATCCAACGAACTGTGGAGTAGTGAAAACACCGGATAAGGTTTTCCTCGCTTTAACTAGCTCGAAAAGAGCGTTCTCGAAGATCCTGCATACTTCTGACAGAAGTCTCACCAAGATTATCGCAGGAAATGCATATCTCAGCTTGAAACCCCACGAAAACCAAGATATCGCCTGTTCTGCATATCAAACGCACTATGGAGTGGTGAAAACACCAGATAACGTGTTTCTCGCATTAAATAGCTCGAAACGAGCGATCTCGATGATTCTGCATACTTCGGACAGAAGTCTCACCAAAATTATCGTAAAAAATACATATCTCAGCTTGAAACCCGACGAAAACCGAGTTATCTCCGGTTCTGCATTCTCAACGCACTGTGGAGTGGTCAAAACCCCAGAAAACGTGTTTCTCGCATTAAATAGCTCGAAAAGAGCGCTCTCGACGTTTATGCATACTTCGGACAGATGTTTCACCAAGCTAATCGTAGAAAATGCATATCTCAGCTTGAAACCCGACGAAAACCAAAATATCTCCGGTTCAGCATATCCAACGCACTGTGGAGTGGTGAAAACACCAGATAACGTGTTTCTCGCATTAAATAGCTCGAATCGAGCAATCTCGATGATTCTGCATACTTCGGACAGAAGTCTCAACAAGATTATCGCAGAAAATGCATATCTCAGCTTGAAACCCCACGAAAACCAAGGTATTTACTGTTCTGCATATCAAACGCACTGTGGAGTGGTGAAAACACCAGATAACTTGTTTCTCGCACTAACTAGCTCGAAAAGAGCGATCTCGATGATTCAGCATACTTCCGACAGAAGTCTCACCAAGATTATAGCAGAAAATGCATATCTCTGCTTGAAACCCCACGAAAACCAAGGTATCGCCGGTTCTGCATATCAAACGCACTGTAGAGTGGTGAAAACACTAGATAACTTGTTTCTCGCATTAAACAGCTGGAAACGAAAGATCTCGATGATTAAGCATACTTCGGACAGAAGTCTCACCAAGATTATCGTAAAAAAATGCATATCTCAGCTTGAAACCCCACGAAAACCAAGATTTCGCTGTTTCTGCATATCAAACGCACTGTGGAGTGGTGAAAACACCAGATAACGTGTTTTTCGCATTAAATAGCTCGAATAGTACGATCTCGATGATTCTGCATACTTCGGACTGAAGTCTCACCAAGATTATCGCAGAAAATGCATATCTGAGCTTGAAACCCCACGTAAACCAAGATATCGGTGGTTCTGCATATCAAACGCACTGTGGAGTGGTGAAAACACCAGATAACTTGTTTCTCGCATTAAATAGCTTGAAAAGTGCGATCTCGATGATTCTGCATACTTCGGACAGAAGTCTCACCATGATTATCGTAAAAAATGCATATCTCAGCTTGAAACCCCACGAAAACCAAGATATCGCTGTTTCTGCATATCAAACGCACTGTGGAGTGGTGAAAACACCAGATAACTTGTTTCTCGCATTAAATAGCTCGAAACGAGCGATCTCGATGATTAAGCATACTTCGGACAGAAGTCTCACCAAGATTATCGTAAAAAAATGCATATCTCAGCTTGAAACCCCACGAAAACCAAGATTTCGCTGGTTCTGCATATCAAACGCACTGTGGAGTGCTGAAAACACCAGATAACGTGTTTGTCGCATTAAATAGCTCGAAAAGTGCGATCTCGATGTTTCTGCATACTTCGGACAGAAGTCTCATCAAGATTATCGTAAAAAATGCATATCTCAGCTTGAAACCCCACGAAAACCCAGATATCGCTGGTTCTGCATATCGAACGCACTGTGGAGTGCTGAAAACACCAGATAACGTGTTTGTCGCATTAAATAGCTCGAAACGAGCGATCTCGATGATTAAGCATACTTCGGACAGAAGTCTCACCAAGATTATCGTAAAAAAATGCATATCTCAGCTTGAAACCCCACGAAAACCAAGATTTCGCTGGTTCTGCATATCAAACGCACTGTGGAGTGCTGAAAACACCAGATAACGTGTTTGTCGCATTAAATAGCTCGAAAAGTGCGATCTCGATGTTTCTGCATACTTCGGACAGAAGTCTCATCAAGATTATCGTAAAAAATGCATATCTCAGCTTGAAACCCCACGAAAACCCAGATATCGCTGGTTCTGCATATCGAACGCACTGTGGAGTGGTGAAAACCCCAGAAAACGTGTTTGTCGCATTAAATAGCTCGAAAAGTACGATCTCGATGACTCTGCATACTTCGGACAGAAGTCTCATCAAGATTATCGTAAAAAAATGCATATCTCAGCTTGAAACCCCACGAAAACCCAGATATCGCTGGTTCTGCATATCGAACGCACTGTGGAGTGCTGAAAACACCAGATAACGTGTTTGTCGCATTAAATAGCTCGAAACGAGCGATCTCGATGATTCTGCATACTTCGGACAGAAGTCTCACCATGATTATCGTAAAAAATGTATATCTCAGCTTGAAACCCAACGAAAACCAAGATTTCGCTGGTTCTGCATATCAAACGCACTGTGGAGTGGTGAAAACACCAGATAACGTGTTTCTCGCATTCAATAGGTCGAAAAGAGCGATCTCCATGTTTCTGCATACTTCGGACAGAGGTCTCACCAAGATTATCGCAGAAAATGCATATCTCTGCTAGAAACCCCACGAAAACCAAGATATCTCCTGTTCTGCATATCTAACGAACTGTGGAGTGGTGAAAACCCCAGATAACGTGTTTGTCGCATTAAATAGCTCGAAACGAGCGATCTCGATGATTAAGCATACTTCGGACAGAAGTCTCACCAAGATTATCGTAAAAAAATGCATATCTCAGCTTGAAACCCCACGAAAACCAAGATGTCGCTGGTTCTGCATATCAAACGCACTGTGGAGTGCTGAAAACACCAGATAACGTGTTTGTCGCATTAAATAGCTCGAAAAGTGCGATCTCGATGTTTCTGCATACTTCGGACAGAAGTCTCATCAAGATTATCGTAAAAAATGCATATCTCAGCTTGAAACCCCACGAAAACCCAGATATCGCTGGTTCTGCATATCGAACGCACTGTGGAGTGCTGAAAACACCAGATAACGTGTTTGTCGCATTAAATAGCTCGAAAAGTGCGATCTCGATGATTCTCCATACTTCGGACAGAAGTCTCACCATGATTATCGTAAAAAATGCATATCTCAGCTTGAAACCCAACGAAAACCGAGTTATCTCCGGTTCTGCATATCCAACGCACTGTGCAGTGGTGAAAACACCAGATAACGTGTTTCTCGCATTCAATAGGTCGAAAAGAGCGATCTCCATGTTTCTGCATACTTCGGACAGAGGTCTCACCAAGATTATCGCAGAAAATGCATATCTCTGCTAGAAACCCCACGAAAACCAAGATATCTCCTGTTCTGCATATCTAACGAACTGTGGAGTGGTGAAAACCCCAGAAAACGTGTTTGTCGCATTAAATAGCTCGAAAAGTACGATCTCGATGACTCTGCATACTTCGGACAGAAGTCTCACCAAGATTATCGCAGAAAATGCATATCTGAGCTTGAAACCCCACGAAAACCAAGATATCGCTGATTCTGCATATCAAACGCACTGCGGAGTGGTGAAAACACCAGATAACTTGTTTCTCGCATTAAATAGCTCGAAAAGAGCGATCTCGATGACTCTGCATACTTCGGACAGAAGTCTCACCAAGATTATCGCAGAAAATGCATATCTCTGCTAGAAACCCCACGAAAACCAAGATATCTCCTGTTCTGCATATCCAACGAACTGTGGAGTGGTGAAAACCCCAGAAAACGTGTTTGTCGCATTAAATAGCTCGAAAAGTACGATCTCGATGACTCTGCATACTTCGGACAGAAGTCTCACCAAGATTATCGCAGAAAATGCATATCTGAGCTTGAAACCCCACGAAAACCAAGATATCGTCGGTTCTGCATATCATACGCACTGTGGAGTGGTGAAAACACCAGATAACGTGTTTCTCGCATTAAATATCTCGAATAGAGCGATCTCGATGATTAAGCATACTTCGGACAGAAGTCTCACCAAGATTATCGCAGAAAATGCATATCTGAGCTTGAAACCCCACGAAAACCAAGATTTCGCTGGTTCTGCATATCAAACGCACTGCGGAGTGGTGAAAACACCAGATAACTTGTTTCTCGCATTAAATAGCTCGAAAAGAGCGATCTCGATGACTCTGCATACTTCGGACTGAAGTCTCACCATGATTATCGCAGAAAATGCATATCTGAGCTTGAAACCCCACGAAAACCAAGATATCGTCGGTTCTGTATATCATACGCACTGTGGAGTGGTGAAAACACCAGATAACGTGTTTCTCGCATTAAATAGCTCGAATAGAGCGATCTCGATGATTAAGCATACTTCGGACAGAAGTCTCACCAAGATTATCGTAAAAAATGCATATCTCAGCTTGAAACCCCACGAAAACCAAGATTTCGCAGGTTCTGCATATCAAACGCACTGTGGTGTGCTGAAAACACCAGATAACGTGTTTGTCGCATTAAATAGCTCGAAAAGTGCGATCACGATGATTCTGCATACTTCGGACAGAAGTCTCACCATGATTATCGTAAAAAATGCATATCTCAGCTTGAAACCCAACGAAAACCAAGATTTCGCTGGTTCTGCATATCAAACGCACTGTGGAGTGGTGAAAACACCAGATAACGTGTTTCTCGCATTCAATAGGTCGAAAAGAGCGATCTCCATGTTTCTGCATACTTCGGACAGAAGTCTCACCAAGATTATCGCAGAAAATGCATATCTGAGCTTGAAACCCCACGAAAACCAAGATATCGTCGGTTCTGAATATCATACGCACTGTGGAGTGGTGAAAACACCAGATAACGTGTTTTTCGCATTAAATAGCTCGAATAATACGATCTCGATGACTCTGCATACTTCGGACAGAAGTCTCACAATGATTATCGCAGAAAATGCATATCTGAGCTTGAAACCCCACGAAAACCAAGATATCGTCGGTTCTGTATATCATACGCACTGTGGAGTGGCGAAAACACCAGATAACGTGTTTCTCGAATTAAATAGCTCGAATAGAGCGATCTCGATGATTAAGCATACTTCGGACAGAAGTCTCACCAAGATTATCGTAAAAAATGCATATCTCAGCTTGAAACCCCACGAAAACCAAGATTTCGCTGGTTCTGCATATCAAACGCACTGTGGTGTGCTGAAAACACCAGATAACGTGTTTGTCGCATTAAATAGCTCGAAAAGTGCGATCTCGATGATTAAGCATACTTCGGACAGAAGTCTCACCAAGATTATCGCAGAAAATGCATATCTGAGCTTGAAACCCCACGAAAACCAAGATATCGTCGGTTCTGCATATCATACGCACTGTGGAGTGGTGAAAACACCAGATAACGTGTTTTTCGCATTAAATAGCTCGAATAGTACGATCTCGATGACTCTGCATACTTCGGACAGAAGTCTCACAATGATTATCGCAGAAAATGCATATCTGAGCTTGAAACCCCACGAAAACCAAGATATCGTCGGTTCTGTATATCATACGCACTGTGGAGTGGCGAAAACACCAGATAACGTGTTTCTCGCATTAAATAGCTCGAATAGAGCGATCTCGATGATTAAGCATACTTCGGACAGAAGTCTCACCAAGATTATCGTAAAAAATGCATATCTCAGCTTGAAACCCCACGAAAACCAAGATTTCGCTGTTTCTGCATATCAAACGCACTGTGGTGTGCTGAAAACACCAGATAACGTGTTTGTCGCATTAAATAGCTCGAAAAGTGCGATCTCGATGATTCTGCATACTTCGAACAGAAGTCTCACCAAGATTATCGCAGAAAATACATATCTCAGCTTGAAACCCGACGAAAACCAAAATATCTCCGGTTCTGCATATCCAACGCACTGTGGAGTGGTGAAAACACCAGATAACGTGTTTCTCGCATTAAATAGTTCGAAACGAGCGATCTCGATGATTCTGCATACTTCTAACAGAAGTCTCACCAAGATTATCGCAGAAAATGCATATCTCTGCTTGAAACCCCACGAAAACCAGGATATCTACTGTTCTGCATATCCAACGAACTGTGGAGTGGTGAAAACACCAGATAACGTGTTTCTCGCATTAAATAGCTCGAAACGAGCGATCTCGATGATTCTGCATACTTCGGACAGAAGTCTCACCAAAATTATCGTAGAAAATGCATATCTCAGTTTGAAACCCGATGAAAACCAAAATATCTGCGGTTCTGCATATCCAACGCACTGTGGAGTGGTGAAAACACCAGATAACGTGTTTCTCGCACTAACTAGCTCGAAAAGAGCGATCTCGATGATACAGCATACTTCGGACAGAAGTCTCACCAATATTATCGCAGAAAATGCATATTTCAGCTTGAAACCCCACGAAAACGAAGATATCGCTGGTTCTGCATGTCAAACGCACTGTGGAGTGGTGAAAACACCAGATAACGTGTTTCTCGCATTAAATAGCTCGAAAAGAGCGTTCTAGATGATTCAGCATACTTCGGACAGATGTCTCACCAAGATTATCGCAGGAAATGCATATCCCAGCTTGAAACCCCACGAAAACCAAGATATCTCCGGTTCTGCATATCCAACGAACTGTGGAGTGGTGAAAACCCCAGAAAACGAGTTTCTCGCATTAAATAGCTCGAAAAGAGCGCTCCCGATGTTTCTGCATACTTCGGACAGATGTTTCACCAAGATTATCGTGGAAAATGCATATCTCAGCTTGAAACCCGACGAAAACCAAAATATCGCCGGTTTTGCATATCGAACGCACTGTGGAGTAGTGAAAACACCGGATAAGGTTTTCCTCGCTTTAACTAGCTCGAAAAGAGCGTTCTCGAAGATCCTGCATACTTCTGACAGAAGTCTCACCAAGATTATCGCAGAAAATGCATATCTCAGCTTGAAACCCGACGAAAACCGAGTTATCTCCGGTTCTGCACATCAAACGTACCGTGGAGTGGTGAAAACAGCAGAAAACGTGTTTCGCGCATTAAGTAGCTCGAAAAGAGCGTTCTCGAAGATTCTGCATACTTCTGACAGAAGTCTCACCAAAATTATCGCAGAAAATGCATATCTCAGCTCGAAACCTCACGAAAATCAAGATGTTGCCGGTTCTGCATATCAAACGCACTGTGGAGTGGTGAAAATAACCAGAGAACGTATTTCTCGCATTAAATAGCTCGAAAAGAGCGATCTCGATGATTCAGCATACTTCGGACAGGAGTCTCACCAAGATTATCGCAGGAAATGCATATCTCAGCTTGAAACCCCACGAAAACCAAGATATCGCCTGTTCTGCATATCAAACGCACTGTGGAGTTGTGAAAACACCAGATAACGTGTTTCTCGCATTAAATAGCTCGAAACGAGCGATCTCGATGATTCTGCATACTTCGGACAGAAGTCTCACCAAAATTATCGTAAAAAATACATATCTCAGCTTGAAACCCGACGAAAACCGAGTTATCTCCGGTTCTGCATATCCAACGCACTGTGGAGTGGTCAAAACCCCAGAAAACGTGTTTCTCGCATTAAATAGCTCGAAAAGAGCGCTCTCGACGTTTCTGCATACTTCGGACAGATGTTTCACCAAGCTAATCGTAGAAAATGCATATCTCAGCTTGAAACCCGACGAAAACCAAAATATCTCCGGTTCAGCATATCCAACGCACTGTGGAGTGGTGAAAACACCAGCTAACGTGTTTCTCGCATTAAATAGCTCGAATCGAGCAATCTCGATGATTCTGCATACTTCGGACAGAAGTCTCAACAAGATTATCGCAGAAAATGCATATCTCAGCTTGAAACCCCACGAAAACCAAGGTATTTACTGTTCTGCATATCAAACGCACTGTGGAGTGGTGAAAACACCAGATAACTTGTTTCTCGCACTAACTAGCTCGAAAAGAGCGATCTCGATGATTCAGCATACTTCCGACAGAAGTCTCACCAAGATTATAGCAGAAAATGCATATCTCTGCTTGAAACCCCACGAAAACCAAGGTATCGCCGGTTCTGCATATCAAACGCACTGTAGAGTGGTGAAAACACCAGATAACTTGTTTCTCCCATTAAACAGCTGGAAACGAGCGATCTCGATGATTAAGCATACTTCGGACAGAAGTTTCACCAAGATTATCGTAAAAAAATGCATATCTCAGCTTGAAACCCCACGAAAACCAAGATTTCGCTGGTTCTGCATATCAAACGCACTGTGGAGTGGTGAAAACACCAGATAACGTGTTTTTCGCATTAAATAGCTCGAATAGTACGATCTCGATGATTCTGCATACTTCGGACTGAAGTCTCACCAAGATTATCGCAGAAAATGCATATCTCTGCTAGAAACCCCACGAAAACCAAGATATCTCCTGTTCTGCATATCTAACGAACTGTGGAGTGGTGAAAACCCCAGAAAACGTGTTTGTCGCATTAAATAGCTCGAAAAGTACGATCTCGATGACGCTGCATACTTCGGACAGAAGTCTCATCAAGATTATCGTAAAAAATGCATATCTCAGCTTGAAACCCCACGAAAACCCAGATATCGCTGGTTCTGCATATCGAACGCACTGTGGAGTGCTGAAAACACCAGATAACGTGTTTGTCGCATTAAATAGCTCGAAACGAGCGATCTCGATGATTAAGCATACTTCGTACAGAAGTCTCACCAAGATTATCGTAAAAAAATGCATATCTCAGCTTGAAACCCCACGAAAACCAAGATTTCGCTGGTTCTGCATATCAAACGCACTGTGGACTGCTGAAAACACCAGATAACGTGTTTGTCGCATTAAATAGCTCGAAAAGTGCGATCTCGATGACTCTGCATACTTCGGACAGAAGTCTCACCATGATTATCGCAGAAAATGCATATCTGAGCTTGAAACCCCACGAAAACCAAGATATCGTCGGTTCTGTATATCATACGCACTGTGGAGTGGTGAAAACACCAGATAACGTGTTTCTCGCATTAAATAGCTCGAATAGAGCGATCTCGATGATTAAGCATACTTCGGACAGAAGTCTCACCAAGATGATCGTAAAAAATGCATATCTCAGCTTGAAACCCCACGAAAACCAAGATTTCGCTGGTTCTGCATATCAAACGCACTGTGGTGTGCTGAAAACACCAGATAACGTGTTTGTCGCATTAAATAGCTCGAAAAGTGCGATCTCGATGGTTCTGCATACTTCGGACAGAAGTCTCACCATGATTATCGTAAAAAATGCATATCTCAGCTTGAAACCCAACGAAAACCAAGATTTCGCTGGTTCTGCATATCAAACGCACTGTGAAGTGGTGAAAACACCAGATAACGTGTTTCTCGCATTCAATAGGTCGAAAAGAGCGATCTCCATGTTTCTGCATACTTCGGACAGAAGTCTCACCAAGATTATCGCAGAAAATGCATATCTGAGCTTGAAACCCCACGAAAACCAAGATATCGTCGGTTCTGCATATCATACGCACTGTGGAGTGGTGAAAACACCAGATAACGTGTTTTTCGCATTAAATAGCTCGAATAGTACGATCTCGTTGACTCTGCATACTTCGGACAGAAGTCTCACCATGATTATCGCAGAAAATGCATATCTGAGCTTGAAACCCCACGAAAACCAAGATATCGTCGGTTCTGTATATCATACGCACTGTGGAGTGGTGAAAACACCAGATGACGTGTTTCTCGCATTAAATAGCTCGAATAGAGCGATCTCGATGATTAAGCATACTTCGGACAGAAGTCTCACCAAGATTATCGTAAAAAATGCATATCTCAGCTTGAAACCCCACGAAAACCAAGATTTCGCTGGTTCTGCATATCAAACGCACTGTAGTGTGCTGAAAACACCAGATAAAGTGTTTGTCGCATTAAATAGCTCGAAAAGTGCGATCTCGATGATTCTGCATACTTCGAACAGAAGTCTCACCAAGATTATCGCAGAAAATACATATCTCAGCTTGAAACCCGACGAAAACCAAAATATCTCCGGTTCTGCATATCCAACGCACTGTGGAGTGGTGAAAACACCAGATAACGTGTTTCTCGCATTAAATAGTTCGAAACGAGCGATCTCGATGATTCTGCATACTTCTAACAGAAGTCTCACCAAGATTATCGCAGAAAATGCATATCTCTGCTTGAAACCCCACGAAAACCAGGATATCTACTGTTCTGCATATCCAACGAACTGTGGAGTGGTGAAAACACCAGATAACGTGTTTCTCGCATTAAATAGCTCGAAACGAGCGATCTCGATGATTCTGCATACTTCGGACAGAAGTCTCACCAAAATTATCGTAGAAAATGCATATCTCAGTTTGAAACCCGATGAAAACCAAAATATCTCCGGTTCTGCATATCCAACCTACTGTGGAGTGGTGAAAACACCAGATAACGTGTTTCTCGCACTAACTAGCTCGAAAAGAGCGATCTCGATGATACAGCATACTTCGGACAGAAGTCTCACCAATATTATCGCAGAAAATGCTTATTTCAGCTTGAAACCCCACGAAAACCAAGATATCGCTGGTTCTGCATGTCAAACGCACTGTGGAGTGGTGAAAACACCAGATAACGTGTTTCTCGCATTAAATAGCTCGAAAAGATCGTTCTAGATGATTCAGCATACTTCGGACAGAAGTCTCACCAAGATTATCGCAGGAAATGCATATCCCAGCTTGAAACCCCACGAAAACCAAGATATCTCCGGTTCTGCATATCCAACGAACTGTGGAGTGGTGAAAACCGCAGAAAACGAGTTTCTCGCATTAAATAGCTCGAAAAGAGCGCTCCCGATGTTTCTGCATGCTTCGGACAGATGTTTCACCAAGATTATCGTGGAAAATGCATATCTCAGCTTGAAACCCGACGAAAACCAAAATATCGCCGGTTTTGCATATCAAACGCACTGTGGAGTAGTGAAAACACCGGATAAGGTTTTCCTCGCTTTAACTAGCTCGAAAAGAGCGTTCTCGAAGATCCTGCATACTTCTGACAGAAGTCTCACCAAGATTATCGTAGAAAATGCATATCTCAGCTTGAAACCCGACGAAAACCGAGTTATCTCCGGTTCTGCACATCAAACGTACCGTGGAGTGGTGAAAACAGCAGAAAACGTGTTTCGCGCATTAAGTAGCTCGAAAAGAGCGTTCTCGAAGATTCTGCATACTTCTGACAGAAGTCTCACCAAAATTATCGCAGAAAATGCATATCTCAGCTCGAAACCTCACGAAAATCAAGATGTTGCCGGTTCTGCATATCAAACGCACTGTGGAGTGGTGAAAATAACCAGAGAACGTGTTTCTCGCATTAAATAGCTCGAAAAGAGCGATCTCGATGATTCAGCATACTTCGGACAGGAGTCTCACCAAGATTATCGCAGGAAATGCATATCTCAGCTTGAAACCCCACGAAAACCAAGATATCGCCTGTTCTGCATATCAAACGCACTGTGGAGTGGTGAAAACACCAGATAACGAGTTTCTCGCATTAAATAGCTCGAATCGAGCAATCTCGATGATTCTGCATACTTCGGACAGAAGTCTCAACAAGATTATCGCAGAAAATGCATATCTCAGCTTGAAACCCCACGAAAACCAAGGTATTTACTGTTCTGCATATCAAACGCACTGTGGAGTGGTGAAAACACCAGATAACTTGTTTCTCGCACTAACTAGCTCGAAAAGAGCGATCTCGATGATTCAGCATACTTCCGACAGAAGTCTCACCAAGATTATAGCAGAAAATGCATATCTCTGCTTGAAACCCCACGAAAACCAAGGTATCGCCGGTTCTGCATATCAAACGCACTGTGGAGTGGTGAAAACACCAGATAACGTGTTTCTCGCATTGAATAGCTCGAAACGAGCGATCTCGATGATTCTGCATACTTCGGACAGAAGTCTCAACAAGATTATCGCAGAAAATGCATATCTCAGCTTGAAACCCCACGAAAACCAAGATATCTACTGTTCTGCATATCAAACGCACTGTGGAGTGGTGAAAACCCCAGATAACGTGTTTCTCGCACTAACTAGCTCGAAAAGAGCGATCTCGATGATACAGCATACTTCGGACAGAAGTCTCACCAAGATTATCGCAGAAAATGCATATCTCGGCTTGAAAACCCACGAAAACCAAGATATCGCCGGTTCTGCACATCAAACGTACCGTGGAGTTGTGAAAACACCAGAAAACGTGTTTCGTGCATTAAGTAGCTCGAAGAGATCGTTCTAGATGATTCAGCATACTTCGGACAGAAGTCTCACCAAGATTATCGCAGGAAATGCATATCCCAGCTTGAAACCCCACGAAAACCAAGATATCTCCGGTTCTGCATATCCAACGAACTGTGGAGTGGTGAAAACCCCAGAAAACGAGTTTCTCGCATTAAATAGCTCGAAAAGAGCGCTCCCGAAGTTTCTGCATGCTTCGGACAGATGTTTCACCAAGATTATCGTGGAAAATGCATATCTCAGCTTGAAACCCGACGAAAACCAAAATATCGCCGGTTTTGCATATCAAACGCACTGTGGAGTAGTGAAAACACCGGATAAGGTTTTCCTCGCTTTAACTAGCTCGAAAAGAGCGTTCTCGAAGATCCTGCATACTTCTGACAGAAGTCTCACCAAGATTATCGTAGAAAATGCATATCTCAGCTTGAAACCCGACGAAAACCAAGATATCTCCGGTTCTGCATATCCAACGAACAGTGGTGTGGTGAAATCGCCAGAAAACGTGTTTCTCGCATTAAATAGCTCGAAAAGAGCGATCCCGATGATTCTGCATACTTCGGACAGAAGTCTCACCAAGATTGTCGCAGAAAATGCATATCTCAACTTGAAACCCGACGAAAACCAAACATCGCGGGTTCTGCATATCAAACCAACTGTGGAGTGGTGAAAACACCAGACAACGTGTTTCTCGCATGAAATAGATCGAAAAGTGCGATCTCGATGATTCTGCATACTTCTAACAGAAGTCTCACCATGATTATCGCAGAAAATGCATATCTCTGCTAGAAACCCCACGAAAACCAAGATATCTCCTGTTCTGCATATCCAACGAACTGTGGAGTGGTGAAAACCCCAGAAAACGTGTTTCTCGCATTAAATAGCTCGAAATGTACGATCTCGATGACTCTGCATACTTCGGACATAAGTCTCACCAAGATTATCGCAGAAATTGCATATCTCAGCTTGAAACCCCACGAAAACCTAGATATCGCTGGTTCTGCATATCAAACGCACTGTGGAGTGCTGAAAACACCAGATATCCTGTTTCTCGCATTAAATAGCTCGAAAAGTGCGATCTCGATGATTCTGCATACTTCGGACAGAAGTCTCACCATGATTATCGTAAAAAATGCATATCTCAGCTTGAAACCCCACGAAAACCAAGATATCGCTGGTTCTGCACATCAAACGCACTGTGGAGTGGTGAAAACACCAGATAACGTGTTTCTCGCATTAAATAGATCGAAATGTGCGATCTCGATGATTCTGCATACTTCTAACAGAAGTCTCACCATGATTATCGCAGAAAATGCATTTCTCTGCTAGAAACCCCACGAAAACCAAGATATCTGCTGTTCTGCATATCCAACGAAATGTGGAGTGGTGAAAACCCCAGAAAACGTGTTTCTCGCATTAAATAGCTCGAAAAGAGCGATCCCGATGATTCTGCATACTTCTGACAGAAGTCTCACCATGATTATCGCAGAAAATGCATATCTCAACTTGATACCCTACGACAGCCAAGATGAAGCCGGTTCTGCATATTAAACGCACTGTGGAGTGGTGAAAACACCAGATAACGTGTTTCTCGCATTAACTAGCTCGAAAAGAGGGATCTCGATGATTCTGCATACTTCTGACAGAAGACTCACCAAGATTATCGCAGAAAATGCATGTCTCAGCTTGAAAACCGACGAAATCCAAGATGTCGCTGGTTCCGCATATCAAACGCACTGTGGAGTGGTGAAAACACCAATTAATGTGTTTCTCGCATTAAATAGTTCGAAAAGAGGGATCTCGATGATTCTGCATACTTCTGACAGAAGACTCACCAAGATTATCGCAGAAAATGCATATCTCAGCTGGAAACACCACGAAAATCAAGATATCATCGGTTCTGCATATCAAACGCACTGTGGAATGTTGAAAACACCAGAAAACTTGTTTTTTCGCATTAAATAGCTCGAAAAGAGCGATCTAGAAAATTCTGCATATTTCTGACTGAAGTCTCACCAAGATTATCGCAGAAAATGCATATCTCAGCTTGAAACCTCACGAAAATCAAGATGTCGCCCGTTCTGCATATCAAACGCACTGTGGAGTGGTGAAAACAACCAGATATCGTGTTTCTCGCATTAAGTAGCTCGAAAAGAACGATCTCGAAGATTCTGCATACTTCTGACAGACGTCTCACCAAGATTATCGTAGAAAATGCATATTTCAGCTGGAAACACCACGAAAATCAAGATATCGCCGGTTCTGCATATCAATCGCACTGTGGAATGTTGAAAACACCAGAAAACTTGTTTTTTCGCATTAAATAGCTCGAAAAGAGCGATATAGAAGATTCTGCATATTTCTGACATGATGTCTCTCCAAGATTATCGCAGAAAATGCATATCTCAGCTTGAAACCTCACGAAAATCAAGATGTCGCCCGTTCTGCATATCAAACGCACTGTGGAGTGGTGAAAACAACCAGCTATCGTGTTTCTCGCATTAAGTTGCTCGAAAAGAACGATCTCGAAGATTCTGCATACTTCTGGCAGAAGACTCACCTAGATTATCGCAGAAAATGCATATCTCTGCTAGAAACCCCACGAAAACCAAGATATCTCCTGTTCTGCATATACAACGAACTGTGGAGTGGTGAAAACACCAGATAACGTGTTTCTCGCATTAACTAGCTCGAAATGAGCGATCTCGAAGATTCTGCATACTTCTGACTGAAGTCTCACCAAGATTATCGCAGAAAATGCATATTTCAGCATGAAACCCCACGAAAACCAAGATATCGCCGGTTCTGCATATCATACGCACTGTGGAGTGCTGAAAACACCAGATATCGTGTTTCTCGCATTAAATAGCTCGAAAAGAGCGATCTCGAAGATTCAGCATCCTTCTGAGAGAAGTCTCACCAAGATTATCGTAGAAAATCCATATCTCAGCTTGAAACCCCACG
Source organism: Anthophora plumipes (assembly GCA_951804975.1). Taxonomy (NCBI): domain Eukaryota; kingdom Metazoa; phylum Arthropoda; class Insecta; order Hymenoptera; family Apidae; genus Anthophora; species Anthophora plumipes. The sequence goes on from CATORF010000112.1 coordinate 414,674, forward strand.
AAAACTGAGGTATCACTGGTTCTGCATATCAAACGCACTGTGGAGTGCTGAAAACACCAGATAACGTTTTGTCGCATTAAATAGTTCGAATAGAGCGATCTCGATGATTAAGCATACTTCGGACAGAAGTCTCACCAAGATTATCGTAGAAAATGCATATCTCAGCTACAAACCCCACGAAAACCAAGATATCTCCGGTTCTGCATATCAAACGCACTGTGGGGTGGTGAAAACACAAGAAAACGTGTTTCTCGCATTAAATAGCTCGAAAAGAGCGATCTAGATGGTTCTGCATACTTCTGACAGAAGACTCACCAAGATTATCGCAGAAAATGCATATCTCAGCTTGAACCCCGACGAAAGCCAAGATGTCGCCGGTTCTGCATATCAAACGCACTGTGCAGTGGTGAAAACACCAGATAACGTGTTTCTCGCATTAAATAGCTCGAAAAGAGCGATCCCGATGATTCTGCATACTTCTGACAGAAGTCTCGCCAAGATTATCGTAGAAAATGCATATCTCAGCTTGAATCCCGACCGTAACCAAGATATCTCCGGTTCTGCATGTCAAACGCACTGTGGAGTGCCGAAAACACCAGATAACGTGTTTCTCGCATTAAGTAGCTCGAAAAGAGCGATCTCGATTATTCTGCATACTTCTGACTGAAGTCTCACCAAGATTGCCGCAGAAAATGCATATCTCAGCTTGAAACCCCACGAAAACCCAGATATCGCCGGTTCTGCATATCAAACCAACTGTGGAGTGGTGAAAACACCAGACAACGTGTTTCTCGCATTAAATAGATCGAATAGAGCGTTCTGGATGATTCTGCATACTTCTCATAGATGAAACACAAAGATTATCGCAGAAAATGCATTTTTCAGCTGGAAACCCCACGAAAACCAAGATATCTCCTGTTCTGCATATACAACGAACTGTGGAGTGGTGAAAACACCAGATAACGTGTTTCTCGCATTAACTAGCTCGAAATGAGCGATCTCGTAGATTCTGCATACCTCTGACTGAAGTCTCACCAAGATTATCGCAGAAAATGCATATCTCAGCTTGAAACCCGAAGAAAACCAAACATCGCCGGTTCTGCATATCAAACCAACTGTGGAGTGGTGAAAAAACCAGACAAAGTGTTTCTCGCATTAAATAGATCGAAAAGTGCGATCTCGATGATTCTGCATACTTCTAACAGAAGTCTCACCATGATTATCGCAGATAATGCATATCTCTGCTAGAAACCCCACGAAAACCAAGATATCTCCTGTTCTGCATATACAACGAACTGTGGAGTGGTGAAAACCCCAGAAAACGTGCTTCTCGCATTAAATAGCTCGAAAAGAGCGATCCCGATGATTCTGCATACTTCAGACAGAAGTCTCACCATGATTATCGCAGAAAATGCATATCTCAGCTTGATACCCTACGACAGCCAAGATGTCGCCGGTTCTGCATATTAAACGCACTGTGGAGTGGTGAAAACACCAGATAACGTGTTTCTCGCATTAACTAGCTCGAAAAGAGGGATCTCGATGATTCTGCATACTTCTGACAGAAGACTCACCAAGATTATCGCTGAACATGCATATCTCAGCACGAAAAACCACGAAAATCAAGATATCGCCGGTTCTGCATATCAAACGAACTGTGGAGTGGTGAAAACAACCAGATAACGTGTTTCTCGCATTAAATAGCTCGAAAAGAGGGATCTCGATGATTCTGCATACTTCTGACAGAAGACTCACCAAGATTATCGCAGAAAATGCATATCTCAGCTTGAACCCCGACGAAATCCAAGATGTCGCCGGTACTGCATGTCAAACGCACTGTGGAGTGGTGAAAACACCAGATAACGTGTATCTCGCATTAAGTAGCTCGAAAAGAGCGATCTCGAAGATTCAGCATCCTTCTGAGAGAAGTCTCACCAAGATTATCGTAGAAAATGCATATATCAGCTTGAAACCCCACGAAAACTGAGGTATCACTGGTTCTGCATATCAAACGCACTGTGGAGTGCTGAAAACACCAGATAACGTTTTGTCGCATTAAATAGTTCGAATAGAGCGATCTCGATGATTAAGCATACTTCGGACAGAAGTCTCACCAAGATTATCGTAAAAAGTGCATAACTCAGCTTGAAACCCCACGAAAACCAAGATATCACCTGTTCTGCATATCCAACGAACTGTGGTGTGGTGAAAACCCCAGAAAACGTGTTTCTCGCATTAAATAGCTCGAAAAGTACGATCTCGATGACTCTGCATACTTCGGACAGAAGCCTCACCAAGATTATCGCATAAAATGCATATCTGAGCTTGAAACCCCACGAAAACCAGGATATCGCTGGTTCTGCATATCAAACGCACTGTGGAGTGGTGAAATCACCAGATAACGTGTTTCTCGCATTAAATATGTCGAAAAGAGCGATCTCGATGTTTCTGCATACTTCGGACAGAGGTCTCACCAAGATTATCGCAGAAAATGCATATCTCAGCTTGAAACCCCACGAAAACCCAGATATCGCCGGTTCTGCATATTAAACGCACTGTGGAGTGGTGAAAACACCAGATAACGTGTTTCTCGCATTAACTAGCTCGAAAAGAGGGATCTCGATGATTCTGCATACTTCTGACAGAAGACTCACCAAGATTATCGCAGAAAATGCATGTCTCAGCTTGAAAACCGACGAAATCCAAGATGTCGCTGGTTCCGCATATCAAACGCACTGTGGAGTGGTGAAAACACCAATTAATGTGTTTCTCGCATTAAATAGTTCGAAAAGAGGGATCTCGATGATTCTGCATACTTCTGACAGAAGACTCACCAAGATTATCGCAGAAAATGCATATCTCAGCTGGAAACACCACGAAAATCAAGATATCATCGGTTCTGCATATCAAACGCACTGTGGAATGTTGAAAACACCAGAAAACTTGTTTTTTCGCATTAAATAGCTCGAAAAGAGCGATCTAGAAAATTCTGCATATTTCTGACTGAAGTCTCACCAAGATTATCGCAGAAAATGCATATCTCAGCTTGAAACCTCACGAAAATCAAGATGTCGCCCGTTCTGCATATCAAACGCACTGTGGAGTGGTGAAAACAACCAGATATCGTGTTTCTCGCATTAAGTAGCTCGAAAAGAACGATCTCGAAGATTCTGCATACTTCTGACAGACGTCTCACCAAGATTATCGTAGAAAATGCATATTTCAGCTGGAAACACCACGAAAATCAAGATATCGCCGGTTCTGCATATCAATCGCACTGTGGAATGTTGAAAACACCAGAAAACTTGTTTTTTCGCATTAAATAGCTCGAAAAGAGCGATATAGAAGATTCTGCATATTTCTGACATGATGTCTCTCCAAGATTATCGCAGAAAATGCATATCTCAGCTTGAAACCTCACGAAAATCAAGATGTCGCCCGTTCTGCATATCAAACGCACTGTGGAGTGGTGAAAACAACCAGCTATCGTGTTTCTCGCATTAAGTTGCTCGAAAAGAACGATCTCGAAGATTCTGCATACTTCTGGCAGAAGACTCACCTAGATTATCGCAGAAAATGCATATCTCTGCTAGAAACCCCACGAAAACCAAGATATCTCCTGTTCTGCATATACAACGAACTGTGGAGTGGTGAAAACACCAGATAACGTGTTTCTCGCATTAACTAGCTCGAAATGAGCGATCTCGAAGATTCTGCATACTTCTGACTGAAGTCTCACCAAGATTATCGCAGAAAATGCATATTTCAGCATGAAACCCCACGAAAACCAAGATATCGCCGGTTCTGCATATCATACGCACTGTGGAGTGCTGAAAACACCAGATATCGTGTTTCTCGCATTAAATAGCTCGAAAAGAGCGATCTCGAAGATTCAGCATCCTTCTGAGAGAAGTCTCACCAAGATTATCGTAGAAAATCCATATCTCAGCTTGAAACCCCACGAAAACTGAGGTATCACTGGTTCTGCATATCAAACGCACTGTGGAGTGCTGAAAACACCAGATAACGTTTTGTCGCATTAAATAGTTCGAATAGAGCGATCTCGATGATTAAGCATACTTCGGACAGAAGTCTCACCAAGATTATCGTAGAAAATGCATATCTCAGCTACAAACCCCACGAAAACCAAGATATCTCCGGTTCTGCATATCAAACGCACTGTGGGGTGGTGAAAACACAAGAAAACGTGTTTCTCGCATTAAATAGCTCGAAAAGAACGATCTAGATGGTTCTGCATACTTCTGACAGAAGACTCACCAAGATTATCGCAGAAAATGCATATCTCAGCTTGAACCCCGACGAAAGCCAAGATGTCGCCGGTTCTGCATATCAAACGCACTGTGCAGTGGTGAAAACACCAGATAACGTGTTTCTCGCATTAAATAGCTCGAAAAGAGCGATCCCGATGATTCTGCATACTTCTGACAGAAGTCTCGCCAAGATTATCGTAGAAAATGCATATCTCAGCTTGAATCCCGACCGTAACCAAGATATCTCCGGTTCTGCATGTCAAACGCACTGTGGAGTGCCGAAAACACCAGATAACGTGTTTCTCGCATTAAGTAGCTCGAAAAGAGCGATCTCGATTATTCTGCATACTTCTGACTGAAGTCTCACCAAGATTGCCGCAGAAAATGCATATCTCAGCTTGAAACCCCACGAAAACCCAGATATCGCCGGTTCTGCATATCAAACCAACTGTGGAGTGGTGAAAACACCAGACAACGTGTTTCTCGCATTAAATAGATCGAATAGAGCGTTCTGGATGATTCTGCATACTTCTCATAGATGAAACACAAAGATTATCGCAGAAAATGCATTTTTCAGCTGGAAACCCCACGAAAACCAAGATATCTCCTGTTCTGCATATACAACGAACTGTGGAGTGGTGAAAACACCAGATAACGTGTTTCTCGCATTAACTAGCTCGAAATGAGCGATCTCGTAGATTCTGCATACCTCTGACTGAAGTCTCACCAAGATTATCGCAGAAAATGCATATCTCAGCTTGAAACCCGAAGAAAACCAAACATCGCCGGTTCTGCATATCAAACCAACTGTGGAGTGGTGAAAAAACCAGACAACGTGTTTCTCGCATTAAATAGATCGAAAAGTGCGATCTCGATGATTCTGCATACTTCTAACAGAAGTCTCACCATGATTATCGCAGATAATGCATATCTCTGCTAGAAACCCCACGAAAACCAAGATATCTCCTGTTCTGCATATACAACGAACTGTGGAGTGGTGAAAACCCCAGAAAACGTGCTTCTCGCATTAAATAGCTCGAAAAGAGCGATCCCGATGATTCTGCATACTTCAGACAGAAGTCTCACCATGATTATCGCAGAAAATGCATATCTCAGCTTGATACCCTACGACAGCCAAGATGTCGCCGGTTCTGCATATTAAACGCACTGTGGAGTGGTGAAAACACCAGATAACGTGTTTCTCGCATTAACTAGCTCGAAAAGAGGGATCTCGATGATTCTGCATACTTCTGACAGAAGACTCACCAAGATTATCGCTGAACATGCATATCTCAGCACGAAAAACCACGAAAATCAAGATATCGCCGGTTCTGCATATCAAACGAACTGTGGAGTGGTGAAAACAACCAGATAACGTGTTTCTCGCATTAAATAGCTCGAAAAGAGGGATCTCGATGATTCTGCATACTTCTGACAGAAGACTCACCAAGATTATCGCAGAAAATGCATATCTCAGCTTGAACCCCGACGAAATCCAAGATGTCGCCGGTACTGCATGTCAAACGCACTGTGGAGTGGTGAAAACACCAGATAACGTGTATCTCGCATTAAGTAGCTCGAAAAGAGCGATCTCGAAGATTCAGCATCCTTCTGAGAGAAGTCTCACCAAGATTATCGTAGAAAATGCATATATCAGCTTGAAACCCCACGAAAACTGAGGTATCACTGGTTCTGCATATCAAACGCACTGTGGAGTGCTGAAAACACCAGATAACGTTTTGTCGCATTAAATAGTTCGAATAGAGCGATCTCGATGATTAAGCATACTTCGGACAGAAGTCTCACCAAGATTATCGTAAAAAGTGCATAACTCAGCTTGAAACCCCACGAAAACCAAGATATCACCTGTTCTGCATATCCAACGAACTGTGGTGTGGTGAAAACCCCAGAAAACGTGTTTCTCGCTTTAAATAGCTCGAAAAGTACGATCTCGATGACTCTGCATACTTCGGACAGAAGCCTCACCAAGATTATCGCATAAAATGCATATCTGAGCTTGAAACCCCACGAAAACCAGGATATCGCTGGTTCTGCATATCAAACGCACTGTGGAGTGGTGAAATCACCAGATAACGTGTTTCTCGCATTAAATATGTCGAAAAGAGCGATCTCGATGTTTCTGCATACTTCGGACAGAGGTCTCACCAAGATTATCGCAGAAAATGCATATCTCAGCTTGAAACCCCACGAAAACCCAGATATCGCCGGTTCTGCATATCAAACGCACTGTGGGGTGGTGAAAACACCAGATAAGGTTTTTCTCGCATTAAATAGCTCAAAAAGTGCGATCTCGATGATTCTGCACACTTCGGACAGATGTCTCACCAAGTTTATCGCAGAAAATGCATATCTCAGCTGGAAACACCACGAAAAACAAGATATCATCGGTTCTGCATATCAAACGCACTGTGGAATGTTGAAAACACCAGAAAACTTGTTTTTTCGCATTAAATAGCACGAAAAGAGCGATCTATAAGATTCTGCATATTTCTGACTGAAGTCTCACCAAGATTATCGCAGAAAATGCATATCTCAGCTTGAAACCTCACGAAAATCAAGATGTCGCCCGTTCTGCATATCAAACGCACTGTGGAGTGGTGAAAACAACCATATATCGTGTTTCTCGCATTAAGTTGCTCGAAAAGAACGATCTCGAAGATTCTGCATACTTCTGGCAGAAGACTCATCTAGATTATCGCAGAAAATGCATATCTCTGCTAGAAACCCCACGAAAACCAAGATATCTCCTGTTCTGCATATACAACGAACTGTGGAGTGGGGAAAACACCAGATAACGTGTTTCTCGCATTAACTAGCTCGAAATGAGCGATCTCGACGATTCTGCATACTTCTGACTGAAGTCTCACCAAGATCATCGCAGAAAATGCATATTTCAGCTTGGAACCCCACGAAAACCAAGATATCGCCGGTTCTGCATATCATACGCACTGTGGAGTGCTGAAAACACCAGATATCGTGTTTCTCGCATTAAATAGCTCGAAAAGAGCGATCTAGATGATTCTGCATACTTCTGGCAGAAGACTCACATAGATTATCGCAGAAAATGCATATCTCTGCTAGAAACCCCACGAAAACCAAGATATCTCCTGTTCTGCATATACAACGAACTGTGGAGTGGGGAAAACACCAGATAACGTGTTTCTCGCATTAACTAGCTCGAAATGAGCGATCTCGACGATTCTGCATACTTCTGACTGAAGTCTCACCAAGATCATCGCAGAAAATGCATATTTCAGCTTGAAACCCCACGAAAACCAAGATATCGCCGGTTCTGCATATCATACGCACTGTGGAGTGCTGAAAACACCAGATATCGTGTTTCTCGCATTAAATAGCTCGAAAAGAGCGATCTAGACGATTCTGCATACTTCTGGCAGAAGACTCACATAGATTATCGCAGAAAATGCATATCTCTGCTAGAAACCCCACGAAAACCAAGATATCTCCTGTTCTGCATATACAACGAACTGTGGAGTGGTGAAAACACCAGATAACGTGTTTCTCGCATTAACTAGCTCGAAATGAGCGATCTCGATGATTCTGCATACTTCTGACAGAAGACTCACCAAGATTATCGCAGAAAATGCATATCTCAGCTGGACACACCACGAAAATCAAGATATCGCCGGTTCTGCATATCAAACGCACTGTGGAGTGGTGAAAATACCAGATAACGTGTTTCTCGCATTAAATAGCTCGAAAAGAGCGATCTAGATGATTCTGCATACTTCTGACAGAAGACTCACCAAGATTATCGCTGAAAATGCATATCTCAGCACGAAAAACCTCGAAAATCAAGATATCGCCGGTTCTGCATATCAAACGAACTGTGGAGTGGTGAAAACAACCAGATAACGTGTTTCTCTCATTAAATAGCTCGAAAAGAGGGATCTCGATGATTCTGCATACTTCTGACAGAAGACTCACCAAGATTATCGCTGAAAATGCATATCTCAGCACGAAAAACCACGAAAATCAAGATATCGCCGGTTCTGCATATCAAACGAACTGTGGAGTGGTGAAAACAACCAGATAACGTGTTTCTCGCATTAAGTTGCTCGAAAAGAGCGAACTCGAAGATTCTGCATACTTCTGACTGAAGTCTCACCAAGATTATCGCAGAAAATGCATTTCTCAGCTTGAAACCCGGCGAAAACCAAACATCGCCGGTTCTGCATGTCAAACGCACTGTGGAGTGCCGAAAACACCAGATAACGTGTTTCTCGCATTAAGTAGCTGGAAAAGAGCGATCTCGATTATTCTGCATACTTCTGACTGAAGTCTCACCAAGATTGCCGCAGAAAATGCATATCTCAGCTTGAAACCCCACGAAAACCCAGATATCGACGGTTCTGCATATCAAACCAACTGTGGAGTGGTGAAAACACCAGACAACGTGTTTCTCGCATTAAATAGATCGAAAAGTGCGATCTCGATGATTCTGCATACTTCTAACAGAAGTCTCACCATGATTATCGCAGATAATGCATATCTCTGCTAGAAACCCCACGAAAACCAAGATATCGCCGGTTCTGCATATCAAACGCACTGTGAAGTGGTGAAAATACCAGATAACGTGTTTCTCGCATTAAATAGCTCGAAAAGAGCGATCTAGATGATTCTGCATACTTCTGACAGAAGACTCACCAAGATTATCGCTGAAAATACATATCTCAGCACGAAAAACCACGAAAATCAAGATATCGCCGGTTCTGCATATCAAACGAACTGTGGAGTGGTGAAAACAACCAGATAACGTGTTTCTCGCATTAAATAGCTCGAAAAGAGGGATCTCGATGATTCTGCATACTTCTGACAGAAGACTCACCAAGATTATCGCAGAAAATGCATATCTCAGCTGGACACACCACGAAAATCAAGATATCGCCGGTTCTGCATATCAAACGCACTGTGAAGTGGTGAAAATACCAGATAACGTGTTTCTCGCATTAAATAGCTCGAAAAGAGCGATCTAGATGATTCTGCATACTTCTGACAGAAGACTCACCAAGATTATCGCTGAAAATGCATATCTCAGCACGAAAAACCACGAAAATCAAGATATCGCCGGTTCTGCATATCAAACGAACTGTGGAGTGGTGAAAACATCCAGATAACGTGTTTCTCGCATTAAATAGCTCGAAAAGAGGGATCTCGATGATTCTGCATACTTCTGACAGAAGACTCACCAAGATTATCGCTGAAAATGCATATCTCAGCACGAAAAACCACAAAAATCAAGATATCGCCGGTTCTGCATATCAAACGAACTGTGGAGTGGTCAAAACAACCAGATAACGTGTTTCTCGCATTAAGTTGCTCGAAAAGAGCGAACTCGAAGTTTCTGCAAACTTCTGACTGAAGTCTCACCAAGATTATCGCAGAAAATGCATTTCTCAGCTTGAAACCCGACGAAAACCAAACATCGCCGGTTCTGCATATCAAACCAACTGTGGAGTGGTGAAAACACCAGACAACGTGTTTCTCGGTATTAAATAGCTCGAGAAGAGAGATCTAGATGGTTCTGCATACTTCTGACAGAAGACTCACCAAGATTAACGCAGAAAATGCATATCTCATCTACAAACCCCACGAAAACCAAGATATCGCCGGTTCTGCATTTCAGACGCACTGTGGAGTGGGGAAACACCAGAAAACGTGTTTCTCGCATTAAGTATCTCGAAAAGAGCGTTCTCGAAGATTCTGCATACTTCTGACAGAAGACTCACCAAGATTATCGCAGAAAATGCATATCTCAGCTACAAACCCCACGAAAACCAAGATATCTCCGGTTCTGCATATCAAACGCACTGTGGGGTGGTGAAAACACAAGAAAACGTGTTTCTCGCATTAAATAGCTCGAGAAGAGAGATCTAGATGGTTCTGCATACTTCTGACAGAAGACTCACCAAGATTAACGCAGAAAATGCATATCTCATCTACAAACCCGACGAAAACCAAGATATCGCCGGTTCTGCATTTCAGACGCACTGTGGAGTGGTGAAACACCAGAAAACGTGTTTCTCGCATTAAGTATCTCGAAAAGAGCGTTCTCGAAGATTCTGCATACTTCTGACAGAAGTATCGCCTAGATTATCGTAGAAAATGCATATCTCAGCTTGAATCCCGACCGTAACCAAGATATCTCCGGTTCTGCATGTCAAACGCACTGTGGAGTGCCGAAAACACCAGATAACGTGTTTCTCGCATTAAGTAGCTCGAAAAGAGCGTTCTGGATGATTCTGCATACTTCTCATAGATGAAACACAAAGATTATCGCAGAAAATGCATATTTCAGCTGGAAACCCCACGAACACCAATTTATCGGTGGCTCTACATATCAAACGCACTGTGGAGTGGTGAAAACACCAGATAACGTGTTTCTCGCATTAAATAGCTCGAAAAGAGCGATCTCGATGAATCTGCATACTTCGGACAGAAGTCTCACCAAGATTATCGTAAAAAATGCATATCTCGGCTTGAAACCCCACGAAAACCAAGATATCGCTGGTACTGCATATCAAACGCACTGTGGAGTGGTGAAAACACCAGATAACGTGTTTCTCGCATTAAACAGCTCGAAAAGAGCGATCGCGATGAATCTGCATACTTCGGACAGTAGTCTCACCAAGATTATCGTAAAAATGCATATCTCAGCTTGAAACCCAACGAAAGCCAAGATATCGCTGGTTCTGCATATCAAACGCACTGTGGAGTGGTAAAAACACCAGACAAGGTTTTTCTCGCATTAACTAGCTCGAAAAGAGCGATCTCGATGATTCTGCATACTTCTGACAGAAGACTCACCTAGATTATCGCAGAAAATGCATATCTCACCTGGAAACACCACGAAAATCAAGATATCGCCGGTTCTGCATATCAAACGAACTGTGGAGTGGTGAAAACAGCCAGATAACGTGTATCTCGCATTAAAAAGCTCGAAAAGAGGGATCTCGGTGATTCTGCATACTTCTGACAGAAGACTCACCAAGATTATCGCAGAAAATGCATATCTCAGCTGGAAACACCACGAAAATCAAGATATCGCCGGTTCTGCATATCAAACGCACTGTGGAATGTTGAAAACACCAGAAAACATGTTTTTTCGCATTAAAAAGCTCGAAAAGAGCGATCTAGATGATTCTGCATACTTCTGACTGAAGTCTCACCAAGATTATCGCAGAAAATGCATATCTCAGCTTGAAACCTCACGAAAATCAAGACGTCGCCGGTTCTGCATATCAAACGCACTGTAGAGTGGTGAAAACAACCAGATAACGTCTTTCTCGCATTAAATAGCTCGAAAAGAGCGATCTAGATGATTCTGCATGCTTCTGGCAGAAGACTCACCTAGATTATCGCAGAAAATGCATATCTCAGCTGGAAACACCACGAAAATCAAGATATCGCCGGTTCTGCATATCAAACGCACTGTGGAATGTTGAAAACACCAGAAACCTTGTTTTTTCGCATTAAATAGCTCGAAAAGAGCGATCTAGATGACTCTGCATACTTCGGACTGAAGTCTCACCAAGATTATCGCAGAAAATGCATATCTGAGCTTGAAACCACACGAAAACCAGGATATCGTCGGTTCTGCATATCATACGCACTGTGGAGTGGTGAAAGCACCAGATAACGTGTTTCTCGCATTAAATAGCTCGAAACGAGCGATCTCGATGATTAAGCATACTTCGGACAGATGTCTCACCAAGATTATCGCAGAAATTGCATATCTCAGCTTGAAACCCCACGAAAACCTAGATATCGCTGGTTCTGCATATTAAACGCAGTGTTGAGTGCTGGAAACACCAGATAACGTGTTTCTCACATTAAATAGCTCGAATAGAGCGATCTCGATGATTAAGCATACTTCGGACAGAAGTCTCACCAAGATTATCGTAAAAAGTGTATATCTCAGCTTGAAACCCCACGAAAACTGAGATATCGCTGGTTCTGCATATCAAACGCACTGTGGAGTGGTGAAAACACCAGATAACGTGTTTCTCGCATTAAATAGCTCGAAAAGAGCGATCTCGATGAATCTGCATACTTCGGACAGAAGTCTCACCAAGATTATCGTAAAAAATGCATATCTCGGCTTGAAACCCCACGAAAATCAAGATATCGCCGGTTCTGCATATCAAACGCACTGTGGAATGTTGAAAACACCAGAAAACATGTTTTTTCGCATTAAATAGCTCGAAAAGAGCGATCTAGATGATTCTGCATACTTCTGACTGAAGTCTCACCAAGATTATCGCAGAAAATGCATATCTCAGCTTGAAACCTCACGAAAATCAAGACGTCGCCGGTTCTGCATATCAAACGCACTGTAGAGTGGTGAAAACAACCAGATAACGTCTTTCTCGCATTAAATAGCTCGAAAAGAGCGATCTAGATGATTCTGCATGCTTCTGGCAGAAGACTCACCTAGATTATCGCAGAAAATGCATATCTCAGCTGGAAACACCACGAAAATCAAGATATCGCCGGTTCTGCATATCAAACGCACTGTGGAATGTTGAAAACACCAGAAACCTTGTTTTTTCGCATTAAACAGATCGAAAAGAGCGATCTAGATGACTCTGCATACTTCGGACTGAAGTCTCACCAAGATTATCGCAGAAAATGCATATCTGAGCTTGAAACCACACGAAAACCAGGATATCGTCGGTTCTGCATATCATACGCACTGTGGAGTGGTGAAAGCACCAGATAACGTGTTTCTCGCATTAAATAGCTCGAAACGAGCGATCTCGATGATTAAGCATACTTCGGACAGATGTCTCACCAAGATTATCGCAGAAATTGCATATCTCAGCTTGAAACCCCACGAAAACCTAGATATCGCTGGTTCTGCATATTAAACGCAGTGTTGAGTGCTGGAAACACCAGATAACGTGTTTCTCACATTAAATAGCTCGAATAGAGCGATCTCGATGATTAAGCATACTTCGGACAGAAGTCTCACCAAAATTATCGTAAAAAGTGTATATCTCAGCTTGAAACCCCACGAAAACTGAGATATCGCTGGTTCTGCATATCAAACGCACTGTGGAGTGGTGAAAACACCAGATAACGTGTTTCTCGCATTAAATAGCTCGAAAAGAGCGATCTCGATGAATCTGCATACTTCGGACAGAAGTCTCACCAAGATTATCGTAAAAAATGCATATCTCGGCTTGAAACCCCACGAAAACCAAGATATCGCTGGTACTGCATATCAAACGCACTGTGGAGTGGTGAAAACACCAGATAACGTGTTTCTCGCATTAAACAGCTCGAAAAGAGCGATCGCGATGAATCTGCATACTTCGGACAGAAGTCTCACCAAGATTATCGTAAAAAATGCATATCTCAGCTTGAAACCCAACGAAAGCCAAGATATCGCTGGTTCTGCATATCAAACGCACTGTGGAGTGGTAAAAACACCAGACAAGGATTTTCTCGCATTAACTAGCTCGAAAAGAGCGATCTCGATGATTCTGCATACTTCTGAAAGAAGACTCACCTAGATTATCGCAGAAAATGCATATCTCACCTGGAAACACCACGAAAATCAAGATATCGCCGGTTCTGCATATCAAACGAACTGTGGAGTGGTGAAAACAGCCAGATAACGTGTATCTCGCATTAAAAAGCTCGAAAAGAGGGATCTCGGTGATTCTGCATACTTCTGACAGAAGACTCACCAAGATTATCGCAGAAAATGCATATCTCAGCTGGAAACACCACGAAAATCAAGATATCGCCGGTTCTGCATATCAAACGCACTGTGGAATGTTGAAAACACCAGAAAACTTGTTTTTTCGCATTAAATAGCTCGAAAAGAGCGATCTAGATGATTCTGCATACTTCTGACTGAAGTCTCACCAAGATTATCGCAGAAAATGCATATCTCAGCTTGAAACCTCACGAAAATCAACACGTCGCCGGTTCTGCATATCAAACGCACTGTAGAGTGGTGAAAGCAACCAGATAACGTCTTTCTCGCATTAAATAGCTCGAAAAGAGCGATCTAGATGATTCTGCATACTTCTGGCAGAAGACTCACCTAGATTATCGCAGAAAATGCATATCTCAGCTGGAAACACCACGAAAATCAAGATATCGCCGGTTCTGCATATCAAACGCACTGTGGAATGTTGAAAACACCAGAAACCTTGTTTTTTCGCATTAAATAGCTCGAAAAGAGCGATCTAGATGACTCTGCATACTTCGGACTGAAGTCTCACCAAGATTATCGCAGAAAATGCATATCTGAGCTTGAAACCACACGAAAACCAGGATATCGTCGGTTCTGCACATCATACGCACTGTGGAGTGGTGAAAGCACCAGATAACGTGTTTCTCGCATTAAATAGCTCGAAACGAGCGATCTCGATGATAAAGCATACTTCGGACAGAAGTCTCACCAAGATTATCGTAAAAATTGCATATCTCAGCTTGAAACCCCACGAAAACCTAGATATCGCTGGTTCTGCATATTAAACGCAGTATTGAGTGCTGGAAACACCAGATAACGTGTTTCTCACATTAAATAGCTCGAATAGAGCGATCTCGATGATTAAGCATACTTCGGACAGAAGTCTCACCAAGATTATCGCAGAAATTGCATATCTCAGCTTGAAACCCCACGAAAACCTAGATATCGCTGGTTCTGCATATTAAACGCAGTATTGAGTGCTGGAAACACCAGATAACGTGTTTCTCACATTACATAGCTGGAATAGAGCGATCTCGATGATTAAGCATACTTCGGACAGAAGTCTCACCAAGATTATCGTAAAAAGTGCATATCTCAGCTTGAAACCCCACGAAAACTGAGATATCGCTGGTTCTGCATGTCAAACGCACTGTGGAGTGCTGAAAACACCAGATAACGTTTTGTCGCATTAAATAGCTCGAATAGAGCGATCTCGATGATTCTGCATACTTCGGAAAGAAGTCTCACCAAGATTATCGTTAAAAATGCATATCTCAGCTTGAAACCCCACGAAAACCAAGATATCGCTGGTACTGCATATCGAACGCACTGTGGAGTGGTGAAAACCCCACAAAACGTGTTTCTCGCATTAAATAGCTCGAGAAGTGCGCTCTTGATGTTTCTGCATACTTCGGACAGATGTTTCACCAAGATTATCGTAGAAAATGCATATCTGAGCTTGAAACCCGACGAAAACCAAACATCGCGGGTTCTGCATTTCATACGCACTGTGGAGTGCTGAAAACACCAGATATCGTGTTTCTCGCATTAAATAGCTCGAAAAGTGCGATCTCGATGATTCTGCATACTTCTGACAGAAGTCTCACCAAGATTATCGCAGAAAATGCATATCTCTGCTTGAAACCCCACGAAAACCCAGATATCGCCGGTTCTGCATATCAAACGCACTGTGGAGTGGTGAAAACACCAGATAACGTTTTGTCGCATTAAATAGCTCGAATAGAGCGATCTCGATGATTCTGCATACTTCGGACAGAAGTCTCACCAAGATTATCGCAGAAAATGCATATCTCAGCTTGAAACCCGACGAAAACCAAACATCGCCGGTTCTGCATATCAAACCAACTGTGGAGTGGTGAAAAAACCAGACAACGTGTTTCTCGCATTAAATAGATCGAAAAGTGCGATCTCGATGATTCTGCATACTTCTAACAGAAGTCTCACCATGATTATCGCAGATAATGCATATCTCTGCTAGAAACCCCACGAAAACCAAGATATCTCCTGTTCTGCATATACAACGAACTGTGGAGTGGTGAAAACACCAGATAACGTGTTTCTAGCATTAACACGCTCGAAATGAGCGATCTCGAAGATTCTGCATACTTCTGACAGAAGACTCACCAAGATTATCGCTGAAAATGCATATCTCAGCACGAAAAACCACGAAAATCAAGATATCGCCGGTTCTGCATATCAAACGAACTGTGGAGTGGTGAAAACAACCAGATAACGTGTTTCTCGCATTAAATAGCTCGAAAAGAGGGATCTCGATGATTCTGCATACTTCTGACAGAAGACTCACCAAGATTATCGCAGAAAATGCATATCTCAGCTTGAACCCCGACGAAATCCAAGATGTCGCCGGTACTGCATGTCAAACGCACTGTGGAGTGGTGAAAACACCAGAAACGTGTATCTCGCATTAAGTAGCTCGAAAAGAGCGATCTCGAAGATTCTGCATCCTTCTGAGAGAAGTCTCACCAAGATTATCGTAGAAAATGCATATCTCAGCTTGAAACCCCACGAAAACTGAGGTATCACTGGTTCTGCATATCAAACGCACTGTGGAGTGCTGAAAACACCAGATAACGTTTTGTCGCATTAAATAGTTCGAATAGAGCGATCTCGATGATTAAGCATACTTCGGACAGAAGTCTCACCAAGATTATCGTAAAAAGTGCATATCTCAGCTTGAAACCCCACGAAAACCAAGATATCACCTGTTCTGCATATCCAACGAACTGTGGTGTGGTGAAAACCCCAGAAAACGTGTTTCTCGCATTAAATAGCTCGAAAAGTACGATCTCGATGACTCTGCATACTTCTGACAGAAGCCTCACCAAGATTATCGCATAAAATGCATATCTCATCTACAAACCCCACGAAAACCAGGATATCGCTGGTTCTGCATATCAAACGCACTGTGGGGTGGTGAAAACACCAGAAAACGTGTTTCTCGCATTAAGTATCTCGAAAAGAGCGTTCTCGAAGATTCTGAATACTTCTGACAGAAGTATCGCCTAGATTATCGTAGAAAATGCATATCTCAGCTTGAAACCCCACGAAAACCAAGATATCGCTGGTACTGCATATCAAACGCACTGTGGAGTGGTGAAAACACCAGAAAACGTGTTTGTCGAATTAAATAGCTCGAGAAGAGCGATTCTAGATGATTCTGCATACTTCTGACAGAAGCCTCACCAAGATTATCGCATAAAATGCATATCTCATCTACAAACCCCACGAAAACCAGGATATCGCTGGTTCTGCATATCAAACGCACTGTGGGGTGGTGAAAACACCAGAAAACGTGTTTCTCGCATTAAGTATCTCGAAAAGAGCGTTCTCGAAGATTCTGCATACTTCTGACAGAAGTATCGCCTAGATTATCGTAGAAAATGCATATCTCAGCTTGAATCCCGACCGTAACCAAGATATCGCTGGTACTGCATATCAAACGCACTGTGGAGTGGTGAAAACACCAGAAAACGTGTTTGTCGAATTAAATAGCTCGAGAAGAGCGATTCTAGATGATTCTGCATACTTCTGACAGAAGCCTCACCAAGATTATCGCATAAAATGCATATCTCATCTACAAACCCCACGAAAACCAGGATATCGCTGGTTCTGCATATCAAACGCACTGTGGGGTGGTGAAAACACCAGAAAACGTGTTTCTCGCATTAAGTATCTCGAAAAGAGCGTTCTCGAAGATTCTGCATACTTCTGACAGAAGTATCGCCTAGATTATCGTAGAAAATGCATATCTCAGCTTGAATCCCGACCGTAACCAAGATATCTCCGGTTCTGCATGTCAAACGCACTGTGGAGTGCCGAAAACACCAGATAACGTGTTTCTCGCATTAAGTAGCTCGAAAAGAGCGATCTCGATTATTCTGCATACTTCTGACTGAAGTCTCACCAAGATTATCGTAAAAAATGCATATCTCGGCTTGAAACCCCACGAAAACCAAGATATCGCTGGTACTGCATATCAAACGCACTGTGGAGTGGTGAAAACACCAGAAAACGTGTTTGTCGAATTAAATAGCTCGAGAAGAGCGATTCTAGATGATTCTGCATACTTCTGACAGAAGCCTCACCAAGATTATCGCATAAAATGCATATCTCATCTACAAACCCCACGAAAACCAGGATATCGCTGGTTCTGCATATCAAACGCACTGTGGGGTGGTGAAAACACCAGAAAACGTGTTTCTCGCATTAAGTATCTCGAAAAGAGCGTTCTCGAAGATTCTGCATACTTCTGACAGAAGTATCGCCTAGATTATCGTAGAAAATGCATATCTCAGCTTGAATCCCGACCGTAACCAAGATATCTCCGGTTCTGCATGTCAAACGCACTGTGGAGTGCCGAAAACACCAGATAACGTGTTTCTCGCATTAAGTAGCTCGAAAAGAGCGATCTCGATTATTCTGCATACTTCTGACTGAAGTCTCACCAAGATTATCGTAAAAAATGCATATCTCGGCTTGAAACCCCACGAAAACCCAGATATCGCCGGTTCTGCATATCAAACCAACTGTGGAGTGGTGAAAACACCAGACAACGTGTTTCTCGCATTAAATAGATCGAAAAGAGCGTTCTGGATGATTCTGCATACTTCTCATAGATGAAACACAAAGATTATCGCAGAAAATGCATATTTCAGCTGGAAACCCCACGAAAACCAATTTATCGGTGGCTCTACATATCAAACGCACTGTGGAGCGGTCAAAACACCAGAAATCTTGTTTTTTCACATTAAATAGCTCGAAACGAGCGATCTCGATGATTCTGCATACTTCGGACAGAAGGCTCACCAAGATTGCCGCAGAAAATGCATATCTCAGCTTGAAACCCGACGAAATCCAAGATGTCGCCGGTTCTGCATGTCAAACGTACTGTGGAGTGGTCAATACACCAGAAAACGTGTTTGTCGAATTAAATAGCTCGAGAAGAGCGATTCTAGATGATTCTGCATACTTCTGACTGAAGTCTCACCAATATTATCGCAGAAAATGCATATCTCAGCTAGAAACACCACGAAAACCAAGATGTCGCCGGTTCTGCATATCAAACGCACTGTGGGGTAGTGAAAACACCAGAAAACGTGTTACTCGCATTAACTAGCTCGAAAAGAGCGTTCTGGATGATTCTGCATACTTCTCATAGATGAAACACAAAGATTATCGCAGAAAATGCATATTTCAGCTGGAAACCCTACGAAAACCAATTTATCGGTGGCTCTACATATCAAACGCACTGTGGAGTGGTGAAAACACCAGATAACGTGTTTCTCGCATTAAATAGCTCGAAAAGAGCGATCTCGATGAATCTGCATACTTCGGACAGAAGTCTCAGCAAGATTATCGTAAAAAATGCATATCTCGGCTTGAAACCCCACGAAAACCAAGATATCGCTGGTACTGCATATCAAACGCACTGTGGAGTGGTGAAAACACCAGATAACGTGTTTCTCGCATTAAACAGCTCGAAAAGAGCGATCGCGATGAATCTGCATACTTCGGACAGTAGTCTCACCAAGATTATCGTAAAAATGCATATCTCAGCTTGAAACCCAACGAAAGCCAAGATATCGCTGGTTCTGCATATCAGACGCACTGTGGAGTGGTAAAAACACCAGACAAGGTTTTTCTCGCATTAACTAGCTCGAAAAGAGCGATCTCGATGATTCTGCATACTTCTGACAGAAGACTCACCTAGATTATCGCAGAAAATGCATATCTCACCTGCAAACACCACGAAAATCAAGATATCGCCGGTTCTGCATATCAAACGAACTGTGGAGTGGTGAAAACAGCCAGATAACGTGTATCTCGCATTAAAAAGCTCGAAAAGAGGGATCTCGGTGATTCTGCATACTTCTGACAGAAGACTCACCAAGATTATCGCAGAAAATGCATATCTCAGCTGGAAACACAACGAAAATCAAGATATCGCCGGTTCTGCATATCAAACGCACTGTGGAATGTTGAAAACACCAGAAACCTTGTTTTTTCGCATTAAATAGCTCGAAAAGAGCGATCTAGATGACTCTGCATACTTCGGACTGAAGTCTCACCAAGATTATCGCAGAAAATGCATATCTGAGCTTGAAACCACACGAAAACCAGGATATCGTCGGTTCTGCATATCATACGCACTGTGGAGTGGTGAAAGCACCAGATAACGTGTTTCTCGCATTAAATAGCTCGAAACGAGCCATCTCGATGATTAAGCATACTTCGGACAGATGTCTCACCAAGATTATCGCAGAAATTGCATATCTCAGCTTGAAACCCCACGAAAACCTAGATATCGCTGGTTCTGCATATTAAACGCACTGTGGAGTGGTGAAAACACCAGATAACGTGTTTCTCGCATTAAACAGCTCGAAAAGAGCGATCGCGATGAATCTGCATACTTCGGACAGAAGTCTCACCAAGATTATCGTAAAAAATGCATATCTCAGCTTGAAACCCAACGAAAGCCAAGATATCGCTGGTTCTGCATATCAAACGCACTGTGGAGTGGTAAAAACACCAGACAAGGTTTTTCTCGCATTAACTAGCTCGAAAAGAGCGATCTCGATGATTCTGCATACTTCTGACAGAAGACTCACCTAGATTATCGCAGAAAATGCATATCTCACCTGGAAACACCACGAAAATCAAGATATCGCCGGTTCTGCATATCAAACGAACTGTGGAGTGGTGAAAACTGCCAGATAACGTGTATCTCGCATTAAAAAGCTCGAAAAGAGGGATCTCGGTGATTCTGCATACTTCTGACAGAAGACTCACCAAGATTATCGCAGAAAATGCATATCTCAGCTGGAAACGCCACGAAAATCAAGATATCGCCGGTTCTGCATATCAAACGCACTGTGGAATGTTGAAAACACCAGAAAACTTGTTTTTTCGCATTAAATAGCTCGAAAAGAGCGATCTAGATGATTCTGCATACTTCTGACTGAAGTCTCACCAAGATTATCGCAGAAAATGCATATCTCAGCTTGAAACCTCACGAAAATCAAGACGTCGCCGGTTCTGCATATCAAACGCACTGTAGAGTGGTGAAAGCAACCAGATAACGTCTTTCTCGCATTAAATAGCTCGAAAAGAGCGATCTAGATGATTCTGCATACTTCTGGCAGAAGACTCACCTAGATTATCGCAGAAAATGCATATCTCAGCTGGAAACACCACGAAAATCAAGATATCGCCGGTTCTGCATATCAAACGCACTGTGGAATGTTGAAAACACCAGAAACCTTGTTTTTTCGCATTAAATAGCTCGAAAAGAGCGATCTAGATGACTCTGCATACTTCGGACTGAAGTCTCACCAAGATTATCGCAGAAAATGCATATCTGAGCTTGAAACCACACGAAAACCAGGATATCGTCGGTTCTGCACATCATACGCACTGAGGCGTGGTGAAAGCACCAGATAACGTGTTTCTCGCATTAAATAGCTCGAAACGAGCGATCTCGATGATTAAGCATACTTCGGACAGAAGTCTCACCAAGATTATCGTAAAAATTGCATATCTCAGCTTGAAACCCCACGAAAACCTAGATATCGCTGGTTCTGCATATTAAACGCAGTATTGAGTGCTGGAAACACCAGATAACGTGTTTCTCACATTAAATAGCTCGAATAGAGCGATCTCGATGATTAAGCATACTTCGGACAGAAGTCTCACCAAGATTATCGCAGAAATTGCATATCTCAGCTTGAAACCCCACGAAAACCTAGATATCGCTGGTTCTGCATATTAAACGCAGTATTGAGTGCTGGAAACACCAGATAACGTGTTTCTCACATTCAATAGCTGGAATAGAGCGATCTCGATGATTAAGCATACTTCGGACAGAAGTCTCACCAAGATTATCGTAAAAAGTGCATATCTCAGCTTGAAACCCCACGAAAACTGAGATATCGCTGGTTCTGCATATCAAACGCACTGTGGAGTGCTGAAAACACCAGATAACGTTTTGTCGCATTAAATAGCTCGAATAGAGCGATCTCGATGATTCTGCATACTTCGGAAAGAAGTCTCACCAAGATTATCGTAAAAAATGCATATCTCAGCTTGAAACCCCACGAAAACCAAGATATCGCTGGTACTGCATATCGAACGCACTGTGGAGTGGTGAAAACCCCACAAAACGTGTTTCTCGCATTAGATAGCTCGAAAAGTGCGCTCTTGATGTTTCTGCATACTTCGGACAGATGTTTCACCAAGATTATCGTAGAAAATGCATATCTGAGCTTGAAACCCGACGAAAACCAAACATCGCGGGTTCTGCATTTCATACGCACTGTGGAGTGCTGAAAACACCAGATAACGTGTTTCTCGCATTAAATAGCTCGAAAAGTGCGATCTCGATGATTCTGCATACTTCTGACAGAAGTCTCACCAAGATTATCGCAGAAAATGCATATCTCTGCTTGAAACCCCACGAAAACCCAGATATCGCCGGTTCTGCATATCAAACGCACTGTGGAGTGGTGAAAACACCAGATAACGTTTTGTCGCATTAAATAGCTCGAATAGAGCGATCTCGATGATTCTGCATACTTCTGACAGAAGTCTCACCAAGATTATCGTAAAAAATGCATATCTCAGCTTGAAACCCCACGAAAACCAAGATATCGCTGGTACTGCATATCGAACGCACTGTGGAGTGGTGAAAACCCCACAAAACGTGTTTCTCGCATTAGATAGCTCGAAAAGTGCGATATCGATGATTCAGCATACTTCGGACAGAAGTCTCACCATGATTATCGTAAAAAATGCATATCTCAGCTTGAAACCCCACGAAAACCAAGATATCGCTGGTTCTGCATATCAAACGCACTGTGGAGTGGTGAAAACACCAGACAACGTGTTTCTCGCATTAAATAGATCGAAAAGAGCGTTCTGGATGATTCTGCATACTTCTCATAGATGAAACACAAAGATTATCGCAGAAAATGCATATTTCAGCTGGAAACCCCACGAAAACCAAGATATCTCCTGTTCTGCATATACAACGAACTGTGGAGTGGTGAAAACACCTGATAACGTGTTTCTCGCATTAACTAGCTCGAAATGAGCGATCTCGTAGATTCTGCATACCTCTGACTGAAGTCTCACCAAGATTATCGCAGAAAATGCATATCTCAGCTTGAAACCCGACGAAAACCAAACATCGCCGGTTCTGCATATCAAACCAACTGTGGAGTGGTGAAAAAACCAGACAACGTGTTTCTCGCATTAAATAGATCGAAAAGTGCGATCTCGATGATTCTGCATACTTCTAACAGAAGTCTCACCATGATTATCGCAGATAATGCATATCTCTGCTAGAAACCCCACGAAAACCAAGATATCTCCTGTTCTGCGTATACAACGAACTGTGGAGTGGTGAAAACACCAGATAACGTGTTTCTAGCATTAACTCGCTCGAAATGAGCGATCTCGAAGATTCTGCATACTTCTGACAGAAGACTCACCAAGATTATCGCTGAAAATGCATATCTCAGCACGAAAAACCACGAAAATCAAGATATCGCCGGTTCTGCATATCAAACGAACTGTGGAGTGGTGAAAACAACCAGATAACGTGTTTCTCGCATTAAATAGCTCGAAAAGAGGGATCTCGATGATTCTGCATACTTCTGACAGAAGACTCACCAAGATTATCGCAGAAAATGCATATCTCAGCTTGAACCCCGACGAAATCCAAGATGTCGCCGGTACTGCATGTCAAACGCACTGTGGAGTGGTGAAAACACCAGATAACGTGTATCTCGCATTAAGTAGCTCGAAAAGAGCGATCTCGAAGATTCTGCATCCTTCTGAGAGAAGTCTCACCAAGATTATCGTAGAAAATGCATATCTCAGCTTGAAACCCCACGAAAACTGAGGTATCACTGGTTCTGCATATCAAACGCACTGTGGACTGCTGAAAACACCAGATAACGTTTTGTCGCATTAAATAGTTCGAATAGAGCGATCTCGATGATTAAGCATACTTCGGACAGAAGTCTCACCAAGATTATCGTAAAAAGTGCATATCTCAGCTTGAAACCCCACGAAAACCAAGATATCACCTGTTCTGCATATCCAACGAACTGTGGTGTGGTGAAAACCCCAGAAAACGTGTTTCTCGCATTAAATAGCTCGAAAAGTACGATCTCGATGACTCTGCATACTTCGGACAGAAGCCTCACCAAGATTATCGCATAAAATGCATATCTGAGCTTGAAACCCCACGAAAACCAGGATATCGCTGGTTCTGCATATCAAACGCACTGTGGGGTGGTGAAAACACCAGATAAGGTTTTTCTCGCATTAAATAGCTCAAAAAGTGCGATCTCGATGATTCTGCACACTTCGGACAGATGTCTCACCAAGATTATCGCAGACAATGCACATCTCAGCTTGAAACCCCACGAAAACCAAGATATCGCCGGTTCTGCATATCATACGCACTGTGGAGTGCTGAAAACACCAGATATCCTGTTTCTCGCATTAAATAGCACGAAAAGTGCGATCTCGATGATTCTGCATACTTCGGACAGAATTCTCACCATGATTATCGTAAAAAATGCATATCTCAGCTTGAAACCCCACGAAAACCAAGATATCGCTGGTTCTGCATATCAAACGCACTGTGGAGTGGTGAAAACACCAGATAACGTGTTTCTCGCATTAAATAGATCGAAATGTGCGATCTCGATGATTCTGCATACTTCTAACAGAAGTCTCACCATGATTATCGCAGAAAATGCATATCTCTGCTAGAAACCCCACGAAAACCAAGATATCTCCTGTTCTGCATATCCAACGAACTGTGGAGTGGTGAAAACCCCAGAAAACGTGTTTCTCGCATTAAATAGCTCGAAAAGAGCGATCCCGATGATTCTGCATACTTCTGACTGAAGTCTCACCAAGATTATCGCAGAAAATGCATATTTCAGCTTGAAACCCCACGAAAAACAAGATATCATCGGTTCTGCATATCAAACGCACTGTGGAATGTTGAAAACACCAGAAAACTTGTTTTTTCGCATTAAATAGCACGAAAAGAGCGATCTAGAAGATTCTGCATATTTCTGACTGAAGTCTCACCAAGATTATCGCAGAAAATGCATATCTCAGCTTGAAACCTCACGAAAATCAAGATGTCGCCCGTTCTGCATATCAAACGCACTGTGGAGTGGTGAAAACAACCATATATCGTGTTTCTCGCATTAAGTTGCTCGAAAAGAACGATCTCGAAGATTCTGCATACTTCTGGCAGAAGACTCACCTAGATTATCGCAGAAAATGCATATCTCTGCTAGAAACCCCACGAAAACCAAGATATCTCCTGTTCTGCATATACAACGTACTGTGGAGTGGTGAAAACACCAGATAACGTGTTTCTCGCATTAACTAGCTCGAAATGAGCGATCTCGAAGATTCTGCATACGTCTGACTGAAGTCTCACCAAGATTATCGCAGAAAATGCATATTTCAGCTTGAAACCCCACGAAAACCAAGATATCGCCGGTTCTGCATATCATACGCACTGTGGAGTGCTGAAAACACCAGATATCGTGTTTCTCGCATTAAATAGCTCGAAAAGAGCGATCTAGATGATTCTGCATACTTCTGGCAGAAGACTCACATAGATTATCGCAGAAAATGCATATCTCTGCTAGAAACCCCACGAAAACCAAGATATCTCCTGTTCTGCATATCAAACGCACTGTGGGGTGGTGAAAACACAAGAAAACGTATTTCTCGCATTAAATAGCTCGAAAAGAGCGATCTAGATGATTCTGCATACTTCTGACAGAAGACTCACCAAGATTATCGCAGAAAATACATATCTCAGCTACAAACCCCACGAAAACCAAGATATCTCCGGTTCTGCATATCAAACGCACTGTGGGGTGGTGAAAACACAAGTAAACGTGTTTCTCGCATTAAATAGCACGAAAAGAGCGATCTAGATGATTCTGCATACTTCTGGCAGAAGACTCACATAGATTATCGCAGAAAATGCATATCTCAGCTTGAAACCTCACGAAAATCAAGATGTCGCCCGTTCTGCATATCAAACGCACTGTGGAGTGGTGAAAACAACCATATATCGTGTTTCTCGCATTAAGTTGCTCGAAAAGAACGATCTCGAAGATTCTGCATACTTCTGGCAGAAGACTCACCTAGATTATCGCAGAAAATGCATATCTCTGCTAGAAACCCCACGAAAACCAAGATATCTCCTGTTCTGCATATACAACGTACTGTGGAGTGGTGAAAACACCAGATAACGTGTTTCTCGCATTAACTAGCTCGAAATGAGCGATCTCGAAGATTCTGCATACGTCTGACTGAAGTCTCACCAAGATTATCGCAGAAAATGCATATTTCAGCTTGAAACCCCACGAAAATCAAGATATCGCCGGTTCTGCATATCAAACGAACTGTGGAGTGGTGAAAACAACCAGATAACGTGTTTCTCGCATTAAATAGCTCGAAAAGAGGGATCTCGATGATTCTGCATACTTCTGACAGAAGACTCACCAAGATTATCGCAGAAAATGCATGTCTCAGCTTGAAACCCGACGAAATCCAAGATGTCGCTGGTTCCGCATATCAAACGCACTGTGGAGTGGTGAAAACACCAATTAACGTGTTTCTCGCATTAAATAGCTCGAAAAGAGGGATCTCGATGATTCTGCATACTTCTGACAGAAGACTCACCAAGTTTATCGCAGAAAATGCATATCTCAGCTGGAAACACCACGAAAAACAAGATATCATCGGTTCTGCATATCAAACGCACTGTGGAATGTTGAAAACACCAGAAAACTTGTTTTTTCGCATTAAATAGCACGAAAAGAGCGATCTAGAAGATTCTGCATATTTCTGACTGAAGTCTCACCAAGATTATCGCAGAAAATGCATATCTCAGCTTGAAACCTCACGAAAATCAAGATGTCGCCCGTTCTGCATATCAAACGCACTGTGGAGTGGTGAAAACAACCATATATCGTGTTTCTCGCATTAAGTTGCTCGAAAAGAACGATCTCGAAGATTCTGCATACTTCTGGCAGAAGACTCACCTAGATTATCGCAGAAAATGCATATCTCTGCTAGAAACCCCACGAAAACCAAGATATCTCCTGTTCTGCATATACAACGTACTGTGGAGTGGTGAAAACACCAGATAACGTGTTTCTCGCATTAACTAGCTCGAAATGAGCGATCTCGAAGATTCTGCATACGTCTGACTGAAGTCTCACCAAGATTATCGCAGAAAATGCATATTTCAGCTTGAAACCCCACGAAAACCAAGATATCGCCGGTTCTGCATATCATACGCACTGTGGAGTGCTGAAAACACCAGATATCGTGTTTCTCGCATTAAATAGCTCGAAAAGAGCGATCTAGATGATTCTGCATACTTCTGGCAGAAGACTCATCTCGATTATCGCAGAAAATGCATATCTCTGCTAGAAACCCCACGAAAACCAAGATATCTCCTGTTCTGCATATACAACGAACTGTGGAGTGGGGAAAACACCAGATAACGTGTTTCTCGCATTAACTAGCTCGAAATGAGCGATCTCGACGATTCTGCATACTTCTGACTGAAGTCTCACCAAGATTATCGCAGAAAATGAATATTTCAGCTTGAAACCCCACGAAAACCAAGATATCGCCGGTTCTGCATATCATACGCACTGTGGAGTGCTGAAAACACCAGATATCGTGTTTCTCGCATTAAATAGCTCGAAAAGAGCGATCTAGATGATTCTGCATACTTCTGGCAGAAGACTCACATAGATTATCGCAGAAAATGCATATCTCTGCTAGAAACCCCACGAAAACCAAGATATCTCCTGTTCTGCATATCAAACGCACTGTGGGGTGGTGAAAACACAAGAAAACGTATTTCTCGCATTAAATAGCTCGAAAAGAGCGATCTAGATGATTCTGCATACTTCTGACAGAAGACTCACCAAGATTATCGCAGAAAATACATATCTCAGCTACAAACCCCACGAAAACCAAGATATCTCCGGTTCTGCATATCAAACGCACTGTGGGGTGGTGAAAACACAAGTAAACGTGTTTCTCGCATTAAATAGCTCGAAAAGAGAGATCTAGATGGTTCTGCATACTTCTGACAGAAGACTCACCAAGATTATCGCAGAAAATGCATATCTCAGCTTGAACCCCGACGAAAGCCAAGATGTCGCCGGTTCTGCATATCAAACGCACTGTGGAGTGGTGAAAACACCAGATAACGTGTTTCTCGCATTAAATACCTCGAAAAGAGCGATCCCGATGATTCTGCATACTTCTGGCAGAAGTCTCGCCAAGATTATCCTAGAAAATGCATATCTCAGCTTGAATCCCGACCGTAACCAAGATATCTCCGGTTCTGCATGTCAAACGCACTGTGGAGTGCCGAAAACACCAGATAACGTGTTTCTCGCATTAAGTAGCTCGAAAAGAGCGATCTCGATTATTCTGCATACTTCTGACTGAAGTCTCACCAAGATTGCCGCAGAAAATGCATATCTCAGCTTGAAACCCCACGAAAACCCAGATATCGCCGGTTCTGCATGTCAAACCAACTGTGGAGTGGTGAAAACACCAGACAACGTGTTTCTCGCATTAAATAGATCGAAAAGAGCGTTCTGGATGATTCTGCATACTTCTCATAGATGAAACACAAAGATTATCGCAGAAAATGCATATTTCAGCTGGAAACCCCACGAAAACCAAGATATCTCCTGTTCTGCATATTCAACGAACTGTGGAGTGGTGAAAACATCAGATAACGTGTTTCTCGCATTAACTAGCTCGAAATGAGCGATCTCGTAGATTCTGCATACCTCTGACTGAAGTCTCACCAAGATTATCGCAGAAAATGCATATCTCAGCTACAAACCCCACGAAAACCAAGATATCTCCGGTTCTGCATATCAAACGCACTGTGGGGTGGTGAAAACACAAGAAAACGTGTTTCTCGCATTAAATAGCTCGAAAAGAGAGATCTAGATGGTTCTGCATACTTCTGACAGAAGATTCACCAAGATTATCGCAGAAAATGCATATCTCATCTTGAACCCCGACGAAAGCCAAGATGTCGCCGGTTCTGCATATCAAACGCACTGTGGAGTGGTGAAAACACCAGATAACGTGTTTCTCGCATTAAATACCTCGAAAAGAGCGATCCCGATGATTCTGCATACTTCTGACAGAAGTCTCGCCAAGATTATCCTAGAAAATGCATATCTCAGCTTGAATCCCGACCGTAACCAAGATATCTCCGGTTCTGCATGTCAAACGCACTGTGGAGTGGTGAAAAAACCAGACAACGTGTTACTCGCATTAAATAGATCGAAAAGTGCGATCTCGATGATTCTGCATACTTCTAACAGAAGTCTCACCATGATTATCGCAGATAATGCATATCTCTGCTAGAAACCCCACGAAAACCAAGATATCTCCTGTTCTGCATATACAACGAACTGTGGAGTGGTGAAAACACCAGATAACGTGTTTCTAGAATTAACTCGCTCGAAATGAGCGATCTCGAAGATTCTGCATACTTCTGACAGAAGACTCACCAAGATTATCGCTGAAAATGCATATCTCAGCACGAAAAACCACGAAAATCAAGATATCGCCGGTTCTGCATATCAAACGAACTGTGGAGTGGTGAAAACAACCAGATAACGTGTTTCTTGCATTAACTAGCTCGAAAAGAGCGTTCTGGATGATTCTGCATACTTCTCATAGATGAAACACAAAGATTATCGCAGAAAATGCATATTTCAGCTGGAAACCCCACGAAAACCAATTTATCGGTGGCTCTACATATGAAACGAACTGTGGAGTGGTGAAAACAACCAGATAACGTGTTTCTCGCATTAAGTTGCTCGAAAAGAGCGAACTCGAAGTTTCTGCATACTTCTGACTGAAGTCTCACCAAGATTATCGCAGAAAATGCATTTCTCAGCTTGAAACCCGACGAAAACCAAACATCGCCGGTTCTGCATATCAAACCAACTGTGGAGTGGTGAAAACACCAGACAACGTGTTTCTCGCATTAAATAGATCGAAAAGTGCGATCTCGATGATTCTGCATACTTCTAACAGAAGTCTCACCATGATTATCGCAGATAATGCATATCTCTGCTAGAAACCCCACGAAAACCAAGATATCTCCTGTTCTGCATATACAACGAACTGTGTAGTGGTGAAAACACCAGATAACGTGTTTCTAGCATTAACTAGCTCGAAATGAGCGATCTCGAAGATTCTGCATACTTCTGACTGAAGTCTCACCAAGACTAACGCAGAAAATGCATATCTCAGCTTGAAAACCCACGAAAACCCAGATATCGCCGGTTCTGGATATCAAACCAACTGTGGAGTGGTGAAAACACCAGACAACGTGTTTCTCGCATTAAATAGATCGAAAAGAGCGTTCTGGATGATTCTGCATACTTCTCATAGATGAAACACAAAGATTATCGCAGAAAATGCATATTTCAGCTGGAAACCCCACGAAAACCAATTTATCGGTGGCTCTACATATCAAACGCACTGTGGAGCGGTCAAAACACCAGAAATCTTGTTTTTCCACATTAAATAGCTCGAAACGAGCGATCTCGATGATTCTGCATACTTCGGACAGAAGGCTCACCAAGATTGCCGCAGAAAATGCATATCTCAGCTTGAAACCCGACGAAATCCAAGATGTCGCCGGTTCTGCATGTCAAACGTACTGTGAAGTGGTCAATACACCAGAAAACGTGTTTGTCGAATTAAATAGCTCGAGAAGAGCGATCTAGATGATTCTGCATACTTCTGACTGAAGTCTCACCAATATTATCGCAGAAAATGCATATCTCAGCTTGAAACACCACGAAAACCAAGATGTCGCCGGTTCTGCATATCAAACGCACTGTGGGGTGGTGAAATCACCAGAAAACGTGTTACTCGCATTAACTAGCTCGAAAAGAGCGTTCTGGATGATTCTGCATACTTCTCATAGATGAAACACAAAGATTATCGCAGAAAATGCATATTTCAGCTGGAAACCCCACGAAAACCAATTTATCGGTGGCTCTACATATCAAACGCACTGTGGAGTGGTGAAAACACCAGATAACGTGTTTCTCGCATTAAATAGCTCGAAAAGAGCGATCTCGATGAATCTGCATACTTCGGACAGAAGTCTCACCAAGATTATCGTAAAAAATGCATATGTCGGCTTGAAACCCCACGAAAACCAAGATATCGCTGGTACTGCATATCAAACGCACTGTGGAGTGGTGAAAACAACAGATAACGTGTTTCTCGCATTAAACAGCTCGAAAAGAGTGATCGCGATGAATCTGCATACTTCGGACAGTAGTCTCACCAAGATTATCGTAAAAAATGCATATCTCAGCTTGAAACCCAACGAAAGCCAAGATATCGCTGGTTCTGCATATCAAACGCACTGTGGAGTGGTAAAAACACCAGACAAGGTTTTTCTCGCATTAACTAGCTCGAAAAGAGCGATCTCGATGATTCTGCATACTTCTGACAGAAGACTCACCTAGATTATCGCAGAAAATGCATATCTCACCTGGAAACACCACGAAAATCAAGATATCGCCGGTTCTGCATATCAAACGAACTGTGGAGTGGTGAAAACAGCCAGATAACGTGTATCTCGCATTAAAAAGCTCGAAAAGAGGGATCTCGGTGATTCTGCATACTTCTGACAGAAGACTCACCAAGATTATCGCAGAAAATGCATATCTCAGCTGGAAACACCACGGAAATCAAGATATCGCCGGTTCTGCATATCAAACGCACTGTGGAATGTTGAAAACACCAGAAAACTTGTTTTTTCGCATTAAATAGCTCGAAAAGAGCGATCTAGATGATTCTGCATACTTCTGACTGAAGTCTCACCAAGATTATCGCAGAAAATGCATATCTCAGCTTGAAACCTCACGAAAATCAAGACGTCGCCGGTTCTGCATATCAAACGCACTGTAGAGTGGTGAAAACAACCAGATAACGTCTTTCTCGCATTAAATAGCTCGAAAAGAGCGATCCAGATGATTCTGCATACTTCTGGCAGAAGACTCACCTAGATTATCGCAGAAAATGCATATCTCAGCTGGAAACACCACGAAAATCAAGATATCGCCGGTTCTGCATATCAAACGCACTGTGGAATGTTGAAAACACCAGAAACCTTGTTTTTTCGCATTAAATAGCTCGAAAAGAGCGATCTAGATGACTCTGCATACTTCGGACTGAAGTCTCACCAAGATTATCGTAAAAAGTGTATATCTCAGCTTGAAACACCACGAAAATCAAGATATCGCCGGTTCTGCATATCAAACGCACTGTGGAGTGGTGAAAGCACCAGATAACGTGTTTCTCACATTAAATAGCTCGAATAGAGCGATCTCGGTGATTAAGCATACTTCGGACAGAAGTCTCACCAAGATTATCGTAAAAAGTGTATATCTCAGCTTGAAACACCACGAAAATCAAGATATCGCCGGTTCTGCATATCAAACGAACTGTGGAGTGGTGAAAACAGCCAGATAACGTGTATCTCGCATTAAAAAGCTCGAAAAGAGGGATCTCGGTGATTCTGCATACTTCTGACAGAAGACTCACCAAGATTATCGCAGAAAATGCATATCTCAGCTGGAAACACCACGAAAATCAAGATATCGCCGGTTCTTCATATCAAACGCACTGTGGAATGTTGAAAACACCAGAAACCTTGTTTTTTCGCATTAAATAGCTCGAAAAGAGCGATCTAGATGACTCTGCATACTTCGGACTGAAGTCTCACCAAGATTATCGCAGAAAATGCATATCTGAGCTTGAAACCACACGAAAACCAGGATATCGTCGGTTCTGCATATCATACGCACTGTGGAGTGGTGAAAGCACCAGATAACGTGTTTCTCGCATTAAATAGCTCGAAACGAGCGATCTCGATGATTAAGCATACTTCGGACAGATGTCTCACCAAGATTATCGCAGAAATTGCATATCTCAGCTTGAAACCCCACGAAAACCTAGATATCGCTGGTTCTGCATATTAAACGCAGTGTTGAGTGCTGGAAACACCAGATAACGTGTTTCTCACATTAAATAGCTCGAATAGAGCGATCTCGGTGATTAAGCATACTTCGGACAGAAGTCTCACCAAGATTATCGTAAAAAGTGTATATCTCAGCTTGAAACACCACGAAAATCAAGATATCGCCGGTTCTGCATATCAAACGAACTGTGGAGTGGTGAAAACAGCCAGATAACGTGTATCTCGCATTAAAAAGCTCGAAAAGAGGGATCTCGGTGATTCTGCATACTTCTGACAGAAGACTCACCAAGATTATCGCAGAAAATGCATATCTCAGCTGGAAACACCACGAAAATCAAGATATCGCCGGTTCTTCATATCAAACGCACTGTGGAATGTTGAAAACACCAGAAACCTTGTTTTTTCGCATTAAATAGCTCGAAAAGAGCGATCTAGATGACTCTGCATACTTCGGACTGAAGTCTCACCAAGATTATCGCAGAAAATGCATATCTGAGCTTGAAACCACACGAAAACCAGGATATCGTCGGTTCTGCATATCATACGCACTGTGGAGTGGTGAAAGCACCAGATAACGTGTTTCTCGCATTAAATAGCTCGAAACGAGCGATCTCGATGATTAAGCATACTTCGGACAGATGTCTCACCAAGATTATCGCAGAAATTGCATATCTCAGCTTGAAACCCCACGAAAACCTAGATATCGCTGGTTCTGCATATTAAACGCAGTGTTGAGTGCTGGAAACACCAGATAACGTGTTTCTCACATTAAATAGCTCGAATAGAGCGATCTCGGTGATTAAGCATACTTCGGACAGAAGTCTCACCAAGATTATCGTAAAAAGTGTATATCTCAGCTTGAAACCCCACGAAAACTGAGATATCGCTGGTTCTGCATATCAAACGCACTGTGGAGTGGTGAAAACACCAGATAACGTGTTTCTCGCATTAAATAGCTCGAAAAGAGCGATCTCGATGAATCTGCATACTTCGGACAGAAGTCTCACCAAGATTATCGTAAAAAATGCATATCTCGTCTTGAAACCCCACGAAAACCAAGATATCGCTGGTACTGCATATCAAACGCACTGTGGAGTGGTGAAAACACCAGATAACGTGTTTCTCGCATTAAACAGCTCGAAAAGGGCGATCGCGATGAATCTGCATACTTCGGACAGAAGTCTCACCAAGATTATCGTAAAAAATGCATATCTCAGCTTGAAACCCAACGAAAGCCAAGATATCGCTGGTTCTGCATATCAAACACACTGTGGAGTGGTAAAAACACCAGACAAGGTTTTTCTCGCATTAACTAGCTCGAAAAGAGCGATCTCGATGATTCTGCATACTTCTGACGGAAGACTCACCAAGATTATCGCAGAAAATGCATATCTCAGCTACAAACCCCACGAAAACCAAGATATCTCCGGTTCTGCATATCAAACGCACTGTGGGGTGGTGAAAACACAAGATAACGTGTTTCTCGCATTAAATAGCTCGAAAAGAGCGATCTAGATGATTCTGCATACTTCTGACAGAAGACTCACCAAGATTATCGCAGAAAATACATATCTCAACTACAAACCCCACGGAAACCAAGATATCTCCGGTTCTGCATATCAAACGCACTGTGGGGTGGTGAAAACACAAGAAAACGTGTTTCTCGCATTAAATAGCTCGAAAAGAGAGATCTAGATGGTTCTGCATACTTCTGACAGAAGACTCACCAAGATTATCGCAGAAAATGCATATCTCAGCTTGAACCCCGACGAAAGCCAAGATGTCGCCTGTTCTGCATATCAAACGCACTGTGGAGTGGTGAAAACACCAGATAACGTGTTTCTCGCATTAAACAGCTCGAAAAGGGCGATCGCGATGAATCTGCATACTTCGGACAGAAGTCTCACCAAGATTATCGTAAAAAATGCATATCTCGTCTTGAAACCCCACGAAAACCAAGATATCGCTGGTACTGCATATCAAACGCACTGTGGAGTGGTGAAAACACCAGATAACGTGTTTCTCGCATTAAACAGCTCGAAAAGGGCGATCGCGATGAATCTGCATACTTCGGACAGAAGTCTCACCAAGATTATCGTAAAAAATGCATATCTCAGCTACAAACCCCACGAAAACCAAGATATCGCTGGTACTGCATATCAAACGCACTGTGGAGTGGTGAAAACACCAGATAACGTGTTTCTCGCATTAAACAGCTCGAAAAGGGCGATCGCGATGAATCTGCATACTTCGGACAGAAGTCTCACCAAGATTATCGTAAAAAATGCATATCTCAGCTTGAAACCCAACGAAAGCCAAGATATCGCTGGTTCTGCATATCAAACGCACTGTGGAGTGGTAAAAACACCAGACAAGGTTTTTCTCGCATTAACTAGCTCGAAAAGAGCGATCTCGATGATTCTGCATACTTCTGACGGAAGACTCACCAAGATTATCGCAGAAAATGCATATCTCAGCTACAAACCCCACGAAAACCAAGATATCTCCGGTTCTGCATATCAAACGCACTGTGGGGTGGTGAAAACACAAGATAACGTGTTTCTCGCATTAAATAGCTCGAAAAGAGCGATCTAGATGATTCTGCATACTTCTGACAGAAGACTCACCAAGATTATCGCAGAAAATACATATCTCAGCTACAAACCCCACGGAAACCAAGATATCTCCGGTTCTGCATATCAAACGCACTGTGGGGTGGTGAAAACACAAGAAAACGTGTTTCTCGCATTAAATAGCTCGAAAAGAGAGATCTAGATGGTTCTGCATACTTCTGACAGAAGACTCACCAAGATTATCGCAGAAAATGCATATCTCAGCTTGAACCCCGACGAAAGCCAAGATGTCGCCGGTTCTGCATATCAAACGCACTGTGGAGTGGTGAAAACACCAGATAACGTGTTTCTCGCATT
The DNA here is from genome assembly GCA_951804975.1 of Anthophora plumipes. NCBI lineage: Eukaryota > Metazoa > Arthropoda > Insecta > Hymenoptera > Apidae > Anthophora > Anthophora plumipes. The sequence goes on from CATORF010000112.1 coordinate 450,785, forward strand.
AAATAGCTCGAAAAGAGCGATCCCGATGATTCTGCATACTTCTGACAGAAGTCTCGCCAAGATTATCGTAGAAAATGCATATCTCAGCTTGAATCCCGACCGTAACCAAGATATCTCCGGTTCTGCATGTCAAACGCACTGTGGAGTGCCGAAAACACCAGATAACGTGTTTCTCGCATTAAGTAGCTCGAAAAGAGCGATCTCGATTATTCTGCATACTTCTGACTGAAGTCTCACCAAGATTGCCGCAGAAAATGCATATCTCAGCTTGAAACCCCACGAAAACCCAGATATCGCCGGTTCTGCATATCAAACCAACTGTGGAGTGGTGAAAACACCAGACAACGTGTTTCTCGCATTAAATAGATCGAAAAGAGCGTTCTGGATGATTCTGCATACTTCTCATAGATGAAACACAAAGATTATCGCAGAAAATGCATATTTCAGCTGGAAACCCCACGAAAACCAAGATATCTCCTGTTCTGCATATCAAACGAACTGTGGAGTGGTGAAAACAACCAGATAACGTGTTTCTCGCATTAAGTTGCTCGAAAAGAGCGAACTCGAAGTTTCTGCAAACTTCTGACTGAAGTCTCACCAAGATTATCGCAGAAAATGCATTTCTCAGCTTGAAACCCGACGAAAACCTAACATCGCCGGTTCTGCATATCAAACCAACTGTGGAGTGGTGAAAACACCAGACAACGTGTTTCTCGCATTAAATAGATCGAAAAGTGCGATCTCGATGATTCTGCATACTTCTAACAGAAGTCTCACCATGATTATCGCAGATAATGCATATCTCTGCTAGAAACCCCACGAAAACCAAGATATCTCCTGTTCTGCATATACAACGAACTGTGTAGTGGTGCAAACACCAGATAACTTGTTTCTAGCATTAACTAGCTCGAAATGAGCGATCTCGAAGATTCTGCATACTTCTGACAGAAGACTCACCAAGATTATCGCTGAAAATGCATATCTCAGCAGGAAAAACCATGAAAATCAAGATATCGCCGGTTCTGCATATCAAACGAACTGTGGAGTGTTGAAAACACAAGAAAACGTGTTTCTCGCATTAAATAGCTCGAAAAGAGCGATCTAGATGATTCTGCATACTTCTGACAGAAGACTCACCAAGATTATCGCAGAAAATGCATATCTCAGCTACAAACCCCACGAAAACCAAGATATCGTCGGTTCTGCATATCATACGCACTGTGGAGTGGTGAAAGCACCAGATAACGTGTTTCTCGCATTAAATAGCTCGAAACGAGCGATCTCGATGATTAAGCATACTTCGGACAGATGTCTCACCAAGATTATCGCAGAAATTGCATATCTCAGCTTGAAACCCCACGAAAACCTAGATATCGCTGGTTCTGCATATTAAACGCAGTGTTGAGTGCTGGAAACACCAGATAACGTGTTTCTCACATTAAATAGCTCGAATAGAGCGATCTCGGTGATTAAGCATACTTCGGACAGAAGTCTCACCAAGATTATCGTAAAAAGTGTATATCTCAGCTTGAAACCCCACGAAAACTGAGATATCGCTGGTTCTGCATATCAAACGCACTGTGGAGTGGTGAAAGCACCAGATAACGTGTTTCTCGCATTAAATAGCTCGAAACGAGCGATCTCGATGATTAAGCATACTTCGGACAGATGTCTCACCAAGATTATCGCAGAAATTGCATATCTCAGCTTGAAACCCCACGAAAACCTAGATATCGCTGGTTCTGCATATTAAACGCAGTGTTGAGTGCTGGAAACACCAGATAACGTGTTTCTCACATTAAATAGCTCGAATAGAGCGATCTCGGTGATTAAGCATACTTCGGACAGAAGTCTCACCAAGATTATCGTAAAAAGTGTATATCTCAGCTTGAAACCCCACGAAAACTGAGATATCGCTGGTTCTGCATATCAAACGCACTGTGGAGTGGTGAAAACACCAGATAACGTGTTTCTCGCATTAAATAGCTCGAAAAGAGCGATCTCGATGAATCTGCATACTTCGGACAGAAGTCTCACCAAGATTATCGTAAAAAATGCATATCTCGTCTTGAAACCCCACGAAAACCAAGATATCGCTGGTACTGCATATCAAACGCACTGTGGAGTGGTGAAAACACCAGATAACGTGTTTCTCGCATTAAACAGCTCGAAAAGGGCGATCGCGATGAATCTGCATACTTCGGACAGAAGTCTCACCAAGATTATCGCAGAAAATGCATATCTCAGCTTGAACCCCGACGAAATCCATGATGTCGCCGGTTCTGCATATCAAACGCGCTGTGGAGTGGTGAATACACCAGATAACGTGTTTCTAGCATTAAATAGCTCGAAAAGTGCGATCTCGATGATTCTGCATACTTCGGACAGAAGTCTCACCAAGATTATCGCAGAAAATGCATATCTGAGCTTGAAACACCACGAAAACCAAGATATCGTCGGTTCTGCATATCATTCGCCCTGTGGAGTGGTGAAAACACCAGATCACGTGTTTCTCGCATTAAGTAGCTGGAAACGAGCGATCTCGATGATTAAGCATACTTCGGACAGAAGTCTCACCTAGATTATCGCAGAAATTGCATATCTCAGTTTGAATCCCCACGAAAACCAAGATATCGCTGGTTCTGCATATCAAACGCACTGTGGAGTGGTGAAAACACCAGATAACGTGTTTCTCGCATTAAATAGCTCGAAAAGAGCGATCTAGATGATTCAGCATACTTCGGACAGAAGTCTCACCAAGATTATCGCAGAAAATGCATATCTCAGCTTGAACCCCGACGAAATCCATGATGTCGCCGGTTCTGCATATCAAACGCACTGTGGAGTGGTGAAAACACCAGATAACGTGTTACTCGCATTAACTAGCTCGAAAAGATCGTTCTGGATGATTCTGCATACTTCTCATAGATGAAACACCAAGATTATCGTAGCAAATGCATATTTCAGCTGGAAACCCCACGAAAATCAAGATATCTCCTGTTCTGCATATCCAACGAACTGTGGATTGGTGAATACCCCAGAAAACGTGTTTCTCGCATTAAATAGCTTGAAAAGTACGATCTCGATTACTCTGCATACTTCGGACAGAAGTCTCACCAAGATTATCGCAGAAAATGCATATCTCAGCTTGAACCCCGACGAAATCCATGATGTCGCCGGTTCTGCATATCAAACGCACTGTGGAGTGGTGAAAACACCAGATAACGTGTTACTCGCATTAACTAGCTCGAAAAGATCGTTCTGGATGATTCTGCATACTTCTCATAGATGAAACACCAAGATTATCGCAGCAAATGCATATTTCAGCTGGAAACCCCACGAAAATCAAGATATCTCCTGTTCTGCATATCCAACGAACTGTGGATTGGCGAATACCCCAGAAAACGTGTTTCTCGCATTAAATAGCTTGAAAAGTACGATCTCGATTACTCTGCATACTTCGGACAGAAGTCTCACCAAGATTATCGCAGAAAATGCATATCTCAGCTTGAACCCCGACGAAATCCATGATGTCGCCGGTTCTGCATATCAAACGCACTGTGGAGTGGTGAAAACACCAGATAACGTGTTACTCGCATTAACTAGCTCGAAAAGATCGTTCTGGATGATTCTGCATACTTCTCATAGATGAAACACCAAGATTATCGCAGAAAATGCATATTTCAGCTGGAAACCCCACGAAAACCATGATATCTCCTGTTCCGCATATCCAACGAACTGTGGATTGGTGAAAACCCCAGAAAACGAGTTTCTCGCATTAAATAGCTCGAAAATTACGATCTAGATGACTCTGCATACTTCGGACAGAAGTCTCACCAAGATTATCGCATAAAATGCATATCTCAGCTTGAAACCCGACGAAAACCAGACATTGCCGGTTCTGCATATCAAACCAACTGTGGAGTGGTGAAAACACCAGACAACGTGTTTCTCGCATTAAATAGATCGAAAAGTGCGATCTCGATGTTTCTGCATACTTCGGACAGATGTTTCACCAAGATTATCGCAGCAAATGCATATTTCAGCTGGAAACCCCACGAAAACCAAGATATCTCCTGTTCTGCATATCCAACGAACTGTGGATTGGTGAATACCCCAGAAAACGTGTTTCTCGCATTAAATAGCTCGAAAAGTACGATCTCGATGACTCTGCATACTTCGGACAGAAGTCTCACCAAGATTATCGCAGAAAATGCATATCTGAGCTTGAAACCCCACGAAAACCAAGATATCGCTGGATCTGCATATCAAACGCACTGTGGAGTGGTGAAAACACCAGATCACGTGTTTCTCGCATTAAATAGCTCGAAACGAGCGATCTAGATGATTCTGCATACTTCTTACTGAAGTCTCACCAATATTATCGCAGAAAATGCATATCTCAGCTTGAAACCCCACGAAAATCAAGATGTCGCCGGTCCTGCATATCAAACGCACTGTGGAGTGGTGAAAACAACCAGATAACGTGTTTCTCGTATTAAATAGCTCGAAACCAGCGATCTAGATGATTCTGCATACTTCTGACAAAAGTCGCACCAAGGTTAACGCAGAAAATGCATACCTCAGGATGAAAACCGACGAAAAAAAAGATTTCGCCATTTCTGCATATCAAACGCACTGTGAAGTTGTCAAAACACCAGATAACGCGTTTCTCACATTAAATAGCTCGAAAAGAGCGATATCGATGATTCTGCATACTTCGGACAGAAGTCTCACCAATATTATCGCAGAAAATGCATATGTCAGCTTGAAACCTCACGAAAATCAAGATGTCGCCAGTTCTGTATATAAAACGCACTGTGGAGTGGTGAAAACAACTAGATAACGTGTATCACGCATTTAATAGCTCGAAAAGAGCGATCTAGATGATTCTGCATACTGCTGACAGAAGACTCACCAAGATTATCGCAGAAAATGCATATCTCAGCTTGAACCCCGACGAAATCCATGATGTCGCCGGTTCTGCATATCAAACGCGCTGTGGAGTGGTGAATACACCAGATAACGTGTTTCTCGCATTAAATAGCTCGAAAAGTGCGATCTCGATGATTCTGCATACTTCGGACAGAAGTCTCACCAAGATTATCGCAGAAAATGCATATCTGAGCTTGAAACCCCACGAAAACCAAGATATCGCTGGTTCTGCATATCAAACGCACTGTGGAGTGGTGAAAACACCAGGTAACTTGTTTCTCGCATTAAATCGCTCGAAAAGAGCGATCTCGATGACTCTGCATACTTCGGACAGAAGTCTCACCAAGATTATCGCAGAAAATGCATATCTGAGCTTGAAACCCCACGAAAACCAAGATATCGTTGGTTCTGCATATCATTCGCCCTGTGGAGTGGTGAAAACACCAGATCACGTGTTTCTCGCATTAAGTAGCTCGAAACGAGCGATCTCGATGTTTCTGCATACTTCGGACAGATATTTCACCAAGATTATCGCAGCAAATGCATATTTCAGCTGGAAACCCCACGAAAACCAAGATATCTCCTGTTCTGCATATCCAACGAACTGTGGATTGGTGAATACCCCAGAAAACGTGTTTCTCGCATTAAATAGCTCGAAAAGTACGATCTCGATGACTCTGCATACTTCGGACAGAAGTCTCACCAAGATTATCGCAGAAAATGCATATCTGAGCTTGAAACCCCACGAAAACCAAGATATCGCTGGATCTGCATATCAAACGCACTGTGGAGTGGTGAAAACACCAGATAACTTGTTTCTCGCATTAAATAGCTCGAGAAGAGCGATCTCGATGATTCTGCATACTTCGGACAGGAGTCTCACCAAGATTATCGCAGAAAATGCATATCTCATCTTGAAACCCCACGAAAACCAAGATATCGCTGGTTCTGCATATGAAACGCACTGTGGAGTGGTGAAAACACCAGATAACGTGTTTCTCGCATTAAATAGCTCGAAAAGAGCGATCTAGATGATTCAGCATACTTCGGACAGAAGTCTCACCAAGATTATCGCAGCAAATGCATATCTCAGCTTGAACCCCGACGAAATCCATGATGTCGCCGGTTCTGCATATCAAACGCACTGTGGAGTGGTGAAAACACCAGATAACGTGTTACTCGCATTAACTAGCTCGAAAAGATCGTTCTGGATGATTCTGCATACTTCTCATAGATGAAACACCAAGATTATCGCAGCAAATGCATATTTCAGCTGGAAACCCCACGAAAACCAAGATATCTCCTGTTCTGCATATCCAACGAACTGTGGATTGGTGAATACCCCAGAAAACGTGTTTCTCGCATTAAATAGCTTGAAAAGTACGATCTCGATGACTCTGCATACTTCGGACAGAAGTCTCACCAATATTATCGCAGAAAATGCGTATCTCAGCTGGAAACCCCACGAAAACCAAGATATCGCCGGTTCTGCATATCAAACGCCCTGTGGAGTGATGAAAACAACCAGATAACGTGTATCTCGCATTAAATAGCTCGAAAAGAGCGATCTAGATGATTCTGCATACTTGTGACAGAAGACTCACCAAGATTATCGCAGAAAATGCATATCTCAGCTGGAAACACCACGAAAATCAAGATATCGCCGGGTCTGCATATCAAACGCACTGTGGAATGTTGAAAACACCAGAAAACTTGTTTTTTCGCATTAAATAGCTCGAAACGAGCGATCTAGATGATTCTGCATACTTCTTACTGAAGTCTCACCAATATTATCGCAGAAAATGCATATCTCAGCTTGAAACCCCACGAAAATCAAGATGTCGCCGGTCCTGCATATCAAACGCACTGTGGAGTGGTGAAAACAACCAGATAACGTGTTTCTCGTATTAAATAGCTCGAAACGAGCGATCTAGATGATTCTGCATACTTCTGACAAAAGTCGCACCAAGGTTAACGCAGAAAATGCATACCTCAGGATGAAAACCGACGAAAACCAAGATTTCGCCATTTCTGCATATCAAACGCCCTGTGGAGTGGTCAAAACACCAGATATCGTGTTTCTCGCATTAAATAGATCGAAAAGAGCGATATCGATGATTCTGCATACTTCGGACAGAAGTCTCACCAATATTATCGCAGAAAATGCATATGTCAGCTTGAAACCTCACGAAAATCAAGATGTCGCCAGTTCTGTATATAAAACGCACTGTGGAGTGGTGAAAACAACTAGATAACGTGTATCTCGCATTTAATAGCTCGAAAAGAGCGATCTAGATGATTCTGCATACTGCTGACAGAAGACTCACCAAGATTATCGCAGAAAATGCATATCTCACCTGGAAACACCACGAAAATCAAGATATCGCCGGTTCCGCATATCAAACGCACTGTGGAATGTTGAAAACACCAGAAAACTTGTTTTTTCGCATTAAATAGCTCGAAACGAGCGATCTAGATGATTCTGCATACTTCGGACAGAAGTCTCACCAAGATTATCGCAGAAAATGCATATCTCAGCTTGAACCCCGACGAAATCCATGATGTCGCCGGTTCTGCATATCAAACGCACTGTGGAGTGTTCAATACACCAGATAACGTGGTTCTCGCATTAAAAAGCTCGAAACGAGCGATCTAGAAGATTCTGCATACTTCTGACTGAAGTCTCACCAATATTATCGCAGAAAATGCATATCTCAGCTTGAAACCCCACGAAAACCAAGATATCGCTGGTTCTGCATATCAAACGCTCTGTGTAGTGGAGAAAACACCAGATAACGTGTTTCTCGCATTAAATAGCTCGAAAAGAGCGATCTAGATGATTCAGCATACTTCGGACAGAAGTCTCACCAAGATTATCGCAGAAAATGCATATCTCAGCTTGAAACACCACGAAAACCAAGATATCGTCGGTTCTGCATATCATTCGCCCTGTGGAGTGGTGAAAACACCAGATCACGTGTTTCTCGCATTAAGTAGCTCGAAACGAGCGATCTCGATGATTAAGCATACTTCGGACAGAAGTCTCACCTAGATTATCGCAGAAATTGCATATCTCAGTTTGAATCCCCACGAAAACCAAGATATCGCTGGTTCTGCATATCAAACGCACTGTGGAGTGGTGAAAACACCAGATAACGTGTTTCTCGCATTAAATAGCTCGAAAAGAGCGATCTAGATGATTCAGCATAATTCGGACAGAAGTCTCACCAAGATTATCGCAGAAAATGCATATCTCAGCTTGAACCCCGACGTAATCCATGATGTCGCCGGTTCTGCATATCAAACGCACTGTGGAGTGGTGAAAACACCAGATAACGTGTTACTCGCATTAACTAGCTCGAAAAGATCGTTCTGGATGATTCTGCATACTTCTCATAGATGAAACACCAAGATTATCGCAGCAAATGCATATTTCAGCTGGAAACCCCACGAAAATCAAGATATCTCCTGTTCTGCATATCCAACGAACTGTGGATTGGTGAATACCCCAGAAAACGTGTTTCTCGCATTAAATAGCTTGAAAAGTACGATCTCGATTACTCTGCATACTTCGGACAGAAGTCTCACCAAGATTATCGCAGAAAATGCATATCTCAGCTTGAACCCCGACGAAATCCATGATGTCGCCGGTTCTGCATATCAAACGCACTGTGGAGTGGTGAAAACACCAGATAACGTGTTACTCGCATTAACTAGCTCGAAAAGATCGTTCTGGATGATTCTGCATACTTCTCATAGATGAAACACCAAGATTATCGCAGAAAATGCATATTTCAGCTGGAAACCCCACGAAAACCATGATATCTCCTGTTCCGCATATCCAACGAACTGTGGATTGGTGAAAACCCCAGAAAACGAGTTTCTCGCATTAAATAGCTCGAAAATTACGATCTAGATGACTCTGCATACTTCGGACAGAAGTCTCACCAAGATTATCGCATAAAATGCATATCTCAGCTTGAAACCCCTACGAAAACCAGACATTGCCGTTTCTGCATATCAAACCAACTGTGGAGTGGTGAAAACACCAGACAACGTGTTTCTCGCATTAAATAGATCGAAAAGTGCGATCTCGATGTTTCTGCATACTTCGGACAGATGTTTCACCAAGATTATCGCAGCAAATGCATATTTCAGCTGGAAACCCCACGAAAACCAAGATATCTCCTGTTCTGCATATCCAACGAACTGTGGATTGGTGAAAACCCCAGAAAACGAGTTTCTCGCATTAAATAGCTCGAAAATTACGATCTAGATGACTCTGCATACTTCGGACAGAAGTCTCACCAAGATTATCGCATAAAATGCATATCTCAGCTTGAAACCCGACGAAAACCAGACATTGCCGTTTCTGCATATCAAACCAACTGTGGAGTGGTGAAAACACCAGACAACGTGTTTCTCGCATTAAATAGATCGAAAAGTGCGATCTCGATGTTTCTGCATACTTCGGACAGATGTTTCACCAAGATTATCGCAGCAAATGCATATTTCAGCTGGAAACCCCACGAAAACCAAGATATCTCCTGTTCTGCATATCCAACGAACTGTGGATTGGTGAATACCCCAGAAAACGTGTTTCTCGCATTAAATAGCTCGAAAAGTACGATCTCGATGACTCTGCATACTTCGGACAGAAGTCTCACCAAGATTATCGCAGAAAATGCATATCTGAGCTTGAAACCCCACGAAAACCAAGATATCGCTGGATCTGCATATCAAACGCACTGTGGAGTGGTGAAAACACCAGATCACGTGTTTCTCGCATTAAATAGCTCGAAACGAGCGATCTAGATGATTCTGCATACTTCTTACTGAAGTCTCACCAATATTATCGCAGAAAATGCATATCTCAGCTTGAAACCCCACGAAAATCAAGATGTCGCCGGTCCTGCATATCAAACGCACTGTGGAGTGGTGAAAACAACCAGATAACGTGTTTCTCGTATTAAATAGCTCGAAACCAGCGATCTAGATGATTCTGCATACTTCTGACAAAAGTCGCACCAAGGTTAACGCAGAAAATGCATACCTCAGGATGAAAACCGACGAAAAAAAAGATTTCGCCATTTCTGCATATCAAACGCACTGTGAAGTTGTCAAAACACCAGATAACGCGTTTCTCACATTAAATAGCTCGAAAAGAGCGATATCGATGATTCTGCATACTTCGGACAGAAGTCTCACCAATATTATCGCAGAAAATGCATATGTCAGCTTGAAACCTCACGAAAATCAAGATGTCGCCAGTTCTGTATATAAAACGCACTGTGGAGTGGTGAAAACAACTAGATAACGTGTATCACGCATTTAATAGCTCGAAAAGAGCGATCTAGATGATTCTGCATACTGCTGACAGAAGACTCACCAAGATTATCGCAGAAAATGCATATCTCACCTGGAAACACCACGAAAATCAAGATATCGCCGGTTCCGCATATCAAACGCACTGTGGAATGTTGAAAACACCAGAAAACTTGTTTTTTCGCATTAAATAGCTCGAAACGAGCGATCTAGATGATTCTGCATACTTCTGACTGAAGTCTCACCAAGATTATCGTTGAAAATGCATATCTCAGCTTGAAAACCGACGAAAACCAAGATATCCCCGATGCTGCATATCAAACGCCCTGTGGAGTGGTCAAAACACCAGATATCGTGATTCTCGCATTAAATAGATCGAAAAGAGCGATATCGATGATTCTGCGTACTTCGGACAGAAGACTCACAAAGTTTATCGCAGAAAATGCATATTTCAGCTGGAAACCCCACGAAAACCAAGATATCCCCGATGCTGCATATCAAACGCCCTGTGGAGTGGTCAAAACACCAGATATCGTGATTCTCGCATTAAATAGATCGAAAAGAGCGATATCGATGATTCTGCGTACTTCGGACAGAAGTCTCACCAATATTATCGCAGAAAATGCATATGTCAGCTTGAAACCTCACGAAAATCAAGATGTCGCCAGTTCTGTATATAAAACGCACTGTGGAGTGGTGAAAACAACTAGATAACGTGTATCTCGCATTTAATAGCTCGAAAAGAGCGATCTAGATGATTCTGCATACTTCGGACAGAAGTCTCACCAAGATTATCGCAGAAAATGCATATCTCAGCTTGAACCCCGACGAAATCCATGATGACGCCGGTTCTGCATATCAAACGCACTGTGGAGTGTTCAATACACCAGATAACGTGGTTCTCGCATTAAATAGCTCGAAACGAGCGATCTAGAAGATTCTGCATACTTCTGACTGAAGTCTCACCAATATTATCGCAGAAAATGCATATCTCAGCTTGATACCTCACGAAAATCAAGATGGCGCCGGTTCTGCATATCAAACGCACTGTGGAGTGGTCAAAACACCAGAAAACTTGTTTTTTCGCATTAAATAGCTCGAAACGAACGATCTACATGATTCTGCATACTTCTGACAGAAGACTCACCAAGATTATCGCAGAAAATGCATATTTCAGCTGGAAACCCCACGAAAACCAAGATGTCGCCGGTTCTGCATATCAGGCGCAATGTGGAGTGGTGAAAACACCAGATAACGTGTTTCTCGCATTAAATAGCTCGAATAGAGCGATCTCGGTGATTCTGCATACTTCTGACAGAAGACTCACCAGGTTTATCGCAGAAAATGCATATCTCAGCTGGAAACCCCACGAAAACCAAGTTATCGGCGGCTCTACATATCAAATCACTGTGGAGTGGTCAATACACCAGATAACGTGTTTGTCGCATTAAATAGCTCGAAAAGAGCGATCTAGATGATTCTGCATACTGCTGACAGAAGACTCACCAAGATTATCGCAGAAAATGCGTATCTCAGCTTGAAACCTCACGAAAATCAAGATGGCGCCGGTTCTGCATATCAAACGCACTGTGGACTGGTCAATACACCAGATAACGTGTTTCTCGCATTAAACAGCTCGAATAGAGCGATCTCGATGATACTGCATACTTCTGACAGAGGACTCACCAAGATTATCACAGAAAATGCATATTTCAGCTGGAAACCCCACGAAAACCAAGTTATCGGCGACTCTACATATCAAACGCACTGTGGAATGGTCAAAACACCAGAAAACTTGTTTTTTCGCATTAAATAGCTCGAAACGAACGATCTACATGATTCTGCATACTTCTGACAGAAGACTCACCAAGATTATCGCAGAAAATGCATATTTCAGCTGGAAACCCCACGAAAACCAAGATGTCGCCGGTTCTGCATGTCAGGCGCAATGTGGAATGGTGAAAACACCAGATAACGTGTTTCTCGCATTAAATAGCGCGAATAGAGCGATCTCGGTGATTCTGCATACTGCTGACAGAAGACCCACCAAGATTATCGCAGAAAATGCATATCTCAGCTGGAAACACCACGAAAACCACGATATCGTCGGTTCTGCATATCAGACGCACTGTGGAATGTTGAAAACACCAGAAAACGTGTTTCTCGCATTAACTAACTCGAAAAGAGCATTCTCGATCATTCTGCATACCTCTCATAGATGAAACACCAAGACCATCGCAGAAAATGCATATTTCAGCTGGAAACCCCGCGAAGACAAAGTTATCGGCGGCTCTACATATCATACGCACTGTGGAGTGGTCAAAACAACAGAAAACTTGTTTTTTCGCATTAAATAGCTCGAAACGAGCGATCTAGATGATTCTGCATACTTCTGACAGAAGACTCACCAAGATTATCGCAGAAAATGCATATCTCAGCTGGAAACACCACGAAAATCAAGATATCGCCGGTTCTGCATATCAAACGCACTGTGGAGCGGTGAAAACACCAGAAAACTTGTTTTTTCGCATTAAATAGCTCGAAACGAGCGATCTAGATGATTCTGCATACTTCTGACTAAAGTCTCACCAAGATTATCGTTGAAAATGCATATCTCAGCTTGATACCCGACGAAAGCCAAGATGTCGCTGTTTCTGCATATCAAACGCACTGTGGAGTGGTGAAAACACCAGATAACGTGTTTCTCGCATTATGTAGCTCGAAAAGAGCGTTCTCGAAGATTCTGCATACTTCTGACAGTAGTCTCACCAAGATTATCGACGAAAATGCATATCTCAGGTTGAAATCTCACGAAATTCAAGATGTCGCCTGTTCTGGATATCAAACGCACTGTGGTGTCGTGAAAACACCAGATAACGTGTTTCTCGCATTAAATAGCTCTAAAGAGCGATCTCGAAGATTCTGCATACTTCTGACGGAAGTCTCACCAAGATTATCGTAGAAAATGCATATCTCAGGTAAAAATCTCACGAAAATCAAGATGTCGCCGGTTCTGCATATCAAACGCACTGCGGAGTGGTCAATACACCAGATAACGTGGTTCTCGCATTAACTAGCTCGAAAAGAGCGTTCACGATGATTCTGCATACTTCTCATAGATGAAACACCAAGATTATCGCAGAAAATGAATATCTCAGCTTGATACCCGACGAAAGTCAAGATGTCGTCGGTTCTGCATATCAAACGAACTGTGGAGTGGTGAAATCACCACATAAGGTGTTTCTCGCATTAAATAGCTCGAAAAGAGCGATCTAGAAGATTCTGTATCCTTCTGACTGAAATCTCACCAAGATTATCGTTGAAAATGCATATTTCAGCTGGAAACCCCACGAAAACCAAGATGTCGCCGGTTCTGCATATCAAACGCACTGGGGAGTGGTCAATACACCAGATAACGTGGTTCTCGCTTTAAGTAGCTCGAAAAGAGTGATCTAGATGATTCTGCATACTGCTGACAGAAGACCCACCAAGATTATCGCAGAAAATGCATATCTCAGCTGGAAACACCACGAAAAACACGATATCGTCGGTTCTGCATATCAGACGCACTGTGGAATGTTGAAAACACCAGAAAACGTGTTTCTCGCATTAACTAACTCGAAAAGAGCGTTCTCGATCATTCTGCATACTTCTCATAGATGAAACACCAAGATTATCGCAGAAAATGCATACCTCAGGATGAAAACCGACGAAAACCAAGATTTCGCCATTTCTGCATATCAAACGCCCTGTGGAGTGGTCAAAACACCAGATATCGTGTTTCTCGCATTAAATAGATCGAAAAGAGCGATATCGATGATTCTGCATACTGCTGACAGAAGACTCACCAAGATTATCGCAGAAAATGCATATCTCAGCTTGAACCCCGACGAAATCCATGATGTCGCCGGTTCTGCATATCAAACGCGCTGTGGAGTGGTGAATACACCAGATAACGCGTTTCTCACATTAAATAGCTCGAAAAGAGCGATATCGATGATTCTGCATACTTCGGACAGAAGTCTCACCAATATTATCGCAGAAAATGCATATGTCAGCTTGAAACCTCACGAAAATCAAGATGTCGCCAGTTCTGTATATAAAACGCACTGTGGAGTGGTGAAAACAACTAGATAACGTGTATCACGCATTTAATAGCTCGAAAAGAGCGATCTAGATGATTCTGCATACTGCTGACAGAAGACTCACCAAGATTATCGCAGAAAATGCATATCTCAGCTTGAACCCCGACGAAATCCATGATGTCGCCGGTTCTGCATATCAAACGCGCTGTGGAGTGGTGAATACACCAGATAACGTGTTTCTCGCATTAAATAGCTCGAAAAGTGCGATCTCGATGATTCTGCATACTTCGGACAGAAGTCTCACCAAGATTATCGCAGAAAATGCATATCTGAGCTTGAAACCCCACGAAAACCAAGATATCGCTGGTTCTGCATATCAAACGCACTGTGGAGTGGTGAAAACACCAGGTAACTTGTTTCTCGCATTAAATCGCTCGAAAAGAGCGATCTCGATGACTCTGCATACTTCGGACAGAAGTCTCACCAAGATTATCGCAGAAAATGCATATCTGAGCTTGAAACCCCACGAAAACCAAGATATCGTTGGTTCTGCATATCATTCGCCCTGTGGAGTGGTGAAAACACCAGATCACGTGTTTCTCGCATTAAGTAGCTCGAAACGAGCGATCTCGATGTTTCTGCATACTTCGGACAGATATTTCACCAAGATTATCGCAGCAAATGCATATTTCAGCTGGAAACCCCACGAAAACCAAGATATCTCCTGTTCTGCATATCCAACGAACTGTGGATTGGTGAATACCCCAGAAAACGTGTTTCTCGCATTAAATAGCTCGAAAAGTACGATCTCGATGACTCTGCATACTTCGGACAGAAGTCTCACCAAGATTATCGCAGAAAATGCATATCTGAGCTTGAAACCCCACGAAAACCAAGATATCGCTGGATCTGCATATCAAACGCACTGTGGAGTGGTGAAAACACCAGATAACTTGTTTCTCGCATTAAATAGCTCGAGAAGAGCGATCTCGATGATTCTGCATACTTCGGACAGGAGTCTCACCAAGATTATCGCAGAAAATGCATATCTCATCTTGAAACCCCACGAAAACCAAGATATCGCTGGTTCTGCATATGAAACGCACTGTGGAGTGGTGAAAACACCAGATAACGTGTTTCTCGCATTAAATAGCTCGAAAAGAGCGATCTAGATGATTCAGCATACTTCGGACAGAAGTCTCACCAAGATTATCGCAGCAAATGCATATCTCAGCTTGAACCCCGACGAAATCCATGATGTCGCCGGTTCTGCATATCAAACGCACTGTGGAGTGGTGAAAACACCAGATAACGTGTTACTCGCATTAACTAGCTCGAAAAGATCGTTCTGGATGATTCTGCATACTTCTCATAGATGAAACACCAAGATTATCGCAGCAAATGCATATTTCAGCTGGAAACCCCACGAAAACCAAGATATCTCCTGTTCTGCATATCCAACGAACTGTGGATTGGTGAATACCCCAGAAAACGTGTTTCTCGCATTAAATAGCTTGAAAAGTACGATCTCGATGACTCTGCATACTTCGGACAGAAGTCTCACCAATATTATCGCAGAAAATGCGTATCTCAGCTGGAAACCCCACGAAAACCAAGATATCGCCGGTTCTGCATATCAAACGCACTGTGGAGTGATGAAAACAACCAGATAACGTGTATCTCGCATTAAATAGCTCGAAAAGAGCGATCTAGATGATTCTGCATACTTGTGACAGAAGACTCACCAAGATTATCGCAGAAAATGCATATCTCAGCTGGAAACACCACGAAAATCAAGATATCGCCGGGTCTGCATATCAAACGCACTGTGGAATGTTGAAAACACCAGAAAACTTGTTTTTTCGCATTAAATAGCTCGAAACGAGCGATCTAGATGATTCTGCATACTTCTTACTGAAGTCTCACCAATATTATCGCAGAAAATGCATATCTCAGCTTGAAACCCCACGAAAATCAAGATGTCGCCGGTCCTGCATATCAAACGCACTGTGGAGTGGTGAAAACAACCAGATAACGTGTTTCTCGTATTAAATAGCTCGAAACGAGCGATCTAGATGATTCTGCATACTTCTGACAAAAGTCGCACCAAGGTTAACGCAGAAAATGCATACCTCAGGATGAAAACCGACGAAAACCAAGATTTCGCCATTTCTGCATATCAAACGCCCTGTGGAGTGGTCAAAACACCAGATATCGTGTTTCTCGCATTAAATAGATCGAAAAGAGCGATATCGATGATTCTGCATACTTCGGACAGAAGTCTCACCAATATTATCGCAGAAAATGCATATGTCAGCTTGAAACCTCACGAAAATCAAGATGTCGCCAGTTCTGTATATAAAACGCACTGTGGAGTGGTGAAAACAACTAGATAACGTGTATCTCGCATTTAATAGCTCGAAAAGAGCGATCTAGATGATTCTGCATACTGCTGACAGAAGACTCACCAAGATTATCGCAGAAAATGCATATCTCACCTGGAAACACCACGAAAATCAAGATATCGCCGGTTCCGCATATCAAACGCACTGTGGAATGTTGAAAACACCAGAAAACTTGTTTTTTCGCATTAAATAGCTCGAAACGAGCGATCTAGATGATTCTGCATACTTCGGACAGAAGTCTCACCAAGATTATCGCAGAAAATGCATATCTCAGCTTGAACCCCGACGAAATCCATGATGTCGCCGGTTCTGCATATCAAACGCACTGTGGAGTGTTCAATACACCAGATAACGTGGTTCTCGCATTAAAAAGCTCGAAACGAGCGATCTAGAAGATTCTGCATACTTCTGACTGAAGTCTCACCAATATTATCGCAGAAAATGCATATCTCAGCTTGAAACCCCACGAAAACCAAGATATCGCTGGTTCTGCATATCAAACGCTCTGTGTAGTGGAGAAAACACCAGATAACGTGTTTCTCGCATTAAATAGCTCGAAAAGAGCGATCTAGATGATTCAGCATACTTCGGACAGAAGTCTCACCAAGATTATCGCAGAAAATGCATATCTCAGCTTGAAACACCACGAAAACCAAGATATCGTCGGTTCTGCATATCATTCGCCCTGTGGAGTGGTGAAAACACCAGATCACGTGTTTCTCGCATTAAGTAGCTCGAAACGAGCGATCTCGATGATTAAGCATACTTCGGACAGAAGTCTCACCTAGATTATCGCAGAAATTGCATATCTCAGTTTGAATCCCCACGAAAACCAAGATATCGCTGGTTCTGCATATCAAACGCACTGTGGAGTGGTGAAAACACCAGATAACGTGTTTCTCGCATTAAATAGCTCGAAAAGAGCGATCTAGATGATTCAGCATAATTCGGACAGAAGTCTCACCAAGATTATCGCAGAAAATGCATATCTC
This sequence comes from Anthophora plumipes, assembly GCA_951804975.1. Lineage (NCBI taxonomy): Eukaryota > Metazoa > Arthropoda > Insecta > Hymenoptera > Apidae > Anthophora > Anthophora plumipes. The sequence goes on from CATORF010000112.1 coordinate 468,527, forward strand.
AGCTTGAACCCCGACGTAATCCATGATGTCGCCGGTTCTGCATATCAAACGCACTGTGGAGTGGTGAAAACACCAGATAACGTGTTACTCGCATTAACTAGCTCGAAAAGATCGTTCTGGATGATTCTGCATACTTCTCATAGATGAAACACCAAGATTATCGCAGCAAATGCATATTTCAGCTGGAAACCCCACGAAAATCAAGATATCTCCTGTTCTGCATATCCAACGAACTGTGGATTGGTGAATACCCCAGAAAACGTGTTTCTCGCATTAAATAGCTTGAAAAGTACGATCTCGATTACTCTGCATACTTCGGACAGAAGTCTCACCAAGATTATCGCAGAAAATGCATATCTCAGCTTGAACCCCGACGAAATCCATGATGTCGCCGGTTCTGCATATCAAACGCACTGTGGAGTGGTGAAAACACCAGATAACGTGTTACTCGCATTAACTAGCTCGAAAAGATCGTTCTGGATGATTCTGCATACTTCTCATAGATGAAACACCAAGATTATCGCAGAAAATGCATATTTCAGCTGGAAACCCCACGAAAACCATGATATCTCCTGTTCCGCATATCCAACGAACTGTGGATTGGTGAAAACCCCAGAAAACGAGTTTCTCGCATTAAATAGCTCGAAAATTACGATCTAGATGACTCTGCATACTTCGGACAGAAGTCTCACCAAGATTATCGCATAAAATGCATATCTCAGCTTGAAACCCCTACGAAAACCAGACATTGCCGTTTCTGCATATCAAACCAACTGTGGAGTGGTGAAAACACCAGACAACGTGTTTCTCGCATTAAATAGATCGAAAAGTGCGATCTCGATGTTTCTGCATACTTCGGACAGATGTTTCACCAAGATTATCGCAGCAAATGCATATTTCAGCTGGAAACCCCACGAAAACCAAGATATCTCCTGTTCTGCATATCCAACGAACTGTGGATTGGTGAAAACCCCAGAAAACGAGTTTCTCGCATTAAATAGCTCGAAAATTACGATCTAGATGACTCTGCATACTTCGGACAGAAGTCTCACCAAGATTATCGCATAAAATGCATATCTCAGCTTGAAACCCGACGAAAACCAGACATTGCCGTTTCTGCATATCAAACCAACTGTGGAGTGGTGAAAACACCAGACAACGTGTTTCTCGCATTAAATAGATCGAAAAGTGCGATCTCGATGTTTCTGCATACTTCGGACAGATGTTTCACCAAGATTATCGCAGCAAATGCATATTTCAGCTGGAAACCCCACGAAAACCAAGATATCTCCTGTTCTGCATATCCAACGAACTGTGGATTGGTGAATACCCCAGAAAACGTGTTTCTCGCATTAAATAGCTCGAAAAGTACGATCTCGATGACTCTGCATACTTCGGACAGAAGTCTCACCAAGATTATCGCAGAAAATGCATATCTGAGCTTGAAACCCCACGAAAACCAAGATATCGCTGGATCTGCATATCAAACGCACTGTGGAGTGGTGAAAACACCAGATCACGTGTTTCTCGCATTAAATAGCTCGAAACGAGCGATCTAGATGATTCTGCATACTTCTTACTGAAGTCTCACCAATATTATCGCAGAAAATGCATATCTCAGCTTGAAACCCCACGAAAATCAAGATGTCGCCGGTCCTGCATATCAAACGCACTGTGGAGTGGTGAAAACAACCAGATAACGTGTTTCTCGTATTAAATAGCTCGAAACCAGCGATCTAGATGATTCTGCATACTTCTGACAAAAGTCGCACCAAGGTTAACGCAGAAAATGCATACCTCAGGATGAAAACCGACGAAAAAAAAGATTTCGCCATTTCTGCATATCAAACGCACTGTGAAGTTGTCAAAACACCAGATAACGCGTTTCTCACATTAAATAGCTCGAAAAGAGCGATATCGATGATTCTGCATACTTCGGACAGAAGTCTCACCAATATTATCGCAGAAAATGCATATGTCAGCTTGAAACCTCACGAAAATCAAGATGTCGCCAGTTCTGTATATAAAACGCACTGTGGAGTGGTGAAAACAACTAGATAACGTGTATCACGCATTTAATAGCTCGAAAAGAGCGATCTAGATGATTCTGCATACTGCTGACAGAAGACTCACCAAGATTATCGCAGAAAATGCATATCTCACCTGGAAACACCACGAAAATCAAGATATCGCCGGTTCCGCATATCAAACGCACTGTGGAATGTTGAAAACACCAGAAAACTTGTTTTTTCGCATTAAATAGCTCGAAACGAGCGATCTAGATGATTCTGCATACTTCTGACTGAAGTCTCACCAAGATTATCGTTGAAAATGCATATCTCAGCTTGAAAACCGACGAAAACCAAGATATCCCCGATGCTGCATATCAAACGCCCTGTGGAGTGGTCAAAACACCAGATATCGTGATTCTCGCATTAAATAGATCGAAAAGAGCGATATCGATGATTCTGCGTACTTCGGACAGAAGACTCACAAAGTTTATCGCAGAAAATGCATATTTCAGCTGGAAACCCCACGAAAACCAAGATATCCCCGATGCTGCATATCAAACGCCCTGTGGAGTGGTCAAAACACCAGATATCGTGATTCTCGCATTAAATAGATCGAAAAGAGCGATATCGATGATTCTGCGTACTTCGGACAGAAGTCTCACCAATATTATCGCAGAAAATGCATATGTCAGCTTGAAACCTCACGAAAATCAAGATGTCGCCAGTTCTGTATATAAAACGCACTGTGGAGTGGTGAAAACAACTAGATAACGTGTATCTCGCATTTAATAGCTCGAAAAGAGCGATCTAGATGATTCTGCATACTTCGGACAGAAGTCTCACCAAGATTATCGCAGAAAATGCATATCTCAGCTTGAACCCCGACGAAATCCATGATGACGCCGGTTCTGCATATCAAACGCACTGTGGAGTGTTCAATACACCAGATAACGTGGTTCTCGCATTAAATAGCTCGAAACGAGCGATCTAGAAGATTCTGCATACTTCTGACTGAAGTCTCACCAATATTATCGCAGAAAATGCATATCTCAGCTTGATACCTCACGAAAATCAAGATGGCGCCGGTTCTGCATATCAAACGCACTGTGGAGTGGTCAAAACACCAGAAAACTTGTTTTTTCGCATTAAATAGCTCGAAACGAACGATCTACATGATTCTGCATACTTCTGACAGAAGACTCACCAAGATTATCGCAGAAAATGCATATTTCAGCTGGAAACCCCACGAAAACCAAGATGTCGCCGGTTCTGCATATCAGGCGCAATGTGGAGTGGTGAAAACACCAGATAACGTGTTTCTCGCATTAAATAGCTCGAATAGAGCGATCTCGGTGATTCTGCATACTTCTGACAGAAGACTCACCAGGTTTATCGCAGAAAATGCATATCTCAGCTGGAAACCCCACGAAAACCAAGTTATCGGCGGCTCTACATATCAAATCACTGTGGAGTGGTCAATACACCAGATAACGTGTTTGTCGCATTAAATAGCTCGAAAAGAGCGATCTAGATGATTCTGCATACTGCTGACAGAAGACTCACCAAGATTATCGCAGAAAATGCGTATCTCAGCTTGAAACCTCACGAAAATCAAGATGGCGCCGGTTCTGCATATCAAACGCACTGTGGACTGGTCAATACACCAGATAACGTGTTTCTCGCATTAAACAGCTCGAATAGAGCGATCTCGATGATACTGCATACTTCTGACAGAGGACTCACCAAGATTATCACAGAAAATGCATATTTCAGCTGGAAACCCCACGAAAACCAAGTTATCGGCGACTCTACATATCAAACGCACTGTGGAATGGTCAAAACACCAGAAAACTTGTTTTTTCGCATTAAATAGCTCGAAACGAACGATCTACATGATTCTGCATACTTCTGACAGAAGACTCACCAAGATTATCGCAGAAAATGCATATTTCAGCTGGAAACCCCACGAAAACCAAGATGTCGCCGGTTCTGCATGTCAGGCGCAATGTGGAATGGTGAAAACACCAGATAACGTGTTTCTCGCATTAAATAGCGCGAATAGAGCGATCTCGGTGATTCTGCATACTGCTGACAGAAGACCCACCAAGATTATCGCAGAAAATGCATATCTCAGCTGGAAACACCACGAAAACCACGATATCGTCGGTTCTGCATATCAGACGCACTGTGGAATGTTGAAAACACCAGAAAACGTGTTTCTCGCATTAACTAACTCGAAAAGAGCATTCTCGATCATTCTGCATACCTCTCATAGATGAAACACCAAGACCATCGCAGAAAATGCATATTTCAGCTGGAAACCCCGCGAAGACAAAGTTATCGGCGGCTCTACATATCATACGCACTGTGGAGTGGTCAAAACAACAGAAAACTTGTTTTTTCGCATTAAATAGCTCGAAACGAGCGATCTAGATGATTCTGCATACTTCTGACAGAAGACTCACCAAGATTATCGCAGAAAATGCATATCTCAGCTGGAAACACCACGAAAATCAAGATATCGCCGGTTCTGCATATCAAACGCACTGTGGAGCGGTGAAAACACCAGAAAACTTGTTTTTTCGCATTAAATAGCTCGAAACGAGCGATCTAGATGATTCTGCATACTTCTGACTAAAGTCTCACCAAGATTATCGTTGAAAATGCATATCTCAGCTTGATACCCGACGAAAGCCAAGATGTCGCTGTTTCTGCATATCAAACGCACTGTGGAGTGGTGAAAACACCAGATAACGTGTTTCTCGCATTATGTAGCTCGAAAAGAGCGTTCTCGAAGATTCTGCATACTTCTGACAGTAGTCTCACCAAGATTATCGACGAAAATGCATATCTCAGGTTGAAATCTCACGAAATTCAAGATGTCGCCTGTTCTGGATATCAAACGCACTGTGGTGTCGTGAAAACACCAGATAACGTGTTTCTCGCATTAAATAGCTCTAAAGAGCGATCTCGAAGATTCTGCATACTTCTGACGGAAGTCTCACCAAGATTATCGTAGAAAATGCATATCTCAGGTAAAAATCTCACGAAAATCAAGATGTCGCCGGTTCTGCATATCAAACGCACTGCGGAGTGGTCAATACACCAGATAACGTGGTTCTCGCATTAACTAGCTCGAAAAGAGCGTTCACGATGATTCTGCATACTTCTCATAGATGAAACACCAAGATTATCGCAGAAAATGAATATCTCAGCTTGATACCCGACGAAAGTCAAGATGTCGTCGGTTCTGCATATCAAACGAACTGTGGAGTGGTGAAATCACCACATAAGGTGTTTCTCGCATTAAATAGCTCGAAAAGAGCGATCTAGAAGATTCTGTATCCTTCTGACTGAAATCTCACCAAGATTATCGTTGAAAATGCATATTTCAGCTGGAAACCCCACGAAAACCAAGATGTCGCCGGTTCTGCATATCAAACGCACTGGGGAGTGGTCAATACACCAGATAACGTGGTTCTCGCTTTAAGTAGCTCGAAAAGAGTGATCTAGATGATTCTGCATACTGCTGACAGAAGACCCACCAAGATTATCGCAGAAAATGCATATCTCAGCTGGAAACACCACGAAAAACACGATATCGTCGGTTCTGCATATCAGACGCACTGTGGAATGTTGAAAACACCAGAAAACGTGTTTCTCGCATTAACTAACTCGAAAAGAGCGTTCTCGATCATTCTGCATACTTCTCATAGATGAAACACCAAGATTATCGCAGAAAATGCATACCTCAGGATGAAAACCGACGAAAACCAAGATTTCGCCATTTCTGCATATCAAACGCCCTGTGGAGTGGTCAAAACACCAGATATCGTGTTTCTCGCATTAAATAGATCGAAAAGAGCGATATCGATGATTCTGCATACTTCGGACAGAAGTCTCACCAAATATTATCGCAGAAAATGCATATGTCAGCTTGAAACCTCACGAAAATCAAGATGTCGCCAGTTCTGTATATAAAACGCACTGTGGAGTGGTGAAAACAACTAGATAACGTGTATCTCGCATTTAATAGCTCGAAAAGAGCGATCTAGATGATTCTGCATACTGCTGACAGAAGACTCACCAAGATTATCGCAGAAAATGCATATCTCACCTGGAAACACCACGAAAATCAAGATATCGCCGGTTCCGCATATCAAACGCACTGTGGAATGTTGAAAACACCAGAAAACTTGTTTTTTCGCATTAAATAGCTCGAAACGAGCGATCTAGATGATTCTGCATACTTCGGACAGAAGTCTCACCAAGATTATCGCAGAAAATGCATATCTCAGCTTGAACCCCGACGAAATCCATGATGTCGCCGGTTCTGCATATCAAACGCACTGTGGAGTGTTCAATACACCAGATAACGTGGTTCTCGCATTAAAAAGCTCGAAACGAGCGATCTAGAAGATTCTGCATACTTCTGACTGAAGTCTCACCAATATTATCGCAGAAAATGCATATCTCAGCTTGATACCTCACGAAAATCAAGATGGCGCCGGTTCTGCATATCAAACGCACTGTGGAGTGGTGAAAACACCAGATAACTTGTTTCTCGCATTAAATAGCTCGAGAAGAGCGATCTCGATGATTCTGCATACTTCGGACAGAAGTCTCACCAAGATTATCGCAGAAAATGCATATCTCATCTTGAAACCCCACGAAAACCAAGATATCGCTGGTTCTGCATATCAAACGCTCTGTGTAGTGGAGAAAACACCAGATAACGTGTTTCTCGCATTAAATAGCTCGAAAAGAGCGATCTAGATGATTCAGCATACTTCGGACAGAAGTCTCACCAAGATTATCGCAGAAAATGCATATCTCAGCTTGAACCCCGACGAAATCCATGATGTCGCCGGTTCTGCATATCAAACGCGCTGTGGAGTGGTGAATACACCAGATAACGTGTTTCTAGCATTAAATAGCTCGAAAAGTGCGATCTCGATGATTCTGCATACTTCGGACAGAAGTCTCACCAAGATTATCGCAGAAAATGCATATCTGAGCTTGAAACCCCACGAAAACCAAGATATCGCTGGTTCTGCATATCAAACGCACTGTGGAGTGGTGAAAACACCAGGTAACCTGTTTCTCGCACTAAATAGCTCGAAAAGAGCGATCTCGATGACTCTGCATACTTCGGACAGAAGTCTCACCAAGATTATCGCAGAAAATGCATATCTGAGCTTGAAACACCACGAAAACCAAGATATCGTCGGTTCTGCATATCATTCGCCCTGTGGAGTGGTGAAAACACCAGATCACGTGTTTCTCGCATTAAGTAGCTCGAAACGAGCGATCTCGATGATTAAGCATACTTCGGACAGAAGTCTCACCTAGATTATCGCAGAAATTGCATATCTCAGTTTGAATCCCCACGAAAACCAAGATATCGCTGGTTCTGCATATCAAACGCACTGTGGAGTGGTGAAAACACCAGATAACGTGTTTCTCGCATTAAATAGCTCGAAAAGAGCGATCTAGATGATTCAGCATACTTCGGACAGAAGTCTCACCAAGATTATCGCAGAAAATGCATATCTCAGCTTGAACCCCGACGTAATCCATGATGTCGCCGGTTCTGCATATCAAACGCACTGTGGAGTGGTGAAAACACCAGATAACGTGTTACTCGCATTAACTAGCTCGAAAAGATCGTTCTGGATGATTCTGCATACTTCTCATAGATGAAACACCAAGATTATCGCAGCAAATGCATATTTCAGCTGGAAACCCCACGAAAATCAAGATATCTCCTGTTCTGCATATCCAACGAACTGTGGATTGGTGAATACCCCAGAAAACGTGTTTCTCGCATTAAATAGCTTGAAAAGTACGATCTCGATTACTCTGCATACTTCGGACAGAAGTCTCACCAAGATTATCGCAGAAAATGCATATCTCAGCTTGAACCCCGACGAAATCCATGATGTCGCCGGTTCTGCATATCAAACGCACTGTGGAGTGGTGAAAACACCAGATAACGTGTTACTCGCATTAACTAGCTCGAAAAGATCGTTCTGGATGATTCTGCATACTTCTCATAGATGAAACACCAAGATTATCGCAGAAAATGCATATTTCAGCTGGAAACCCCACGAAAACCATGATATCTCCTGTTCCGCATATCCAACGAACTGTGGATTGGTGAAAACCCCAGAAAACGAGTTTCTCGCATTAAATAGCTCGAAAATTACGATCTAGATGACTCTGCATACTTCGGACAGAAGTCTCACCAAGATTATCGCATAAAATGCATATCTCAGCTTGAAACCCGACGAAAACCAGACATTGCCGTTTCTGCATATCAAACCAACTGTGGAGTGGTGAAAACACCAGACAACGTGTTTCTCGCATTAAATAGATCGAAAAGTGCGATCTCGATGTTTCTGCATACTTCGGACAGATGTTTCACCAAGATTATCGCAGCAAATGCATATTTCAGCTGGAAACCCCACGAAAACCAAGATATCTCCTGTTCTGCATATCCAACGAACTGTGGATTGGTGAATACCCCAGAAAACGTGTTTCTCGCATTAAATAGCTCGAAAAGTACGATCTCGATGACTCTGCATACTTCGGACAGAAGTCTCACCAAGATTATCGCAGAAAATGCATATCTGAGCTTGAAACCCCACGAAAACCAAGATATCGCTGGATCTGCATATCAAACGCACTGTGGAGTGGTGAAAACACCAGATCACGTGTTTCTCGCATTAAATAGCTCGAAACGAGCGATCTAGATGATTCTGCATACTTCTTACTGAAGTCTCACCAATATTATCGCAGAAAATGCATATCTCAGCTTGAAACCCCACGAAAATCAAGATGTCGCCGGTCCTGCATATCAAACGCACTGTGGAGTGGTGAAAACAACCAGATAACGTGTTTCTCGTATTAAATAGCTCGAAACCAGCGATCTAGATGATTCTGCATACTTCTGACAAAAGTCGCACCAAGGTTAACGCAGAAAATGCATACCTCAGGATGAAAACCGACGAAAAAAAAGATTTCGCCATTTCTGCATATCAAACGCACTGTGAAGTTGTCAAAACACCAGATAACGCGTTTCTCACATTAAATAGCTCGAAAAGAGCGATATCGATGATTCTGCATACTTCGGACAGAAGTCTCACCAATATTATCGCAGAAAATGCATATGTCAGCTTGAAACCTCACGAAAATCAAGATGTCGCCAGTTCTGTATATAAAACGCACTGTGGAGTGGTGAAAACAACTAGATAACGTGTATCACGCATTTAATAGCTCGAAAAGAGCGATCTAGATGATTCTGCATACTGCTGACAGAAGACTCACCAAGATTATCGCAGAAAATGCATATCTCACCTGGAAACACCACGAAAATCAAGATATCGCCGGTTCCGCATATCAAACGCACTGTGGAATGTTGAAAACACCAGAAAACTTGTTTTTTCGCATTAAATAGCTCGAAACGAGCGATCTAGATGATTCTGCATACTTCTGACTGAAGTCTCACCAAGATTATCGTTGAAAATGCATATCTCAGCTTGAAAACCGACGAAAACCAAGATATCGCCGGTTTTGCATATCAAACGCACTGTGGAGTGGTCAATACACCAGATAACGTGTTTCTCGCATTAAATGGCTCGAATAGAGCGATCTCGATGATTCTGCATACTTCTGACAGAGGACTCACCAAGATTATCGCAGAAAATGCATATTTCAGCTGGAAACCCCACGAAAACCAAGTTATCGGCGGCTCTACATATCAAACGCACTGTGGAGTGGTCAAAACACCAGAAAACTTGTTTTTTCGCATTAAATAACTCGAAACGAACGATCTACATGATTCTGCATACTTCTGTCAGAAGACTCACCAAGATTATCGCTGAAAATGCACATTTAAGCTGGAAACCCCACGAAAACCAAGATGTCGCCGGTTCTGCATATCAGGCGCAATGTGGATGGTGAAAACTCCAGATAACGTGTTTCTCGCTTTAAAGAGTTCGAATAGAGCGATCTCGATGATTCTGCATACTTCTGACAGAAGACTCACAAAGTTTATCGCAGAAAATGCATATTTCAGCTGGAAACCCCACGAAAACCAAGATATCCCCGATGCTGCATATCAAACGCCCTGTGGAGTGGTCAAAACACCAGATATCGTGATTCTCGCATTAAATAGATCGAAAAGAGCGATATCGATGATTCTGCGTACTTCGGACAGAAGTCTCACCAATATTATCGCAGAAAATGCATATGTCAGCTTGAAACCTCACGAAAATCAAGATGTCGCCAGTTCTGTATATAAAACGCACTGTGGAGTGGTGAAAACAACTAGATAACGTGTATCTCGCATTTAATAGCTCGAAAAGAGCGATCTAGATGATTCTGCATACTGCTGACAGAAGACTCACCAAGATTATCGCAGAAAATGCATATCTCACCTGGAAACACCACGAAAATCAAGATATCGCCGGTTCCGCATATCAAACGCACTGTGGAATGTTGAAAACACCAGAAAACTTGTTTTTTCGCATTAAATAGCTCGAAACGAGCGATCTAGATGATTCTGCATACTTCGGACAGAAGTCTCACCAAGATTATCGCAGAAAATGCATATCTCAGCTTGAACCCCGACGAAATCCATGATGACGCCGGTTCTGCATATCAAACGCACTGTGGAGTGTTCAATACACCAGATAACGTGGTTCTCGCATTAAATAGCTCGAAACGAGCGATCTAGAAGATTCTGCATACTTCTGACTGAAGTCTCACCAATATTATCGCAGAAAATGCATATCTCAGCTTGATACCTCACGAAAATCAAGATGGCGCCGGTTCTGCATATCAAACGCACTGTGGAGTGGTCAAAACACCAGAAAACTTGTTTTTTCGCATTAAATAGCTCGAAACGAACGATCTACATGATTCTGCATACTTCTGACAGAAGACTCACCAAGATTATCGCAGAAAATGCATATTTCAGCTGGAAACCCCACGAAAACCAAGATGTCGCCGGTTCTGCATATCAGGCGCAATGTGGAGTGGTGAAAACACCAGATAACGTGTTTCTCGCATTAAATAGCTCGAATAGAGCGATCTCGGTGATTCTGCATACTTCTGACAGAAGACTCACCAGGTTTATCGCAGAAAATGCATATCTCAGCTGGAAACCCCACGAAAACCAAGTTATCGGCGGCTCTACATATCAAATCACTGTGGAGTGGTCAATACACCAGATAACGTGTTTGTCGCATTAAATAGCTCGAAAAGAGCGATCTAGATGATTCTGCATACTGCTGACAGAAGACTCACCAAGATTATCGCAGAAAATGCGTATCTCAGCTTGAAACCTCACGAAAATCAAGATGGCGCCGGTTCTGCATATCAAACGCACTGTGGACTGGTCAATACACCAGATAACGTGTTTCTCGCATTAAACAGCTCGAATAGAGCGATCTCGATGATACTGCATACTTCTGACAGAGGACTCACCAAGATTATCACAGAAAATGCATATTTCAGCTGGAAACCCCACGAAAACCAAGTTATCGGCGGCTCTACATATCAAACGCACTGTGGAATGGTCAAAACACCAGAAAACTTGTTTTTTCGCATTAAATAGCTCGAAACGAACGATCTACATGATTCTGCATACTTCTGACAGAAGACTCACCAAGATTATCGCAGAAAATGCATATTTCAGCTGGAAACCCCACGAAAACCAAGATGTCGCCGGTTCTGCATGTCAGGCGCAATGTGGAATGGTGAAAACACCAGATAACGTGTTTCTCGCATTAAATAGCGCGAATAGAGCGATCTCGGTGATTCTGCATACTGCTGACAGAAGACCCACCAAGATTATCGCAGAAAATGCATATCTCAGCTGGAAACACCACGAAAACCACGATATCGTCGGTTCTGCATATCAGACGCACTGTGGAATGTTGAAAACACCAGAAAACGTGTTTCTCGCATTAACTAACTCGAAAAGAGCATTCTCGATCATTCTGCATACTTCTCATAGATGAAACACCAAGACCATCGCAGAAAATGCATATTTCAGCTGGAAACCCCGCGAAGACAAAGTTATCGGCGGCTCTACATATCATACGCACTGTGGAGTGGTCAAAACAACAGAAAACTTGTTTTTTCGCATTAAATAGCTCGAAACGAGCGATCTAGATGATTCTGCATACTTCTGACAGAAGACTCACCAAGATTATCGCAGAAAATGCATATCTCAGCTGGAAACACCACGAAAATCAAGATATCGCCGGTTCTGCATATCAAACGCACTGTGGAGCGGTGAAAACACCAGAAAACTTGTTTTTTCGCATTAAATAGCTCGAAACGAGCGATCTAGATGATTCTGCATACTTCTGACTAAAGTCTCACCAAGATTATCGTTGAAAATGCATATCTCAGCTTGATACCCGACGAAAGCCAAGATGTCGCTGTTTCTGCATATCAAACGCACTGTGGAGTGGTGAAAACACCAGATAACGTGTTTCTCGCATTATGTAGCTCGAAAAGAGCGTTCTCGAAGATTCTGCATACTTCTGACAGTAGTCTCACCAAGATTATCGACGAAAATGCATATCTCAGGTTGAAATCTCACGAAATTCAAGATGTCGCCTGTTCTGGATATCAAACGCACTGTGGTGTCGTGAAAACACCAGATAACGTGTTTCTCGCATTAAATAGCTCTAAAGAGCGATCTCGAAGATTCTGCATACTTCTGACGGAAGTCTCACCAAGATTATCGTAGAAAATGCATATCTCAGGTTGAAATCTCACGAAAATCAAGATGTCGCCGGTTCTGCATATCAAACGCACTGCGGAGTGGTCAATACACCAGATAACGTGGTTCTCGCATTAACTAGCTCGAAAAGAGCGTTCACGATGATTCTGCATACTTCTCATAGATGAAACACCAAGATTATCGCAGAAAATGAATATCTCAGCTTGATACCCGACGAAAGTCAAGATGTCGTCGGTTCTGCATATCAAACGAACTGTGGAGTGGTGAAATCACCACATAAGGTGTTTCTCGCATTAAATAGCTCGAAAAGAGCGATCTAGAAGATTCTGTATCCTTCTGACTGAAATCTCACCAAGATTATCGTTGAAAATGCATATTTCAGCTGGAAACCCCACGAAAACCAAGATGTCGCCGGTTCTGCATATCAAACGCACTGGGGAGTGGTCAATACACCAGATAACGTGGTTCTCGCTTTAAGTAGCTCGAAAAGAGTGATCTAGATGATTCTGCATACTGCTGACAGAAGACCCACCAAGATTATCGCAGAAAATGCATATCTCAGCTGGAAACACCACGAAAACCACGATATCGTCGGTTCTGCATATCAGACGCACTGTGGAATGTTGAAAACACCAGAAAACGTGTTTCTCGCATTAACTAACTCGAAAAGAGCGTTCTCGATCATTCTGCATACTTCTCATAGATGAAACACCAAGATTATCGCAGAAAATGCATATCTCAGCTGGAAACACCACGAAAATCAAGATATCGCCGGTTCTGCATATCAAACGCACTGTGGAATGTTGAAAACACCAGAAAACTTGTTTTTTCGCATTAAATAGCTTGAAAAGAGCGATCTAGATGATTCTGCATACTTCTGACTGAAGTCTCACAAAGATTATCGCAGAAAATCCATATCTCAGCTGGAAAACATCACGAAAATCAAGATGTCGCCGGTTCTGCATATCAAACGCACTGTGGAGTCGTGAAAACAACCAGACAACGTGTTTCTCGCATTAAATAGCTCGAAAAGAGCGATCCCGATGATTCTGCATACTTCTGACAGAAGTCTCACCAAGATTATCGTTGAAAATGCATATCTCAGCTTGATACCCGACGAAAGCCAAGATGTCGCTGGTTCTGCATATCAAACGCACTGTGGAGTGGTGAAAACACCAGATAACGTGTTTCTCGCATTATGTAGCTCGAAAACAGCGTTCTCGAAGATTCTGCATACTTCTGACAGAAGTCTCACCATGATTATCGCAGAAAAAGCATATCTCAGCTTGAAAACCCACGAAAAGCAAGATTTCGCCGGTTCTGCATGTCAAACGTACTGTGGAGTGGTGAATACACCAGAAAACGAGTTTCTCGCATTAAATAGCTCGAAAAGAGCGATCTCGATGATTCTGCATACTTCTGACAGAAGTCTCACCAAGATTATCGTAGAAAATGCATATCTCAGTATGAACCCCGACGAAATCCAAGATGCCGCCGGTTCTGCATATCAAACGCACTGTGGAGTGGTGAATACACCAGAAAACGTGTTTCTCGCATTAAATACCTCGAAATAAGCGATCTAGATGATTCTGCATACTTCTGACAGAAGACTCACCAAGATTATCGCAGAAAATGCATATCTCAGCTGGAAACACCACGAAAATCAAGATATCGCCGGTCCTGCATATCAAACGCACTGTGGAGTGGTGAAAACACCAGATATCGTGTTTCTCGCATTAAGTAGCTCGAAAAGAGCGATCTCGAAGATTCTGCATACTTCTGACAGAAGTCTCACCAAGATTATTGTAGAAAATGCATATCTCAGCTTGAAACCCGACGAAATCCAAGATGTCGCCGGTTCTGCATATCAAACGCACTGTGGAATGTTGAAAACACTAGAAAACTTGTTTTTTCGCATTAAATAGCTTGAAAAGAGCGATCTAGATGATTCTGCATACCTCTGACTGAAGTCTCACCAAGATTATCGCAGAAAATCCATATCTCAGCTTGAAACATCACGAAAATTAAGATGTCGCCGGTTCTGCATATCAAACGCACTGTGGAGTCGTGAAAACAACCAGACAACGTGTTTCTCGCATTAAATAGCTCGAAAAGAGCGATCCCGATGATTCTGCATACTTCTGACAGAAGTCTCACCAAGATTATCGTTGAAAATGCATATCTCAGCTTGATACCCGACGAAAGCCAAGATGTCGCTGGTTCTGCATATCAAACGCACTGTGGAGTGGTGAAAACACCAGATAACGTGTTTCTCGCATTATGTAGCTCGAAAAGAGCGTTCTCGAAGATTCTGCATACTTCTGACAGAAGTCTCACCAAGATTATCGACGAAAATGCATATCTCAGGTTGAAATCTCACGAAATTCAAGATGTCGCCTGTTCTGGATATCAAACGCACTGTGGTGTCGTGAAAACACCAGATAACGTGTTTCTCGCACTAAATAGCTCGAAAAGAGCGATCTCGAAGATTCTGCATACTTCTGACGGAAGTCTCACCAAGATTATCGTAGAAAATGCATATCTCAGGTTGAAATCTCACGAAAATCAAGATGTCGCCGGTTCGGCATATCAAACGCACTGAGGAGTGGCGAAAACAACAGATAACGTGTTTCTCGCATTAAATAGCTCGAAAAGAGGGGTCCCGATGATTCTGCATACTACTGACAGAAGACTCACCAAGATTATCGACGAAAATGCATATCTCAGGTTGAAATCTCACGAAAATCTAGATGTCGCCGGTTCTGGATATCAAACGCACTGTGGTGTCGTGAAAACACTAGAAAACTTGTTTATTCGCATTAAATAGCTTGAAAAGAGCGATCTAGATGATTCTGCATACTTCTGACTGAAGTCTCACCAAGATTATCGCAGAAAATCCATATCTCAGCTTGAAACATCACGAAAATTAAGATGTCGCCGGTTCTGCATATAAAACGCACTGTGGAGTCGTGAAAACGACCAGACAACGTGTTTCTCGCATTAAATAGCTCGAAAAGAGCGATCCCGCTGATTCTGCATACTTCTGACAGAAGTCTCACCAATATTATCGTTGAAAATGCATATCTCAGCTTGATACCCGACGAAAGCCAAGATGTCGCTGGTTCTGCATATCAAACGCACTGTGGAGTGGTGAAAACACCAGATAACGTGTTTCTCGCATTATGTAGCTCGAAAACAGCGTTCTCGAAGATTCTGCATACTTCTGACAGAAGTCTCACCATGATTATCGCAGAAAAAGCATATCTCAGCTTGAAAACCCACGAAAGCCAAGATGTCGCCTGTTCTGCATATCCAACGAACTGTGGAGTGGTGAAAACCCCAGAAAACGTGTTTCTCGCATTAAATAGCTCGCAAAGAGCGCTCCTGATGTTTCTGCATACTTCGGACAGATGTTTCACCAAGATTATCGTAGTAAATGCATATCTCAGCTTGAAACCCGACGAAAACCAAACATCGTCGGTTCTGCATATCAAACCAACTGTGGTGTGGTGAAAACACCAGACAACGTGTTTCTCGCATTAAATAGGTCGAAACGAGCGATCTCGATGATTAAGCATACTTCGGACAGAAGTCTCAACAAGATTATCGTAAAAAATGCATATCTCAGCTTGAAACCCCACGAAAACCCAGATATCGCTGGTTCTGCATATCAAACGCACTGTGGCGTGCTGAAAACACCAGATAACGTGTTTCTCGCATTAAATAGGTCGAATAGAGCGATCTCGATGTTTCTGCATACTTCGGACAGAGGTCTCACCAAGATTATCGCAGAAAATGCATATCTCAGCTTGAAACCCCACGAAAACCAAGATATCTCTGGTTCTGCACATCCAGCGAACTGTGGTGTGGCGAAAACCCCAGAAAACTAGTTTCTCGCATTAAATAGCTCGAAAAGAGCGCTCCTGATGTTTCTGCATACTTCGGACAGATGTTTCACCAAGATTATCGTAGTAAATGCATATCTCAGCTTGAAACCCGACGAAAACCAAACATCGCCGGTTCTGCATATCAAACCAACTGTGGTGTGGTGAAAACACCAGACAACGTGTTTCTCGCATTAAATAGCTCGAATAGAGCGATCTCGATGATTAAGCATACTTCGGACAGAAGTCTCACCAAGATTATCGTAGTAAATGCATATCTCAGCTTGAAACCCGACGAAAACCAAACATCGCCGGTTCTGCATATCAAACCAACTGTGGAGTGGTGAAAACACCAGACAACGTGTTTCTCGCATTAAATAGCTCGAATAGAGCGATCTCGATGATTAAGCATACTTCGGAAAGAAGTCTCACCAAGATTATCGCAGAAATTGCATATCTCAGCTTGAAACCCCACGAAAACCAAACATCGCCGGTTCTGCATATCAAACCAACTGTGGAGTGGTGAAAACCCCAGAAAACGTGTTTCTCGCATTAAATAGCTCGAAAAGAACGATCTCGATGACTCTGCATACTTCGGACAGAAGTCTCACCAAGATTATCGCAGAAAGTGCATATCTGAGCTTGAAACCCCACGAAAACCAAGATATCTCCTGTTCTGCATATCCAACGAACTGTGGAGTGGTGAAAACCCCAGAAAACGTGTTTCTCGCATTAAATAGCTCGAAAAGAGCGCTCCTGATGTTTCTGCATACTTCGGACAGATGTTTCACCAAGATTATCGTAGTAAATGCATATCTCAGCTTGAAACCCGACGAAAACCAAACATCGCCGGTTCTGCATATCAAACCAACTGTGGTGTGGTGAAAACACCAGACAACGTGTTTCTCGCATTAAATAGCTCGAATAGAGCGATCTCGATGATTAAGCATACTTCGGACAGAAGTCTCACCAAGATTATCGTAAAAACTGCATATCTCAGCTTGAAACCCCACGAAAACCAAGATATCGCTGGTTCTGCATATCAAACGCACTGTGGAGTGGTGAAAACACCAGATAACGTGTTTCTCGCATTAAATAGGTCGAATAGAGCGATCTCGATGTTTCTGCATACTTCGGACAGAGGTCTCACCAAGATTATCGCAGAAAATGCATATCTCAGCTTGAAACCCCACGAAAACCAAGATATCTCTGGTTCTGCACATCCAGCGAACTGTGGTGTGGCGAAAACCCCAGAAAACTAGTTTCTCGCATTAAATAGCTCGAAAAGAGCGATCTGGATGATCCTGCATACTTCGGACAGAAGTCTCACCAAGATTATCGTAAAAAATGCATATATCTCAGCTTGAAACCCGACGAAAACCAAACATCGCCGGTTCTGCATATCAAACCAACTGTGGAGTGGTGAAAACACCAGACAACGTGTTTCTCGCATTAAATAGCTCGAATAGAGCGATCTCGATGATTAAGCATACTTCGGAAAGAAGTCTCACCAAGATTATCGCAGAAATTGCATATCTCAGCTTGAAACCCCACGAAAACCAAACATCGCCGGTTCTGCATATCAAACCAACTGTGGAGTGGTGAAAACCCCAGAAAACGTGTTTCTCGCATTAAATAGCTCGAAAAGAACGATCTCGATGACTCTGCATACTTCGGACAGAAGTCTCACCAAGATTATCGCAGAAAGTGCATATCTGAGCTTGAAACCCCACGAAAACCAAGATATCTCCTGTTCTGCATATCCAACGAACTGTGGAGTGGTGAAAACCCCAGAAAACGTGTTTCTCGCATTAAATAGCTCGAAAAGAGCGCTCCTGATGTTTCTGCATACTTCGGACAGATGTTTCACCAAGATTATCGTAGTAAATGCATATCTCAGCTTGAAACCCGACGAAAACCAAACATCGCCGGTTCTGCATATCAAACCAACTGTGGTGTGGTGAAAACACCAGACAACGTGTTTCTCGCATTAAATAGCTCGAATAGAGCGATCTCGATGATTAAGCATACTTCGGACAGAAGTCTCACCAAGATTATCGTAAAAACTGCATATCTCAGCTTGAAACCCCACGAAAACCAAGATATCGCTGGTTCTGCATATCAAACGCACTGTGGAGTGGTGAAAACACCAGATAACGTGGTTCTCGCATTAAATAGCTCGACAAGAGCGATATCGATGATTCCGCATACTTCGGACATATGTCTCACCAAGATTATCGCAGAAATTGCATATCTCAGCATGAAACCCGACGAACACCAAAATATCTCCGGTTCTGCATATCCAACGCACTGTGGAGTGGTGCAAACACCAGATAACGTGTTTCTCGCATTAAAGAGCTCGAAACGAGCGACCTCGATGATTCTGCATACTTCGGACAGAAGTCTCACCAAGATTATCGTAAAAAATGCATATATCTCAGCTTGAAACCCGACGAAAACCAAACATCGCCGGTTCTGCATATCAAACCAACTGTGGAGTGGTGAAAACACCAAACAACGTGTTTCTCGCATTAAATAGCTCGAATAGAGCGATCTCGATGATTAAGCATACTTCGGAAAGAAGTCTCACCAAGATTATCGCAGAAATTGCATATCTCAGCTTGAAACCCCACGAAAACCAAACATCGCCGGTTCTGCATATCAAACATACTGTGGAGTGGTGAAAACACCAGACAACGTGTATCTCTCATTAAATAGCTCGAATAGAGCGATCTCGATGATTAAGCACTCTTCGGAAAGAAGTCTCACCAAGATTATCGCAGAAATTGCATATCTTAGCTTGAAACCCCACGAAAACCAAGATATCTCCTGTTCTGCATATCCAACGAACTGTGGAGTGGTGAAAACCCCAGAAAACGTGTTTCTCGCATTAAATAGCTCGAAAAGAGCGCTCCTGATGTTTCTGCATACTTCGAACAGATGTTTCACCAAGATTATCGTAGTAAATGCATATCTCAGCTTGAAACCCGACGAAAACCAAACATCGCCGGTTCTGCATATCAAACCAACTGTGGAGTGGTGAAAACACCAGACAACGTGTTTCTCGCATTAAATAGCTCGAATAGAGCGATCTCGATGATTAAGCATACTTCGGACAGAAGTCTCACCAAGATTATCGTAAAAACTGCATATCTCAGCTTGAAACCCCACGAAAACCAAGATATCGCTGGTTCTGCATATCAAACGCACTGTGGAGTGGTGAAAACACCAGATAACGTGGTTCTTGCATTAAATAGCTCGACAAGAGCGATATCGATTATTCCGCATACTTCGGACAGAGGTCTCACCAAGATTATCGCAGAAAATGCATATCTCAGCTTGAAACCCCACGAAAACCAAGATATCTCTGGTTCTGCACATCCAGCGAACTGTGGTGTGGCGAAAACCCCAGAAAACTAGTTTCTCGCATTAAATAGCTCGAAAAGAGCGATCTGGATGATCCTGCATACTTCGGACATATGTCTCACCAAGATTATCGCAGAAATTGCATATCTCAGCATGAAACCCGACGAAAACCAAGATATCGCCGGTTCTGCATATCAAACGCACTGTGGAGTGGTGAAAACACCAGATAACGTGTTTCTCGCACTAACTAGCTCGAAACGAGCGATCTCGATGATTCTGCATACTTCGGACAGAGGTCTCACCAAGATTATCGCAGAAAATGCATATCTCAGCTTGAAACCCCACGAAAACCAAGATATCTCCGGGTCTGCACATCCAACGAACTGTGGTGTGGTGAAAACCCCAGAAAACGTGTTTCTCGCATTAAATAGATCGAAAAGAGCGCTCTTGATGTTTCTGCATACTTCGGACAGATGTTTCACCATGATTATCGTAGAAAATGCATATCTCAGCTTGAAACCCGACGAAAACCAAACATCGCCGGTTCTGCATATCAAACCAACTGTGGAGTGGTGAAAACACCAGACAACGTGTTTCTCGCATTAAATAGATCGAAAAGTGCGATCTCGATGATTCTGCATACTTCGGACAGAAGTCTCATCAAGATTATCGTAAAAAATGCATATCTCAGCTTGAAACCCCACGAAAACCCAGATATCGCTGGTTCTGCATATCCAACGAACTGTCGAGTGGTGAAATCCCCAGAAAACGTGTTTCTAGCAGTAAATAGCTCGAAACGAGCGCTCTCGACCTTTCTGCATACTTCGGACAGAAGTCTCAACAAGATTATCGCAGAAAATGCATATCTCAGCTTGAAACCCCACGAAAACCAAGATATGTACTGTTCTGCATATCGACCGCACTGTGGAGTGGTGAAAACACCAGATAACGTGTTTCTCGCACTAACTAGCTCGAAAAGAGCGATATCGATGATTCAGCATACTTCGGACAGAAGTCTCACCAAGATTATCGCAGAAAATGCATATCTCAGCTTGAAACCCCACGAAAACCAAGATATCGCCGGTTCTGCATATCAAACGCACTGTGGTGTGGTGATAACACCAGATAACGTGTTTCTCGCATTAAATGGCTCGAAACGAGCGATCTCGATGCTTCTGCATACTTCTAACAGAAGTATCACCAAGATTATCGCAGAAAATGCATATCTCAGCTTGAAACCCCACGAAAACCAAGATATCGCCGGTTCTGCATATCAAACGCACTGTGGAGTGGTGAAAACACCAGATAACGTGTTTCTCGCACTAACTAGCTCGAAACGAGCGATCTCGATGATTCTGCACACTTCGGCCAGAAGTCTCAACAAGATTATCGCAGAAAATGCATATCTCAGCTTGAAACCCCACCAAAACCAAGATATGTACTGTTCTGCATATCAAACGCACTGTGGAGCGGTGAAAACACCAGATAACGTGTTCCTCGCACTAACTAGCTCGAAAAGGGCGATCTCGATGATCCAGCATACTTCGGACAGATGACTCACAAAGATTATCGCACAAAATGCATATCTCAGCTTGAAACCCCACGAAAACCAAGATATCGCCGGTTCTGCATATCAAACGTACTGTGGAGTGGTGAAAACTCCAGAAAACGTGTTTCGTGCATTAAGTAGCTCGAAAAGTGCGATCTAGATGATTCTGCATACTTCTGACAAAAGACCCACCAAGATTATCGCACAAAATGCATATCTCAGCTGGCAACACCACGAAAATCAAGATATCGCATGTTCTGCATATCAAACGCACTGTGGGTTGGTGAAAACAACAGATATCGTGTTTCTCGCATTAAATACCTCGAAAAGTGCGATCTCGATGATTCTGCATACTTCTAACAGAAGTCTCACCAAGATTATCGCAGAAAATGCATATCTCATTTGGAAACACCACGAAAATCAAGATATCGCCTGTTCTGCATATCAAACGCACTGTGGAGTGGTGAAAACAACCAGAGAACGTGTTTCTCGCATTAAATTGCTCGAAAAGAGCGATCTCGATGATTCAGCATACTTCCGACAGAAGTCTCACCAAGAATATCGCAGGAAATGCATATCTCAGCTTCAAACCCCACGAAAACCAAGATATCTACTGTTCTGCATATCCAACGAACTGTGGAGTGGTGAAAACCCCACAAAGCGTGTTTCTAGCATTAAATAGCTCGAAAAGAGCGCTCTCGACCTTTCTGCATACTTCGGACAGAAGTCTCACCAAGATTATCGCAGAAAATGCATATCTCAGCTTGAAACCCCACGAAAACCAAGATATCGCCGGTTCTGCATATCAAACGCACTGTGGTGTGGTGATAACACCAGATAACGTGTTTCTCGCATTAAATGGCTCGAAACGAGCGATCTCGATGCTTCTGCATACTTCTAACAGAAGTCTCACCAAGATTATCGCAGAAAATGCATATCTCAGCTTGAAACCCCACGAAAACCAAGATACCGCCGGTTCTGCATATCAAACGTACTGTGGAGTGGTGAAAACTCCAGAAAACGTGTTTCGTGCATTAAGTAGCTCGAAAAGAGCGATCTAGATGATTCTGCATACTTCTGACAAAAGACCCACCAAGATTATCGCACAAAATGCATATCTCAGCTTGAAACCCCACGAAAACCAAGATATCGCCGGTTCTGCATATCAAACGTACTGTGGAGTGGTGAAAACTCCAGAAAACGTGTTTCGTGCATTAAGTAGCTCGAAAAGAGCGATCTAGATGATTCTGCATACTTCTGACAAAAGACCCACCAAGATTATCGCACAAAATGCATATCTCTGCTTGAAACCCCACGAAAACCAAGATATCTACTGTTCTGCATATCCAACGAAATGTCGAGTGGTGAAAACCCCAGAAAACGTGTTTCTAGCAGTAAATAGCTCGAAAAGAGCGCTCTCGACCTTTCTGCATACCTCGGACAGAAGTCTCAACAAGATTATCGCAGAAAATGGATATCTCAGCTTGAAACCCCACGAAAACCAAGATGTGTACTGTTCTGCATATCGAACGCACTGTGGAGTGGTGAAAACACCAGATAACGTGTTTCTCGCACTAACTAGCTCGAAACGAGCGATCTCGATGATTCTGCACACTTCGGCCAGAAGTCTCAACAAGATTATCGCAGAAAATGCATATCTCAGCTTGAAACCCCACGAAAACCAAGATATCTCCGGTTCTGCATATCCAACGAACTGTGGAGTGGTGAAAACCCCAGAAAACAAGTTTCTCGCATTAAATAGCTCGAAAAGAGCGCTCTCGATGTTTCTGCATACTTCGGACAGATGTTTCACCAAGATTATCGTAGAAAATGCATATCTCAGCTTGAAACCCGACCGAAACCAAGATATCTCCGGTTCTGCATGTCAAACGTACTGTGGAGTGGTGAAAACTCCAGAAAACGTGTTTCGTGCATTAAGTAGCTCGAAAAGAGCGATCTAGATGATTCTGCATACTTCTGACAAAAGACCCACCAAGATTATTGCACAAAATGCATATCTCAGCCTGAAACACCACGAAAATCAAGATATCGCCTGTTCTGCATATCAAACGCACTGTGGAGTGGTGAAAACACCAGATAACGTGTTTCTCGCATTAAATAGCTCGAAAAGTGCGATCTCGATGATTCTGCATACTTCTAACAGAAGTCTCACCAAGATTATCGCAGAAAATGCATATCTCTGCTTGAAACCCCACGAAAACCAAGATATGTACTGTTCTGCATATCAAACGCACTGTGGAGTGGTGAAAACACCAGATAACGTGTTTCTCGCACTAACTAGCTCGAAACGAGCGATCTCGATGATTCTGCATACTTCGGCCAGAAGTCTCAACAAGATTATCGCAGAAAATGCATATCTCAGCTTGAAACCCCACGAAAATCAAGATATGTACTGTTCTGCATATCAAACGCACGGTGGAGTGGTGAAAACACCAGATAACGTGTTTCTCGCACTAACTAGCTCGAAAAGAGCGATCTCGATGATTCAGCATACTTCGGACAAAAGTCTCACCAAGATTATCGCAGAAAATGCATATCTCAGCTTGAAACCTCACGAAAACCGAGTTATCTCCGGTTCTGCACATCAAACGTACCGTGGAGTGGTGAAAACCTCAGAAAACGTGTTTCTAGCAGTAAATATCTCGAAAAGAGCGCTCTCGACATTTCTGCATACTTCGGACAGAAGTCTCAACAAGATTATCGCAGAAAATGCATATCTCAGCTTGAAACCCCACGAAAACCAAGATATGTACTGTTCTGCATATCGAACGCACTGTGGAGTGGCGAAAACACCAGATAACGTGTTTCTCGCACTAACTAGCTCGAAAAGAGCGATATCGATGATTCAGCATCCTTCGGACAGAAGTCTCACCAAGATTATCGCAGAAAATGCATATCTCAGCTTGAAACCCCACGAAAACCAAGATATCGCCGGTTCTGCATATCAAACGCACTGTGGTGTGGTGATAACACCAGATAACGTGTTTCTCGCATTAAATGGCTCGAAACGAGCGATCTCGATGCTTCTGCATACTTCTAACAGAAGTCTCACCAAGATTATCGCAGAAAATGCATATCTCTGCTTGAAACCCCACGAAAACCAAGATATCTACTGTTCTGCATATCCAACGAAATGTCGAGTGGTGAAAACCCCAGAAAACGTGTTTCTAGCAGTAAATAGCTCGAAAAGAGCGCTCTCGACCTTTCTGCATACTTCGGACAGAAGTCTCAACAAGATTATCGCAGAAAATGGATATCTCAGCTTGAAACCCCACGAAAACCAAGATATGTACTGTTCTGCATATCGAACGCACTGTGGAGTGGTGCAAACACCAGATAACGTGTTTCTCGCACTAACTAGCTCGAAAAGAGCGATATCGATGATTCAGCATACTTCGGACAGAAGTCTCACCAAGATTATCGCAGAAAATGCATATCTCAGCTTGAAACCCGACCGAAACCAAGATATCTCCGGTTCTGCATGTCAAACGTACTGTGGAGTGGTGAAAACTCCAGAAAACGTGTTTCGTGCATTAAGTAGCTCGAAAAGAGCGATCTAGATGATTCTGCATACTTCTGACAAAAGACCCACCAAGATTATCGCACAAAATGCATATCTCAGCTGGAAACACCACGAAAATCAAGATATCGCCTGTTCTGCATATCAAACGCACTGTGGAGTGGTGAAAACACCAGATAACGTGTTTCTCGCATTAAATAGCTCGAAAAGTGCGATCTCGATGATGCTGCATACTTCTAACAGAAGTCTCACCAAGATTATCGCAGAAAATGCATATCTCTGCTTGAAACCCCACGAAAACCAAGATATCTACTGTTCTGCATATCCAACGAACTGTGGAGTGGAGAAAACCCCACAAAACGTGTTTCCCGCACTAACTAGCTCGATAAGAGCGATCTCGATGCTTCTGCATACTTCGGACAGAAGTCTCACCAAAATTATCGTAAAAAATGCATATCTCAGCTTGAAACCCCACGAAAACCAAGATATCGCTGGTTCTGCATATCAAACGCACTGTGGAGTGGTGAAAACACCGCATAATGTTTTTCTCGCAATAACTAGCTCGAAACGAGCGATCTCGATGCTTCTGCATCCTTCTAACAGAAGTCTCACCAAGATTATCGCAGAAAATGCATATCTCAGCTTGAAACCCCACAAAAACCGAGATATCGCCGGTTCTGCATATCAAACGCACTGTGGAGTGGTGAAAACACCAGATAACGTGTTTCTCGCATTAAGTAGCACGAAACGAGCGTTCTCGATGATTCTGCATACGTCTCATAGATGAAACAACAAGATTATCGCAGAAAATGCATATATCAGCTGGAAACCCCATGAAAACCAAGTTATCGGCGGATCAACATATCAAACGCACTGTGGAGTGGTCAAAACACCAGAAAACTTGTTTTTTCGCATTAAATAGCTCGATAAGAGCGATCTCGATGATTCAGCATACTTCGGACAGAAGTCTCACCAAGATTATCGCAGAAAATGCATATCTCAGCTTGAAACCACACGAAAACCAAGATGTCGCCGGTTCTGCATATCAAACGCACTGTGGAGTGGTGAAAACACCAGATAACGTGTCTCTCGCATTAAATAGCTCGAATAGAGCGATCTCGATGATCCTGCATACTTGTGACAGAAGTCTCTCCAAGATTATCGTAGAAAATGCATATCTCAGCTTGAAACCCGACGAAAACCGAGTTATCTCCGGTTCTGCACACCAAACGTACCGTGGAGTGGTGAAAACACCAGAAAACGTGTTTCGCGCATTAAGTAGCTCGAAAAGAGCGTTCTCGAAGATTCTGCATACTTCTGACAGAAGTCTCACCAACATTATCGTAGAAAATGCATATCTCAGCTGGAAACACCACGAAAATCAAGATATCGCCGGTTCTGCATATCAAACGCACTGTGGAGTGGTGAAAACACCAGATAACGTGTTTCTCGCATTAAATAGCACGAAAAGAGCGTTCTCGAAGATCCTGCATACTTGTGACAGAAGTCTCTCCAAGATTATCGTAGAAAATGCATATCTCAGCTTGAAACCCGACGAAAACCGAGTTATCTCCGGTTCTGCACACCAAACGTACCGTGGAGTGGTGAAAACACCAGAAAACGTGTTTCGCGCATTAAGTAGCTCGAAAAGAGCGTTCTCGAAGATTCTGCATACTTCTGACAGAAGTCTCACCAACATTATCGTAGAAAATGCATATCTCAGCTGGAAACACCACGAAAATCAAGATATCGCCGGTTCTGCATATCAAACGCACTGTGGAGTGGTGAAAACACCAGATAACGTGTTTCTCGCATTAAGTAGCTCGAACAGAGCGATCAAGATGATTCTGCATACTTCTGACAAAAGACCCACCAAGATTATCGCAGAAAATGCATATCTCAGTTGGAAACACCACGAAAATCAAGATATCGCCTGTTCTGCAGATCAAACGCACTGTGGAGTGGTGAAAACAACCAGAGAACGTGTTTCTCGCATTAAATAGCTCGAAAAGAGCGATCTCGATGATTCAGCATACTTCGGACAGAAGTCTCACCAAGATTATCGTAAAAAATGCATATCTCAGCTTGAAACCCCATGAAATCCAAGATATCGCTGGTACTGCATATCAAACGCAGTGTGGAGTGGTCAATACACCAGATAACGTGTTTCTCGCATTAAATAGCTCGAAACGAACGATCTAGATTATTCTGCATACTTCTGGCAGAAGTCTCACCAAGATTATCGTAGAAAATGCATATCTCAGCTTGAAACCCGACGAAAACCGAGTTATCTCCGGTTCTGCACACCAAACGTACCTTGGACTGGTGAAAACACCAGAAAACGTGTTTCGCGCATTAAGTAGCTCGAAAAGAGCGTTCTCGAAGATTCTGCATACTTCTGACAGAAGTCTCACCAGGGTTATCGTAGAAAATGGATATCTCAGCCTAAAACCCGACCGAAACCAAGATATCTCCGGTTCTGCATTTCAAACGTACTGTGGAGTGGTGAAAACACCAGAAAACCTGTTTCGTGCATTAAGTAGCTCGAAAAGAGCGATCAAGATGATTCTGCATTCTTCTAACAGAAGTCTCACCAAGATTATCGCAGAAAATGCATATCTCTGCTTGAAACCCCACGAAAACCAAGATATCTACTGTTCTGCATATCCAACGAACTGTCGAGTGGTGAAAACCCCAGAAAACGTGTTTCTAGCAGTAAATAGCTCGAAACGAGCGCTCTCGACCTTTCTGCATACTTCGGACAGAAGTCTCAACAAGATTATCGCAGAAAATGCATATCTCAGCTTGAAACCCCACGAAAACCAAGATATCTCCGGTTCTGCATATCCAACGAACTGTGGAGTGGTGAAAACCCCAGAAAACGAGTTTCTCACATTAAATAGCTCGAAAAGAGCGCTCTCGATGTTTCTGCATACTTCGGACAGATGTTTCACCAAGATTATCGTAGAAAATGCATATCTCAGCTTGAAACCCGACCGAAACCAAGATATCTCCGGTTCTGCATGTCAAACGTACTGTGGAGTGGTGAAAACTCCAGAAAACGTGTTTCGTGCATTAAGTAGCTCGAAACGAGCGATCTCGATGATTCTGCACACTTCGGCCAGAAGTCTCAACAAGATTATCGCAGAAAATGCATATCTCAGCTTGAAACCCCACGAAAACCAAGATATCTCCGTTTCTGCATATCCAACGAACTGTGGAGTGGTGAAAACCCCAGAAAACGAGTTTCTCACATTAAATAGCTCGAAAAGAGCGCTCTCGATGTTTCTGCATACTTCGGACAGATGTTTCACCAAGATTATCGTAGAAAATGCATATCTCAGCTTGAAACCCGACCGAAACCAAGATATCTCCGGTTCTGCATGTCAAACGTACTGTGGAGTGGTGAAAACTCCAGAAAACGTGTTTCGTGCATTAAGTAGCTCGAAACGAGCGATCTCGATGATTCTGCACACTTCGGCCAGAAGTCTCAACAAGATTATCGCAGAAAATGCATATCTCAGCTTGAAACCCCCGAAGACCAAGATATCTCCGGTTCTGCATATCCAACGAACTGTGGAGTGGTGAAAACCCCAGAAAACGAGTTTCTCGCATTAAATAGCTCGAAAAGAGCGCTCTCGATGTTTCTGCATACTTCGGACAGATGTTTCACCAAGATTATCGTAGAAAATGCATATCTCAGCTTGAAACCCGACCGAAACCAAGATATCTCCGGTTCTGCATGTCAAACGTACTGTGGAGTGGTGAAAACTCCAGAAAACGTGTTTCGTGCATTAAGTAGCTCGAAAAGAGCGATCTAGATGATTCTGCACACTTCGGCCAGAAGTCTCAACAAGATTATCGCAGAAAATGCATATCTCAGCTTGAAACCCCACGAAAACCAAGATATCTCCGGTTCTGCATATCCAACGAACTGTGGAGTGGTGAAAACCCCAGAAAACGAGTTTCTCGCATTAAATAGCTCGAAAAGAGCGCTCTCGATGTTTCTGCATACTTCGGACAGATGTTTCACCAAGATTATCGTAGAAAATGCATATCTCAGCTTGAAACCCGACCGAAACCAAGATATCTCCGGTTCTGCATGTCAAACGTACTGTGGAGTGGTGAAAACACCAGAAAACGTGTTTCGTGCATTAAGTAGCTCGAAAAGAGCGATCTAGGTGATTCTGCATACTTCTAACAGAAGTCTCACCAAGATTATCGCAGAAAATGCATATCTCTGCTTGAAACCCCACGAAAACCAAGATATCTACTGTTCTGCATATCCATCGAACTGTGGAGTGGTGAAAACCCCACAAAACGTGTTTCTAGCATTAAATAGCTCGAAAAGGGCGCTCTCGACCTTTCTGCATACTTCGGACAGAAGTCTCAACAAGATTATCGCAGAAAATGCATATCTCAGCTTGAAACCCCACGAAAACCAAGATATGTACTGTTCTGCATATCAAACGCACTGTGGAGTGGTGAAAACACCAGATAACGTGTTTCTCGCACTAACTAGCTCGAAACGAGCGATCTCGATGATTCTGCATACTTCGGCCAGAAGTCTCAACAAGATTATCGCAGAAAATGCATATCTCAGCTTGAATCCCCACGAAAATCAAGATATGTACTGTTCTGCATATCAAACGCACTGTGGAGTGGTGAAAACACCAGATAACGTGTTTCTCGCACTAACTAGCTCGAAAAGAGCGATCTCGATGATTCAGCATACTTCGGACAAAAGTCTCACCAAGATTATCGCAGAAAATGCATATCTCAGCTTGAAACCTCACGAAAACCGAGTTATCTCCGGTTCTGCACATCAAACGTACCGTGGAGTGGTGAAAACCCCAGAAAACGTGTTTCTAGCAGTAAATAGCTCGAAAAGAGCGCTCTCGACCTTTCTGCATACTTCGGACAGAAGTCTCAACAAGATTATCGCAGAAAATGCATATCTCAGCTTGAAACCCCACGAAAACCAAGATATGTACTGTTCTGCATATCGAACGCACTGTGGAGTGGCGAAAACACCAGATAACGTGTTTCTCGCACTAACTAGCTCGAAAAGAGCGATATCGATGATTCAGCATCCTTCGGACAGAAGTCTCACCAAGATTATCGCAGAAAATGCATATCTCAGCTTGAAACCCCACGAAAACCAAGATATCGCCGGTTCTGCATATCAAACGCACTGTGGTGTGGTGATAACACCAGATAACGTGTTTCTCGCATTAAATGGCTCGAAACGAGCGATCTCGATGCTTCTGCATACTTCTAACAGAAGTCTCACCAAGATTATCGCAGAAAATGCATATCTCTGCTTGAAACCCCACGAAAACCAAGATATCTACTGTTCTGCATATCCAACGAAATGTCGAGTGGTGAAAACCCCAGAAAACGTGTTTCTAGCAGTAAATAGCTCGAAAAGAGCGCTCTCGACCTTTCTGCATACTTCGGACAGAAGTCTCAACAAGATTATCGCAGAAAATGGATATCTCAGCTTGAAACCCCACGAAAACCAAGATATGTACTGTTCTGCATATCGAACGCACTGTGGAGTGGTGAAAACACCAGATAACGTGTTTCTCGCACTAACTAGCTCGAAACGAGCGATCTCGATGATTCTGCACACTTCGGCCAGAAGTCTCAACAAGATTATCGCAGAAAATGCATATCTCAGCTTGAAACCCCACGAAAACCAAGATATCTCCGGTTCTGCATATCCAACGAACTGTGGAGTGGTGAAAACCCCAGAAAACGAGTTTCTCGCATTAAATAGCTCGAAAAGAGCGCTCTCGATGTTTCTGCATACTTCGGACAGATGTTTCACCAAGATTATCATAGAAAATGCATATCTCAGCTTGAAACCCGACCGAAACCAAGATATCTCCGGTTCTGCATGTCAAACGTACTGTGGAGTGGTGAAAACTCCAGAAAACGTGTTTCGTGCATTAAGTAGCTCGAAAAGAGCGATCTAGGTGATTCTGCATACTTCTAACAGAAGTCTCACCAAGATTATCGCAGAAAATGCATATCTCTGCTTGAAACCCCACGAAAACCAAGATATCTACTGTTCTGCATATCCATCGAACTGTGGAGTGGTGAAAACCCCACAAAACGTGTTTCTAGCATTAAATAGCTCGAAAAGGGCGCTCTCGACCTTTCTGCATACTTCGGACAGAAGTCTCAACAAGATTATCGCAGAAAATGCATATCTCAGCTTGAAACCCCACGAAAACCAAGATATCTCCGGTTCTGCATATCCAACGAACTGTGGAGTGGTGAAAACCCCAGAAAACGAGTTTCTCACATTAAATAGCTCGAAAAGAGCGCTCTCGATGTTTCTGCATACTTCGGACAGATGTTTCACCAAGATTATCGTAGAAAATGCATATCTCAGCTTGAAACCCGACCGAAACCAAGATATCTCCGGTTCTGCATGTCAAACGTACTGTGGAGTGGTGAAAACTCCAGAAAACGTGTTTCGTGCATTAAGTAGCTCGAAACGAGCGATCTCGATGATTCTGCACACTTCGGCCAGAAGTCTCAACAAGATTATCGCAGAAAATGCATATCTCAGCTTGAAACCCCCGAAGACCAAGATATCTCCGGTTCTGCATATCCAACGAACTGTGGAGTGGTGAAAACCCCAGAAAACGAGTTTCTCGCATTAAATAGCTCGAAAAGAGCGCTCTCGATGTTTCTGCATACTTCGGACAGATGTTTCACCAAGATTATCGTAGAAAATGCATATCTCAGCTTGAAACCCGACCGAAACCAAGATATCTCCGGTTCTGCATGTCAAACGTACTGTGGAGTGGTGAAAACTCCAGAAAACGTGTTTCGTGCATTAAGTAGCTCGAAAAGAGCGATCTAGATGATTCTGCACACTTCGGCCAGAAGTCTCAACAAGATTATCGCAGAAAATGCATATCTCAGCTTGAAACCCCACGAAAACCAAGATATCTCCGGTTCTGCATATCCAACGAACTGTGGAGTGGTGAAAACCCCAGAAAACGAGTTTCTCGCATTAAATAGCTCGAAAAGAGCGCTCTCGGTGTTTCTGCATACTTCGGACAGATGTTTCACCAAGATTATCGTAGAAAATGCATATCTCAGCTTGAAACCCGACCGAAACCAAGATATCTCCGGTTCTGCATGTCAAACGTACTGTGGAGTGGTGAAAACTCCAGAAAACGTGTTTCGTGCATTAAGTAGCTCGAAAAGAGCGATCTAGGTGATTCTGCATACTTCTAACAGAAGTCTCACCAAGATTATCGCAGAAAATGCATATCTCTGCTTGAAACCCCACGAAAACCAAGATATCTACTGTTCTGCATATCCATCGAACTGTGGAGTGGTGAAAACCCCACAAAACGTGTTTCTCGCATTAAATAGCTCGAAAAGGGCGCTCTCGACCTTTCTGCATACTTCGGACAGAAGTCTCAACAAGATTATCGCAGAAAATGCATATCTCAGCTTGAAACCCCACGAAAACCAAGATATGTACTGTTCTGCATATCAAACGCACTGTGGAGTGGTGAAAACACCAGATAACGTGTTTCTCGCACTAACTAGCTCGAAACGAGCGATCTCGATGATTCTGCATACTTCGGCCAGAAGTCTCAACAAGATTATCGCAGAAAATGCATATCTCAGCTTGAATCCCCACGAAAATCAAGATATGTACTGTTCTGCATATCAAACGCACTGTGGAGTGGTGAAAACACCAGATAACGTGTTTCTCGCACTAACTAGCTCGAAAAGAGCGATCTCGATGATTCAGCATACTTCGGACAAAAGTCTCACCAAGATTATCGCAGAAAATGCATATCTCAGCTTGAAACCTCACGAAAACCGAGTTATCTCCGGTTCTGCACATCAAACGTACCGTGGAGTGGTGAAAACCCCAGAAAACGTGTTTCTAGCAGTAAATAGCTCGAAAAGAGCGCTCTCGACCTTTCTGCATACTTCGGACAGAAGTCTCAACAAGATTATCGCAGAAAATGCATATCTCAGCTTGAAACCCCACGAAAACCAAGATATGTACTGTTCTGCATATCGAACGCACTGTGGAGTGGCGAAAACACCAGATAACGTGTTTCTCGCACTAACTAGCTCGAAAAGAGCGATATCGATGATTGAGCATCCTTCGGACAGAAGTCTCACCAAGATTATCGCAGAAAATGCATATCTCAGCTTGAAACCCCACGAAAACCAAGATATCGCCGGTTCTGCATATCAAACGCACTGTGGTGTGGTGATAACACCAGATAACGTGTTTCTCGCATTAAATGGCTCGAAACGAGCGATCTCGATGCTTCTGCATACTTCTAACAGAAGTCTCACCAAGATTATCGCAGAAAATGCATATCTCTGCTTGAAACCCCACGAAAACCAAGATATCTACTGTTCTGCATATCCAACGAAATGTCGAGTGGTGAAAACCCCAGAAAACGTGTTTCTAGCAGTAAATAGCTCGAAAAGAGCGCTCTCGACCTTTCTGCATACTTCGGACAGAAGTCTCAACAAGATTATCGCAGAAAATGGATATCGCAGCTTGAAACCCCACGAAAACCAAGATATGTACTGTTCTGCATATCGAACGCACTGTGGAGTGGTGAAAACACCAGATAACGTGTTTCTCGCACTAACTAGCTCGAAACGAGCGATCTCGATGATTCTGCACACTTCGGCCAGAAGTCTCAACAAGATTATCGCAGAAAATGCATATCTCAGCTTGAAACCCCACGAAAACCAAGATATCTCCGGTTCTGCATATCCAACGAACTGTGGAGTGGTGAAAACCCCAGAAAACGAGTTTCTCGCATTAAATAGCTCGAAAAGAGCGCTCTCGATGTTTCTGCATACTTCGGACAGATGTTTCACCAAGATTATCGTAGAAAATGCATATCTCAGCTTGAAACCCGACCGAAACCAAGATATCTCCGGTTCTGCATGTCAAACGTACTGTGGAGTGGTGAAAACTCCAGAAAACGTGTTTCGTGCATTAAGTAGCTCGAAAAGAGCGATCTAGATATTTCTGCATACTTCTGACAAAAGACCCACCAAGATTATCGCACAAGATGCATATCTCAGCCTGAAACACCACGAAAATCAAGATATCGCCTGTTCTGCATATCAAACGCACTGTGGAGTGGTGAAAACACCAGATAACGTGTTTCTCGCATTAAATAGCTCGAAAAGTGCGATCTCGATGATTCTGCATACTTCTAACAGAAGTCTCACCAAGATTATCGCAGAAAATGCATATCTCTGCTTGAAACCCCACGAAAACCAAGATATGTACTGTTCTGCATATCAAACGCACTGTGGAGTGGTGAAAACACCAGATAACGTGTTTCTCGCACTAACTAGCTCGAAACGAGCGATCTCGATGATTCTGCATACTTCGGCCAGAAGTCTCAACAAGATTATCGCAGAAAATGCATATCTCAGCTTGAAACCTCACGAAAACCGAGTTATCTCCGGTTCTGCACATCAAACGTACCGTGGAGTGGTGAAAACCCCAGAAAACGTGTTTCTAGCAGTAAATATCTCGAAAAGAGCGCTCTCGACCTTTCTGCATACTTCGGACAGAAGTCTCAACAAGATTATCGCCGAAAATGCATATCTCAGCTTGAAACCCCACGAAAACCAAGATATGTACTGTTCTGCATATCGAACGCACTGTGGAGTGGCGAAAACACCAGATAACGTGTTTCTCGCACTAACTAGCTCGAAAAGAGCGATATCGATGATTCAGCATCCTTCGGACAGAAGTCTCACCAAGATTATCGCAGAAAATGCATATCTCAGCTTGAAACCCCACGAAAACCAAGATATCGCCGGTTCTGCATATCAAACGCACTGTGGTGTGGTGATAACACCAGATAACGTGTTTCTCGCATTAAATGGCTCGAAACGAGCGATCTCGATGCTTCTGCATACTTCTAACAGAAGTCTCACCAAGATTATCGCAGAAAATGCATATCTCTGCTTGAAACCCCACGAAAACCAAGATATCTACTGTTCTGCATATCCAACGAAATGTCGAGTGGTGAAAACCCCAGAAAACGTGTTTCTAGCAGTAAATAGCTCGAAAAGAGCGCTCTCGACCTTTCTGCATACTTCGGACAGAAGTCTCAACAAGATTATCGCAGAAAATGGATATCTCAGCTTGAAACCCCACGAAAACCAAGATATGTACTGTTCTGCATATCGAACGCACTGTGGAGTGGTGAAAACACCAGATAACGTGTTTCTCGCACTAACTAGCTCGAAACGAGCGATCTCGATGATTCTGCACACTTCGGCCAGAAGTCTCAACAAGATTATCGCAGAAAATGCATATCTCAGCTTGAAACCCCACGAAAACCAAGATATCTCCGGTTCTGCATATCCAACGAACTGTGGAGTGGTGAAAACCCCAGAAAACGAGTTTCTCGCATTAAATAGCTCGAAACGAGCGATCTCGATGCTTCTGCATACTTCTAACAGAAGTCTCACCAAGATTATCGCAGAAAATGCATATCTCTGCTTGAAACCCCACGAAAACCAAGATATGTACTGTTCTGCATATCAAACGCACTGTGGAGTGGTGAAAACACCAGATAACGTGTTTCTCGCACTAACTAGCTCGAAACGAGCGATCTCGATGATTCTGCATACTTCGGCCAGAAGTCTCAACAAGATTATCGCAGAAAATGCATATCTCAGCTTGAAACCTCACGAAAACCGAGTTATCTCCGGTTCTGCACATCAAACGTACCGTGGAGTGGTGAAAACCCCAGAAAACGTGTTTCTAGCAGTAAATATCTCGAAAAGAGCGCTCTCGACCTTTCTGCATACTTCGGACAGAAGTCTCAACAAGATTATCGCAGAAAATGCATATCTCAGCTT
This sequence comes from Anthophora plumipes, assembly GCA_951804975.1. NCBI lineage: Eukaryota > Metazoa > Arthropoda > Insecta > Hymenoptera > Apidae > Anthophora > Anthophora plumipes. The sequence continues at coordinate 504,546 of CATORF010000112.1, forward strand.
GAAACCCCACGAAAACCAAGATATGTACTGTTCTGAATATCGAACGCACTGTGGAGTGGCGAAAACACCAGATAACGTGTTTCTCGCACTAACTATCGATGATTCAGCATCCTTCGGACAGAAGTCTCACCAAGATTATCGCAGAAAATGCATATCTCAGCTTGAAACCCCACGAAAACCAAGATATCGCCGGTTCTGCATATCAAACGCACTGTGGTGTGGTGATAACACCAGATAACGTGTTTCTCGCATTAAATGGCTCGAAACGAGCGATCTCGATGCTTCTGCATACTTCTAACAGAAGTCTCACCAAGATTATCGCAGAAAATGCATATCTCTGCTTGAAACCCCACGAAAACCAAGATATCTACTGTTCTGCATATCCAACGAAATGTCGAGTGGTGAAAACCCCAGAAAACGTGTTTCTAGCAGTAAATAGCTCGAAAAGAGCGCTCTCGACCTTTCTGCATACTTCGGACGGAAGTCTCAACAAGATTATCGCAGAAAATGGATATCTCAGCTTGAAACCCCACGAAAACCAAGATATGTACTGTTCTGCATATCGAACGCACTGTGGAGTGGTGCAAACACCAGATAACGTGTTTCTCGCACTAACTAGCTCGAAAAGAGCGATATCGATGATTCAGCATACTTCGGACAGAAGTCTCACCAAGATTATCGCAGAAAATGCATATCTCAGCTTGAAACCCGACCGAAACCAAGATATCTCCGGTTCTGCATGTCAAACGTACTGTGGAGTGGTGAAAACTCCAGAAAACGTGTTTCGTGCATTAAGTAGCTCGAAAAGAGCGATCTAGATGATTCTGCATACTTCTGACAAAAGACCCACCAAGATTATCGCACAAAATGCATATCTCAGCTGGAAACACCACGAAAATCAAGATATCGCCTGTTCTGCATATCAAACGCACTGTGGAGTGGTGAAAACACCAGATAACGTGTTTCTCGCATTAAATAGCTCGAAAAGTGCGATCTCGATGATGCAGCATACTTCTAACAGAAGTCTCACCAAGATTATCGCAGAAAATGCATATCTCTGCTTGAAACCCCACGAAAACCAAGATATCTACTGTTCTGCATATCCAACGAACTGTGGAGTGGAGAAAACCCCACAAAACGTGTTTCCCGCACTAACTAGCTCGATAAGAGCGATCTCGATGATTCAGCATACTTCGGACAGAAGTCTCACCAAGATTATCGCAGAAAATGCATATCTCAGCTTGAAACCACACGAAAACCAAGATGTCGCCGGTTCTGCATATCAAACGCACTGTGGAGTGGTGAAAACACCAGATAACGTGTTTCTCGCATTAAATAGCTCGAAAAGTGCGATCTCGATGATTCTGCATACTTCTAACAGAAGTCTCACGAAGATTATCGCAGAAAATGCATATCTCAGCTTGAAACCACACGAAAACCAAGATGTCGCCGGTTTTGCATATCAAACGCACTGTGGAGTGGTGAAAACACCAGATAACGTGTTTCTCGCATTAAATAGCTCGAAACGAGCGATCTCGATGCTTCTGCATACTTCGGACAGAAGTCTCACCAAAATTATCGTAAAAAATGCATATCTCAGCTTGAAACCCCACGAAAACCAAGATATCGCTGGTTCTGCATATCAAACGCACTGTGGAGTGGTGAAAACACCGCATAATGTTTTTCTCGCAATAACTAGCTCGAAACGAGCGATCTCGATGCTTCTGCATCCTTCTAACAGAAGTCTCACCAAGATTATCGCAGAAAATGCATATCTCAGCTTGAAACCCCACAAAAACCGAGATATCGCCGGTTCTGCATATCAAACGCACTGTGGAGTGGTGAAAACACCAGATAACGTGTTTCTCGCATTAAGTAGCTCGAAACGAGCGTTCTCGATGATTCTGCATACGTCTCATAGATGAAACAACAAGATTATCGCAGAAAATGCATATATCAGCTGGAAACCCCATGAAAACCAAGTTATCGGCGGATCAACATATCAAACGCACTGTGGAGTGGTCAAAACACCAGAAAACTTGTTTTTTCGCATTAAATAGCTCGAAAAGAGCGATCTAGATGATTCTGGATACTTCTGACTGAAGTCTCACCAAGATTATCGCAGAAAATGCATATCTCAGCTCGAAACCTCACGAAAATCAAGATGTTGCCGGTTCTGCATATCAAACGCACTGTGGAGTGGTGAAAACAACCAGAGAACGTGTCTCTCGCATTAAATAGCTCGAATAGAGCGATCTCGATGATTCTGCATACTTCGGACAGAAGTCTCACCAAGATTATCGTAAAAAATGCATATCTCAGCTTGAAACCCCACGAAAACCAAGATATCGCTGGTACTGCATATCAAACGCACTGTGGAGTGGTGAAAACACCAGATAACGTGTTTCTCGCATTAAATAGCTCGAAAAGAGCGTTCTAGAAGATCCTGCATACTTGTGACAGAAGTCTCTCCAAGATTATCGTAGAAAATGCATATCTCAGCTTGAAACCCGACGAAAACCGAGTTATCTCCGGTTCTGCACACCAAACGTACCGTGGAGTGGTGAAAACACCAGAAAACGTGTTTCGCGCATTAAGTAGCTCGAAAAGAGCGTTCTCGAAGATTCTGCATACTTCTGACAGAAGTCTCACCAACATTATCGTAGAAAATGCATATCTCAGCTGGAAACACCACGAAAATCAAGATATCGCCGGTTTTGCATATCAAACGCACTGTGGAGTGGTGAAAACACCAGATAACGTGTTTCTCGCATTAAATAGCACGAAAAGAGCGTTCTCGAAGATCCTGCATACTTGTGACAGAAGTCTCTCCAAGATTATCGTAGAAAATGCATATCTCAGCTTGAAACCCGACGAAAACCGAGTTATCTCCGGTTCTGCACACCAAACGTACCGTGGAGTGGTGAAAACACCAGAAAACGTGTTTCGCGCATTAAGTAGCTCGAAAAGAGCGTTCTCGAAGATTCTGCATACTTCTGACAGAAGTCTCACCAACATTATCGTAGAAAATGCATATCTCAGCTGGAAACACCACGAAAATCAAGATATCGCCGGTTCTGCATATCAAACGCACTGTGGAGTGGTGAAAACACCAGATAACGTGTTTCTCGCATTAAGTAGCTCGAAAAGAGCGATCAAGATGATTCTGCATACTTCTGACAAAAGACCCACCAAGATTATCGCAGAAAATGCATATCTCAGTTGGAAACACCACGAAAATCAAGATATCGCCTGTTCTGCAGATCAAACGCACTGTGGAGTGGTGAAAACAACCAGAGAACGTGTTTCTCGCATTAAATAGCTCGAAAAGAGCGATCTCGATGATTCAGCATACTTCGGACAGAAGTCTCACCAAGATTATCGTAAAAAATGCATATCTCAGCTTGAAACCCCATGAAATCCAAGATATCGCTGGTACTGCATATCAAACGCAGTGTGGAGTGGTCAATACACCAGATAACGTGTTTCTCGCATTATATAGCTCGAAACGAACGATCTAGATTATTCTGCATACTTCTGGCAGAAGTCTCACCAAGATTATCGTATAAAATGCATATCTCAGCTTGAAACCCGACGAAAACCGAGTTATCTCCGGTTCTGCACACCAAACGTACCATGGACTGGTGAAAACACCAGAAAACGTGTTTCGCGCATTAAGTAGCTCGAAAAGAGCGTTCTCGAAGATTCTGCATACTTCTGACAGAAGTCTCACCAGGGTTATCGTAGAAAATGGATATCTCAGCCTAAAACCCGACCGAAACCAAGATATCTCCGGTTCTGCATTTCAAACGTACTGTGGAGTGGTGAAAACACCAGAAAACCTGTTTCGTGCATTAAGTAGCTCGAAAAGAGCGATCAAGATGATTCTGCATTCTTCTAACAGAAGTCTCACCAAGATTATCGCAGAAAATGCATATCTCTGCTTGAAACCCCACGAAAACCAAGATATCTACTGTTCTGCATATCCAACGAACTGTCGAGTGGTGAAAACCCCAGAAAACGTGTTTCGTGCATTAAGTAGCTCGAAACGAGCGATCTCGATGATTCTGCACACTTCGGCCAGAAGTCTCAACAAGATTATCGCAGAAAATGCATATCTCAGCTTGAAACCCCCGAAGACCAAGATATCTCCGGTTCTGCATATCCAACGAACTGTGGAGTGGTGAAAACCCCAGAAAACGAGTTTCTCGCATTAAATATCTCGAAAAGAGCGCTCTCGATGTTTCTGCATACTTCGGACAGATGTTTCACCAAGATTATCGTAGAAAATGCATATCTCAGCTTGAAACCCGACCGAAACCAAGATATCTCCGGTTCTGCATGTCAAACGTACTGTGGAGTGGTGAAAACTCCAGAAAACGTGTTTCGTGCATTAAGTAGCTCGAAAAGAGCGATCTAGATGATTCTGCACACTTCGGCCAGAAGTCTCAACAAGATTATCGCAGAAAATGCATATCTCAGCTTGAAACCCCACGAAAACCAAGATATCTCCGGTTCTGCATATCCAACGAACTGTGGAGTGGTGAAAACCCCAGAAAACGAGTTTCTCGCATTAAATAGCTCGAAAAGAGCGCTCTCGATGTTTCTGCATACTTCGGACAGATGTTTCACCAAGATTATCGTAGAAAATGCATATCTCAGCTTGAAACCCGACCGAAACCAAGATATCTCCGGTTCTGCATGTCAAACGTACTGTGGAGTGGTGAAAACTCCAGAAAACGTGTTTCGTGCATTAAGTAGCTCGAAAAGAGCGATCTAGGTGATTCTGCATACTTCTAACAGAAGTCTCACCAAGATTATCGCAGAAAATGCATATCTCTGCTTGAAACCCCACGAAAACCAAGATATCTACTGTTCTGCATATCAAACGCACTGTGGAGTGGTGAAAACACCAGATAACGTGTTTCTCGCACTAACTAGCTCGAAAAGAGCGATCTCGATGATTCAGCATCCTTCGGACAGAAGTCTCACCAAGATTATCGCAGAAAATGCATATCTCAGCTTGAAACCCCACGAAAACCAAGATATCGCCGGTTCTGCATATCAAACGCACTGTGGTGTGGTGATAACACCAGATAACGTGTTTCTCGCATTAAATGGCTCGAAACGAGCGATCTCGATGCTTCTGCATACTTCTAACAGAAGTCTCACCAAGATTATCGCAGAAAATGCATATCTCTGCTTGAAACCCCACGAAAACCAAGATATCTACTGTTCTGCATATCCAACGAAATGTCGAGTGGTGAAAACCCCAGAAAACGTGTTTCTAGCAGTAAATAGCTCGAAAAGAGCGCTCTCGACCTTTCTGCATACTTCGGACAGAAGTCTCAACAAGATTATCGCAGAAAATGGATATCTCAGCTTGAAACCCCACGAAAACCAAGATATGTACTGTTCTGCATATCGAACGCACTGTGGAGTGGTGAAAACACCAGATAACGTGTTTCTCGCACTAACTAGCTCGAAACGAGCGATCTCGATGATTCTGCACACTTCGGCCAGAAGTCTCAACAAGATTATCGCAGAAAATGCATATCTCAGCTTGAAACCCCACGAAAACCAAGATATGTACTGTTCTGCATATCAAACGCACTGTGGAGTGGTGAAAACACCAGATAACGTGTTTCTCGCACTAACTAGCTCGAAACGAGCGATCTCGATGATTCTGCATACTTCGGCCAGAAGTCTCAACAAGATTATCGCAGAAAATGCATATCTCAGCTTGAACCCCACGAAAATCAAGATATGTACTGTTCTGGATATCAAACGCACTGTGGAGTGGTGAAAACACCAGATAACGTGTTTCTCGCACTAACTAGCTCGAAAAGAGCGATCTCGATGATTCAGCATACTTCGGACAAAAGTCTCACCAAGATTATCGCAGAAAATGCATATCTCAGCTTGAAACCTCACGAAAACCGAGTTATCTCCGGTTCTGCACATCAAACGTACCGTGGAGTGGTGAAAACCCCAGAAAACGTGTTTCTAGCAGTAAATAGCTCGAAAAGAGCGCTCTCGAACTTTCTGCATACTTCGGACAGAAGTCTCAACAAGATTATCGCAGAAAATGCATATCTCAGCTTGAAACCCCACGAAAACCAAGATATGTACTGTTCTGCATATCGAACGCACTGTGGAGTGGCGAAAACACCAGATAACGTGTTTCTCGCACTAACTAGCTCGAAAAGAGCGATATCGATGATTCAGCATCCTTCGGACAGAAGTCTCACCAAGATTATCGCAGAAAATGCATATCTCAGCTTGAAACCTCACGAAAACCGAGTTATCTCCGGTTCTGCACATCAAACGCACTGTGGAGTGGTGAAAACACCAGATAACGTGTTTCTCGCATTAAATAGCTCGAAACGAGCGATCTCGATGCTTCTGCATACTTCGGACAGAAGTCTCACCAAAATTATCGTAAAAAATGCATATCTCAGCTTGAAACCCCACGAAAACCAAGATATCGCTGGTTCTGCATATCAAACGCACTGTGGAGTGGTGAAAACACCGCATAATGTTTTTCTCGCAATAACTAGCTCGAAACGAGCGATCTCGATGCTTCTGCATCCTTCTAACAGAAGTCTCACCAAGATTATCGCAGAAAATGCATATCTCAGCTTGAAACCCCACAAAAACCGAGATATCGCCGGTTCTGCATTTCAAACGCACTGTGGAGTGGTGAAAACACCAGATAACGTGTTTCTCGCATTAAGTAGCTCGAAACGAGCGTTCTCGATGATTCTGCATACGTCTCATAGATGAAACACCAAGATTATCGCAGAAAATGCATATATCAGCTGGAAACCCCATGAAAACCAAGTTATCGGCGGATCAACATATCAAACGCACTGTGGAGTGGTCAAAACACCAGAAAACTTGTTTTTTCGCATTAAATAGCTCGAAAAGAGCGATCTAGATGATTCTGGATACTTCTGACTGAAGTCTCACCAAGATTATCGCAGAAAATGCATATCTCAGCTCGAAACCTCACGAAAATCAAGATGTTGCCGGTTCTGCATATCAAACGCACTGTGGAGTGGTGAAAACAACCAGAGAACGTGTCTCTCGCATTAAATAGCTCGAATAGAGCGATCTCGATGATTCTGCATACTTCGGACAGAAGTCTCACCAAGATTATCGTAAAAAATGCATATATCAGCTTGAAACCCCACGAAAACCAAGATATCGCTGGTACTGCATATCAAACGCACTGTGGAGTGGTGAAAACACCAGATAACGTGTTTCTCGCATTAAATAGCTCGAAAAGAGCGTTCTAGAAGATCCTGCATACTTGTGACAGAAGTCTCTCCAAGATTATCGTAGAAAATGCATATCTCAGCTTGAAACCCGACGAAAACCGAGTTATCTCCGGTTCTGCACACCAAACGTACCGTGGAGTGGTGAAAACACCAGAAAACGTGTTTCGCGCATTAAGTAGCTCGAAAAGAGCGTTCTCGAAGATTCTGCATACTTCTGACAGAAGTCTCACCAACATCATCGTAGAAAATGCATATCTCAGCTGGAAACACCACGAAAATCAAGATATCGCCGGTTCTGCATATCAAACGCACTGTGGGGTGGTGAAAACACCAGATAACGTGTTTCTCGCATTAAATAGCACGAAAAGAGCGTTCTCGAAGATCCTGCATACTTGTGACAGAAGTCTCTCCAAGATTATCGCAGAAAATGCATATCTCAGCTTGAAACCTCACGAAAACCGAGTTATCTCCGGTTCTGCACATCAAACGTACCGTGGAGTGGTGAAAACCCCAGAAAACGTGTTTCTAGCAGTAAATAGCTCGAAAAGAGCGCTCTCGACCTTTCTGCATACTTCGGACAGAAGTCTCAACAAGATTATCGCAGAAAATGCATATCTCAGCTTGAAACCCCACGAAAACCAAGATATGTACTGTTCTGCATATCGAACGCACTGTGGAGTGGCGAAAACACCAGATAACGTGTTTCTCGCACTAACTAGCTCGAAAAGAGCGATATCGATGATTCAGCATCCTTCGGACAGAAGTCTCACCAAGATTATCGCAGAAAATGCATATCTCATCTTGAAACCCCACGAAAACCAAGATATCGCCGGTTCTGCATATCAAACGCACTGTGGTGTGGTGATAACACCAGATAACGTGTTTCTCGCATTAAATGGCTCGAAACGAGCGATCTCGATGCTTCTGCATACTTCTAACAGAAGTCTCACCAAGATTATCGCAGAAAATGCATATCTCTGCTTGAAACCCCACGAAAACCAAGATATCTACTGTTCTGCATATCCAACGAAATGTCGAGTGGTGAAAACCCCAGAAAACGTGTTTCTAGCAGTAAATAGCTCGAAAAGAGCGCTCTCGACCTTTCTGCATACTTCGGACAGAAGTCTCAACAAGATTATCGCAGAAAATGGATATCTCAGCTTGAAACCCCACGAAAACCAAGATATGTACTGTTCTGCATATCGAACGCACTGTGGAGTGGTGAAAACACCAGATAACGTGTTTCTCGCACTAACTAGCTCGAAACGAGCGATCTCGATGATTCTGCACACTTCGGCCAGAAGTCTCAACAAGATTATCGCAGAAAATGCATATCTCAGCTTGAAACCCCACGAAAACCAAGATATGTACTGTTCTGCATATCAAACGCACTGTGGAGTGGTGAAAACACCAGATAACGTGTTTCTCGCACTAACTAGCTCGAAACGAGCGATCTCGATGATTCTGCATACTTCGGCCAGAAGTCTCAACAAGATTATCGCAGAAAATGCATATCTCAGCTTGAACCCCACGAAAATCAAGATATGTACTGTTCTGCATATCAAACGCACTGTGGAGTGGTGAAATCACCAGATAACGTGTTTCTCGCACTAACTAGCTCGAAAAGAGCGATCTCGATGATTCAGCATACTTCGGACAAAAGTCTCACCAAGATTATCGCAGAAAATGCATATCTCAGCTTGAAACCTCACGAAAACCGAGTTATCGCCGGTTCTGCATATCAAACGCACTGTGGTGTGGTGATAACACCAGATAACGTGTTTCTCGCATTAAATGGCTCGAAACGAGCGATCTCGATGCTTCTGCATACTTCTAACAGAAGTCTCACCAAGATTATCGCAGAAAATGCATATCTCTGCTTGAAACCCCACGAAAACCAAGATATCTACTGTTCTGCATATCCAACGAAATGTCGAGTGGTGAAAACCCCAGAAAACGTGTTTCTAGCAGTAAATAGCTCGAAAAGAGCGCTCTCGACCTTTCTGCATACTTCGGACAGAAGTCTCAACAAGATTATCGCAGAAAATGGATATCTCAGCTTGAAACCCCACGAAAACCAAGATATGTACTGTTCTGCATATCGAACGCACTGTGGAGTGGTGCAAACACCAGATAACGTGTTTCTCGCACTAACTAGCTCGAAAAGAGCGATATCGATGATTCAGCATACTTCGGACAGAAGTCTCACCAAGATTATCGCAGAAAATGCATATCTCAGCTTGAAACCCGACCGAAACCAAGATATCTCCGGTTCTGCATGTCAAACTTACTGTGGAGTGGTGAAAACTCCAGAAAACGTGTTTCGTGCATTAAGTAGCACGAAAAGAGCGATCTAGATGATTCTGCATACTTCTGACAAAAGACCCACCAAGATTATCGCACAAAATGCATATCTCAGCTGGAAACACCACGAAAATCAAGATATCGCCTGTTCTGCATATCAAACGCACTGTGGAGTGGTGAAAACACCAGATAACGTGTTTCTCGCATTAAATAGCTCGAAAAGTGCGATCTCGATGATGCTGCATACTTCTAACAGAAGTCTCACCAAGATTATCGCAGAAAATGCATATCTCTGCTTGAAACCCCACGAAAACCAAGATATCTACTGTTCTGCATATCCAACGAACTGTGGAGTGGAGAAAACCCCACAAAACGTGTTTCTCGCACTAACTAGCTCGAAAAGAGCGATCTCGATGATTCAGCATACTTCGGACAGAAGTCTCACCAAGATTATCGCAGAAAATGCATATCTCAGCTTGAAACCACACGAAAACCAAGATGTCGCCGGTTCTGCATATCAAACGCACTGTGGAGTGGTGAAAACACCAGATAACGTGTTTCTCGCATTAAATAGCTCGAAAAGTGCGATCTCGATGATTCTGCATACTTCTAACAGAAGTCTCACGAAGATTATCGCAGAAAATGCATATCTCAGCTTGAAACCACACGAAAACCAAGGTGTCGCCGGTTTTGCATATCAAACGCACTGTGGAGTGGTGAAAACACCAGATAACGTGTTTCTCGCATTAAATAGCTCGAAACGAGCGATCTCGATGCTTCTGCATACTTCGGACAGAAGTCTCACCAAAATTATCGTAAAAAATGCATATCTCAGCTTGAAACCCCACGAAAACCAAGATATCGCTGGTTCTGCATATCAAACGCACTGTGGAGTGGTGAAAACACCGCATAATGTTTTTCTCGCAATAACTAGCTCGAAACGAGCGATCTCGATGCTTCTGCATCCTTCTAACAGAAGTCTCACCAAGATTATCGCAGAAAATGCATATCTCAGCTTGAAACCCCACAAAAACCGAGATATCGCCGGTTCTGCATATCAAACGCACTGTGGAGTGGTGAAAACACCAGATAACGTGTTTCTCGCATTAAGTAGCTCGAAACGAGCGTTCTCGATGATTCTGCATACGTCTCATAGATGAAACACCAAGATTATCGCAGAAAATGCATATATCAGCTGGAAACCCCATGAAAACCAAGTTATCGGCGGATCAACATATCAAACGCACTGTGGAGTGGTCAAAACACCAGAAAACTTGTTTTTTCGCATTAAATAGCTCGAAAAGAGCGATCTAGATGATTCTGGATACTTCTGACTGAAGTCTCACCAAGATTATCGCAGAAAATGCATATCTCAGCTCGAAACCTCACGAAAATCAAGATGTTGCCGGTTCTGCATATCAAACGCACTGTGGAGTGGTGAAAACAACCAGAGAACGTGTCTCTCGCATTAAATAGCTCGAATAGAGCGATCTCGATGATTCTGCATACTTCGGACGGAAGTCTCACCAAGATTATCGTAAAAAATGCATATATCAGCTTGAAACCCCACGAAAACCAAGATATCGCTGGTACTGCATATCAAACGCACTGTGGAGTGGTGAAAACACCAGATAACGTGTTTCTCGCATTAAATATCTCGAAAAGAGCGTTCTAGAAGATCCTGCATACTTGTGACAGAAGTCTCTCCAAGATTATCGTAGAAAATGCATATCTCAGCTTGAAACCCGACGAAAACCGAGTTATCTCCGGTTCTGCACACCAAACGTACCGTGGAGTGGTGAAAACACCAGAAAACGTGTTTCGCGCATTAAGTAGCTCGAAAAGAGCGTTCTCGAAGATTCTGCATACTTCTGACAGAAGTCTCACCAACATTATCGTAGAAAATGCATATCTCAGCTGGAAACACCACGAAAATCAAGATATCGCCGGTTCTGCATATCAAACGCACTGTGGGGTGGTGAAAACACCAGATAACGTGTTTCTCGCATTAAATAGCACGAAAAGAGCGTTCTCGAAGATCCTGCATACTTGTGACAGAAGTCTCTCCAAGATTATCGTAGAAAATGCATATCTCAGCTTGAAACCCGACGAAAACCGAGTTATCTCCGGTTCTGCACACCAAACGTACCGTGGAGTGGTGAAAACACCAGAAAACGTGTTTCGCGCATTAAGTAGCTCGAAAAGAGCGTTCTCGAAGATTCTGCATACTTCTGACAGAAGGTTCACCAACATTATCGTAGAAAATGCATATCTCAACTGGAAACACCACGAAAATCAAGATATCGCCGGTTCTGCATATCAAACGCACTGTGGAGTGGTGAAAACACCAGATAACGTGTTTCTCGCATTAAGTAGCTCGAAAAGAGCGATCAAGATGATTCTGCATACTTCTGACAAAAGACCCACCAAGATTATCGCACAAAATGCATATCTCAGCTGGAAACACCACGAAAATCAAGATATCGCCTGTTCTGCATATCAAACGCACTGTGGAGTGGTGAAAACACCAGATAACGTGTTTCTCGCATTAAATAGCTCGAAAAGAGCGTTCTCGAAGATCCTGCATACTTCTGACAGAAGTCTCACCAAGATTATCGTAGAAAATGCATATCTCAGCTTGAAACCTGACGAAAACCGAGTTATCTCCGGTTCTGCACATCAAACGTACCGTAGAGTGGGGAAAACACCAGATAACGTGTTTCTCGCATTAAATAGCTCGAAAAGAGCGTTCTCGAAGATTCTGCATACTTCTGACAGAAGTCTCACCAACATTATCGTAGAAAATGCATATCTCAGCTCGAAACCTCACGAAAATCAAGATGTTGCCGGTTCTGCATATCAAACGCACTGTGGAGTGGTCAAAACACCAGAAAACTTGTTTTTTCGCATTAAATAGCTCGAAAAGAGCGATCTAGATGATTCTGGATACTTCTGACTGAAGTCTCACCAATATTATCGCAGAAAATGCATATCTCAGCTCGAAACCTCACGAAAATCGAGATGTTGCCGGTTCTGCATATCAAACGCACTGTGGAGTGGTGAAAACAACCAGAGAACGTGTTTCTCGCATTAAATAGCTCGAATAGAGCGATCTCGATGATTCTGCATACTTCGGACAGAAGTCTCACCAAGATTATCGTAAAAAATGCATATCTCAGCTTGAAACCCCACGAAAACCAAGATATCGCTGGTACTGCATATCAAACGCACTGTGGAGTGGTGAAAACACCAGATAACGTGTTTCTCGCATTAAATAGCTCGAAAAGAGCGTTCTCGAAGATCCTGCATACTTGTGACAGAAGTCTCTCCAAGATTATCGTAGAAAATGCATATCTCAGCTTGAAACCCGACGAAAACCGAGTTATCTCCGGTTCTGCACACCAAACGTACCGTGGAGTGGTGAAAACACCTGAAAACGTGTTCCGCGCATTAAGTAGCTCGAAAAGAGCGTTCTCGAAGATTCTGCATACTTCTGACAGAAGTCTCACCAACATTATCGTAGAAAATGCATATCTCAGCTGGAAACACCACGAAAATCAAGATATCGCCGGTTCTGCATGTCAAACGTACTGTGGAGTGGTGAAAACACCAGAAAACGTGTTTCTTGCATTAAGTAGCTCGAAAAGAGCGATCAAGATGATTCTGCTTACTTCTGACAAAAGACCCACCAAGATTATCGCAGAAAATGCATATCTCAGCTGGTAACACCACGAAAATCAAGATATCGCCGGTTCTGCATATCAGACGCACTGTGGAGTGCTGAAAACACCAGAAAACGTGTTTCTCGCATTAACTAGCTCGAAAAGAGCGTTCTCGATTATTCTGCATACTTCTCAAAGATGAAACACCAAGATTATCGCAGAAAATGCATATTTCAGCTGGAAATCCCACGAAAACCAAGTTATCGGCGGCTCTACATATCAAACGCACTGTGGAGTGGTCAAAACACCAGATAACGTGTTTCTCGCATTAAGTAGCTCGAAAAGAGCGTTCTCGAAGATTCTGCATACTTCTGACAGAGGTCTCACCAATACTATCGTAGAAAATGCATATCTCAGCTTGAAACTCGACCGAAACCAAGATATCTCCGGTTCTGCATGTCAAACGTACACTGGAGTGGTGAATACACCAGAAAACGTGTTTCTCGCATTAAATAGCTCGAAAAGAGCGATCTAGATGATTCTGCATACTTCTGACAGAAGACTCACCAAGATTATCGCAGAAAATGCATATCTCAGCTGGAAACCCTACGAAAACCAAGATATCGCCGGTTCTCCATAACAGACGCACTGTGGAGTGGTGAAAACACCAGAAAACGTGTTTCTCGCATTAACTAGCTAGAAAAGAGCGTTCTCGATGATTCTGCATACTTCTCATAGATGAAACACCAAGATTATCGCAGAAAATGCATATTTCAGCTGGAAACCCCACGAAAACCAAGTTATCGGCGGCTCTACATATCAAACGCACTGTGGAGTGGTCAAAACACCAGATAACGTGTTTCTCGCATTAAATAACTCGAAAAGAGCGATATCGATGATTATGCATACTTCTGACAGAAGACTCACCAAGATTATCGCAGAAAATGCATATTTCAGCTGGAAACCCCACGAAAACCAAGTTATCGGCGGCTCTACATATCAAACGCACTGTGGAGTGTTCAATACACCAGATAACGTGTTTCTCGCATTAAATAGCTCGAAAAGAGCGATATCTATAATTCTGCATACTTCGGACAGAAGTCTCACCAATATTATCGCAGAAAATGCATATCTCAGCTTGAAACCTCACGAAAATCAAGATGACGCCGGTTCTGCATATCAAACGCACTGTGGAGTGGTGAAAACAACCAGATAACGTGTTTCTCGCATTAAATAGCTCGAAACGAGCGATCTAGGTGATTCTGCATACTTCTGACTGAAGTCTCACCAATATTATCGCAGAAAATGCATATCTCAGCTTGAAACCCGACGAAAACCAAGATATCGTCGGTTCTGCATATCAGACGCACTGTGGAATGTTGAAAACACCAGAAAACGTGTTTCTCGCATTAACTATCTCGAAAAGAGCGTTCTCGATGATTCTGCATACTTCTCATAGATGAAGCACCAAGATTATCGCAGAAAATGCATATTTCAGCTGGAAACCCCACGAAAACCAAGTTATCGGCGGCTCTACATATCAAACGCACTGTGGAGTGGTCAAAACTCCAGATAACGTGTATCTCGCATTAAATAGCTCGAAAAGAGCGATATCTATAATTCTGCATACTTCGGACAGAAGTCTCACCAATATTATCGCAGAAAATGCATATCTCAGCTTGAAACCTCACGAAAATCAAGATGACGCCGGTTCTGCATATCAAACGCACTGTGGAGTGGTGAAAACAACCAGATAACGTGTTTCTCGCATTAAATAGCTCGAAACGAGCGATTTAGGTGATTCTGCATACTTCTGACTGAAGTCCCACCAATATTATCGCAGAAAATGCATATCTCAGCTTGAAACCCGACGAAAACCAAGATATCGTCGGTTCTGCATATCAGACGCACTGTGGAGTGGTTAAAACACCAGAAAACGTGTTTTTCGCGTTAACTAGCTCGAAAAGAGCGTTCTCGATGATTCTGCATACTTCTCATAGATGAAACACCAAGATTATCGCAGAAAATGCATATTTCAGCTGGAAACCCCACGAAAACCAAGTTATCGGCGGCTCTACATATCAAACGCACTGTGGAGTGGTCAAAACACCAGATAACGTGTTTCTCGCATTAACTATCTCGAAAAGAGCGTTCTCGATGATACTGCATACCTTGGACAGATGTTTCGCCAAGCTTATCGTAGAAAATGCATACCTCAGCTTGAAACCCGACGAAAACCAAAATATCTCCGGTTCTGCATATCCAACGCATTGTGGAGTGGTGAAAACACCAGATAACGTGTTTCTCGCATTAAGTAGCTCGAAACTAGCGATCTCGATGATTCTGCATACTTCGGACAGAAGCCTCAAAAAGATTATCGCAGAAAATGCATATCTCAGCTTGAAACCTCACGAAAATCAAGATGACGCCGGTTCTGCATATCAAACGCACTGTGGAGTGGTGAAAACAACCAGATAACGTGTTTCTCGCATTAAATAGCTCGAAACGAGCGATCTAGGTGATTCTGCATACTTCTGACTGAAGTCTCACCAATATTTTCGCAGAAAATGCATATCTCAGCTTGAAACCCGACGTAAAAACCAAAATATCTCCGGTTCTGCATATCCAACGCACTGTGGAGTGGTGAAAACACCAGATAACGTGTTTCTCGCATTAAGTAGCTCGAAACTAGCGATCTCGATGATTCTGCATACTTCGGACAGAAGGCTCAACAAGATTATCGTAAAAAATGCATATCTCAGCTAGAAAACCCCACGAAAGCCAAGATATCGCTGGTTCTGCATGTCAAACGCACTGTGGAGTGGTGAAAACACCGGATAAGGTTTTTCTCGCATTAACTAGCTCGAAAAGAGCGATATCGATGATTCTGCATACTTCTGACTGAAGTCTCACCAATATTATCGCAGAAAATGCATATCTCAGCTTGAAACCCGACGAAAACCAAGATGTCGACGGTTCTGCATATCAAACGCACTGTGGGGTGGTGAAAACACCAGAAAACCTGTTAATCGCATTAAATAGCTCGAAAAGAGCGATCTAGATGATTCTGCATACTTCTGACAGAAGACACACCAAGATTATCGCAGAAGGTGCATATCTCAGCTTGTAACCTCACGAAAACCAAGATATCACCGGTTCTGCACATCAAACGTACTGTGGAGTGGTGAAAACACCAGAATACGTGTTTCTCGCATTAAATAGCTCGAAAAGAGCGATCTAGATGATTCTGCATACTTCTGACAGAAGACTCACCAAATTATCGCAGAAAATGCATATCTCAGCTGGAAACCCTACGAAAACCAAGATATCGCCGGTTCTACATAACAGACGCACTGTGGAGTGGTTAAAACACCAGAAAACGTGTTTTTCGCATTAACTATCTCGAAAAGAGCGTTCTCGATGATACTGCATACTTTGGACAGATGTTTCGCCAAGCTTATCGTAGAAAATGCATACCTCAGCTTGAAACCCGACGAAAACCAAAATATCTCCGGTTCTGCATATCCAACGCACTGTGGAGTGGTGAAAACACCAGAAAACGTGTTTCTCGCATTAAGTAGCTCGAAAATAGCGCTCTCGATGTTTCTGCATACTTTGGACAGATGTTTCGCCAAGCTTATCGTAGAAAATGCATACCTCAGCTTGAAACCCGACGAAAACCAAAATATCTCCGGTTCTGCATATCCAACGCACTGTGGAGTGGTGAAAACACCAGATAACGTGTTTCTCGCATTAACTCTCTCGAAAAGAGCGTTCTCGATGATACTGCATACTTTGGACAGATGTTTCGCCAAGCTTATCGTAGAAAATGCATACCTCAGCTTGAAACCCGACGAAAACCAAAATATCTCCGGTTCTGCATATCCAACGCACTGTGGAGTGGTGAAAACACCAGAAAACGTGTTTCTCGCATTAAGTAGCTCGAAAATAGCGCTCTCGATGTTTCTGCATACTTTGGACAGATGTTTCGCCAAGCTTATCGTAGAAAATGCATACCTCAGCTTGAAACCCGACGAAAACCAAAATATCTCCGGTTCTGCATATCCAACGCACTGTGGAGTGGTGAAAACACCAGATAACGTGTTTCTCGCATTAAGTAGCTCGAAACTAGCGATCTCGATGATTCTGCATACTTCGGACAGAAGCCTCAAAAAGATTATCGCAGAAAATGCATATCTCAGCTTGAAACCTCACGAAAATCAAGATGACGCCGGTTCTGCATATCAAACGCACTGTGGAGTGGTGAAAACAACCAGATAACGTGTTTCTCGCATTAAATAGCTCGAAACGAGCGATCTAGGTGATTCTGCATACTTCTGACTGAAGTCTCACCAATATTTTCGCAGAAAATGCATATCTCAGCTTGAAACCCGACGTAAAAACCAAAATATCTCCGGTTCTGCATATCCAACGCACTGTGGAGTGGTGAAAACACCAGATAACGTGTTTCTCGCATTAAGTAGCTCGAAACTAGCGATCTCGATGATTCTGCATACTTCGGACAGAAGGCTCAACAAGATTATCGTAAAAAATGCATATCTCAGCTAGAAAACCCCACGAAAGCCAAGATATCGCTGGTTCTGCATGTCAAACGCACTGTGGTGTGGTGAAAACACCGGATAAGGTTTTTCTCGCATTAACTAGCTCGAAAAGAGCGATCTCGATGTTTCAGCATACTGCGGACCGAAGTCTCACCAAGATTATAGCAGAAAATGCATATCTCAGCTTGAAACCCCACGAAAACCAAGATATCGCCGGTTCTGCATATCATACGCACTGTGGAGTGGTGAAAACACCAGACAACGTGTTTCTCGCATTAAATAGCTCGAAACGAACGATCTAGATTATTCTGCATACTTCTGACAGAAGTCTCACCAAGATTATCGTAAAAAATGCATATCTCAGCTTGAAACCCGACGAAAACCGAGTTATCTCCGGTTCTGCACACCAAACGTACCTTGGACTGGTGAAAACACCAGAAAACGTGTTTCGCGCATTAAGTAGCTCGAAAAGAGCGTTCTCGAAGATTCTGCATACTTCTGACAGAAGTCTCACCAGGGTTATCGTAGAAAATGCATATCTCAGCCAAAAACCCGACCGAAACCAAGATATCTCCGGTTCTGCATTTCAAACGTACTGTGGAGTGGTGAAAACACCAGAAAACCTGTTTCGTGCATTCAGTAGCTCGAAAAGAGCGATCAAGATGATTCTGCATCCTTCTGACAAAAGACACACCAAGATTATCGCAGAAAATGCATATCTCAGTTGGAAACACCACGAAAATCAGGATATAGCCTGTTCTGCATATCAAACGCACTGCGGAGTGGTGAAAACAACCAGAGAACGTGTTTCACGCATTAAATTGCTCGCAAAGAGCGCTCTCGATGTTTCTGCATACTTCGGACAGATGTTTCACCAAGATTATCGTAGAAAATGCATATCTCAGCTTGAAACCCGACGAAAACCAAAATATCGCCGGTTCTGCATATCAAACCAACTGTGGAGTGGTGAAAACACCAGATAACGTGTTTCTCGCATTAAATAGCTCGAAAAGTGCGATCTCGATGATTCTGCATACTTCAAACAGAAGTCTCACCAAGATTATCGCAGAAAATGCATATCTCTGCTTGAAACCCCACGAAAACCAAGATATCTACTGTTCTGCATATCCAACGAACTGTGGAGTGGTGAAAACCCCAGAAAACGTGTTTCTAGCATTAAATAGCTCGAAAAGAGCGCTCTCGACATTTCTGCATACTTCGGACAGAAGTCTCCACAAGATTATCGCAGAAAATGCATATCTCAGCTTGAAACCCCACGAAAACCAAGATATGTACTGTTCTGCATATCAAACGCACTGTGGAGTGTTGAAAACACCAGTTAACGTGTTTCTCGCACTAACTAGCTCGAAACGAGCGATCTCGATGATTCTGCATACTTCGGACAGAAGTCTCAACAAGATTATCGCAGAAAATGCATATCTCAGCTTGAAACCCCACGAAAACCAAGATATGTACTGTTCTGCATATCAAACGCACTGTGGAGTGGTGAAAACACCAGATAACGTGTTTCTCGCATTAAATAGCTCGAAAAGAGCGATCAAGATGATTCTGCATACTTCTGACAGAAGACTCACCAATATTATCGCAGAAAATGCATATCTCAGCCTTAAACCCGACCGAAACCAAGATATCTCCGGTTCTGCATGTCAAACGTACTGTGGAGTGGTGAAAACACCAGAAAACGTGTTTCTCGCACTAACTAGCTCGAAAAGAGCGTTCTCGAAGATTCTGCATACTTCTGACAGAAGTCTCACCAGGGTTATCGTAGAAAATGCATATCTCAGCCTTAAACCCGACCGAAACCAAGATATCTCCGGTTCTGCATGTCAAACGTACTGTGGAGTGGTGAAAACACCAGAAAACGTGTTTCTTGCATTAAGTAGCTCGAAAAGAGCGATCAAGATGATTCTGCATACTTCTGACAAAAGACCCACCAAGATTATCGCAGAAAATGCATATCTCAGCTGGTAACACCACGAAAATCAAGATATCGCCGGTTCTGCATATCAGACGCACTGTGGAGTGCTGAAAACACCAGAAAACGTGTTTCTCGCATTAACTAGCTCGAAAAGAGCGTTCTCGATTATTCTGCATACTTCTCAAAGATGAAACACCAAGATTATCGCAGAAAATGCATATTTCAGCTGGAAACCCCACGAAAACCAAGTTATCGGCGGCTCTACATATCAAACGCACTGTGGAGTGGTCAAAACACCAGATAACGTGTTTCTCGCATTAAGTAGCTCGAAAAGAGCGTTCTCGAAGATTCTGCATACTTCTGACAGAGGTCTCACAAATACTATCGTAGAAAATGCATATCTCAGCTTGAAACTCGACCGAAACCAAGATATCTCCGGTTCTGCATGTCAAACGTACACTGGAGTGGTGAATACACCAGAAAACGTGTTTCTCGCATTAAATAGCTCGAAAAGAGCGATCAAGATGATTCTGCATACTTCTGACAGAAGACTCACCAAGATTATCGCAGAAAATGCATATCTCAGCTGGAAACACCACGAAAATCAAGATATTGCCGGTTCTGCATATCAAACGCAGTGTGGAGTGGTCAATACACCAGATAACGTGTTTCTCGCATTAAATAGCTCGAAACGAACGATCTAGATTATTCTGCATACTTCTGACTGAAGTCTCACCAAGAGTATCGCAGAAAATGCATATCTCAGCTTGAAACCCCACGAAAACCAAGATATGTACTGTTCTGCATATCAAACGCACTGTGGAGTGTTGAAAACACCAGATAACGTGTTTCTCGCACTAACTAGCTCGAAACGAGCGATCTCGATGATTCTGCATACTTCTCATAGATGAAACACCAAGATTATCGCAGAAAATGCATATTTCAGCTGGAAACCCCACGAAAACCAAGTTATCGGCGGCTCTACATATCAAACGCACTGTGGAGTGGTCAAAACACCAGATAACGTGTTTCTCGCATTAAATAACTCGAAAAGAGCGATATCGATGATTATGCATACTTCTGACAGAAGACTCACCAAGATTATCGCACAAAATGCATATTTCAGCTGGAAACCCCACGAAAACGAAGTTATCGGCGGCTCTACATATCAAACGCACTGTGGAGTGTTCAATACACCAGATAACGTGTTTCTCGCATTAAATAGCTCGAAAAGAGCGATATCTATAATTCTGCATACTTCGGACAGAAGTCTCACCAATATTATCGCAGAAAATGCATATCTCAGCATGAAACCTCACGAAAATCAAGATGACGCCGGTTCTGCATATCAAACGCACTGTGGAGTGGTGAAAACAACCAGATAACGTGTTTCTCGCATTAAATAGCTCGAAACGAGCGATCTAGGTGATTCTGCACACTTCTGACTGAAGTCTCACCAATATTATCGCAGAAAATGCATATCTCAGCTTGAAACCCCACGAAAGCCAAGATATCGCTGGTTCTGCATATCAAACGCACTGTGGAGTGGTTAAAACACCAGAAAACGTGTTTTGCGCATTAAATAGCTCGAAAAGAGCGATATCTATAATTCTGCATACTTCGGACAGAAGTCTCACCAATATTATCGCAGAAAATGCATATCTCAGCTTGAAACCTCACGAAAATCAAGATGACGCCGGTTATGCATATCAAACGCACTGTGGAGTGGTGAAAACAACCAGATAACGTGTTTCTAGCATTAAATAGCTCGAAACGAGCGATTTAGGTGATTCTGCATACTTCCGACTGAAGTCTCACCAATATTATCGCAGAAAATGCACATCTCAGCTTGAAACCCGACGAAAACCAAGATATCGTCGGTTCTGCATATCAGACGCACTGTGGAATGTTGAAAACACCAGAAAACGTGTTTCTCGCATTAACTATCTCGAAAAGAGCGTTCTCGATGATTCTGCATACTTCTCATTGATGAAACACCAAGAGTATCGCAGAAAATGCATATTTCAACTGGATACCCCACGAAAACCAAGTTATCGGCGGCTCTACATATCAAACGCACTGTGGAGTGGTCAAAACACCAGAAAACGTGTTTCTCGCATTAAATAGCTCGAATAGAGCGATCTCGATGATTCTTCATACTTCGGACAGAAGTCTCAACAAGATTATCGTACAAAATGCATATCTCAGCTTGAAACCTCACGAAAATCAAGATGACGCCGGTTCTGCATATCAAACGTACTGTGGATTGGTGAAAACAACCAGATAACGTGTTGCTCGCATTAAATAGCTCGAAACCCGCGATCTAGGTGAATCTGCATACTTCTGACTGAAGTCTCACCAATATTATCGCAGAAAATGCATATCTCAGCTTGAAACTCGACTAAAACCAAAATATCTCCGGTTCTGCATATCCAACGCACTGCGGAGTGGTGAAAACACCAGAAAACGTGTTTCTCGCATTAAGCAGCTCGAAAAGATCGCTCTCGATGTTTCTGCATACTTTGGACAGATGTTTCGCCAAGCTTATCGTAGAAAATGCATATCTCAGCTTGAAACCCGACGAAAACCAAAATATCTCCGGTTCTGCATATCCAACGCACTGTGGAGTGGTGAAAACACCAGATAACGTGTTTCTCGCATTAAGTAGCTCTAAACTAGCGATCTCGATGATTCTGCATACTTCGGACAGAAGCCTCAAAAAGATTATCGCAGAAAATGCATATCTCAGCTTGAAACCTCACGAAAATCAAGATGACGCCGGTTCTGCATATCAAACGCACTGTGGAGTGGTGAAAACAACCAGATAACGTGTTTCTCGCATTAAATAGCTCGAAACGAGCGATCTAGGTGATTCTGCATACTTCTGACTGAAGTCTCACCAATATTTTCGCAGAAAATGCATATCTCAGCTTGAAACCCGACGTAAAAACCAAAATATCTCCGGTTCTGCATATCCAACGCACTGTGGAGTGGTGAAAACACCAGATAACGTGTTTCTCGCATTAAGTAGCTCGAAACTAGCGATCTCGATGATTCTGCATTCTTCGGACAGAAGGCTCAACAAGATTATCGTAAGAAATGCATATCTCAGCTAGAAAACCCCACGAAAGCCAAGATATCGCTGGTTCTGCATGTCAAAAGCACTGCGGAGTGGTGAAAACACCGGATAAGGTTTTTCTCGGATTAACTAGCTCGAAAAGAGCGATCTCGATGTTTCAGCATACTTCGGACCGAAGTCTCACCAAGATTATAGCAGAAAATGCATATCTCAGCTTGAAACCCCACGAAAACCAAGATATCGCCGGTTCTGCATATCTTACGCACTGTGGAGTGGTGAAAACACCAGACAACGTGTTTCTCGCATTAAATAGCTCGAAAAGAGCGATCTAGATGATTCTGCATACTTCTGACAGAAGACTCACCAAGATTATCGCAGAAAATGCATATCTCAGCTGGAAACCCTACGAAAATCAAGATATCGCCGGTTCTCCATAACAGACGCACTGTGGAGTGGTGAAAACACCAGAAAACGTGTTTCTCGCATTAACTAGCTCGAAAAGAGCGTTCTCGATGATTCTGCATACTTCTCATAGATGAAACACCAAGATTATCGCAGAAAATGCATATTTCAGCTGGAAACCCCACGAAAACCAAGTTATCGGCGGCTCTACATATCAAACGCACTGTGGAGTGGTCAAAACACCAGATAACGTGTTTCTCGCATTAAATAACTCGAAAAGAGCGATATCGATGATTATGCATACTTCTGACAGAAGACTCACCAAGATTATCGCAGAAAATGCATATTTCAGCTGGAAACCCCACGAAAACCAAGTTATCGGCGGCTCTACATATCAAACGCACTGTGGAGTGTTCAATACACCAGATAACGTGTTTCTCGCATTAAATAGCTCGAAAAGAGCGATATCTATAATTCTGCATACTTCGGACAGAAGTCTCACCAATATTATCGCAGAAAATGCATATCTCAGCTTGAAACCTCACGAAAATCAAGATGACGCCGGTTCTGCATATCAAACGCACTGTGGAGTGGTGAAAACAACCAGATAACGTGTTTCTCGCATTAAATAGCTCGAAACGAGCGATCTAGGTGATTCTGCATACTTCTGACTGAAGTCTCACCAATATTATCGCAGAAAATGCATATCTCAGCTTGAAACCCGACGAAAACCAAGATATCGTCGGTTCTGCATATCAGACGCACTGTGGAATGTTGAAAACACCAGAAAACGTGTTTCTCGCATTAACTATCTCGAAAAGAGCGTTCTCGATGATTCTGCATACTTCTCATAGATGAAGCACCAAGATTATCGCAGAAAATGCATATTTCAGCTGGAAACCCCACGAAAACCAAGTTATCGGCGGCTCTACATATCAAACGCACTGTGGAGTGGTCAAAACACCAGATAACGTGTATCTCGCATTAAATAGCTCGAAAAGAGCGATATCTATAATTCTGCATACTTCGGACAGAAGTCTCACCAATATTATCGCAGAAAATGCATATCTCAGCTTGAAACCTCACGAAAATCAAGATGACGCCGGTTCTGCATATCAAACGCACTGTGGAGTGGTGAAAACAACCAGATAACGTGTTTCTCGCATTAAATAGCTCGAAACGAGCGATTTAGGTGATTCTGCATACTTCTGACTGAAGTCCCACCAATATTATCGCAGAAAATGCATATCTCAGCTTGAAACCCGACGAAAACCAAGATATCGTCGGTTCTGCATATCAGACGCACTGTGGAGTGGTTAAAACACCAGAAAACGTGTTTTTCGCGTTAACTAGCTCGAAAAGAGCGTTCTCGATGATTCTGCATACTTCTCATAGATGAAACACCAAGATTATCGCAGAAAATGCATATTTCAGCTGGAAACCCCACGAAAACCAAGTTATCGGCGGCTCTACATATCAAACGCACTGTGGAGTGGTCAAAACACCAGATAACGTGTTTCTCGCATTAACTATCTCGAAAAGAGCGTTCTCGATGATACTGCATACTTTGGACAGATGTTTCGCCAAGCTTATCGTAGAAAATGCATACCTCAGCTTGAAACCCGACGAAAACCAAAATATCTCCGGTTCTGCATATCCAACGCACTGTGGAGTGGTGAAAACACCAGATAACGTGTTTCTCGCATTAAGTAGCTCGAAACTAGCGATCTCGATGATTCTGCATACTTCGGACAGAAGCCTCAAAAAGATTATCGCAGAAAATGCATATCTCAGCTTGAAACCTCACGAAAATCAAGATGACGCCGGTTCTGCATATCAAACGCACTGTGGAGTGGTGAAAACAACCAGATAACGTGTTTCTCGCATTAAATAGCTCGAAACGAGCGATCTAGGTGATTCTGCATACTTCTGACTGAAGTCTCACCAATATTTTCGCAGAAAATGCATATCTCAGCTTGAAACCCGACGTAAAAACCAAAATATCTCCGGTTCTGCATATCCAACGCACTGTGGAGTGGTGAAAACACCAGATAACGTGTTTCTCGCATTAAGTAGCTCGAAACTAGCGATCTCGATGATTCTGCATACTTCGGACAGAAGGCTCAACAAGATTATCGTAAAAAATGCATATCTCAGCTAGAAAACCCCACGAAAGCCAAGATATCGCTGGTTCTGCATGTCAAACGCACTGTGGAGTGGTGAAAACACCGGATAAGGTTTTTCTCGCATTAACTAGCTCGAAAAGAGCGATATCGATGATTCTGCATACTTCTGACTGAAGTCTCACCAATATTATCGCAGAAAATGCATATCTCAGCTTGAAACCCGACGAAAACCAAGATGTCGACGGTTCTGCATATCAAACGCACTGTGGGGTGGTGAAAACACCAGATAACCTGTTACTCGCATTAAATAGCTCGAAAAGAGCGATCTAGATGATTCTGCATACTTCTGACAGAAGACACACCAAGATTATCGCAGAAGGTGCATATCTCAGCTTGTATCCTCACGAAAACCAAGATATCACCGGTTCTGCATATCAAACGCACTGTGGAGTGGTGAAAACAACCAGAT
The DNA here is from genome assembly GCA_951804975.1 of Anthophora plumipes. Lineage (NCBI taxonomy): Eukaryota > Metazoa > Arthropoda > Insecta > Hymenoptera > Apidae > Anthophora > Anthophora plumipes. Next base: position 530,372 of record CATORF010000112.1, read on the forward strand.
AACGTGTTTCTCGCATTAAATAGCTCGAAACGAGCGATCTAGGTGATTCTGCATACTTCTGACTGAAGTCTCACCAATATTATCGCAGAAAATGCATATCTCAGCTTGAAACCCGACGAAAACCAAGATATCGTCGGTTCTGCATATCAGACGCACTGTGGAATGTTGAAAACACCAGAAAACGTGTTTCTCGCATTAACTATCTCGAAAAGAGCGTTCTCGATGATTCTGCATACTTCTCATAGATGAAGCACCAAGATTATCGCAGAAAATGCATATTTCAGCTGGAAACCCCACGAAAACCAAGTTATCGGCGGCTCTACATATCAAACGCACTGTGGAGTGGTCAAAACACCAGATAACATGTATCTCGCATTAAATAGCTCGAAAAGAGCGATATCTATAATTCTGCATACTTCGGACAGAAGTCTCACCAATATTATCGCAGAAAATGCATATCTCAGCTTGAAACCTCACGAAAATCAAGATGACGCCGGTTCTGCATATCAAACGCACTGTGGAGTGGTGAAAACAACCAGATAACGTGTTTCTCGCATTAAATAGCTCGAAACGAGCGATTTAGGTGATTCTGCATACTTCTGACTGAAGTCCCACCAATATTATCGCAGAAAATGCATATCTCAGCTTGAAACCCGACGAAAACCAAGATATCGTCGGTTCTGCATATCAGACGCACTGTGGAGTGGTTAAAACACCAGAAAACGTGTTTTTCGCGTTAACTAGCTCGAAAAGAGCGTTCTCGATGATTCTGCATACTTCTCATAGATGAAACACCAAGATTATCGCAAAAAATGCATATTTCAGCTGGAAACCCCACGAAAACCAAGTTATCGGCGGCTCTACATATCAAACGCACTGTGGAGTGGTTAAAACACCAGATAACGTGTTTCTCGCATTAACTATCTCGAAAAGAGCGTTCTCGATGATACTGCATACTTTGGACAGATGTTTCGCCAAGCTTATCGTAGAAAATGCATACCTCAGCTTGAAACCCGACGAAAACCAAAATATCTCCGGTTCTGCATATCCAACGCACTGTGGAGTGGTGAAAACACCAGAAAACGTGTTTCTCGCATTAAGTAGCTCGAAAAGAGCGCTCTCGATGTTTCTGCATACTTTGGACAGATGTTTCGCCAAGCTTATCGTAGAAAATGCATACCTCAGCTTGAAACCCGACGAAAACCAAAATATCTCCGGTTCTGCATATCCAACGCACTGTGGAGTGGTGAAAACACCAGATAACGTGTTTCTCGCATTAAGTAGCTCGAAACTAGCGATCTCGATGATTCTGCATACTTCGGACAGAAGCCTCAAAAAGATTATCGCAGAAAATGCATATCTCAGCTTGAAACCTCACGAAAATCAAGATGACGCCGGTTCTGCATATCAAACGCACTGTGGAGTGGTGAAAACAACCAGATAACGTGTTTCTCGCATTAAATAGCTCGAAACGAGCGATCTAGGTGATTCTGCATACTTCTGACTGAAGTCTCACCAATATTTTCGCAGAAAATGCATATCTCAGCTTGAAACCCGACGTAAAAACCAAAATATCTCCGGTTCTGCATATCCAACGCACTGTGGATTGGTGAAAACACCAGATAACGTGTTTCTCGCATTAAGTAGCTCGAAACTAGCGATCTCGATGATTCTGCATACTTCGGACAGAAGGCTCAACAAGATTATCGTAAAAAATGCATATCTCAGCTAGAAAACCCCACGAAAGCCAAGATATCGCTGGTTCTGCATGTCAAACGCACTGTGGAGTGGTGAAAACACCGGATAAGGTTTTTCTCGCATTAACTAGCTCGAAAAGAGCGATATCGATGATTCTGCGTACTTCTGACTGAAGTCTCACCAATATTATCGCAGAAAATGCATATCTCAGCTTGAAACCCGACGAAAACCAAGATGTCGACGGTTCTGCATATCAAACGCACTGTGGGGTGGTGAAAACACCAGAAAACCTGTTACTCGCATTAAATAGCTCGAAAAGAGCGATCTAGATGATTCTGCATACTTCTGACAGAAGACACACCAAGATTATCGCAGAAGGTGCATATCTCAGCTTGTAACCTCACGAAAACCAAGATATCACCGGTTCTGCACATCAAACGTACTGTGGAGTGGTGAAAACACCAGAAAACGTGTTTCTCGCATTAAATAGCTCGAAAAGAGCGATCTAGATGATTCTGCATACTTCTGACAGAAGACTCACCAAATTATCGCAGAAAATGCATATCTCAGCTGGAAACCCTACGAAAACCAAGATATCGCCGGTTCTACATAACAGACGCACTGTGGAGTGGTTAAAACACCAGAAAACGTGTTTTTCGCGTTAACTAGCTCGAAAAGAGCGTTCTCGATGATTCTGCATACTTCTCATAGATGAAGCACCAAGATTATCCCAGAAAATGCATATTTCAGCTGGAAACCCCACGAAAACCAAGTTATCGGCGGCTCTACATATCAAACGCACTGTGGAGTGGTCAAAACACCAGATAACGTGTATCTCGCATTAAATAGCTCGAAAAGAGCGATATCTATAATTCTGCATACTTCGGACAGAAGTCTCACCAATATTATCGCAGAAAATGCATATCTCAGCTTGAAACCTCACGAAAATCAAGATGACGCCGGTTCTGCATATCAAACGCACTGTGGAGTGGTGAAAACAACCAGATAACGTGTTTCTCGCATTAAATAGCTCGAAACGAGCGATTTAGGTGATTCTGCATACTTCTGACTGCAGTCTCACCAATATTATCGCAGAAAATGCATATCTCAGCTTGAAACCCGACGAAAACCAAGATATCGTCGGTTCTGCATATCAGACGCACTGTGGAATGTTGAAAACACCAGAAAACGTGTTTCTCGCATTAACTATCTCGAAAAGAGCGTTCTCGATGATACTGCATACTTTGGACAGATGTTTCGCCAAGCTTATCGTAGAAAATGCATACCTCAGCTTGAAACCCGACGAAAACCAAAATATCTCCGGTTCTGCATATCCAACGCACTGTGGAGTGGTGAAAACACCAGAAAACGTGTTTCTCGCATTAAGTAGCTCGAAAAGAGCGCTCTCGATGTTTCTGCATACTTTGGACAGATGTTTCGCCAAGCTTATCGTAGAAAATGCATACCTCAGCTTGAAACCCGACGAAAACCAAAATATCTCCGGTTCTGCATATCCAACGCACTGTGGAGTGGTGAAAACACCAGATAACGTGTTTCTCGCATTAAGTAGCTCGAAACTAGCGATCTCGATGATTCTGCATACTTCGGACAGAAGCCTCAAAAAGATTATCGCAGAAAATGCATATCTCAGCTTGAAACCTCACGAAAATCAAGATGACGCCGGTTCTGCATATCAAACGCACTGTGGAGTGGTGAAAACAACCAGATAACGTGTTTCTCGCATTAAATAGCTCGAAACGAGCGATCTAGGTGATTCTGCATACTTCTGACTGAAGTCTCACCAATATTTTCGCAGAAAATGCATATCTCAGCTTGAAACCCGACGTAAAAACCAAAATATCTCCGGTTCTGCATATCCAACGCACTGTGGAGTGGTGAAAACACCAGATAACGTGTTTCTCGCATTAAGTAGCTCGAAACTAGCGATCTCGATGATTCTGCATACTTCGGACAGAAGGCTCAACAAGATTATCGTAAAAAATGCATATCTCAGCTAGAAAACCCCACGAAAGCCAAGATATCGCTGGTTCTGCATGTCAAACGCACTGTGGAGTGGTGAAAACACCGGATAAGGTTTTTCTCGCATTAACTAGCTCGAAAAGAGCGATCTCGATGTTTCAGCATACTGCGGACCGAAGTCTCACCAAGATTATAGCAGAAAATGCATATCTCAGCTTGAAACCCCACGAAAACCAAGATATCGCCGGTTCTGCATATCATACGCACTGTGGAGTGGTGAAAACACCAGACAACGTGTTTCTCGCATTAAATAGCTCGAAACGAACGATCTAGATTATTCTGCATACTTCTGACAGAAGTCTCACCAAGATTATCGTAAAAAATGCATATCTCAGCTTGAAACCCGACGAAAACCGAGTTATCTCCGGTTCTGCACACCAAACGTACCTTGGACTGGTGAAAACACCAGAAAACGTGTTTCGCGCATTAAGTAGCTCGAAAAGAGCGTTCTCGAAGATTCTGCATACTTCTGACAGAAGTCTCACCAGGGTTATCGTAGAAAATGCATATCTCAGCCAAAAACCCGACCGAAACCAAGATATCTCCGGTTCTGCATTTCAAACGTACTGTGGAGTGGTGAAAACACCAGAAAACCTGTTTCTTGCATTAAGTAGCTCGAAAAGAGCGATCAAGATGATTCTGCATCCTTCTGACAAAAGACACACCAAGATTATCGCAGAAAATGCATATCTCAGTTGGAAACACCACGAAAATCAGGATATAGCCTGTTCTGCATATCAAACGCACTGCGGAGTGGTGAAAACAACCAGAGAACGTGTTTCTCGCATTAAATAGCTCGCAAAGAGCGCTCTCGATGTTTCTGCATACTTCGGACAGATGTTTCACCAAGATTATCGTAGAAAATGCATATCTCAGCTTGAAACCCGACGAAAACCAAAATATCGCCGGTTCTGCATATCAAACCAACTGTGGAGTGGTGAAAACACCAGATAACGTGTTTCTCGCATTAAATAGCTCGAAAAGTGCGATCTCGATGATTCTGCATACTTCAAACAGAAGTCTCACCAAGATTATCGCAGAAAATGCATATCTCTGCTTGAAACCCCACGAAAACCAAGATATCTACTGTTCTGCATATCCAACGAACTGTGGAGTGGTGAAAACCCCAGAAAACGTGTTTCTAGCATTAAATAGCTCGAAAAGAGCGCTCTCGACATTTCTGCATACTTCGGACAGAAGTCTCCACAAGATTATCGCAGAAAATGCATATCTCAGCTTGAAACCCCACGAAAACCAAGATATGTACTGTTCTGCATATCAAACGCACTGTGGAGTGTTGAAAACACCAGTTAACGTGTTTCTCGCACTAACTAGCTCGAAACGAGCGATCTCGATGATTCTGCATACTTCGGACAGAAGTCTCAACAAGATTATCGCAGAAAATGCATATCTCAGCTTGAAACCCCACGAAAACCAAGATATGTACTGTTCTGCATATCAAACGCACTGTGGAGTGGTGAAAACACCAGATAACGTGTTTCTCGCATTAAATAGCTCGAAAAGAGCGATCAAGATGATTCTGCATACTTCTGACAGAAGACTCACCAATATTATCGCAGAAAATGCATATCTCAGCCTTAAACCCGACCGAAACCAAGATATCTCCGGTTCTGCATGTCAAACGTACTGTGGAGTGGTGAAAACACCAGAAAACGTGTTTCTCGCACTAACTAGCTCGAAAAGAGCGTTCTCGAAGATTCTGCATACTTCTGACAGAAGTCTCACCAGGGTTATCGTAGAAAATGCATATCTCAGCCTTAAACCCGACCGAAACCAAGATATCTCCGGTTCTGCATGTCAAACGTACTGTGGAGTGGTGAAAACACCAGAAAACGTGTTTCTTGCATTAAGTAGCTCGAAAAGAGCGATCAAGATGATTCTGCATACTTCTGACAAAAGACCCACCAAGATTATCGCAGAAAATGCATATCTCAGCTGGTAACACCACGAAAATCAAGATATCGCCGGTTCTGCATATCAGACGCACTGTGGAGTGCTGAAAACACCAGAAAACGTGTTTCTCGCATTAACTAGCTCGAAAAGAGCGTTCTCGATTATTCTGCATACTTCTGACAGAAGACTCAGCAAATTATCGCAGAATATGCATATCTCAGCTGGAAACCCTACGAAAACCAAGATATCGCCGGTTCTACATAACAGACGCACTGTGGAGTGGTTAAAACACCAGAAAACGTGTTTTTCGCGTTAACTAGCTCGAAATGAGCGTTCTCGATGATTCTGCATACTTCTCATAGATGAAGCACCAAGATTATCGCAGAAAATGCATGTTTCAGCTGGAAACCCCACGAAAACCAAGTTATCGGCGGCTCTACTTATCAAACGCACTGTGGAGTGGTCAAAACACCAGATAACGTGTATCTCGCATTAAATAGCTCGAAAAGAGCGATATCTATAATTCTGCATACTTCGGACAGAAGTCTCACCTATATTATCGCAGAAAATGCATATCTCAGCTTGAAACCTCACGAAAATCAAGATGACGCCGGTTCTGCATATCAAACGCACTGTGGAGTGGTGAAAACAACCAGATAACGTGTTGCTCGCATTAAATAGCTCGAAACCCGCGATCTAGGTGATTCTGCATACTTCTGACTGAAGTCTCACCAATATTATCGCAGAAAATGCATATCTCAGCTTGAAACCTCACGAAAATCAAGATGACGCCGGTTCTGCACATCAAACGTACTGTGGAGTGGTGAAAACACCAGAAAACCTGTTACTCGCATTAAATAGCTCGAAAAGAGCGATCTAGATGATTCTGCATACTTCTGACAGAAGACTCACCACGATTATCGCAGAAGGTGCATATCTCAGCTTGTAACCTCACGAAAACCAAGATATCACCGGTTCTGCACATCAATCGTACTGTGGAGTGGTGAAAACACCAGAAAACGTGTTTCTCGCATTAAATAGCTCGAAATGCGCGATCTAGATGATTCTGCATACTTCTGACAGAAGACTCACCAAATTATCGCAGAAAATGCATATCTCAGCTGGAAACCCTACGAAAACCAAGATATCGCCGGTTCTACATAACAGACGCACTGTGGAGTGGTTAAAACACCAGAAAACGTGTTTTTCGCGTTAACTAGCTCGAAATGAGCGTTCTCGATGATTCTGCATACTTCTCATAGATGAAACACCGAGAGTATCGCAGAAAATGCATATTTCAACTGGATACCCCACGAAAACCAATTTATCGGCGGCTCTACATATCAAACGCACTGTGGAGTGGTCAAAACACCAGAAAACGTGTTTCTCGCATTAAATAGCTCGAATAGAGCGATCTCGATGATTCTTCATACTTCGGACAGAAGTCTCAACAAGATTATCGTACAAAATGCATATCTCAGCTTGAAACCTCACGAAAATCAAGATGACGCCGGTTCTTCATATCAAACGCACTGTGGAGTGGTGAAAACAACCAGATAACGTGTTGCTCGCATTAAATAGCTCGAAACCCGCGATCTAGGTGATTCTGCATACCTCTGACTGAAGTCTCACCAATATTATCGCAGAAAATGCATATCTCAGCTTGAAACTCGACTAAAACCAAAATATCTCCGGTTCTGCGTATCCAACGCACTGTGGAGTGGTGAAAACACCAGAAAACGTGTTTCTCGCATTAAGTAGCTCGAAAAGAGCGTTCTCGAAGATCCTGCATACTTCTGACAGAAGTCTCACCAGTGTTATCGTAGAAAATGCATATCTCAGCTTGAAACCCGACCGAAACCAAGATATCTCCGGTTCTGCATGTCAAACGTACTGTGGAGTGGTGCAAACACCAGAAAACGTGTTTCGTGCATTAAGTAGCTCGAAAAGAGCGATCTAGGTGATTCTGCATACTTCTGACTGAAGTATCACCAATATTATCGCAGAAAATGCATATCTCAGCTCGAAACCTCACGAAAATCAAGATGTTGCCGGTTCTGCATATCAAACGCACTGTGGAGTGGTGAAAACAACCAGAGAACGTTTTTCTCGCATTAAATAGCTTGAATAGAGCGATCTCGATGATTCTGCATACTTCGGACTGATGTTTCACCAAGATTATCGCAGAAAATGCATATCTCAGCTTGAAACCCGACGATAACCAAAATACCGCCGGTTCTGCATATCAAGCCAACTGTGGAGTGGTGAAAACACCAGAAAACGTGTTTCGTGCATTAAGTAGCTCGAAAAGAGCGATCTAGGTGATTCTGCATACTTCTGACTGAAGTATCACCAATATTATCGCAGAAAATGCATATCTCAGCTTGTAACCTCACGAAAATCAAGATGTTGCCGGTTCTGCATATCAAACGTACTGTGGAGTGGTGAAAACACCAGAAAACGTGTTTCTCGCATTAAATAGCTCGAAATGAGCGATCTAGATGATTCTGCATACTTCTGACAGAAGACTCACCAAATTATCGCAGAAAATGCATATCTCAGCTGGAAACCCTACGAAAACCAAGATATCGCCGGTTCTACATAACAGACGCACTGTGGAGTGGTTAAAACACCAGAAAACGTGTTTTTCGCGTTAACTAGCTCGAAATGAGCGTTCTCGATGATTCTGCATACTTCTCATAGATGAAACACCGAGAGTATCGCAGAAAATGCATATTTCAACTTGATACCCCACGAAAACCAATTTATCGGCGGCTCTACATATCAAACGCACTGTGGAGTGGTCAAAACACCAGAAAACGTGTTTCTCGCATTAAATAGCTCGAATAGAGCGATCTCGATGATTCTTCATACTTCGGACAGAAGTCTCAACAAGATTATCGTACAAAATGCATATCTCAGCTTGAAACCTCACGAAAATCAAGATGACGCCGGTTCTTCATATCAAACGCACTGTGGAGTGGTGAAAACAACCAGATAACGTGTTGCTCGCATTAAATAGCTCGAAACCCGCGATCTAGGTGATTCTGCATACCTCTGACTGAAGTCTCACCAATATTATCGCAGAAAATGCATATCTCAGCTTGAAACTCGACTAAAACCATAATATCTCCGGTTCTGCGTATCCAACGCACTGTGGAGTGGTGAAAACACCAGAAAACGTGTTTCTCGCATTAAGTAGCTCGAAAAGAGCGTTCTCGAAGATCCTGCATACTTCTGACAGAAGTCTCACCAAGATTATCGTAGAAAATGCATATCTCAGCTTGAAACCCGACGAAAACCGAGTTATCTCCGGTTCTGCACATCAAACGTACCGTGGAGTGTTGAAAACACCAGAAAACGTGTTTCGCGCATTAAGAAGCTCGAAAAGAGCGTTCTCGAAGATTCTGCATACTTCTGACAGAATTCTCACCAGTGTTATCGTAGAAAATGCATATCTCAGCTTGAAACCCGACCGAAACCAAGATATCTCCGGTTCTGCATGTCAAACGTACTGTGGAGTGGTGCAAACACCAGAAAACGTGTTTCGTGCATTAAGTAGCTCGAAAAGAGCGATCTAGGTGATTCTGCATACTTCTGACTGAAGTATCACCAATATTATCGCAGAAAATGCATATCTCAGCTCGAAACCTCACGAAAATCAAGATGTTGCCGGTTCTGCATATCAAACGCACTGTGGAGTGGTGAAAACAACCAGAGAACGTTTTTCTCGCATTAAATAGCTTGAATAGAGCGATCTCGATGATTCTGCATACTTCGGACTGATGTTTCACCAAGATTATCGTAGAAAATGCATATCTCAGCTTGAAACCCGACGATAACCAAAATACCGCCGGTTCTGCATATCAAACCAACTGTGGAGTGGTGAAAACACCAGATAACGTGTTTCTCGCATTAAATAGCTCGAAAAGCGCGATCTAGATGATTCTGCATACTTCAGACAAAAGACCCACCAAGACTATCGCAGTAAATGCATATTTCAGCTGGAAACCCCACGAAAACCAAGTTATCGGCGGCTCTACATATCAAACGCACTGTGGAGTGGTCAAAACACCAGATAACGTGTTTCTCGCATTAAATAGCTCGAAAAGAGCGATATCGATGATTCTGCATACTTCTGACTGAAGTCTCACCAATATTATCGCAGAAAATGCATATCTCTGCTTGAAACCCGATGAAAACCACGATGTCGCCTGTTCTGCATATCAAACGCACTGTGGGGTGGTGAAAACACCAGAAAACGTGTTTCTCGCATTAACTATTTCGAAAAGCGCGATCTAGATGATTCTGCATACTTCTGATAAAAGACCCACCAAGATTATCGCAGAAAATGCATATTTCAGCTGGAAACCCCACGAAAACCAAGTTATCGGCGGCTCTACATATCAAACGCACTGTGGAGTGGTCAAAACACCAGATAACGTGTTTCTCGCATTAAATAGCTCGAAAAGAGCGATATCGATTATTCTGCATACTTCTGACTGAAGTCTCAACAAGATTATCGTAAAAAATGCATATCTCAGCTTGAAACCCCACGAAAGCCAAGATATCGCTGGTTCTGCATATCAAACGCACTGTGGAGTGGTGAAAACACCGGATATGGTTTTTCTCGCATTATCTAGCTCGAAAAGAGCGATCTCGATGTTTCAGCATACTTCGTACAGAAGTCTCACCAAGATTATCGCAGAAAATGCATATCTCAGCTTGAAACCCCACGAAAACCAAGATGTCGCCGGTTCTGCATATTAAACGCACTGTGGAGTGGTGAAAACACCAGAAAACGTGTTTCTCGCATTAAGTAGCTCGAAAAGAGCGTTCTCGAAGATCCTGCATACTTCTGACAGAAGTCTCACCAAGATTATCGTAGAAAATGCATATCTCAGCTTGAAACCCGACCGAAACCGATTTATCTCCGGTTCTGCACATTAAACGTACCGTGGAGTGGTGAAAACACCAGAAAACGTGTTTCGCGCATTAAGTAGCTCGAAAAGAGCGTTCTCGAAGATTCTGCATACTTCTGACAGAAGTCTCACCAGGGTTATCGTAGAAAATGCATATCTCAGCTTGAAACCCGACCGAAACCAAGATATCTCCGGTTCTGCATGTCAAAGGTACTGTGGAGTGGTGAAAACACCAGAAAACGTGTTTCGTGCATTAAGTAGCTCGAAAAGAGCGATCTAGATGATTCTGCATACTTCTGACAAAAGACCCACCAAGATTAGCGCAGAAAATGCATATCTCAGCTGGAAACTCCACGAAAATCAAGATATCGCCTGTTCTGCACATCAAACGCACTGTGGAGTGGTGAAAACAACCAGAGAACGTGTTTCTCGCATTAAATAGCTCGAAAAGAGCGATCCCGATGCTTCAGCGTACTTCGGACAGAAGTCTCACCAAGATTATCGCAGGAAATGCATATCTCAGCTTGAAACCCGACCGAAACCAAGATATCTCCGGTTCTGCATGTCTAACGTACTGTGGAGTGGTGAAAACACCAGAAAACGTGTTTCGTGCATTAAGTAGCTCGAAAAGAGCGATCTAGATGATTCTGCATACTTCTGACTGAAGTCTCACCAATATTATCGCAGAAAATGCATATCTCAGCTCGAAACCTCATGAAAATCAAGATGTTGCCGGTTCTGCATATCAAACGCACTGTGGAGTGGTGAAAACAACCAGAGAACGTGTTTCACGCATTAAATAGCTCGAAAAGAGCGATCCCGATGATTCAGCAAACTTCGAACAGGAGTCTCACCAAGATTATCGCAGGAAGTGCATATCTCAGCTTGAAACCCCACGAAAACATAGATATCTCCGGTTCTGCATATCCAACGAACTGTGGAGTGGTGAAAACCCCAGAAAACGAGTTTCTCGCATTAAATAGCTCGAAAAGAGCGCTCTTGCTGTTTCTGCATACTTCGGACACATGTTTCACCAAGATTATCGTAGAAAATGCATATCTCAGCTTGAAACCCGACGAAAACCAAAATATCGCCGGTTCTGCATATCAAACCAACTGTGGAGTGGTGAAAACACCAGATAACGTATTTCTCGCATTAAATAGCTCGAAAAGTGCGATCTCGATGATTCTGCATACTTCTAACAGAAGTCTCACCAAGATTATCGCAGAAAATGCATATCTCTGCTTAAAACCCCACGAAAACCAAGATATCTACTGTTCTGCATATCCAACGAACTGTGGATTGGTGAAAACCCCAGAAAACGTGTTTCTCGCATTAAATAGCTCGAAAAGAGCGCTCTCGACGTTTCTGCATACTTCGGACAGATGTTTCACCAAGCTTATCGTAGAAAATGCATATCTCAGCTTGAAACCCGACGAAAACCAAAATATCTCCGGTTCTGCATATCCAACGAACTGTGGAGTGGTGAAAACCCCAGAAATTGAGTTTCTCGCATCAAATAGCTCGAAAAGAGCGCTGTTGATGTTTCTGCATACTTCTGACAGATGTTTCACTAAGATTATCGTAGAGAATGCATATCTCTGCTTGAAACCCGACCGAAACCAAGATATCTCCGGTTCTGCATGTCAAACGTACCGTGGAGTGGTGAAAACAACAGAAAACGTGTTTCGTGCATTAAGTAGCTCGAAAAGAGCGATCTAGATGATTCTGCATCCTTCTGACAAAAGACCCACCAAGATTATCGCAGAAAATGCATATCTCTGCTGGAAACACCACAAAACTCAAGATATCGCCTGTTCTGCACATCAAACGCACTGTGGAGTGGTGAAAACAACCAGAGAACGTGTTTCTCGCATTAAATTGCTCGAAAAGGGCTATCCCAATGATTCAGCATACTTCGGACAGAAGTCTCACCAAGAATATCGCAGGAAAAGCATATCTCAGCTTGAAACCCGACCGAAACCAAGATATCTGCGGTTCTGCATGTTAAACGTACTGTGGAGTGGTGAAAACACCTGAAAGCGTGTTTCGTGCATTAAGTAGCTCGAAAAGAGCGATCTAGATGATTCTGCATACTTCTGACCGAAGTCTCACCAAGATTATCGCAGAAAATGCATATCTCTGCTTGAAACCCCACGAAAACCAAGATATCTACTGTTCTGCATATCCAAGGAACTGTGGAGTGGTGAAAACCCCAGAAAACCTGTTTCTCGGATTAAATAGCTCGAAAAGAGCGCTCTCGACGTTTCTGCATACTTCGGACAGATGTTTCACCAAGCTTATCGTAGAAAATGCATATCTCAGCTTGAAACCCGACGAAAACCAAAATATCTCCGGTTCTGCATATCCAACGAACTGTGGAGTGGTGAAAACCCCAGAAATTGAGTTTCTCGCATCAAATAGCTCGAAAAGAGCGCTGTTGATGTTTCTGCATACTTCTGACAGATGTTTCACTAAGATTATCGTAGAGAATGCATATCTCTGCTTGAAACCCGACCGAAACCAAGATATCTCCGGTTCTGCATGTCAAACGTACCGTGGAGTGGTGAAAACAACAGAAAACGTGTTTCGTGCATTAAGTAGCTCGAAAAGAGCAATCTAGATGATTCTGCATCCTTCTGACAAAAGACCCACCAAGATTATCGCAGAAAATGCATATCTCTGCTGGAAACACCACAAAACTCAAGATATCGCCTGTTCTGCACATCAAACGCACTGTGGAGTGGTGAAAACAACCAGAGAACGTGTTTCTCGCATTAAATTGCTCGAAAAGGGCTATCCCAATGATTCAGCATACTTCGGACAGAAGTCTCACCAAGAATATCGCAGGAAAAGCATATCTCAGCTTGAAACCCGACCGAAATCAAGATATCTGCGGTTCTGCATGTTAAACGTACTGTGGAGTGGTGAAAACACCTGAAAGCGTGTTTCGTGCATTAAGTAGCTCGAAAAGAGCGATCTAGATGATTCTGCATACTTCTGACCGAAGTCTCACCAAGATTATCGCAGAAAATGCATATCTCTGCTTGAAACCCCACGAAAACCAAGATATCTACTGTTCTGCATATCCAAGGAACTGTGGAGTGGTGAAAACCCCAGAAAACCTGTTTCTCGGATTAAATAGCTCGAAAAGAGCGCTCTCGACGTTTCTGCATACTTCGGACAGATGTTTCACCAAGCTTATCGTAGAAAATGCATATCTCAGCTTGAAACCCGACCGAAACCAAGATACCGCCGGTTCTGCATGTCAAACGTACTGTGGAGTGGTGAAAACACCAGAAAACGTGTTTCGTGCATTAAGTATTTCGAAAAGAGCGATCTAGATGATTCTGCATACTTCTAACAGAAGTCTCACCAAGATTATCGCAGAAAATGCATATCTCTGCTTGAAACCCCACGAAAACCAAGATATCTACTGTTCTGCATATCCAACGAACTGTGGAGTGGTGAAACCCCCAGATAACGTGTTTCTCGCACTTGCTAGCTCGAAAAGAGCGATCTCGATGATTCAGCATACTTCGGACAGAAGTCTCACCAAGATTATCACAGAAAATACATATCTCAGCTTGAATCCCCACGAAAACCAAGATATCGCCGGTTCTGCATATCAAACGCACTGTGGAGTGGTGAAACACCAGATAACGTGTTTCTCGCATTAAGTAGCTCGAAACGAGCGATCTCGATGATTCTGGATACTTCGGACAGAAGTCTCACCAAAATTATCGTAAAAAATGCATATCTCAGCTTGAAACCCCACGAAAACCAAGATATCGCTGTGTTCTGCATATCAAACGCACTGTGGAGTGGTGAAAACCCCAGAAAACGTGTTTCTCGCATTAAATAGCTCGAGTAGAGCGATCTCGATGATTCTTCATACTTCGGACAGAAGTCTCACCAAGATTACCGTAAAAAATGCATATCTCAGCTGAAAAACCCCACGAAAGCCAAGATATCGCTGGTTCTGGATATCAAACGCACTGTGGAGTGGTGAAAACAGCGGATAAGTTTTTTCTCCCATTAACTAGCTCGAAAAGAGCGATCTCGATGTTTCAGCCTACTTCGGACAGAAGTCTCACCAAGATTATCGCAGAAAATGCATATCTCAGCATGAAACCCCACGAAAACCAAGATAACGCCGGTTCTGCATATCAAACGCACTGTGGAGTGGTGAAAACAACCAGAGAACGTGTTTCTCGCGTTAAATAGCTCGAAAAGGCCGATCACGATGATTCTGCATACTTCTGACAGAAGTCTCACCAAGATTATCGTAGAAAATGCATATCTCAACTTGAAACCCCACGAAAGCCAAGATATCGCTGGTTCTGCATATCAAACGCGCTGTGCAGTGGTGAAAACAGCGGATAAGTTTTTTCTCGCATTAACTAGCTCGAAAAGAGCGATCTCGATGTTTCAGCCTACTTCGGACAGAAGTCTCAACAAGATTATCGCAGAAAATGCATATCTCAGCTTGAAACCCCACGAAAACCAAGATATCTACTGTTCTGCATATCAAACGCACTGTGGAGTGGTGAAAACACCAGATAACGTGTTTCTCGCACTAACTAGCTCGAAAAGAGCGATCTCGATGATTCTGCATACTTCTAACAGAAGTCTCACCAAGATTATCGCAGAAAATGCATATCTCTGCTTGAAACCCCACGAAAACCAAGATATCTCCTGTTCTGCATATCAAACGCACTGTGGAGTGGTGAAAACACCGGATAAGGTTTTTCTCGCATTAACTAGCTCGAAAAGAGCGATCTCGAATATTCTGCATACTTCTGACAGAAGTCTCACCAGGATTATCGTAGAAAATGCATATCTCAGCTTGAAACCCGACCGAAACCAAGATATCTCCGGTTCTGCATATCCAACGCACTGTGGAGTGGTGAAAACACCAGATAACGTGTTTCTCGCATTAAATAGCTCGAAACGAGCGATCTCGATGATTAAGCATACTTCGGACAGAAGTCTAACCAAGATTATCGTAAAAAATGCATATCCCAGCTTGAAACCCCACGAAAACCAAGATATCTACGGTTCTGCATATCCAAAGCACTCTGGAGTGGTGAAAACACCAGATAACGTGTATCTCGCATTAAATAGCTCGAAACGAGCGATCTCGATGATTAAGCATACTTCGGACAGAAGTCTCACGAAGATTATCGTAAAAAATGCATATCTCAGCTTGAAACCCCACCAAAACCAAGATATCGCTGGTTCTGCATATCAAACGCACTGTGGAGTGGTGAAAACACCGGATAAGTTTTTTCTCGCACTAGCTAGCTCGAAAAGAGCGATCTCGATGATTCAGCATACTTCGGACAGAAGTCTCACCAAGATTATCACAGAAAATACATATCTCAGCTTGAATCCCCACGAAAACCAAGATATCGCCGGTTCTGCATATCAAACGCACTGTGGAGTGGTGAAACACCAGATAACGTGTTTCTCGCATTAAGTAGCTCGAAACGAGCGATCTCGATGATTCTGGATACTTCGGACAGAAGTCTCACCAAAATTATCGTAAAAAATGCATATCTCAGCTTGAAACCCCACGAAAACCAAGATATCGCTGTGTTCTGCATATCAAACGCACTGTGGAGTGGTGAAAACCCCAGAAAACGTGTTTCTCGCATTAAATAGCTCGAGTAGAGCGATCTCGATGATTCTTCATACTTCGGACAGAAGTCTCACCAAGATTACCGTAAAAAATGCATATCTCAGCTGAAAAACCCCACGAAAGCCAAGATATCGCTGGTTCTGGATATCAAACGCACTGTGGAGTGGTGAAAACAGCGGATAAGTTTTTTCTCCCATTAACTAGCTCGAAAAGAGCGATCTCGATGTTTCAGCCTACTTCGGACAGAAGTCTCACCAAGATTATCGCAGAAAATGCATATCTCAGCATGAAACCCCACGAAAACCAAGATATCGCCGGTTCTGCATATCAAACGCACTGTGGAGTGGTGAAAACAACCAGAGAACGTGTTTCTCGCGTTAAATAGCTCGAAAAGGCCGATCACGATGATTCTGCATACTTCTGACAGAAGTCTCACCAAGATTATCGTAGAAAATGCATATCTCAACTTGAAACCCCACGAAAGCCAAGATATCGCTGGTTCTGCATATCAAACGCACTGTGCAGTGGTGAAAACAGCGGATAAGTTTTTTCTCGCATTAACTAGCTCGAAAAGAGCGATCTCGATGTTTCAGCCTACTTCGGACAGAAGTCTCAACAAGATTATCGCAGAAAATGCATATCTCAGCTTGAAACCCCACGAAAACCAAGATATCTACTGTTCTGCATATCAAACGCACTGTGGAGTGGTGAAAACACCAGATAACGTGTTTCTCGCACTAACTAGCTCGAAAAGAGCGATCTCGATGATTCTGCATACTTCTAACAGAAGTCTCACCAAGATTATCGCAGAAAATGCATATCTCTGCTTGAAACCCCACGAAAACCAAGATATCTCCTGTTCTGCATATCAAACGCACTGTGGAGTGGTGAAAACACCGGATAAGGTTATTCTCGCATTAACTAGCTCGAAAAGAGCGATCTCGAATATTCTGCATACTTCTGACAGAAGTCTCACCAGGATTATCGTAGAAAATGCATATCTCAGCTTGAAACCCGACCGAAACCAAGATATCTCCGGTTCTGCATATCCAACGCACTGTGGAGTGGTGAAAACACCAGATAACGTGTTTCTCGCATTAAATAGCTCGAAACGAGCGATCTCGATGATTAAGCATACTTCGGACAGAAGTCTAACCAAGATTATCGTAAAAAATGCATATCCCAGCTTGAAACCCCACGAAAACCAAGATATCTACGGTTCTGCATATCCAAAGCACTCTGGAGTGGTGAAAACACCAGATAACGTGTATCTCGCATTAAATAGCTCGAAACGAGCGATCTCGATGATTAAGCATTCTTCGGACAGAAGTCTCACGAAGATTATCGAAAAAAATGCATATCTCAGCTTGAAACCCCACCAAAACCAAGATATCGCTGGTTCTGCATATCAAACGCACTGTGGAGTGGTGAAAGCACCGGATAAGTTTTTTCTCGCACTAGCTAGCTCGAAAAGAGCGATCTCGATGATTCAGCATACTTCGGACAGAAGTCTCACCAAGATTATCACAGAAAATACATATCTCAGCTTGAATCCCCACGAAAACCAAGATATCGCCGGTTCTGCATATCAAACGCACTGTGGAGTGGTGAAACACCAGATAACGTGTTTCTCGCATTAAGTAGCTCGAAACGAGCGATCTCGATGATTCTGGATACTTCGGACAGAAGTCTCACCAAAATTATCGTAAAAAATGCATATCTCAGCTTGAAACCCCACGAAAACCAAGATATCGCTGTGTTCTGCATATCAAACGCACTGTGGAGTGGTGAAAACCCCAGAAAACGTGTTTCTCGCATTAAATAGCTCGAGTAGAGCGATCTCGATGATTCTTCATACTTCGGACAGAAGTCTCACCAAGATTATCGCAGAAAATGCATATCTCTGCTTGAAACCCCACGAAAACCAAGATATCTACTGTTCTGCATATCAAACGCACTGTGGAGTGGTGAAAACACCAGATAACGTGTTTCTCGCACTAACTAGCTCGAAAAGAGCGATCTCGATGATTCTGCATACTTCTAACAGAAGTCTCACCAAGATTATCGCAGAAAATGCATATCTCAGCTTGAAACCTCACGAAAACCAAGATATCTACTGTTCTGCATATCCAACGAACTGTGGAGTGGTGAAACCCCCAGATAACGTGTTTCTCGCACTAGCTAGCTCGAAAAGAGCGATCTCGATGATTAAGCATACTTCGGACAGAAGTCTAACCAAGATTATCGTAAAAAATGCATATCCCAGCTTGAAACCCCACGAAAACCAAGATATCTACGGTTCTGCATATCCAAAGCACTCTGGAGTGGTGAAAACACCAGATAACGTGTATCTCGCATTAAATAGCTCTAAACGAGCGATCTCGATGATTAAGCATACTTCGGACAGAAGTCTCACGAAGATTATCGTAAAAAATGCATATCTCAGCTTGAAACCCCACCAAAACCAAGATATCGCTGGTTCTGCATATCAAACGCACTGTGGAGTGGTGAAAACACCGGATAAGTTTTTTCTCGCATTAACTAGGTCGAAAAGAGCGATCTCGATGTTTCAGCATACTTCGGACAGAAGTCTCACCAAGCTTATCGTAGAAAATGCATATCTCAGCTTGAAACCCGACGAATACCAAAATATCTCCGGTTCTGCATATCCAACGCACTGTGGAGTTGTGAAAACACTAGATAACGTGTTTCTCGCATTAGATAGCTCGAAACGAGCGATCTCGATGATTCTGCATACTTCGGACAGAAGTCTCAACAAGATTATCGCAGAAAATGCATATCTCAGCTTGAAACCCCACGAAAGCCAAGATATCGCTGGTTCTGCATATCAAACGCACTGTGGAGTGGTGAAAACACCAGATAACGTGTATCTCGCATTAAATAGCTCGAAACGAGCGATCTCGATGATTAAGCATACTTCGGACAGAAGTCTCACGAAGATTATCGTAAAAAATGCATATCTCAGCTTGAAACCCCACCAAAACCAAGATATCGCTGGTTCTGCATATCAAACGCACTGTGGAGTGGTGAAAACACCGGATAAGTTTTTTCTCGCATTAACTAGGTCGAAAAGAGCGATCTCGATGTTTCAGCATACTTCTGACTGAAGTCTCACCAATATTATTGCAGGAAATGCATATCTCAGCTTGAAGCCCCACGAAAACCAAGATATCGCTGGTTCTGCATATCAAACGCACTGCGGAGTGGTGAAAACCCCAGAAAACGAGTTTCTCGCATTAAATAGCTCGAAAAGAGCGCTCTCGACGTTTCTGCATACTTCGGACAGATGTTTCACCAAGCTTATCGTAGAAAATGCATATCTCAGCTTGAAACCCGACGAAAACCAAAATATCTCCGGTTCTGCATATCCAACGAACTGTGGAGTGGTGAAAACCCCAGAAATTGAGTTTCTCGCATCAAATAGCTCGAAAAGAGCGCTGTTGATGTTTCTGCATACTTCTGACAGATGTTTCACTAAGATTATCGTAGAGAATGCATATCTCTGCTTGAAACCCGACCGAAACAAAGATATCTCCGGTTCTGCATGTCAAACGTACCGTGGAGTGGTGAAAACAACAGAAAACGTGTTTCGTGCATTAAGTAGCTCGAAAAGAGCGATCTAGATGATTCTGCATCCTTCTGACAAAAGACCCACCAAGATTATCGCAGAAAATGCATATCTCTGCTGGAAACACCACAAAACTCAAGATATCGCCTGTTCTGCACACCAAACGCACTGTGGAGTGGTGAAAACAACCAGAGAACGTGTTTCTCGCATTAAATTGCTCGAAAAGGGCTATCCCAATGATTCAGCATACTTCGGACAGACGTCTCACCAAGAATATCGCAGGAAAAGCATATCTCAGCTTGAAACCCGACCGAAACCAAGATATCTGCGGTTCTGCATGTCAAACGTACTGTGGAGTGGTGAAAACACCTGAAAGCGTGTTTCGTGCATTAAGTAGCTCGAAAAGAGCGATCTAGATGATTCTGCATACTTCTGACCGAAGTCTCACCAATATTATCGCAGGAAGTGCATATCTCAGCTTGAAACCCCACGAAAACCAAGATATCTCCGGTTCTGCATATCCAACGAACTGTGGAGTGGTGACAACCCCAGAAAACGAGTTTCTCGCATTAAATAGCTCGGAAAGAGCGCTCTTGATGTTTCTGCATACTTCGGACACATGTTTCACCAAGATTAACGTAGAAAATGCATATCTCAGCTTGAAACCCGACGAAAACCAAAATATCGCCGGTTCTGCATACCAAACCAACTGTGGAGTGGTGAAAACACCAGATAACGTGTTTCTCGCATTAAATAGCTCGAAAAGTGCGATCTCGATGATTCTGCATACTTCTAAAAGAAGTCTCACCAAGATTATCGCAGAAAATGCATATCTCTGCTTGAAACCCCACGAAAACCAAGATATCTACTGTTCTGCATATCCAAGGAACTGTGGAGTGGTGAAAACCCCAGAAAACCTGTTTCTCGGATTAAATAGCTCGAAAAGAGCGCTCTCGACGTTTCTGCATACTTCGGACAGATGTTTCACCAAGCTTATCGTAGAAAATGCATATCTCAGCTTGAAACCCGACCGAAACCAAGATATCGCCGGTTCTGCATGTCAAACGTACTGTGGAGTGGTGAAAACACCAGAAAACGTGTTTCGTGCATTAAGTAGCTCGAAAAGAGCGATCTAGATGATTCTGCATACTTCTGACTGACGTCTCATCAATATTATCGCAGAAAATGCATATCTCAGCTTGAAACCCCCCGAAAACCAAGATATCTACTGTTCTGCATATCAAACGCACTGTGGAGTGGTGAAAACACAAGATAACGTGTTTCTCGCACTAACTAGCACGAAAAGAGCGATCTCGATGATTCTGCATACTTCTAACAGAAGTCTCACCAAGATTATCGCAGAAAATGCATATCTCAGCTTGAAACCCGACCGAAACCAAGATATCTGCGGTTCTGCATGTCAAACGTACTGTGGAGTGGTGAAAACCCCAGAAAACCTGTTTCTCGGATTAAATAGCTCGAAAAGAGCGCTCTCGACGTTTCTGCATACTTCGGACAGAAGTCTCACCAAGATTATCGCAGAAAATGCATATCTCAGCATGAAACCCCACGAAAACCAAGATATCGCCGGTTCTGCATATCAAACGCACTGTGGAGTGGTGAAAACAACCAGAGAACGTGTTTCTCGCGTTAAATAGCTCGAAAAGGCCGATCACGATGATTCTGCATACTTCTGACAGAAGTCTCACCAAGATTATAGTAGAAAATGCATATCTCAGCTTGAAACCCCACGAAAGCCAAGATATCGCTGGTTCTGCATATCAAACGCACTGTGCAGTGGTGAAAACAGCGGATAAGTTTTTTCTCGCATTAACTAGCTCGAAAAGAGCGATCTCGATGTTTCAGCCTACTTCGGACAGAAGTCTCAACAAGATTATCGCAGAAAATGCATATCTCAGCTTGAAACCCCACGAAAACCAAGATATCTACTGTTCTGCATATCAAACGCTCTGTGGAGTGGTGAAAACACCAGATAACGTGTTTCTCGCACTAACTAGCTCGAAAAGAGCGATCTCGATGATTCTGCATACTTCTAACAGAAGTCTCACCAAGATTATCGCAGAAAATGCATATCTCTGCTTGAAACCCCACGAAAACCAAGATATCTACTGTTCTGCATATCCAACGAACTGTGGAGTGGTGAAACCCCCAGATAACGTGTTTCTCGCACTAGCTAGCTCGAAAAGAGCGATCTCGATGATTCAGCATACTTCGGACAGAAGTCTCACCAAGATTATCACAGAAAATACATATCTCAGCTTGAATCCCCACGAAAACCAAGATATCTCCTGTTCTGCATATCAAACGCACTGTGGAGTGGTGAAAACACCGGATAAGGTTTTTCTCGCATTAACTAGCTCGAAAAGAGCGATCTCGAATATTCTGCATACTTCTGACAGAAGTCTCACCAGGATTATCGTAGAAAATGCATATCTCAGCTTGAAACCCGACCGAAACCAAGATATCTCCGGTTCTGCATATCCAACGCACTGTGGAGTGGTGAAAACACCAGATAACGTGTTTCTCGCATTAAATAGCTCGAAACGAGCTATCTCGATGATTAAGCATACTTCGGACAGAAGTCTAACCAAGATTATCGTAAAAAATGCATATCCCAGCTTGAAACCCCACGAAAACCAAGATATCTACGGTTCTGCATATCCAAAGCACTCTGGACTGGTGAAAACACCAGATAACGTGTATCTCGCATTAAATAGCTCGAAACGAGCGATCTCGATGATTAAGCATACTTCGGACAGAAGTCTCACGAAGATTATCGTAAAAAATGCATATCTCAGCTTGAAACCCCAACAAAACCAAGATATCGCTGGTTCTGCATATCAAACGCACTGTGGAGTGGTGAAAACACCGGATAAGTTTTTTCTCGCATTAACTAGGTCGAAAAGAGCGATCTCGATGTTTCAGCATACTTCGGACAGAAGTCTCACCAAGCTGATCGTAGAAAATGCATATCTCAGCTTGAAACCCGACGAATACCAAAATATCTCCGGTTCTGCATATCCAACGCACTGTGGAGTTGTGAAAACACTAGATAACGTGTTTCTCGCATTAGATAGCTCGAAACGAGCGATCTCGATGATTCTGCATACTTCGGACAGAAGTCTCAACAAGATTATCGCAGAAAATGCATATCTCAGCTTGAAACCCCACGAAAGCCAAGATATCGCTGGTTCTGCATATCAAACGCACTGTGGAGTGGTGAAAACACCAGATAACGTGTTTCTCGCATTAAGTAGCTCGAAACGAGCGTTCTCGATGATTCTGCATACTTCGTATAGATGAAACACCAAGATTATCGCAGAAAATGCATATTTCAGCTGGAAACCCCATGAAAACCAAGTTATCGGCGGCTCTACATATCAAACGCACTGTGGAGTGGTCAAAGACCCAGAAAACGAGTTTCTCACATTAAATAGCTCGAAAAGAGCGCTCTCGATGTTTCTGCATACTTCTGACAAAAGACCCACCAAGATTATCGCAGAAAATGCATATCTCAGCTGGAAACACCACGAAAATCAAGATATCGCCTGTTCTGCACATCAAACGTACCGTGGAGTGGTGAAAACACCAGAAAACGTGTTTCGCGCATTAAGCAGCTCGAAAAGAGCGTTCTCGAAGATTCTGCACACTTCTTACAGAAGTCTCACCAAGATTATCGCAGGAAATGCATATCTCAGCTTGAAACCCCACGAAAACCAAGATATCTCCGGTTCTGCATATCCAACGAACTGTGGAGTGGTGAAAACCCCAGAAAACGAGTTTCTCGCATTAAATAGCTCGAAAAGAGCGCTCTCGATGGTTCTGCATACTTCGGACAGATGTTTCACCAAGATTATCGTAGAAAATGCATATCTCAGCTTGAAACCCGGCCGAAACCAAGATATCTCCGGTTCTGCATGTCAATCGTACTGTGGAGTGGTGAAAACACCAGAAAACGTGTTTCTCGCATTAAATAGCTCGAAAAGAGCGATCTAGATGATTCTGCATACTTCTGGCAGAAGACTCACCAAGCTTATCGCAGAAAATGCATATCTCAGCTGGAAACACCCCGAAAATCAAGATATCGCAGGTTCTGTATATCAAACGCACTGTGGAATGTTGAAAACACCAGAAAACTTGTTTTTTCGCATTAAATAGCTCGAAACGAGCGATCTAGATGATTCACCATACTTCGGACAGAAGTCTCACCAAGATTATCGCAGGAAATGCATATCTCAGCTTGAAACCCCACGAAAACCAAGATATCTCCGGTTCTGCATATCCAACGAACTGTGGAGTGGTGAAAACCCCAGAAAACGAGTTTCTCGCATTAAATAGCTCGAAAAGAGCGCTCTCGATGTTTCTGCATACTTCGGACAGAAGTCTCACCAAGATTATCGTAGAAAATGCATATCTCAGCTTGAAACCCGGCGAAAACAGAGTTATCTCCGGTTCTGCACATCAAACGTACCGTGGAGTGGTGAAAACACCAGAAAACGTGTTTCGCGCATTAAGTAGCTCGAAAAGAGCGTTCTCCAAGATTCTGCATACTTCTGACAGAAGTCTCGCCAGGGTTATCGTAGAAAATGCATATCTCAGCTTGAAACCCGACCGAAACCAAGATATCTCCGGTTCTGCATGTCAAACGTACTGTGGAGTGGTGGATACACCAGAAAACGTGTTTCTCGCATTAAATAGCTCGAAAAGAGCGATCTAGATGATTCTGCATACTTCTGACAGAAGACTCACCAAGATTATCGCAGAAAATGCATATCGCAGCTTGAAACCCCACGAAAACCAAGATATCTCCGGTTCTGCATATCCAACGCACTGTGGTGTCGTGAAAACAATCAGACAACGTGTTTCTCGCATTAAATAGCTCGAAAAGAGCGATCTCTAAGATTCTGCATACTTCTGACAGAAGTCTCACCAAGATTATCGTTGAAAATGCATATCTCAGCTTGAAACCTCACGAAAACGAAGTTATCTCCGGTTCTGCACATCAAACGTACTGTGGAGTGGTGAAAACACCCGAAAACGTGTTTCTCGCATTAAGTAGCTCGAAAAGAGCGTTCTCGAAGATTCTGCATACTTGTGACAGAAGTGTCACCAAGATTATCGTAGAAAATGCATATCTCAGTATGAAATCCGACCGAAACCATGATATCGCCGGTTCTGCATGTGAAACGTACTGTGGAGTGGCGAATACACCAGAGAACGTGTTTCTCGCATTAAATAGCTCGAAAAGAGCGATCTAGATGATTCTGCATACTTCTGACAGAAGACTCACCAAGATTATCGCAGAAAATGCATATCTCAGCTGGAAACACCACGAAAATCAAGATATCGCCGGTTCTGCATATCAAACGCACTGTGGAGTGGTGAAAACACCAGATATCGTGTTTCTCGCATTAAGTAGCTCGAAAAGAGCGTTCTCGAAGATTCTGCATACTTCTGACAGAAGTCTCACCAAGATTATCGTAGAAAATGCATATCTCAGCTTGAAACCCGACGAAATCCAAGATATCGCCGGTTCTGCATATCAAACGCACTGTGGAGTGGTGAAAACATCAGATAACGTGTTTCTCGCATTATGTAGCTCGAAAAGAGCGTTCTCGAAGATTCTGCATACTTCTGACAGAAGTCTCACCAAGATTATCGCAGAAAATGCATATCTCAGCTTGAAAACCCACGAAAAGCAAGATTTCGCCGGTTCTGCATGTCAAACGCACTGTGGATTGGTGAATACACCAGAAAACGTGTTTCCCGCATTAAATAGCTCGAAAAGAGAGATTTAGATGATTCTGCATACTTCTGACAGAAGACTCACCAAGATTATCGTAGAAAATGCATATCTCAGCTTGAAACCCGACGAAATTCAAGATGTCGCCGGTTCTGCATATCAAACGCACTGTGGAGTGGTGAATACACCAGAAAACGTGTTTCTCGCATTAAATAGCTCGAAAAGAGCGATCCCGATGATTCTGCATACTTCTGACAGAAGTCTCACCAAGATTATCGTTGAAAATGCACATCTCAGCTTGATACCCGACGAAAGCCAAGATGTCGCTGTTTCTGCATATCAAACGCACTGTGGAGTGGTGAAAACACCAGATAACGTGTTTCTCGCATTATGTAGCTCGAAAAGAGCGTTCTCGAAGATTCTGCATACTTCTGACAGAAGTCTCACCAAGATTATCGAAGAAAATGCATATCTCAACTTGAAACCCGACCGAAACAAAGATATCTCCGGTTCTGCATGTCAAACGTACTGTGGAGTGGTGAATACACCAGAAAACGTGTTTCTCGCATTAAATAGCTCGAAAAGAGCGATCTAGATGATTCTACATACTTCTGACAGAAGACTCACCAAGATTATCGCAGAAAATGCATATCTCAGCTTGAAACATCACGAAAATCAAGATGTCGCCGGTTCTGCATATCAAACGCACTGTGAAGTCGTGAAAACAACCAGACAACGTGTTTCTCGCATTAAATAGCTCGCAAAGAGCGATCCCGATGATTCTGCATACTTCTGACAGAAGTCTCACCAAGATTATCGTTGAAAATGCACATCTCAGCTTGAAACCCGACGAAATCCAAGATGTCGGCGGTTCTGCATATCAAACGCAATGTGGAGTGGTGAAAACACCAGATAACGTGTTTCTCGCATTAAATAGCTCGAAAAAAGGGATCTCGATGATTCTGCATACTTCTGACAGAAGACTCACCTAGATCATCGCAGAAAATGCATATCTCAGCTGGAAACACCACGAAAATCAAGATATCGCCGGTTCTGCATATAAAACGCACTGTGGAATGTTGAAAACACCAGAAAACTTGTTTTTTCGCATTAAATAGCTCGAAAAGAGCGATCTCGAAGATTCTGCATACTTCTGACAGAAGTCTCACAAAGATTAACGTAGAAAATGCATATCTCAGCTTGAAACCCGACGAAATCCAAGATGTCGCAGGTTCTGCATATCAAACGCACTGTGGAGTTGTGAAAACACCAGATAACGTGTTTCTCGCATTATGTAGCTCGAAAAGAGCGTTCTCGAAGATTCTGCATACTTCTGACAGAAGTCTCACCAAGATTATCGTAGAAAATGCATATCTCAACTTGAAACCCGACCGAAACAAAGATATCTCCGGTTCTGCATGTCATACGTACTGTGGAGTGGTGAATACACCAGAAAACGTGTTTCTCGCATTAAATAGCTCGAAAAGAGCGATCTAGATGATTCTACATACTTCTGACAGAAGACACACCAAGATTATCGCAGAAAATGCATATCTCAGCTTGAAACATCACGAAAATCAAGATGTCGCCGGTTCTGCATATCAAACGCACTGTGAAGTCGTGAAAACAACCAGACAACGTGTTCCTCGCATTAAATAGCTCGAAAAGAGCGATCCCGATGATTCTGCATACTTCTGACAGAAGTCTCACCATGATTATCGTAGAAAATGCATATCTCAGCTTGAAACCCGACGAAATCCAAGATGTCGCCGGTTCTGCATATCAAACGCACTGTGGAATGTTGAAAACACCAGAAAACTTGTTTTTTCGCATTAAATAGCTTGAAAAGAGCGATCTAGATGATTATGCATACTTCTGACTGAAGTCTCACCAAGATTATCGCAGAAAATCCATATCTCAGCTTGAAACATCACGAAAATTAAGATGTCGCTGGTTCTGCATATCAAACGCACTGTGGAGTCGTGAAAACAACCAGACAACGTGTTTCTCGCATTAAATAGCTCGCAAAGAGCGATCCCGATGATTCTGCATACTTCTGGTAGAAGTCTCACCAAGATTATCGTTGAAAATGCACATCTCAGCTTGATACCCGACGAAAGCCAAGATGTCGCTGTTTCTGCATATCAAACGCACTGTGGAGTGGTGAAAACACCAGATAACGTGTTTCTCGCATTATGTAGCTCGAAAAGAGCGTTCTCGAAGATTCTGCATACTTCTGACAGAAGTCTCACCAAGATTATCGAAGAAAATGCATATCTCAACTTGAAACCCGACCGAAACAAAGATATCTCCGGTTCTGCATGTCAAACGTACTGTGGAGTGGTGAATACACCAGAAAACGTGTTTCTCGCATTAAATAGCTCGAAAAGAGCGATCTAGATGATTCTACATACTTCTGACAGAAGACTCACCAAGATTATCGCAGAAAATGCATATCTCAGCTTGAAACATCACGAAAATCAAGATGTCGCCGGTTCTGCATATCAAACGCACTGTGAAGTCGTGAAAACAACCAGACAACGTGTTTCTCGCATTAAATAGCTCGCAAAGAGCGATCCCGATGATTCTGCATACTTCTGACAGAAGTCTCACCAAGATTATCGTTGAAAATGCACATCTCAGCTTGAAACCCGACGAAATCCATGTGTCGGCGGTTCTGCATATCAAACGCAATGTGGAGTGGTGAAAACACCAGATAACGTGTTTCTCGCATTAAATAGCTCGAAAAAATGGATCTCGATGATTCTGCATACTTCTGACAGAAGACTCACCAAGATTATCGCAGAAGATGCATATCTCAGCTGGAAACACCACGAAAATCAAGATGTCGCTGGTTCTGCATATCAAACGCACTGTGGAGTCGTGAAAACAACCAGACAACGTGTTTCTCGCATTAAATAGCTCGCAAATAGCGATCCCGATGATTCTGCATACTTCTGACAGAAGTCTCACCAGGATTATCGTTGAAAATGCACATCTCAGCTTGATACCCGACGAAAGCCAAGATGTCGCTGTTTCTGCATATCAAATGCACTGTGGAGTGGTGGAAACACCAGATAACGTGTTTCTCGCATTATGTAGCTCGAAACGAGCGTTCTCGAAGATTCTGCATACTTCTGTCAGAAGTCTCACCAAGATTATCGAAGAAAATGCATATCTCAACTTGAAACCCGACCGAAACAAAGATATCTCCGGTTCTGCATGTCAAACGTACTGTGGAGTGGTGAATACACCAGAAAACGTGTTTCTCGCATTAAATAGCTCGAAAAGAGCGATCTAGATGATTCTACATACTTCTGACAG
This sequence comes from Anthophora plumipes, assembly GCA_951804975.1. NCBI lineage: Eukaryota > Metazoa > Arthropoda > Insecta > Hymenoptera > Apidae > Anthophora > Anthophora plumipes. The sequence goes on from CATORF010000112.1 coordinate 559,267, forward strand.
AAGACTCACCAAGATTATCGCAGAAAATGCATATCTCAGCTTGAAACATCACGAAAATCAAGATGTCGCCGGTTCTGCATATCAAACGCACTGTGAAGTCGTGAAAACTACCAGACAACGTGTTTCTCGCATTAAATAGCTCGCAAAGAGCGATCCCGATGATTCTGCATACTTCTGACCGAAGTCTCACCAAGATTATCGTTGAAAATGCACATCTCAGCTTGAAACCCGACGAAATCCAAGATGTCGGCGGTTCTGCATATCAAACGCAATGTGGAGTGGTGAAAACACCAGATAACGTGTTTCTCGCATTAAATAGCTCGAAAAAAGGGATCTCGATGATTCTGCATACTTCTGACAGAAGACTCACCAAGATCATCGCAGAAAATGCATATCTCAGCTGGAAACACCACGAAAATCAAGATATCGCCGGTTCTGCATATAAAACGCACTGTGGAATGTTGAAAACACCAGAAAACTTGTTTTTTCGCATTAAATAGCTCGAAAAGAGCGATCTCGAAGATTCTGCATACTTCTGACAGAAGTCTCACAAAGATTAACGTAGAAAATGCATATCTCAGCTTGAAACCCGACGAAATCCAAGATGTCGCCGGTTCTGCATATCAAACGCACTGTGGAGTTGTGAAAACACCAGATAACGTGTTTCTCGCATTATGTAGCTCGAAAAGAGCGTTCTCGAAGATTCTGCATACTTCTGACAGAAGTCTCACCAAGATTATCGTAGAAAATGCATATCTCAACTTGAAACCCGACCGAAACAAAGATATCTCCGGTTCTGCATGTCAAACGTACTGTGGAGTGGTGAATACACCAGAAAACGTGTTTCTCGCATTAAATAGCTCGAAAAGAGCGATCTAGATGATTCTACATACTTCTGACAGAAGACTCACCAAGATTATCGCAGAAAATGCATATCTCAGTTTGAACCCCGACGAAATCCAAGATGTCGCAGTTTCTGCATATCAAACGCACTGTGGAGTGGTGAAAACACCCGAAATCGTGTTTCTCGCATTAAGTAGCTCGAAAAGAGCAATCTCGAAGATTCTGCATACTTCTGACAGAAGTCTCACCAGGATTATCGTAGAAAATGCATATCTGAGCTTGAAACCCGACTAAATCCAAGATGTCGCCGGTTCTGCATATCAAACGCACTGTGGAGTGGTGAAAACACCAGATATCGTGTTTCTCGCATTCTGTAGCTCGAAAAGAGCGTTCTCGAAGATTCTGCATACTTCTGACAGAAGTCTCTTCAAGATTATCGTAGAAAATACCATATCTCAGCTTGAAACCCGACCGAAACAAAGATATCTCTGGTTCTGCATGTCAAACGTACTGTGGAGTGGTGAATACACCAGAAAACGTGTTTCTCGCATTAAATAGCTCGAAAAGAGCGATCCAGATGGTTCTACATACTTCTGACAGAAGACTCACCAAGATTATCGCAGAGAATGCATATCTCAGTATGAACCCCGACGAAATCCAAGATGTCGCCGGTTCTGTATATCAAACGCACTGTGGAATGTTGAAAACACCAGAAAATTTGTTTTTTCGCATTAAATAGCTTGAAAAGAGCGATCTAGATGATTCTGTATACTTCTGACTGAAGTCGCACCAAGATTATCATAGACAATCTATATCTCAGCTTGAAACCTCACGAAAATCAAGATGTCGCCGGTTCTGCATATCAAACGCACTGTGGAGTCGTGAAAACATCCAGACAACGTGTTTCTCGCATTAAATAGCTCGAAAAGAGCGATCCCGATGATTCTGCATACTTCTGTCAGAAGTCTCACCAAGATTATCGTTGAAAATGCATATCTCAGCTTGATGCCCGACGAAAGCCAAGATGTCGCCGGTTCTGCATATCAAACGCACTGTGGAGTGGTGAAAACACCAGATAACGTGTTTCTCGCATTATGTAGCTCGAAAAGAGCGTTCTCGAAGATTCTGCATACTTCTGACAGAAGTCTCTCCAAGATTCTCGTAGAAAATACCAAATCTCAGCTTGAAACCCGACCGAAACAAAGATATCTCTGGTTCTGCATGTCAAACGTACTGTGGAGTGGTGAATACACCAGAAAACGTGTTTCTCGCATTAAATAACTCGAAAAGAGCGATCCAGATGGTTCTACATACTTCCGACAGAAGACTTACAAAGATTATCGCAGAAAATGCATATCTCAGCTGGAAACACCACGAAAATCAAGATATCGCCGGTTCTGCATATCACACGCACTGTGGAATGTTGAAAACACCAGAAAACTTGTTTTTTCGCATTACATAGCTTGAAAACAGCGATCTAGATGATTCTGCATACTTCTGACAGAAGACTCACCAAGATTATCGCAGAAAATGCATATCTCAGTTGGAAACACCACGAGAATCAAGATATCGCCGGTTCTGCATATCACACGCACTGTGGAATGTTGAAAACACCAGAAAACTTGTTTTTTCGCATTAAATAGCTCGAAACGAGCGATCTAGATGATTCTGCATACTTCTGACTGAAGTCTCACCAATATTATGTCAGAAAATGCATATCTCAGCTTGAAACCTCACGAAAATCAAGATGTTGCCGGTTCTGCATATCAAACGCACTGTGGAGTGGTGAAAACACCAGATATCGTGTTTCTCGCATTCTGTAGCTCGAAAAGAGCGTTCTCGAAGATTCTGCATACTTCTGACAGAAGTCTCACCAAGATTATCGCAGAAAATGCATATCTCAGCTTGAAAACCCACGAAAAGCAAGATATCGCCGGTTCTGCATGTCAAACGTACTGTGGAGTGGTGAATACACCAGAAAACGTGTTTCTCGCATTAAATAGCTCGAAAAAAGGGATCTCGATGATTCTGCATACTTCTGACAGAAGACTCACCAAGATTATCGCAGAAAATGCATATCTCAGCTGGAAACACCACGAAAATCAAGATATCGCCGGTTCTGCATATCACACGCACTGTGGAATGTTGAAAACACCAGAAAACTTGTTTTTTCGCATTAAATAGCTCGAAACGAGCGATCTAGATGATTCTGCATACTTCTTACTGAAGTCTCACCAATATTACGTCAGAAAATGCATATCTCAGCTTGAAACCTCACGAAAATCAAGATGTTGCCGGTTCTGCATATCAAACGCACTGTGGAGTGGTGAAAACACCAGATAACGTGTTTCTCGCATTAAGTAGCTCGAAACTAGCGATCTCGATGATTCTGTATTCCTCGGACAGAAGGCTCAACAAGATTATCGTAAAAAATGCATATCTCAGCTAGAAAACCCCACGAAAGCCAAGATATCGCTGGTTCTGCATGTCAAAAGCACTGTGGAGTGGTGAAAACACCGGATAAGGTTTTTCTCGGATTAACTAGCTCGAAAAGTGCGATCTCGATGTTTCAGCATACTTCGGACCGAAGTCTCACCAACATTATAGCAGAAAATGCATATCTCAGCTTGAAACCCCACGAAAACCAAGATATCGCCGGTTCTGCATATCTTACGCACTGTGGAGTGGTGAAAACACCAGACAACGTGTTTCTCGCATTAAATAGCTCGAAACGAACGATCTAGATTATTCTGCATACTTCTGACAGAAGTCTCACCAAGATTATCGTAGAAAATGCATATCTCAGCTTGAAACCCGACGAAAACCGAGTTATCTCCGGTTCTGCACACTAAACGTACCTTGGACTGGTGAAAACACCAGAAAACGTGTTTCGCGCATTAAGTAGCTCGAAAAGAGCGTTCTCGAAGATTCTGCATACTTCTGACAGAGGTCTCACCAATACTATCGTAGAAAATGCATATCTCAGCTTGAAACTCGACCGAAACCAAGATATCTCCGGTTCTGCATGTCAAACGTACACTGGAGTGGTGAATACACCAGAAAACGTGTTTCTCGCATTAAATAGCTCGAAAAGAGCGATCTAGATGATTCTGCATACTTCTGACAGAAGACTCACCAAGATTATCGCAGAAAATGCATATCTCAGCTGGAAACACCACGAAAATCAAGATATTGCCGGTTCTGCATATCAAACGCAGTGTGGAGTGGTCAATACACCAGATAACGTGTTTCTCGCATTAAATAGCTCGAAACGAACGATCTAGATTATTCTGCATACTTCTGACTGAAGTCTCACCAAGAGTATCGCAGAAAATGCATATCTCAGCTTGAAACCCCACGAAAACCAAGATATGTACTGTTCTGCATATCAAACGCACTGTGGAGTGTTGAAAACACCAGATAACGTGTTTCTCGCACTAACTAGCTCGAAACGAGCGATCTCGATGATTCTGCATACTTCGGACAGAAGTCTCAACAAGATTATCGCAAAAAATGCATATCTCAGCTTGAAACCTCACGAAAATCAAGATGACGCCGGTTCTGCATATCAAACGCAGTGTGGAGTGGTCAATACACCAGATAACGTGTTTCTCGCATTAAATAGCTCGAAACGAACGATCTAGATTATTCTGCATACTTCTGACTGAAGTCTCACCAAGAGTATCGCAGAAAATGCATATCTCAGCTGGAAACCCTACGAAAACCAAGATATCGCCGGTTCTCCATAACAGACGCACTGTGGAGTGGTGAAAACACCAGAAAACGTGTTTCTCGCATTAACTAGCTCGAAAAGAGCGTTCTCGATGATTCTGCATACTTCTCATAGATGAAACACCAAGATTATCGCAGAAAATGCATATTTCAGCTGGAAACCCCACGAAAACCAAGTTATCGGCGGCTCTACATATCAAACGCACTGTGGAATGGTCAAAACACCAGATAACGTGTTTCTCGCATTACATAACTCGAAAAGAGCGATATCGATGATTATGCATACTTCTGACAGAAGACTCACCAAGATTATCGCAGAAAATGCATATCTCAGCTCGAAACACCACGAAAATCAAGATGTCGCCGGTTCTGCATATCAAACGCACTGTGGGGTGGTGAAAACACCAGAAAACGTGTTACTCGCATTAAATAGCTCGAAAAGAGCGATCTAGATGATTCTGCATACTTCTGACAGAAGACTCACCAAGATTATCGCAGAAAATGCATATTTCAGCTGGAAACCCCACGAAAACCAAGTTATCGGCGGCTCTACATATCAAACGCACTGTGGAGTGGTCAAAACACCAGATAACGTGTTTCTCGCATTAAATAACTCGAAAAGAGCGATATCGATGATTATGCATACTTCTGACAGAAGACTCACCAGGATTATCGCAGAAAATGCATATTTCAGCTGGAAACCCCACGAAAACCAAGTTATCGGCGGCTCTACATATCAAACGCACTGTGGAGTGTTCAATACACCAGATAACGTGTTTCTCGCATTAAATAGCTCGAAAAGAGCGATATCTATAATTCTGCATACTTCGGACAGAAGTCTCACCAATATTATCGCAGAAAATGCATATCTCAGCTTGAAACCTCACGAAAATCAAGATGACGCCGGTTCTGCATATCAAACGCACTGTGGAGTGGTGAAAACAACCAGATAACGTGTTTCTCGCTTTAAATAGCTCGAAACGAGCGATCTAGGTGATTCTGCATACTTCTGACTGAAGTCTCACCAATATTATCGCAGAAAATGCATATCTCAGCTTGAAACCCGACGAAAACCAAGATATCGTCGGTTCTGCATATCAGACGCACTGTGGAATGTTGAAAACACCAGAAAACGTGTTTCTCGCATTAACTATCTCGAAAAGAGCGTTCTCGATGATTGTGCATACTTCTCATAGATGAAACACCAAGAGTATCGCAGAAAATGCATATTTCAACTGGAAACCGCACGAAAACCAAGTTATCGGCGGCTCTACATATCAAACGCACTGTGGAGTGGTCAAAACACCAGAAAACGTGTTTCTCGCATTAAAGAGCTCGAATAGAGCTATCTCGATGATTCTTCATACTTCGGACAGAAGTCTCAACAAGATTATCGTACAAAACGCATATCTCAGCTTGAAACCCCACGAAAGCCAAGATATCGCTGGTTCTCCATATCAAACGCACTGTGGAGTGGTGGAAACACCGGATAAGATTTTTCTCGCATTAACTAGCTCGAAAAGAGCGGTCTCGATGTTTCAGCATACTTCGGAAAGAAGTCTCACCAAGATTATCGCAGAAAATGCATATCTCAGCTGGAAACCCCACGAAAACCAAGATACCGCCGGTTCTGCATATCATACGCACTGTGGAGTGGTGAAAACACCAGACAACGTGTTTCTCGCATTAAATAGCTCGAAAAGGGCGTTCTCGATGATTCTGCATACTTCTCATAGATGAAACACCAAGATTATCGCAGAAAATGCATATTTCAGCTGGAAACCCCACGAAAACCAAGTTATCGGCGGCTCTACATATCAAACGCACTGTGGAGTGGTCAAAACACCAGATAACGTGTTTCTCGCATTAAATAGCTCGAAAAGAGCGATATCTATGATTCTGCATACTTCTGACTGAAGTCTCACCAATATTATCGCAGAAAATGCATATCTCAGCTTGAAACCCGACGAAAACCAAGATGTCGACGGTTCTGCATATTTAACGCACTGTGGGGTGTTGAAAACACCAGAAAACCTGTTACTCGCATTAAATAGCTCGAAAAGAGCGATCTAGATGATTCTGCATACTTCTGACAGAAGACTCACCACGATTATCGCAGAAGGTGCATATCTCAGCTTGTAACCTCACGAAAACCAAGATATCACCGGTTCTGCACATCAAACGTACTGTGGAGTGGTGAAAACACCAGAAAACGTGTTTCTCGCATTAAATAGCTCGAAAAGAGCGATCTAGATGATTCTGCATACTTCTGACAGAAGACTCACCAAATTATCGCAGAAAATGCATATCTCAGCTGGAAACCCTACGAAAACCAAGATATCGCCGGTTCTACATAACAGACGCACTGTGGAGTGGTTAAAACACCAGAAAACGTGTTTTTCGCGTTAACTAGCTCGAAATGAGCGTTCTCGATGATTCTGCATACTTCTCATAGATGAAGCACCAAGATTATCGCAGAAAATGCATGTTTCAGCTGGAAACCCCACGAAAACCAAGTTATCGGCGGCTCTACTTATCAAACGCACTGTGGAGTGGTCAAAACACCAGATAACGTGTATCTCGCATTAAATAGCTCGAAAAGAGCGATATCTATAATTCTGCATACTTCGGACAGAAGTCTCACCAATATTATCGCAGAAAATGCATATCTCAGCTTGAAACCTCACGAAAATCAAGATGACGCCGGTTCTGCATATCAAACGCACTGTGGAGTGGTGAAAACAACCAGATAACGTGTTGCTCGCATTAAATAGCTCGAAACCCGCGATCTAGGTGATTCTGCATACTTCTGACTGAAGTCTCACCAATATTATCGCAGAAAATGCATATCTCAGCTTGAAACCTCACGAAAATCAAGATGACGCCGGTTCTGCACATCAAACGTACTGTGGAGTGGTGAAAACACCAGAAAACCTGTTACTCGCATTAAATAGCTCGAAAAGAGCGATCTAGATGATTCTGCATACTTCTGACAGAAGACTCACCACGATTATCGCAGAAGGTGCATATCTCAGCTTGTAACCTCACGAAAACCAAGATATCACCGGTTTTGCACATCAAACGTACTGTGGAGTGGTGAAAACACCAGAAAACGTGTTTCTCGCATTAAATAGCTCGAAATGAGCGATCTAGATGATTCTGCATACTTCTGACAGAAGACTCACCAAATTATCGCAGAAAATGCATATCTCAGCTGGAAACCCTACGAAAACCAAGATATCGCCGGTTCTACATAACAGACGCACTGTGGAGTGGTTAAAACACCAGAAAACGTGTTTTTCGCGTTAACTAGCTCGAAATGAGCGTTCTCGATGATTCTGCATACTTCTCATAGATGAAACACCGAGAGTATCGCAGAAAATGCATATTTCAACTGGATACCCCACGAAAACCAATTTATCGGCGGCTCTACATATCAAACGCACTGTGGAGTGGTCAAAACACCAGAAAACGTGTTTCTCGCATTAAATAGCTCGAATAGAGCGATCTCGATGATTCTTCATACTTCGGACAGAAGTCTCAACAAGATTATCGTACAAAATGCATATCTCAGCTTGAAACCTCACGAAAATCAAGATGACGCCGGTTCTTCATATCAAACGCACTGTGGAGTGGTGAAAACAACCAGATAACGTGTTGCTCGCATTAAATAGCTCGAAACCCGCGATCTAGGTGATTCTGCATACCTCTGACTGAAGTCTCACCAATATTATCGCAGAAAATGCATATCTCAGCTTGAAACTCGACTAAAACCAAAATATCTCCGGTTCTGCGTATCCAACGCACTGTGGAGTGGTGAAAACACCAGAAAACGTGTTTCTCGCATTAAGTAGCTCGAAAAGAGCGCTCTCGATGTTTCTGCATACTTTGGACAGATGTTTCGCCAAGCTTATCGTAGAAAATGCATATCTCAGCTTGAAACCCGACGAAAACCAAAATATCTCCGGTTCTGCATATCCAACGCACTGTGGAGTGGTGAAAACACCAGATAACGTGTTTCTCGCATTAAGTAGCTCGAAACTAGCGATCTCGATGATTCTGCATACTTCGGACAGAAGCCTCAAAAAGATTATCGCAGAAAATGCATATCTCAGCTTCAAACCTCACGAAAATCAAGATGACGCCGGTTCTGCATATCAAACGCACTGTGGAGTGGTGAAAACAACCAGATAACGTGTTTCTCGCATTAAATAGCTCGAAACGAGCGATCTAGGTGATTCTGCATACTTCTGACTGAAGTCTCACCAATATTTTCGCAGAAAATGCATATCTCAGCTCGAAACCCGACGTAAAAACCAAAATATCTCCGGTTCTGCATATCCAACGCACTGTGGAGTGGTGAAAACACCAGATAACGTGTTTCTCGCATTAAGTAGCTCGAAACTAGCGATCTCGATGATTCTGCATACTTCGGACAGAAGGCTCAACAAGATTATCGTAAAAAATGCATATCTCAGCTAGAAAACCCCACGAAAGCCAAGATATCGCTGGTTCTGCATGTCAAACGCACTGTGGAGTGGTGAAAACACCGGATAAGGTTTTTCTCGCATTAACTAGCTCGAAAAGAGCGATCTCGATGTTTCAGCATACTTCGGACCGAAGTCTCACCAAGATTATAGCAGAAAATGCATATCTCAGCTTGAAACCCCACGAAAACCAAGATATCGCCGGTTCTGCATATCATACGCACTGTGGAGTGGTGAAAACACCAGACAACGTGTTTCTCGCATTAAATAGCTCGAAAAGAGCGATCTCGATGATTAAGCATACTTCGGACAGAAGTCTAACCAAGATTATCGTAAAAAATGCATATCGCAGCATGAAACCCCACGAAAACCAAGATATCGCTGGTACTGCATATCAAACGCACAGTGGAGTGGTGAAAACACCAGATAACGTGTTTCTCGCATTAAATAGCTCGAAAAGAGCGATCTATATGATTCAGCATACTTCGGACAGAAGTCTCACCAAGATTATCGCAGGAAATGCATATCTCAGCTTGAAACCCCACGAAAATCAAGATATCTCCGGTTCTGCATATCCAACGAACTGTGGAGTGGTGAAACCCCAGAAAACGTGTTTCTCGCATTAAGTAGCTCGAAAAGAGCGCTCTCGATGTTTCTGCATACTTTGGACAGATGTTTCACCAAGTTTATCGTAGAAAATGCATATCTCAGCTTGAAACCCGACGAAAAAAAAAATATCTCCGGTTCTGCATATCCAACGCACTGTGGAGTGGTGAAAACACCAGATAACGTGTTTCTCGCATTAAGTACCTCGAAACTAGCGATCTCGATGATTCTGCATACTTCGGACAGAAGTCTCAAAAAGATTATCGCAGAAAATGCATATCTCAGCTTGAAACCCCACGAAAACCAAGATGTCGCCGGTTCTGCATATCAAACGCACTGTGGAGTGGTGAAAACACCAGAAAACGTGTTTCTCGCATTAAGTAGCTCGAAAAGAGCGTTCTCGAAGATCCTGCATCCTTCTGTCAGAAGTCTCACCAAGATTATCGTAGAAAATGCATATCTCAGCTTGAAACCCGACCGAAACCGAGTTATCTCCGGTTCTGCACATCAAACGTACCGTGGAGTGGTGAAAACACCAGAAAACGTGTTTCGTGCATTAAGTAGCTCGCAAAGAGCGATCTAGATGATTCTGCATACTTCGGACTGAAGTCTCACAAATATTATCGCAGAAAATGCATATTTCAGCTGGAAACCCCACGGAAACCAAGTTATCGGCGGCTCTACATATCAAACGCACTGTGGAGTGGTCAAAACACCAGATAACGTGTTTCTCGCATTAAATAGCTCGAAAAGAGCGATATCGATAATTCTGCATACTTCGGACAGAAGTCTCACCAATATTATCGCAGAAAATGCATATCTCAGCTTGAAACCTCACGAAAATCAAGATGTCGCCGGTTCTGCACATCAAACGCACTGTGGGGTGCTGAAAACACCATAAAACGTGTTTTTCGCATTCAATAGCACGAAAACTGCGATTTCGGTGATTCTCCATACTTCTCACAGAAGAATATCCAAGATTATCGCAGAAAATGCATGTCTCAGCTGGAAACCCCACGAAAACGAAGATATCGCAGTTTCCGCATATCAAACGCACTGTGGAGTGGTACAAATAGCAGATAACGTGTTTCTTGCATTAAATAGCTCGAAAGGAGCGTTCTCGAAGATCCTGCATACTTCTGACAGAAGTCTCACCAAGATTATCGTAGAAAATGCATATCTCAGCTTGAAACCCGACGAAAACCGAGTTATCTCCGGTTCTGCACATCAAACGTACCGTGGAGTGTTGAAAACACCAGAAAACGTGTTTCGCGCATTAAGAAGCTCGAAAAGAGCGTTCTCGAAGATTCTGCATACTTCTGACAGAATTCTCACCAGTGTTATCGTAGAAAATGCATATCTCAGCTTGAAACCCGACCGAAACCAAGATATCTCCGGTTCTGCATGTCAAACGTACTGTGGAGTGGTGCAAACACCAGAAAACGTGTTTCGTGCATTAAGTAGCTCGAAAAGAGCGATCTAGGTGATTCTGCATACTTCTGACTGAAGTATCACCAATATTATCGCAGAAAATGCATATCTCAGCTCGAAACCTCACGAAAGTCAAGATGTTGCCGGTTCTGCATATCAAACGCACTGTGGAGTGGTGAAAACAACCAGAGAACGTTTTTCTCGCATTAAATAGCTTGAATAGAGCGATCTCGATGATTCTGCATACTTCGGACTGATGTTTCACCAAGATTATCGTAGAAAATGCATATCTCAGCTTGAAACCCGACGATAACCAAAATACCGCCGGTTCTGCATATCAAACCATCTGTGGAGTGGTGAAAACACCAGATAACGTGTTTCTCGCATTAAATAGCTCGAAAAGCGCGATCTAGATGATTCTGCATACTTCAGACAAAAGACCCACCAAGACTATCGCAGTAAATGCATATTTCAGCTGGAAACCCCACGAAAACCAAGTTATCGGCGGCTCTACATATCAAACGCACTGTGGAGTGGTCAAAACACCAGATAACGTGTTTCTCGCATTAAATAGCTCGAAAAGAGCGATATCGATGATTCTGCATACTTCTGACTGAAGTCTCACCAATATTATCGCAGAAAATGCATATCTCTGCTTGAAACCCGATGAAAACCACGATGTCGCCTGTTCTGCATATCAAACGCACTGTGGGGTGGTGAAAACACCAGAAAACGTGTTTCTCGCATTAACAATTTCGAAAAGCGCGATCTAGATGATTCTGCATACTTCTGATAAAAGACCCACCAAGATTATCGCAGAAAATGCATATTTCAGCTGGAAACCCCACGAAAACCAAGTTATCGGCGGCTCTACATATCAAACGCACTGTGGAGTGGTCAAAACACCAGATAACGTGTTTCTCGCATTAAATAGCTCGAAAAGAGCGATATCGATTATTCTGCATACTTCTGACTGAAGTCTCAACAAGATTATCGTAAAAAATGCATATCTCAGCTTGAAACCCCACGAAAGCCAAGATATCGCTGGTTCTGCATATCAAACGCACTGTGGAGTGGTGAAAACACCGGATATGGTTTTTCTCGCATTATCTAGCTCGAAAAGAGCGATCTAGGTGATTCTGCATACTTCTGACTGAAGTCTCACCAATATTATCGCAGAAAATGCATATCTCAGCTTGAAACCCGACGAAAACCAAGATATCGTCGGTTCTGCATATCAGACGCACTGTGGAATGTTGAAAACACCAGAAAACGTGTTTCTCGCATTAACTATCTCGAAAAGAGCGTTCTCGATGATTGTGCATACTTCTCATAGATGAAACACCAAGAGTATCGCAGAAAATGCATATTTCAACTGGAAACCCCACGAAAACCAAGTTATCGGCGGCTCTACATATCAAACGCACTGTGGAGTGGTCAAAACACCAGAAAACGTGTTTCTCGCATTAAAGAGCTCGAATAGAGCTATCTCGATGATTCTTCATACTTCGGACAGAAGTCTCAACAAGATTATCGTAAAAAACGCATATCTCAGCTTGAAACCCCACGAAAGCCAAGATATCGCTGGTTCTCCATATCAAACGCACTGTGGAGTGGTGGAAACACCGGATAAGATTTTTCTCGCATTAACTAGCTCGAAAAGAGCGATCTCGATGTTTCAGCATACTTCGGAAAGAAGTCTCACCAAGATTATCGCAGAAAATGCATATCTCAGCTGGAAACCCCACGAAAACCAAGATACCGCCGGTTCTGCATATCATACGCACTGTGGAGTGGTGAAAACACCAGACAACGTGTTTCTCGCATTAAATAGCTCGAAAAGGGCGTTCTCGATGATTCTGCATACTTCTCATAGATGAAACACCAAGATTATCGCAGAAAATGCATATTTCAGCTGGAAACCCCACGAAAACCAAGTTATCGGCGGCTCTACCTATCAAACGCACTGTGGAGTGGTCAAAACACCAGATAACGTGTTTCTCGCATTAAATAGCTCGAAAAGAGCGATATCTATGATTCTGCATACTTCTGACTGAAGTCTCACCAATATTATCGCAGAAAATGCATATCTCAGCTTGAAACCCGACGAAAACCAAGATGTCGACGGTTCTGCATATCAAACGCACTGTGGGGTGTTGAAAACACCAGAAAACCTGTTACTCGCATTAAATAGCTCGAAAAGAGCGATCTAGATGATTCTGCATACTTCTGACAGAAGACTCACCACGATTATCGCAGAAGGTGCATATCTCAGCTTGTAACCTCACGAAAACCAAGATATCACCGGTTCTGCACATCAAACGTACTGTGGAGTGGTGAAAACACCAGAAAACGTGTTTCTCGCATTAAATAGCTCGAAAAGAGCGATCTAGATGATTCTGCATACTTCTGACAGAAGACTCACCAAATTATCGCAGAAAATGCATATCTCAGCTGGAAACCCTACGAAAACCAAGATATCGCCGGTTCTACATAACAGACGCACTGTGGAGTGGTTAAAACACCAGAAAACGTGTTTTTCGCGTTAACTAGCTCGAAATGAGCGTTCTCGATGATTCTGCATACTTCTCATAGATGAAGCACCAAGATTATCGCAGAAAATGCATGTTTCAGCTGGAAACCCCACGAAAACCAAGTTATCGGCGGCTCTACTTATCAAACGCACTGTGGAGTGGTCAAAACACCAGATAACGTGTATCTCGCATTAAATAGCTCGAAAAGAGCGATATCTATAATTCTGCATACTTCGGACAGAAGTCTCACCAATATTATCGCAGAAAATGCATATCTCAGCTTGAAACCTCACGAAAATCAAGATGACGCCGGTTCTGCATATCAAACGCACTGTGGAGTGGTGAAAACAACCAGATAACGTGTTGCTCGCATTAAATAGCTCGAAACCCGCGATCTAGGTGATTCTGCATACTTCTGACTGAAGTCTCACCAATATTATCGCAGAAAATGCATATCTCAGCTTGAAACCCGACGAAAACCAAGATATCGTCGGTTCTGCATATCAGACGCACTGTGGAATGTTGAAAACACCAGAAAACGTGTTTCTCGCATTAACTATCTCGAAAAGAGCGTTCTCGATGATTGTGCATACTTCTCATAGATGAAACACCAAGAGTATCGCAGAAAATGCATATTTCAACTGGAAACCCCACGAAAACCAAGTTATCGGCGGCTCTACATATCAAACGCACTGTGGAGTGGTCAAAACACCAGAAAACGTGTTTCTCGCATTAAAGAGCTCGAATAGAGCTATCTCGATGATTCTTCATACTTCGGACAGAAGTCTCAACAAGATTATCGTAAAAAACGCATATCTCAGCTTGAAACCCCACGAAAGCCAAGATATCGCTGGTTCTCCATATCAAACGCACTGTGGAGTGGTGGAAACACCGGATAAGATTTTTCTCGCATTAACTAGCTCGAAAAGAGCGATCTCGATGTTTCAGCATACTTCGGAAAGAAGTCTCACCAAGATTATCGCAGAAAATGCATATCTCAGCTGGAAACCCCACGAAAACCAAGATACCGCCGGTTCTGCATATCATACGCACTGTGGAGTGGTGAAAACACCAGACAACGTGTTTCTCGCATTAAATAGCTCGAAAAGGGCGTTCTCGATGATTCTGCATACTTCTCATAGATGAAACACCAAGATTATCGCAGAAAATGCATATTTCAGCTGGAAACCCCACGAAAACCAAGTTATCGGCGGCTCTACATATCAAACGCACTGTGGAGTGGTCAAAACACCAGATAACGTGTTTCTCGCATTAAATAGCTCGAAAAGAGCGATATCTATGATTCTGCATACTTCTGACTGAAGTCTCACCAATATTATCGCAGAAAATGCATATCTCAGCTTGAAACCCGACGAAAACCAAGATGTCGACGGTTCTGCATATCAAACGCACTGTGGGGTGTTGAAAACACCAGAAAACCTGTTACTCGCATTAAATAGCTCGAAAAGAGCGATCTAGATGATTCTGCATACTTCTGACAGAAGACTCACCACGATTATCGCAGAAGGTGCATATCTCAGCTTGTAACCTCACGAAAACCAAGATATCACCGGTTCTGCACATCAAACGTACTGTGGAGTGGTGAAAACACCAGAAAACGTGTTTCTCGCATTAAATAGCTCGAAAAGAGCGATCTAGATGATTCTGCATACTTCTGACAGAAGACTCACCAAATTATCGCAGAAAATGCAAATCTCAGCTGGAAACCCTACGAAAACCAAGATATCGCCGGTTCTACATAACAGACGCACTGTGGAGTGGTTAAAACACCAGAAAACGTGTTTTTCGCGTTAACTAGCTCGAAATGAGCGTTCTCGATGATTCTGCATACTTCTCATAGATGAAGCACCAAGATTATCGCAGAAAATGCATGTTTCAGCTGGAAACCCCACGAAAACCAAGTTATCGGCGGCTCTACTTATCAAACGCACTGTGGAGTGGTCAAAACACCAGATAACGTGTATCTCGCATTAAATAGCTCGAAAAGAGCGATATCTATAATTCTGCATACTTCGGACAGAAGTCTCACCAATATTATCGCAGAAAATGCATATCTCAGCTTGAAACCTCACGAAAATCAAGATGACGCCGGTTCTGCATATCAAACGCACTGTGGAGTGGTGAAAACAACCAGATAACGTGTTGCTCGCATTAAATAGCTCGAAACCCGCGATCTAGGTGATTCTGCATACTTCTGACTGAAGTCTCACCAATATTATCGCAGAAAATGCATATCTCAGCTTGAAACCTCACGAAAATCAAGATGACGCCGGTTCTGCACATCAAACGTACTGTGGAGTGGTGAAAACACCAGAAAACCTGTTACTCGCATTAAATAGCTCGAAAAGAGCGATCTAGATGATTCTGCATACTTCTGACAGAAGACTCACCACGATTATCGCAGAAGGTGCATATCTCAGCTTGTAACCTCACGAAAACCAAGATATCACCGGTTCTGCACATCAAACGTACTGTGGAGTGGTGAAAACACCAGAAAACGTGTTTCTCGCATTAAATAGCTCGAAATGAGCGATCTAGATGATTCTGCATACTTCTGACAGAAGACTCACCAAATTATCGCAGAAAATGCATATCTCAGCTGGAAACCCTACGAAAACCAAGATATCGCCGGTTCTACATAACAGACGCACTGTGGAGTGGTTAAAACACCAGAAAACGTGTTTTTCGCGTTAACTAGCTCGAAATGAGCGTTCTCGATGATTCTGCATACTTCTCATAGATGAAACACCGAGAGTATCGCAGAAAATGCATATTTCAACTGGATACCCCACGAAAACCAATTTATCGGCGGCTCTACATATCAAACGCACTGTGGAGTGGTCAAAACACCAGAAAACGTGTTTCTCGCATTAAATAGCTCGAATAGAGCGATCTCGATGATTCTTCATACTTCGGACAGAAGTCTCAACAAGATTATCGTACAAAATGCATATCTCAGCTTGAAACCTCACGAAAATCAAGATGACGCCGGTTCTTCATATCAAACGCACTGTGGAGTGGTGAAAACAACCAGATAACGTGTTGCTCGCATTAAATAGCTCGAAACCCGCGATCTAGGTGATTCTGCATACCTCTGACTGAAGCCTCAAAAAGATTATCGCAGAAAATGCATATCTCAGCTTCAAACCTCACGAAAATCAAGATGACGCCGGTTCTGCATATCAAACGCACTGTGGAGTGGTGAAAACAACCAGATAACGTGTTTCTCGCATTAAATAGCTCGAAACGAGCGATCTAGGTGATTCTGCATACTTCTGACTGAAGTCTCACCAATATTTTCGCAGAAAATGCATATATCAGCTCGAAACCCGACGTAAAAACCAAAATATCTCCGGTTCTGCATATCCAACGCACTGTGGAGTGGTGAAAACACCAGATAACGTGTTTCTCGCATTAAGTAGCTCGAAACTAGCGATCTCGATGATTCTGCATACTTCGGACAGAAGGCTCAACAAGATTATCGTAAAAAATGCATATCTCAGCTAGAAAACCCCACGAAAGCCAAGATATCGCTGGTTCTGCATGTCAAACGCACTGTGGAGTGGTGAAAACACCGGATAAGGTTTTTCTCGCATTAACTAGCTCGAAAAGAGCGATCTCGATGTTTCAGCATACTTCGGACCGAAGTCTCACCAAGATTATAGCAGAAAATGCATATCTCAGCTTGAAACCCCACGAAAACCAAGATATCGCCGGTTCTGCATATCATACGCACTGTGGAGTGGTGAAAACACCAGACAACGTGTTTCTCGCATTAAATAGCTCGAAAAGAGCGATCTCGATGATTAAGCATACTTCGGACAGAAGTCTAACCAAGATTATCGTAAAAAATGCATATCGCAGCATGAAACCCCACGAAAACCAAGATATCGCTGGTACTGCATATCAAACGCACAGTGGAGTGGTGAAAACACCAGATAACGTGTTTCTCGCATTAAATAGCTCGAAAAGAGCGATCTATATGATTCAGCATACTTCGGACAGAAGTCTCACCAAGATTATCGCAGGAAATGCATATCTCAGCCTGAAACCCCACGAAAATCAAGATATCTCCGGTTCTGCATATCCAACGAACTGTGGAGTGGTGAAACCCCAGAAAACGTGTTTCTCGCATTAAGTAGCTCGAAAAGAGCGCTCTCGATGTTTCTGCATACTTTGGACAGATGTTTCACCAAGTTTATCGTAGAAAATGCATATCTCAGCTTGAAACCCGACGAAAAAAAAAATATCTCCGGTTCTGCATATCCAACGCACTGTGGAGTGGTGAAAACACCAGATAACGTGTTTCTCGCATTAAGTACCTCGAAACTAGCGATCTCGATGATTCTGCATACTTCGGACAGAAGTCTCAAAAAGATTATCGCAGAAAATGCATATCTCAGCTTGAAACCCCACGAAAACCAAGATGTCGCCGGTTCTGCATATCAAACGCACTGTGGAGTGGTGAAAACACCAGAAAACGTGTTTCTCGCATTAAGTAGCTCGAAAAGAGCGTTCTCGAAGATCCTGCATCCTTCTGTCAGAAGTCTCACCAAGATTATCGTAGAAAATGCATATCTCAGCTTGAAACCCGACCGAAACCGAGTTATCTCCGGTTCTGCACATCAAACGTACCGTGGAGTGGTGAAAACACCAGAAAACGTGTTTCGTGCATTAAGTAGCTCGCAAAGAGCGATCTAGATGATTCTGCATACTTCGGACTGAAGTCTCACCAATATTATCGCAGAAAATGCATATCTCAGCTTGAAACCTCACGAAAATCAAGATGTCGCCGGTTCTGCACATCAAACGCACTGTGGGGTGCTGAAAACACCATAAAACGTGTTTTTCGCATTCAATAGCACGAAAACTGCGATTTCGGTGATTCTCCATACTTCTCACAGAAGAATATCCAAGATTATCGCAGAAAATGCATGTCTCAGCTGGAAACCCCACGAAAACGAAGATATCGCAGTTTCCGCATATCAAACGCACTGTGGAGTGGTACAAATAGCAGATAACGTGTTTCTTGCATTAAATAGCTCGAAAGGAGCGTTCTCGAAGATCCTGCATACTTCTGACAGAAGTCTCACCAAGATTATCGTAGAAAATGCATATCTCAGCTTGAAACCCGACGAAAACCGAGTTATCTCCGGTTCTGCACATCAAACGTACCGTGGAGTGTTGAAAACACCAGAAAACGTGTTTCGCGCATTAAGAAGCTCGAAAAGAGCGTTCTCGAAGATTCTGCATACTTCTGACAGAATTCTCACCAGTGTTATCGTAGAAAATGCATATCTCAGCTTGAAACCCGACCGAAACCAAGATATCTCCGGTTCTGCATGTCAAACGTACTGTGGAGTGGTGCAAACACCAGAAAACGTGTTTCGTGCATTAAGTAGCTCGAAAAGAGCGATCTAGGTGATTCTGCATACTTCTGACTGAAGTATCACCAATATTATCGCAGAAAATGCATATCTCAGCTCGAAACCTCACGAAAATCAAGATGTTGCCGGTTCTGCATATCAAACGCACTGTGGAGTGGTGAAAACAACCAGAGAACGTTTTTCTCGCATTAAATAGCTTGAATAGAGCGATCTCGATGATTCTGCATACTTCGGACTGATGTTTCACCAAGATTATCGTAGAAAATGCATATCTCAGCTTGAAACCCGACGATAACCAAAATACCGCCGGTTCTGCATATCAAACCATCTGTGGAGTGGTGAAAACACCAGATAACGTGTTTCTCGCATTAAATAGCTCGAAAAGCGCGATCTAGATGATTCTGCATACTTCAGACAAAAGACCCACCAAGACTATCGCAGTAAATGCATATTTCAGCTGGAAACCCCACGAAAACCAAGTTATCGGCGGCTCTACATATCAAACGCACTGTGGAGTGGTCAAAACACCAGATAACGTGTTTCTCGCATTAAATAGCTCGAAAAGAGCGATATCGATGATTCTGCATACTTCTGACTGAAGTCTCACCAATATTATCGCAGAAAATGCATATCTCTGCTTGAAACCCGATGAAAACCACGATGTCGCCTGTTCTGCATATCAAACGCACTGTGGGGTGGTGAAAACACCAGAAAACGTGTTTCTCGCATTAACTATTTCGAAAAGCGCGATCTAGATGATTCTGCATACTTCTGATAAAAGACCCACCAAGATTATCGCAGAAAATGCATATTTCAGCTGGAAACCCCACGAAAACCAAGTTATCGGCGGCTCTACATATCAAACGCACTGTGGAGTGGTCAAAACACCAGATAACGTGTTTCTCGCATTAAATAGCTCGAAAAGAGCGATATCGATTATTCTGCATACTTCTGACTGAAGTCTCAACAAGATTATCGTAAAAAATGCATATCTCAGCTTGAAACCCCACGAAAGCCAAGATATCGCTGGTTCTGCATATCAAACGCACTGTGGAGTGGTGAAAACACCGGATATGGTTTTTCTCGCATTATCTAGCTCGAAAAGAGCGATCTCGACCTTTCAGCATACTTCGTACAGAAGTCTCACCAAGATTATCGCAGAAAATGCATATCTCAGCTTGAAACCCCACGAAAACCAAGATGTCGCCGGTTCTGCATATTAAACGCACTGTGGAGTGGTGAAAACACCAGAAAACGTGTTTCTCGCATTAAGTAGCTCGAAAAGAGCGTTCTCGAAGATCCTGCATACTTCTGACAGAAGTCTCACCAAGATTATCGTAGAAAATGCATATCTCAGCTTGAAACCCGACCGAAACCGAGTTATCTCCGGTTCTGCACATTAAACGTACCGTGGAGTGGTGAAAACACCAGAAAACGTGTTTCGCGCATTAAGTAGCTCGAAAAGAGCGTTCTCGAAGATTCTGCATACTTCTGACAGAAGTCTCACCAGGGTTATCGTAGAAAATGCATATCTCAGCTTGAAACCCGACCGAAACCAAGATATCTCCGGTTCTGCATGTCAAAGGTACTGTGGAGTGGTGAAAACACCAGAAAACGTGTTTCGTGCATTAAGTAGCTCGAAAAGAGCGATCTAGATGATTCTGCATACTTCTGACAAAAGACCCACCAAGATTAGCGCAGAAAATGCATATCTCAGCTGGAAACTCCACGAAAATCAAGATATCGCCTGTTCTGCACATCAAACGCACTGTGGAGTGGTGAAAACAACCAGAGAACGTGTTTCTCGCATTAAATAGCTCGAAAAGAGCGATCCCGATGCTTCAGCGTACTTCGGACAGAAGTCTCACCAAGATTATCGCAGGAAATGCATATCTCAGCTTGAAACCCGACCGAAACCAAGATATCTCCGGTTCTGCATGTATAACGTACTGTGGAGTGGTGAAAACACCAGAAAACGTGTTTCGTGCATTAAGTAGCTCGAAAAGAGCGATCTAGATGATTCTGCATACTTCTGACTGAAGTCTCACCAATATTATCGCAGAAAATGCATATCTCAGCTCGAAACCTCATGAAAATCAAGACGTTGCCGGTTCTGCATATCAAACGCACTGTGGAGTGGTGAAAACAACCAGAGAACGTGTTTCACGCATTAAATAGCTCGAAAAGAGCGATCCCGATGATTCAGCAAACTTCGAACAGGAGTCTCACCAAGATTATCGCAGGAAGTGCATATCTCAGCTTGAAACCCCACGAAAACATAGATATCTCCGGTTCTGCATATCCAACGAACTGTGGAGTGGTGAAAACCCCAGAAAACGAGTTTCTCGCATTAAATAGCTCGAAAAGAGCGCTCTTGCTGTTTCTGCATACTTCGGACACATGTTTCACCAAGATTATCGTAGAAAATGCATATCTCAGCTTGAAACCCGACGAAAACCAAAATATCGCCGGTTCTGCATATCAAACCAACTGTGGAGTGGTGAAAACACCAGATAACGTATTTCTCGCATTAAATAGCTCGAAAAGTGCGATCTCGATGATTCTGCATACTTCTAACAGAAGTCTCACCAAGATTATCGCAGAAAATGCATATCTCTGCTTAAAACCCCACGAAAACCAAGATATCTACTGTTCTGCATATCCAACGAACTGTGGATTGGTGAAAACCCCAGAAAACGTGTTTCTCGCATTAAATAGCTCGAAAAGAGCGCTCTCGACGTTTCTGCATACTTCGGACAGATGTTTCACCAAGCTTATCGTAGAAAATGCATATCTCAGCTTGAAACCCGACGAAAACCAAAATATCTCCGGTTCTGCATATCCAACGAACTGTGGAGTGGTGAAAACCCCAGAAATTGAGTTTCTCGCATCAAATAGCTCGAAAAGAGCGCTGTTGATGTTTCTGCATACTTCTGACAGATGTTTCACTAAGATTATCGTAGAGAATGCATATCTCTGCTTGAAACCCGACCGAAACCAAGATATCTCCGGTTCTGCATGTCAAACGTACTGTGGAGTGGTGAAAACACCAGAAAACGTGTTTCGTGCATTAAGTAGCTCGAAAAGAGCGATCTAGATGATTCTGCATACTTCTAACAGAAGTCTCACCAAGATTATCGCAGAAAATGCATATCTCTGCTTGAAACCCCACGAAAACCAAGATATCTACTGTTCTGCATATCCAACGAACTGTGGAGTGGTGAAACCCCCAGATAACGTGTTTCTCGCACTTGCTAGATCGAAAAGAGCGATCTCGATGATTCAGCATACTTCGGACAGAAGTCTCACCAAGATTATCACAGAAAATACATATCTCAGCTTGAATCCCCACGAAAACCAAGATATCGCCGGTTCTGCATATCAAACGCACTGTGGAGTGGTGAAACACCAGATAACATGTTTCTCGCATTAAGTAGCTCGAAACGAGCGATCTCGATGATTCTGGATACTTCGGACAGAAGTCTCACCAAAATTATCGTAAAAAATGCATATCTCAGCTTGAAACCCCACGAAAACCAAGATATCGCTGTGTTCTGCATATCAAACGCACTGTGGAGTGGTGAAAACCCCAGAAAACGTGTTTCTCGCATTAAATAGCTCGAGTAGAGCGATCTCGATGATTCTTCATACTTCGGACAGAAGTCTCACCAAGATTACCGTAAAAAATGCATATCTCAGCTGAAAAACCCCACGAAAGCCAAGATATCGCTGGTTCTGGATATCAAACGCACTGTGGAGTGGTGAAAACAGCGGATAAGTTTTTTCTCCCATTAACTAGCTCGAAAAGAGCGATCTCGATGTTTCAGCCTACTTCGGACAGAAGTCTCACCAAGATTATCGCAGAAAATGCATATCTCAGCATGAAACCCCACGAAAACCAAGATATCGCCGGTTCTGCATATCAAACGCACTGTGGAGTGGTGAAAACAACCAGAGAACGTGTTTGTCGCATTACATAGCTCGAAAAGAGCGATCCCGATGATTCTGCATACTTCTGACAGAAGTCTCACCAAGATTATCGTGGAAAATGCATATCTCAGCTTGAAACCCGACCGAAACAAGATATCTCTGGTTCTGCATGTCAAACGTACTGTGGAGTGGTGAATACACCAGAAAACGTGTTTCTCGCATTAAATAGCTCGAAAAGTGCGATCCAGATGGTTCTACATACTTCTGACAGAAGACTTACCAAGATTATCGCAGAAAATGCATATCTCAGCTGGAAACACCACGAAAATCAAGATATCGCCGGTTCTGCATATCAAACGCACTGTGGAATGTTGAAAACACCAGAAAACTTGTTTTTTCGCATTAAATAGCTCGAAACGAGCGATCTAGATGATTCTGCATACTTCTGACTGAAGTCTCACCAATATTATGTCAGAAAATGCATATCTCAGCTTGAAACCTCACGAAAATCAAGATGTTGCCGGTTCTGCATATCAAACGCACTGTGGAGTGGTGAAAACACCAGATATCGTGTTTCTCGCATTAAATAGCTCGCAAAGAGGGATCCCGATGATTCTGCATACTTCTGACAGAAGACTCACCAAGATTATCGCAGAAAATGCATATCTCAGCTGGAAACACCACGAAAATCAAGATATCGCCGGTTCTGCATATCAAACGCACTGTGGAATGTTGAAAACACCAGAAAGCTTGTTTTTTCGCATTACATAGCTTGAAAACAGCGATCTAGATGATTCTGCATACTTCTGACTGAAGTGTCACCAAGATTATCGCAGAAAATGCATATCTCAGCTGGAAACACCACGAAAATCAAGATATCGCCGGTTCTGCATATCAAACGCACTGTGGAGTGGTGAAAACACCAGATATCGTGTTTCTCGCATTAAGTAGCTCGAAAAGAGCGATCTCGAAGATTCTGCATACTTCTGACAGAAGTCTCACCAAGATTATCGTAGAAAATGCATATCTCAGCTTGAAACCCGACGAAATCCAAGATATCGCCGGTTCTGCATATCAAACGCACTGTGGAATGTTGAAAACACCAGAAAACTTGTTTTTGCGCATTAAATAGCTTGAAAAGAGCGATCTAGATGATTCTGCATACTTCTGACTGAAGTCTCACCAAGATTATCGCAGAAAATCCATATCTCAGCTGGAAAACATCACGAAAATCAAGATGTCGCCGGTTCTGCATATCAAACGCACTGTGGAGTGGTGAAAACACCAGATAACGTGTTTCTCGCATTATGTAGCTCGAAAAGTGCGATCCCGATGATTCTGCATACTTCTGACCGAAGTCTCACCAAGATTATCGTAGAAAATGCATATCTCAGCTTGAAACCCGACGAAATCCAAGATGTCGCTGGTTCTGCATATCAAACGCACTGTGGAGTGGTGAAAACACCAGATAACGTGTTTCTCGCATTATGTAGCTCGAAAAGCGCGATCTCGATGATTCTGCATACTTCTAACAGAAGTCTCACGAAGATTATCGCAGAAAATGCATATCTCTGCTTGAAACCCGACGAAAACCAAGATATCTACTGTTCTGCATATCCAACGAACTGTGGAGTGGTGAAAACCCCAGAAAACGAGTCTCTCGCATTAAATAGCTCGAAAAGAGCGCTCTCGATGTTTCTGCATACTTCGGACAGATGTTTCACAAAGATTATCGTAGAAAATGCATATCTCAGCTTGAAACCGCACGAAAGCCAAGATATCGCTGGTTCTGCATATCAAACGCACTGTGGAGCGGTGAATACACCGGATAAGGTTTTTCTCGCATTAACTAGCCCGAAAAGAGCGATCTCGATGTTTCAGCATACTTCGGACAGAAGTCTCACCAAGATTATCGCAGAAAATGCATATCTCAGCTTTAAACCCCTCGAAAACCAAGATATCACCTGTTCTGCATATCCAACGAACTGTGGTGTGGTGAAAACCCCAGAAAACGTGTTTCTCGCATTAAATAGCTCGAAAAGAGCGATCTCGATGATTCTGCACACTTCGGACAGAAGTCTCACCAAGATTATCGCAGACAATGCATATCTCAGCTTGAAACCCCACGAAAACCAAGATATCGCCGGTTCTGCATTTCATACGCACTGTGGAGTGCTGAAAACACCAGATATCGTGTTTCTCGCATTAAATAGCTCGAAAAGTGCGATCTCGATGATTCTGCATACTTCTGACAGAAGTCTCACCATGATTATCGTAAAAAATGCATATCTCAGCTTGAAACCCCACGAAAACCAAGATATCGCTGGTTCTGCATATCAAACGCACTGTGGAGTGGTGAAAACACCAGATAACGTGTTTCTCGCATTAAATAGGTCGAAAAGAGCGATCTCGATGTTTCTGCATACTTCGGACAGAAGTCTCACCAAGATTATCGCAGACAATGCATATCTCAGCTTGAAACCCCACGAAAACCAAGATATCGCCGGTTCTGCATATCATACGCACTGTGGAGTGCTGAAAACACCAGATATCGTGTTTCTCGCATTAAATAGCTCGAAAAGTGCGATCTCGATGATTCAGCATACTTCGGACAGAAGTCTCTCCAAGTTTATCGCAGAAGATGCATATCTCAGCTTGAAACCCCTCGAAAACCAAGATATCACCTGTTCTGCATATCCAACGAACTGTGGTGTGGTGAAAACCCCAGAAAACGTGTTTCTCGCATTAAATAGCTCGAAAAGAGCGATCTCGATGATTCTGCACACTTCGGAGAGAAGTCTCACCAAGATTATCGAAGACAATGCATATCTCAGCTTGAAACCCCACGAAAACCAAGATATCGCCGGTTCTGCATTTCATACGCACTGTGGAGTGCTGAAACCACCAGATATCGTGTTTCTCGCATTAAATAGCTCGAAAAGTGCGATCTCGATGATTCTGCATACTTCTGACAGAAGTCTCTCCAAGTTTATCGCAGAAGATGCATATCTCAGCTTGAAACCACTCGAAAACCAAGATATCATCTGTTCTGCATATCCAACGAACTGTGGTGTGGTGAAAACCCCAGAAAACGTGTTTCTCGCATTAAATAGCTCGAAAAGAGCGATCTCGATGATTCTGCACACTTCGGACAGAAGTCTCACCAAGATTATCGCAGACAATGCATATCTCAGCTTGAAACCCCACGAAAACCAAGATATCGCCGGTTCTGCATTTCATACGCACTGTGGAGTGCTGAAAACACCAGATATCGTGTTTCTCGGATTAAATAGCTCGAAAAGTGCGATCTCGATGATTCTGCATACTTCTGACAGAAGTCTCACCATGATTATCGTAAAAAATGCATATCTCAGCTTGAAACCCCACGAAAACCAAGATATCGCTGGTTCTGCATATCAAACGCACTGTGGAGTGGTGAAAACACCAGATAACGTGTTTCTCGCATTAAATAGGTCGAAAAGAGCGATCTCGATGTTTCTGCATACTTCGGACAGAAGTCTCACCAAGATTATCGCAGACAATGCATATCTCAGCTTGAAACCCCACGAAAACCAAGATATCGCCGGTTCTGCATATCATACGCACTGTGGAGTGCTGAAAACACCAGATATCGTGTTTCTCGCATTAAATAGCTCGAAAAGAGCGATCTCGATGATTCTGCACACTTCGGACAGAAGTCTCACCAAGATTATCGCAGACAATGCATATCTCAGCTTGAAACCCCACGAAAACCAAGATCTCGCCGGTTCTGCATTTCATACGCACTGTGGAGTGCTGAAATCACCAGATATCGTGTTTCTCGCATTAAATAGCTCGAAAAGTGCGATCTCGATGATTCTGCATACTTCTGACAGAAGTCTCACCATGATTATCGTAAAAAATGCATATCTCAGCTTGAAACCCCACGAAAACCAAGATATCGCTGGTTCTGCATATCAAACGCACTGTGGAGTGGTGAAAACACCAGATAACGTGTTTCTCGCATTAAATAGGTCGAAAAGAGCGATCTCGATGTTTCTGCATACTTCGGACAGAAGTCTCACCAAGATTATCGCAGACAATGCATATCTCAGCTTGAAACCCCACGAAAACCAAGATATCGCCGGTTCTGCATATCATACGCACTGTGGAGTGCTGAAAACACCAGATATCGTGTTTCTCGCATTAAATAGATCGAAAAGTGCGATCTCGATGATTCAGCATACTTCGGACAGAAGTCTCTCCAAGTTTATCGCAGAAGATGCATATCTCAGCTTGAAACCCCTCGAAAACCAAGATATCACCTGTTCTGCATATCCAACGAACTGTGGTGTGGTGAAAACCCCAGAAAACGTGTTTCGCGCATTAAATAGCTCGAAAAGAGCGATCTCGATGATTCTGCACACTTCGGACAGAAGTCTCACCAAGATTATCGCAGACAATGCATATCTCAGCTTGAAACCCCACGAAAACCAAGATATCGCCGGTTCTGCATTTCATACGCACTGTGGAGTGCTGAAAACACCAGATATCGTGTTTCTCGCATTAAATAGCTCGAAAAGTGCGATCTCGATGATTCTGCACACTTCGGACTGAAGTCTCACCAAGATTATCGCAGACAATGCATATCTCAGCTTGAAACCCCACGAAAACCTAGATATCGCCGGTTCTGCATTTCATACGCACTGTGGAGTGCTGAAAACACCAGATATCGTGTTTCTCGCATTAAATAGCTCGAAAAGTGCGATCTCGATGATTCTGCATACTTCTGACAGAAGTCTCACCATGATTATCGTAAAAAATGCATATCTCAGCTTGAAACCCCACGAAAACCAAGATATCGCTGGTTCTGCATATCAAACGCACTGTGGAGTGGTGAAAACACCAGATAACGTGTTTCTCGCATTAAATAGGTCGAAAAGAGCGATCTCGATGTTTCTGCATACTTCGGACAGAAGTCTCACCAAGATTATCGCAGACAATGCATATCTCAGCTTGAAACCCCACGAAAACCCAGATATCGCCGGTTCTGCATATCAAACGCATTGTGGGGTGGGGAAAACACCAGATAAGGTTTTTCTCGCATTAACTAGCTCGAAAAGTGCGATCTCGACGATTCAGCATACTTCGGACAGAAGTGTCTCCAAGTTTATCGCAGAAAATGCATATCTCAGCTTGAAACCCCTCGAAAACCAAGATATCACCTGTTCTGCATATCCAACGAATTGTGGTGTGGTGAAAACCCCAGAAAACGTGTTTCTCGCATTAAATAGCTCGAAAAGAGCGATCTCGATGATTCTGCACACTTCGGACAGAAGTCTCACCAAGATTATTTCAGACAATGCACATCTCAGCTTGAAACCCCACGAAAACCAAGATATCGCCGGTTCTGCATATCAAACGCACTGTGGAGTGGTGAAAACACCAGATAAGGTTTTTCTCGCATTAACTAGCTCGAAAGGTGCTATCTCGATGATTCAGCATACTTCTGACAGAAGTCTCACCATGATTATCGTAAAAAATGCATATCTCAGCTTGAAACCCCACGAAAACCAAGATATCGCTGGTTCTGCATATCAAACGCACTGTGGAGTGGTGAAAACACCAGATAACGTGTTTCTCGCATTAAATAGGTCGAAAAGAGCGATCTCGATGTTTCTGCATACTTCGGACAGAAGTCTCACCAAGATTATCGCAGACAATGCATATCTCAGCTTGAAACCCCACGAAAACCCAGATATCGCCGGTTCTGCATATCAAACGCACTGTGGGGTGGGGAAAACACCAGATAAGGTTTTTCTCGCAATAACTAGCTCGAAAAGTGCGATCTCGACGATTCAGCATACTTCGGACAGAAGTGTCTCCAAGTTTATCGCAGAAAATGCATATCTCAGCTTGAAACCCCTCGAAAACCAAGATATCACCTGTTCTGCATATCCAACGAATTGTGGTGTGGTGAAAACCACAGAAAACGTGTTTCTCGCATTAAATAGCTCGAAAAGAGCGATCTCGATGATTCTGCACACTTCGGACAGAAGTCTCACCAAGATTATCGCAGACAATGCATATCTCAGCTTGAAACCCCACGAAAACCAAGATATCGCCGGTTCTGCATATCAAACGCACTGTGGAGTGGTGAAAACACCAGATAAGGTTTTTCTCGCATTAACTAGCTCGAAAGGTGCTATCTCGATGATTCAGCATACTTCGGACAGAAGTCTCTCCAAGTTTATCGCAGAAAATGCATATCTCTGCTTGAAACCCCTTGAAAACCAAGATATAACCTGTTCTGCATATCCAACGAACTGTGGTGTGGTGAAAACCCCAGAAAACGTGTTTCTCGCATTACATAGCTCGAAAAGATCGATCTCGATGATTCTGCACACTTCGGACAGAAGTCTCACCAAGATTATCGCAGACAATGCATATCTCAGCTTGAAACCCCACGAAAACCAAGATATCGCCGGTACTGCATATCATACGCACTGTGGAGTGCTGAAAACACCAGATATCGTGTTTCTCGCATTAAATAGCTCGAAAAGTGCGATCTCGATGATACTGCATACTTCGGACAGAAGTCTCACCATAATTATCGTAAAAAATGCATATCTCAGCTTGAAACCCCACGAAAACCAAGATATCGCTGGTTCTGCATATCCAACGAACTGTGGTGTGGTGAAAACCCCAGAAAACGTGTTTCTCGCATTAAATAGCTCGAAAAGAGCGATCTCGATGATTCTGCACACTTCGGACAGAAGTCTCACCAAGATTATCGCAGACAATGCATATCTCAGCTTGAAACCCCACGAAAACCAAGATATCGCCGGTTCTGCATATCGTACGCACTGTGGAGTGCTGAAAACACCAGATATCGTGTTTCTCGCATTAAATAGATCGAAAAGTGCGATCTCGATGATTCAGCATACTTCGGACAGAAGTCTCTCCAAGTTTATCGCAGAAGATGCATATCTCAGCTTGAAACCCCTCGAAAACCAAGATATCACCTGTTCTGCATATCCAACGAACTGTGGTGTGGTGAAAACCCCAGAAAACGTGTTTCGCGCATTAAATAGCTCGAAAAGAGCGATCTCGATGATTCTGCACACTTCGGACAGAAGTCTCACCAAGATTATCGCAGACAATGCATATCTCAGCTTGAAACCCCACGAAAACCAAGATATCGCCGGTTCTGCATTTCATACGCACTGTGGAGTGCTGAAACCACCAGATATCGTGTTTCTCGCATTAAATAGCTCGAAAAGTGCGATCTCGATGATTCTGCATACTTCTGACAGAAGTCTCTCCAAGTTTATCGCAGAAGATGCATATCTCAGCTTGAAACCCCACGAAAACCAAGATATCGCCGGTTCTGCATATCATACGCACTGTGGAGTGCTGAAAACACCAGATATCGTGTTTCTCGCATTAAATAGCTCGAAAAGAGCGATCTCGATGATTCTGCACACTTCGGACAGAAGTCTCACCAAGATTATCGCAGACAATGCATATCTCAGCTTGAAACCCCACGAAAACCAAGATCTCGCCGGTTCTGCATTTCATACGCACTGTGGAGTGCTGAAAACACCAGATATCGTGTTTCTCGCATTAAATAGCTCGAAAAGTGCGATCTCGATGATTCTGCATACTTCTGACAGAAGTCTCACCATGATTATCGTAAAAAATGCATATCTCAGCTTGAAACCCCACGAAAACCAAGATATCGCTGGTTCTGCATATCAAACGCACTGTGGAGTGGTGAAAACACCAGATAACGTGTTTCTCGCATTAAATAGGTCGAAAAGAGCGATCTCGATGTTTCTGCATACTTCGGACAGAAGTCTCACCAAGATTATCGCAGACAATGCATATCTCAGCTTGAAACCCCACGAAAACCAAGATATCGCCGGTTCTGCATATCATACGCACTGTGGAGTGCTGAAAACACCAGATATCGTGTTTCTCGCATTAAATAGATCGAAAAGTGCGATCTCGATGATTCAGCATACTTCGGACAGAAGTCTCTCCAAGTTTATCGCAGAAGATGCATATCTCAGCTTGAAACCCCTCGAAAACCAAGATATCACCTGTTCTGCATATCCAACGAACTGTGGTGTGGTGAAAACCCCAGAAAACGTGTTTCGCGCATTAAATAGCTCGAAAAGAGCGATCTCGATGATTCTGCACACTTCGGACAGAAGTCTCACCAAGATTATCGCAGACAATGCATATCTCAGCTTGAAACCCCACGAAAACCAAGATATCGCCGGTTCTGCATTTCATACGCACTGTGGAGTGCTGAAAACACCAGATATCGTGTTTCTCGCATTAAATAGCTCGAAAAGTGCGATCTCGATGATTCTGCACACTTCGGACTGAAGTCTCACCAAGATTATCGCAGACAATGCATATCTCAGCTTGAAACCCCACGAAAACCAAGATATCGCCGGTTCTGCATTTCATACGCACTGTGGAGTGCTGAAAACACCAGATATCGTGTTTCTCGCATTAAATAGCTCGAAAAGTGCGATCTCGATGATTCTGCATACTTCTGACAGAAGTCTCACCATGATTATCGTAAAAAATGCATATCTCAGCTTGAAACCCCACGAAAACCAAGATATCGCTGGTTCTGCATATCAAACGCACTGTGGAGTGGTGAAAACACCAGATAACGTGTTTCTCGCATTAAATAGGTCGAAAAGAGCGATCTCGATGTTTCTGCATACTTCGGACAGAAGTCTCACCAAGATTATCGCAGACAATGCATATCTCAGCTTGAAACCCCACGAAAACCCAGATATCGCCGGTTCTGCATATCAAACGCACTGTGGGGTGGGGAAAACACCAGATAAGGTTTTTCTCGCATTAACTAGCTCGAAAAGTGCGATCTCGACGATTCAGCATACTTCGGACAGAAGTGTCTCCAAGTTTATCGCAGAAAATGCATATCTCAGCTTGAAACCCCTCGAAAACCAAGATATCACCTGTTCTGCATATCCAACGAATTGTGGTGTGGTGAAAACCCCAGAAAACGTGTTTCTCGCATTAAATAGCTCGAAAAGAGCGATCTCGATGATTCTGCACACTTCGGACAGAAGTCTCACCAAGATTATTTCAGACAATGCATATCTCAGCTTGAAACCCCACGAAAACCAAGATATCGCCGGTTCTGCATATCAAACGCACTGTGGAGTGGTGAAAACACCAGATAAGGTTTTTCTCGCATTAACTAGCTCGAAAGGTGCTATCTCGATGATTCAGCATACTTCTGACAGAAGTCTCACCATGATTATCGTAAAAAATGCATATCTCAGCTTGAAACCCCACGAAAACCAAGATATCGCTGGTTCTGCATATCAAACGCACTGTGGAGTGGTGAAAACACCAGATAACGTGTTTCTCGCATTAAATAGGTCGAAAAGAGCGATCTCGATGTTTCTGCATACTTCGGACAGAAGTCTCACCAAGATTATCGCAGACAATGCATATCTCAGCTTGAAACCCCACGAAAACCCAGATATCGCCGGTTCTGCATATCAAACGCACTGTGGGGTGGGGAAAACACCAGATAAGGTTTTTCTCGCAATAACTAGCTCGAAAAGTGCGATCTCGACGATTCAGCATACTTCGGACAGAAGTGTCTCCAAGTTTATCGCAGAAAATGCATATCTCAGCTTGAAACCCCTCGAAAACCAAGATATCACCTGTTCTGCATATCCAACGAATTGTGGTGTGGTGAAAACCACAGAAAACGTGTTTCTCGCATTAAATAGCTCGAAAAGAGCGATCTCGATGATTCTGCACACTTCGGACAGAAGTCTCACCAAGATTATCGCAGACAATGCATATCTCAGCTTGAAACCCCACGAAAACCAGGATATCGCCGGTTCTGCATATCAAACGCACTGTGGAGTGGTGAAAACACCAGATAAGGTTTTTCTCGCATTAACTAGCTCGAAAGGTGCTATCTCGATGATTCAGCATACTTCGGACAGAAGTCTCTCCAAGTTTATCGCAGAAAATGCATATCTCTGCTTGAAACCCCTTGAAAACCAAGATATAACCTGTTCTGCATATCCAACGAACTGTGGTGTGGTGAAAACCCCAGAAAACGTGTTTCTCGCATTACATAGCTCGAAAAGATCGATCTCGATGATTCTGCACACTTCGGACAGAAGTCTCACCAAGATTATCGCAGACAATGCATATCTCAGCTTGAAACCCCACGAAAACCAAGATATCGCCGGTACTGCATATCATACGCACTGTGGAGTGCTGAAAACACCAGATATCGTGTTTCTCGCATTAAATAGCTCGAAAAGTGCGATCTCGATGATACTGCATACTTCGGACAGAAGTCTCACCATGATTATCGTAAAAAATGCATATCTCAGCTTGAAACCCCACGAAAACCAAGATATCGCTGGTTCTGCATATCCAACGAACTGTGGTGTGGTGAAAACCCCAGAAAACGTGTTTCTCGCATTAAATAGCTCGAAAAGAGCGATCTCGATGATTCTGCACACTTCGGACAGAAGTCTCACCAAGATTATCGCAGACAATGCATATCTCAGCTTGAAACCCCACGAAAACCAAGATATCGCCGGTTCTGCATATCGTACGCACTGTGGAGTGCTGAAAACACCAGATATCGTGTTTCTCGCATTAAATAGCTCGAAAAGAGAAACTCGATGATTCTGCATACTTCGGACAGAAGTCTCACCATGATTATCGTCAAAAATGCATATCTCATCTTGAAACCCCACGAAAACCAAGATATCGCTGGCTCTGCATATCAAACGCACTGTGGAGTGGTGAAAACACCAGATAACGTGTTTCTCGCATTAAATAGGTCGAAAAGAGCGATCTCGATGTTTCTGCATACTTCGGACAGAAGTCTCACCAAGATTATCGCAGACAATGCATATCTCAGCTTGAAACCCCACGAAAACCAAGATATCGCCGGTTCTGCATATCATACGCACTGTGGATTGCTGAAAACAACAGATATCGTGTTTCTCGCATTAAATAGCTCGAAAAGTGCGATCTCGATGATTCTGCATACTTCGGACAGAAGTCTCACCATGATTATCGTAAAAAATGCATATCTCAGCTTGAAACCCCACGAAAACCAAGATATCGCTGGTTCTGCATATCAAACGCACTGTGGACTGGTGAAAACACCAGATAACGTGTTTCTCGCATTAAATAGGTCGAAAAGAGCGATCTCGATGTTTCTGCATACTTCGGACAGAGGTCTCACCAAGATTATCTCAGAAAATGCATATCTCAGCTTGAAACCCCACGAAAACCCAGATATCGCCGGTTCTGCATATCAAACCAACTGTGGAGTGGTGAAAACACCAGACAACGTGTTTCTCGCATTAAATAGTTCGAAATGTGCGATCTCGATGATTCTGCATACTTCTAACAGAAGTCTCACCATGATTATCGCAGAAAATACATATCTCTGCTAGAAAACCCACGAAAACCAAGATATCTCCTGTTCTGCATATCCAACGAACTGTGCAGTGGTGAAAACCCCAGAAAACGTGTTTCTCGCATAAAATAGCTCGAAATGTACGATCTCGAAGATTCTGCATACTTCTAACAGAAGTCTCAACATGATTATCGCAGATAATGCATATCTCTGCTAGAAACCCCACGAAAACCAAGATATCTCCTGTTCTGCATATACAACGAACTGTGGAGTGGTGAAAACACCTGATAACGTGTTTCTCGCATTAACTAGCTCGAAATGAGCGATCTCGATGATTCTGCATACTTCTGACAGAAGACTCCCCAAGATTATCGCTGAAAATGCATATCTCAGCAGGAAAAACCACGAAAATCAAGATATCGCCGGTTCTGCATATCAAACGCGCTGTGGAGTGGTGAAAACACCAGATAACGTGTTTCTCGCATTAACTAGCTCGAAATGAGCGATCTCGAAGGGTCTGCATACTTCTGACAGAAGACTCACCAAGATTATCGTAGAAAATGCATATCTCAGCTTGATACCCTACGACAGCCAAGATGTCGCCGGTTCTGCATATCGTACGCACTGTGGAGTGCTGAAAACACCAGATATCGTGTTTCTCGCATTAAATAGCTCGAAAACTGCGATCTCGATGATTCTGCATACTTCGGACAAAAGTCTCACCATGATTATCGTAAAAAATGCATGTCTCTGCTTGAAACCCCACGAAAACCAAGATATCGCTGGTTCTGCATATCCAACGAACTGTGGTGTGGTGAAAACCCCAGAAAACGTGTTTCTCGCATTAAATAGCTCGAAAAGAGCGATCTCGATGATTCTGCACACTTCGGACAGAAGTCTCACCAAGATTATCGCAGACAATGCATATCTCAGCTTGAAACCTCACGAAAATCAAGATGTCGTCGGTTCTGCATATAAAACGCACTGTGGAATGTGGAAAACACCAGAAAACTTGTTTTTTCACATTAATTAGCTCGAATAGAGCGATCTCGATGATTAAGCATACTTCGGACAGAAGTCTCACCAAGATTATCGCAGACAATGCATATCTCAGCTTGAAACCCCACGAAAACCAAGATATCGCCGGTTCTGCATTTCATACGCACTGTGGAGTGCTGAAAACACCAGATATCGTGTTTCTCGGATTAAATAGCTCGAAAAGTGCGATCTCGATGATTCTGCATACTTCTGACAGAAGTCTCACCATGATTATCGTAAAAAATGCATATCTCAGCTTGAAACCCCACGAAAACCAAGATATCGCTGGTTCTGCATATCAAACGCACTGTGGAGTGGTGAAAACACCAGATAACGTGTTTCTCGCATTAAATAGGTCGAAAAGAGCGATCTCGATGTTTCTGCATACTTCGGACAGAAGTCTCACCAAGATTATCGCAGACAATGCATATCTCAGCTTGAAACCCCACGAAAACCAAGATATCGCCGGTTCTGCATATCATACGCACTGTGGAGTGCTGAAAACACCAGATATCGTGTTTCTCGCATTAAATAGCTCGAAAAGAGCGATCTCGATGATTCTGCACACTTCGGACAGAAGTCTCACCAAGATTATCGCAGACAATGCATATCTCAGCTTGAAACCCCACGAAAACCAAGATCTCGCCGGTTCTGCATTTCATACGCACTGTGGAGTGCTGAAAACACCAGATATCGTGTTTCTCGCATTAAATAGCTCGAAAAGTGCGATCTCGATGATTCTGCATACTTCTGACAGAAGTCTCACCATGATTATCGTAAAAAATGCATATCTCAGCTTGAAACCCCACGAAAACCAAGATATCGCTGGTTCTGCATATCAAACGCACTGTGGAGTGGTGAAAACACCAGATAACGTGTTTCTCGCATTAAATAGGTCGAAAAGAGCGATCTCGATGTTTCTGCATACTTCGGACAGAAGTCTCACCAAGATTATCGCAGACAATGCATATCTCAGCTTGAAACCCCACGAAAACCAAGATATCGCCGGTTCTGCATATCATACGCACTGTGGAGTGCTGAAAACACCAGATATCGTGTTTCTCGCATTAAATAGATCGAAAAGTGCGATCTCGATGATTCAGCATACTTCGGACAGAAGTCTCTCCAAGTTTATCGCAGAAGATGCATATCTCAGCTTGAAACCCCTCGAAAACCAAGATATCACCTGTTCTGCATATCCAACGAACTGTGGTGTGGTGAAAACCCCAGAAAACGTGTTTCGCGCATTTAATAGCTCGAAAAGAGCGATCTCGATGATTCTGCACACTTCGGACAGAAGTCTCACCAAGATTATCGCAGACAATGCATATCTCAGCTTGAAACCCCACGAAAACCAAGATATCGCCGGTTCTGCATTTCATACGCACTGTGGAGTGCTGAAAACACCAGATATCGTGTTTCTCGCATTAAATAGCTCGAAAAGTGCGATCTCGATGATTCTGCACACTTCGGACTGAAGTCTCACCAAGATTATCGCAGACAATGCATATCTCAGCTTGAAACCCCACGAAAACCAAGATATCGCCGGTTCTGCATTTCATACGCACTGTGGAGTGCTGAAAACACCAGATATCGTGTTTCTCGCATTA
Source organism: Anthophora plumipes (assembly GCA_951804975.1). Classification (NCBI taxonomy): domain Eukaryota; kingdom Metazoa; phylum Arthropoda; class Insecta; order Hymenoptera; family Apidae; genus Anthophora; species Anthophora plumipes. The sequence continues at coordinate 596,326 of CATORF010000112.1, forward strand.
AATAGCTCGAAAAGTGCGATCTCGATGATTCTGCATACTTCTGACAGAAGTCTCACCATGATTATCGTAAAAAATGCATATCTCAGCTTGAAACCCCACGAAAACCAAGATATCGCTGGTTCTGCATATCAAACGCACTGTGGAGTGGTGAAAACACCAGATAACGTGTTTCTCGCATTAAATAGGTCGAAAAGAGCGATCTCGATGTTTCTGCATACTTCGGACAGAAGTCTCACCAAGATTATCGCAGACAATGCATATCTCAGCTTGAAACCCCACGAAAACCCAGATATCGCCGGTTCTGCATATCAAACGCACTGTGGGGTGGGGAAAACACCAGATAAGGTTTTTCTCGCATTAACTAGCTCGAAAAGTGCGATCTCGACGATTCAGCATACTTCGGACAGAAGTGTCTCCAAGTTTATCGCAGAAAATGCATATCTCAGCTTGAAACCCCTCGAAAACCAAGATATCACCTGTTCTGCATATCCAACGAATTGTGGTGTGGTGAAAACCCCAGAAAACGTGTTTCTCGCATTAAATAGCTCGAAAAGAGCGATCTCGATGATTCTGCACACTTCGGACAGAAGTCTCACCAAGATTATTTCAGACAATGCATATCTCAGCTTGAAACCCCACGAAAACCAAGATATCGCCGGTTCTGCATATCAAACGCACTGTGGAGTGGTGAAAACACCAGATAAGGTTTTTCTCGCATTAACTAGCTCGAAAGGTGCTATCTCGATGATTCAGCATACTTCTGACAGAAGTCTCACCATGATTATCGTAAAAAATGCATATCTCAGCTTGAAACCCCACGAAAACCAAGATATCGCTGGTTCTGCATATCAAACGCACTGTGGAGTGGTGAAAACACCAGATAACGTGTTTCTCGCATTAAATAGGTCGAAAAGAGCGATCTCGATGTTTCTGCATACTTCGGACAGAAGTCTCACCAAGATTATCGCAGACAATGCATATCTCAGCTTGAAACCCCACGAAAACCCAGATATCGCCGGTTCTGCATATCAAACGCACTGTGGGGTGGGGAAAACACCAGATAAGGTTTTTCTCGCAATAACTAGTTCGAAAAGTGCGATCTCGACGATTCAGCATACTTCGGACAGAAGTGTCTCCAAGTTTATCGCAGAAAATGCATATCTCAGCTTGAAACCCCTCGAAAACCAAGATATCACCTGTTCTGCATATCCAACGAATTGTGGTGTGGTGAAAACCACAGAAAACGTGTTTCTCGCATTAAATAGCTCGAAAAGAGCGATCTCGATGATTCTGCACACTTCGGACAGAAGTCTCACCAAGATTATCGCAGACAATGCATATCTCAGCTTGAAACCCCACGAAAACCAAGATATCGCCGGTTCTGCATATCAAACGCACTGTGGAGTGGTGAAAACACCAGATAAGGTTTTTCTCGCATTAACTAGCTCGAAAGGTGCTATCTCGATGATTCAGCATACTTCGGACAGAAGTCTCTCCAAGTTTATCGCAGAAAATGCATATCTCTGCTTGAAACCCCTTGAAAACCAAGATATAACCTGTTCTGCATATCCAACGAACTGTGGTGTGGTGAAAACCCCAGAAAACGTGTTTCTCGCATTACATAGCTCGAAAAGATCGATCTCGATGATTCTGCACACTTCGGACAGAAGTCTCACCAAGATTATCGCAGACAATGCATATCTCAGCTTGAAACCCCACGAAAACCAAGATATCGCCGGTACTGCATATCATACGCACTGTGGAGTGCTGAAAACACCAGATATCGTGTTTCTCGCATTAAATAGCTCGAAAAGTGCGATCTCGATGATACTGCATACTTCGGACAGAAGTCTCACCATGATTATCGTAAAAAATGCATATCTCAGCTTGAAACCCCACGAAAACCAAGATATCGCTGGTTCTGCATATCCAACGAACTGTGGTGTGGTGAAAACCCCAGAAAACGTGTTTCTCGCATTAAATAGCTCGAAAAGAGCGATCTCGATGATTCTGCACACTTCGGACAGAAGTCTCACCAAGATTATCGCAGACAATGCATATCTCAGCTTGAAACCCCACGAAAACCAAGATATCGCCGGTTCTGCATATCGTACGTACTGTGGAGTGCTGAAAACACCAGATATCGTGTTTCTCGCATTAAATAGCTCGAAAAGAGAAACTCGATGATTCTGCATACTTCGGACAGAAGTCTCACCATGATTATCGTCAAAAATGCATATCTCATCTTGAAACCCCACGAAAACCAAGATATCGCTGGCTCTGCATATCAAACGCACTGTGGAGTGGTGAAAACACCAGATAACGTGTTTCTCGCATTAAATAGGTCGAAAAGAGCGATCTCGATGTTTCTGCATACTTCGGACAGAAGTCTCACCAAGATTATCGCAGACAATGCATATCTCAGCTTGAAACCCCACGAAAACCAAGATATCGCCGGTTCTGCATATCATACGCACTGTGGATTGCTGAAAACAACAGATATCGTGTTTCTCGCATTAAATAGCTCGAAAAGTGCGATCTCGATGATTCTGCATACTTCGGACAGAAGTCTCACCATGATTATCGTAAAAAATGCATATCTCAGCTTGAAACCCCACGAAAACCAAGATATCGCTGGTTCTGCATATCAAACGCACTGTGGACTGGTGAAAACACCAGATAACGTGTTTCTCGCATTAAATAGGTCGAAAAGAGCGATCTCGATGTTTCTGCATACTTCGGACAGAGGTCTCACCAAGATTATCTCAGAAAATGCATATCTCAGCTTGAAACCCCACGAAAACCCAGATATCGCCGGTTCTGCATATCAAACCAACTGTGGAGTGGTGAAAACACCAGACAACGTGTTTCTCGCATTAAATAGTTCGAAATGTGCGATCTCGATGATTCTGCATACTTCTAACAGAAGTCTCACCATGATTATCGCAGAAAATACATATCTCTGCTAGAAAACCCACGAAAACCAAGATATCTCCTGTTCTGCATATCCAACGAACTGTGCAGTGGTGAAAACCCCAGAAAACGTGTTTCTCGCATAAAATAGCTCGAAATGTACGATCTCGAAGATTCTGCATACTTCTAACAGAAGTCTCAACATGATTATCGCAGATAATGCATATCTCTGCTAGAAACCCCACGAAAACCAAGATATCTCCTGTTCTGCATATACAACGAACTGTGGAGTGGTGAAAACACCTGATAACGTGTTTCTCGCATTAACTAGCTCGAAATGAGCGATCTCGATGATTCTGCATACTTCTGACAGAAGACTCCCCAAGATTATCGCTGAAAATGCATATCTCAGCAGGAAAAACCACGAAAATCAAGATATCGCCGGTTCTGCATATCAAACGCGCTGTGGAGTGGTGAAAACACCAGATAACGTGTTTCTCGCATTAACTAGCTCGAAATGAGCGATCTCGAAGGGTCTGCATACTTCTGACAGAAGACTCACCAAGATTATCGTAGAAAATGCATATCTCAGCTTGATACCCTACGACAGCCAAGATGTCGCCGGTTCTGCATATCGTACGCACTGTGGAGTGCTGAAAACACCAGATATCGTGTTTCTCGCATTAAATAGCTCGAAAACTGCGATCTCGATGATTCTGCATACTTCGGACAAAAGTCTCACCATGATTATCGTAAAAAATGCATGTCTCTGCTTGAAACCCCACGAAAACCAAGATATCGCTGGTTCTGCATATCCAACGAACTGTGGTGTGGTGAAAACCCCAGAAAACGTGTTTCTCGCATTAAATAGCTCGAAAAGAGCGATCTCGATGATTCTGCACACTTCGGACAGAAGTCTCACCAAGATTATCGCAGACAATGCATATCTCAGCTTGAAACCTCACGAAAATCAAGATGTCGTCGGTTCTGCATATAAAACGCACTGTGGAATGTGGAAAACACCAGAAAACTTGTTTTTTCACATTAATTAGCTCGAATAGAGCGATCTCGATGATTAAGCATACTTCTGACTGAAGTGTCACGAAGATTATCGCAGAAAATCCATATCTCAGCTTGAAACCTCACGAAAACCAAGTTATCTCCGGTTCTGCACATCAAACGTACTGTGGAGTGGTGAATACACCAGAAAACGTGTTTCTCGCATTAACTAGCTCGAAAAGAGCGATCTAGATGATTCTGCATACTTCTGACAGAAGACTCACCAAGATTATCGCAGAGAATGCATATCTCAGTATGAACCCCGACGAAATCCAAGATGTCGCCGGTTCTGTATATCAAACGCACTGTGGAGTGGTGAAAACACCAGATATCGTGTTTCGCGCAATAAGTAGCTCGAAAAAAGGGATCTCGATGACTCTGCATACTTCTGACAGAAGACTCACCAAGATCAACGCAGAAAATGCATATCTCAGCTAGAAACACCACGAAAATCAACATATCGCCGGTTCTGCATATAAAACGCACTGTGGAGTGGTGAAAACACCAGATAACGTGTTTCTCGCATTAAATAGGTCGAAAAGAGCGATCTCGATGTTTCTGCATACTTCGGACAGAAGTCTCACCAAGATTATCGCAGACAATGCATATCTCAGCTTGAAACCCCACGAAAACCAAGATATCGCCGGTTCTGCATATCATACGCACTGTGGAGTGCTGAAAACACCAGATATCGTGTTTATCGCATTAAATAGCTCGAAAAGAGCGATCTCGATGATTCTGCACACTTCGGACAGAAGTCTCACCAAGATTATCGCAGACAATGCATATCTCAGCTTGAAACCCCACGAAAACCAAGATATCGCCGGTTCTGCATATCATACGCACTGTGGAGTGCTGAAAACACCAGATATCGTGTTTATCGCATTAAATAGCTCGAAAAGTGCGATCTCGATGATTCTGCATACTTCGGACAGAAGTCTCTCCAAGTTTATCGCAGAAGATGCATATCTCAGCTTGAAACCCCTCGAAAACCAAGATATCACCTGTTCTGCATATCCAACGAACCGTGGTGTGGTGAAAACCCCAGAAAACGTGTTTCTCGCATTAAATAGCTCGAAAAGAGCGATCTCGATGATTCTGCACACTTCGGACAGAAGTCTCACCAAGATTATCGCAGACAATGCATATCTCAGCTTGAAACCCCACGAAAACCAAGATATCGCCGGTTCTGCATTTCATACGCACTGTGGAGTGCTGAAAACACCAGATATCGTGTTTCTCGCATTAAATAGCTCGAAAAGTGCGATCTCAATGATTCTGCACACTTCGGACTGAAGTCTCACCAAGATTATCGCAGACAATGCATATCTCAGCTTGAAACCCCACGAAAACCAAGATATCGCCGGTTCTGCATTTCATACGCACTGTGGAGTGCTGAAAACACCAGATATCGTGTTTCTCGCATTAAATAGCTCGAAAAGTGCGATCTCGATGATTCTGCATACTTCTGACAGAAGTCTCACCATGATTATCGTAAAAAATGCATATCTCAGCTTGAAACCCCACGAAAACCAAGATATCGCTGGTTCTGCATATCAAACGCACTGTGGAGTGGTGAAAACACCAGATAACGTGTTTCTCGCATTAAATAGGTCGAAAAGAGCGATCTCGATGTTTCTGCATACTTCGGACAGAAGTCTCACCAAGATTATCGCAGACAATGCATATCTCAGCTTGAAACCCCACGAAAACCCAGATATCGCCGGTTCTGCATATCAAACGCACTGTGGGGTGGGGAAAACACCAGATAAGGTTTTTCTCGCATTAACTAGCTCGAAAAGTGCGATCTCGACGATTCAGCATACTTCGGACAGAAGTGTCTCCAAGTTTATCGCAGAAAATGCATATCTCAGCTTGAAACCCCTCGAAAACCAAGATATCACCTGTTCTGCATATCCAACGAATTGTGGTGTGGTGAAAACCCCAGAAAACGTGTTTCTCGCATTAAATAGCTCGAAAAGAGCGATCTCGATGATTCTGCACACTTCGGACAGAAGTCTCACCAAGATTATCGCAGACAATGCATATCTCAGCTTGAAACCCCACGAAAACCAAGATATCGCCGGTTCTGCATATCAAACGCACTGTGGAGTGGTGAAAACACCAGATAAGGTTTTTCTCGCATTAACTAGCTCGAAAGGTGCTATCTCGATGATTCAGCATACTTCTGACAGAAGTCTCACCATGATTATCGTAAAAAATGCATATCTCAGCTTGAAACCCCACGAAAACCAAGATATCGCTGGTTCTGCATATCAAACGCACTGTGGAGTGGTGAAAACACCAGATAACGTGTTTCTCGCATTAAATAGGTCGAAAAGAGCGATCTCGATGTTTCTGCATACTTCGGACAGAAGTCTCACCAAGATTATCGCAGACAATGCATATCTCAGCTTGAAACCCCACGAAAACCCAGATATCGCCGGTTCTGCATATCAAACGCACTGTGGGGTGGGGAAAACACCAGATAAGGTTTTTCTCGCATTAACTAGCTCGAAAAGTGCGATCTCGACGATTCAGCATACTTCGGACAGAAGTGTCTCCAAGTTTATCGCAGAAAATGCATATCTCAGCTTGAAACCCCTCGAAAACCAAGATATCACCTGTTCTGCATATCCAACGAATTGTGGTGTGGTGGAAACCACAGAAAACGTGTTTCTCGCATTAAATAGCTCGAAAAGAGCGATCTCGATGATTCTGCACACTTCGGACAGAAGTCTCACCAAGATTATCGCAGACAATGCATATCTCAGCTTGAAACCCCACGAAAACCAAGATATCGCCGGTTCTGCATATCAAACGCACTGTGGAGTGGTGAAAACACCAGATAAGGTTTTTCTCGCATTAAATAGGTCGAAAAGAGCGATCTCGATGTTTCTGCATACTTCGGACAGAAGTCTCACCAAGATTATCGCAGACAATGCATATCTCAGCTTGAAACCCCACGAAAACCAAGATATCGCCGGTTCTGCATATCATACGCACTGTGGATTGCTGAAAACAACAGATATCGTGTTTCTCGCATTAAATAGCTCGAAAAGTGCGATCTCAATGATTCTGCATACTTCGGACAGAAGTCTCACCATGATTATCGTAAAAAATGCATATCTCAGCTTGAAACCCCACGAAAACCAAGATATCGCTGGTTCTGCATATCAAACGCACTGTGGACTGATGAAAACACCAGATAACGTGTTTCTCGCATTAAATAGGTCGAAAAGAGCGATCTCGATGTTTCTGCATACTTCGGACAGAGGTCTCACCAAGATTATCTCAGAAAATGCATATTTCAGCTTGAAACCCCACGAAAACCCAGATATCGCCGGTTCTGCATATCAAACCAACTGTGGAGTGGTGAAAACACCAGACAACGTGTTTCTCGCATTAAATAGTTCGAAATGTGCGATCTCGATGATTCTGCATACTTCTAACAGAAGTCTCACCATGATTATCGCAGAAAATGCATATCTCTGCTAGAAAACCCACGAAACCCAAGATATCTCCTGTTCTGCATATCCAACGAACTGTGCAGTGGTGATAACCCCAGAAAACGTGTTTCTCGCATAAAATAGCTCGAAATGTACGATCTCGAAGATTCTGCATACTTCTAACAGAAGTCTCAACATGATTATCGCAGATAATGCATATCTCTGCTAGAAACCCCACGAAAACCAAGATATCTCCTGTTCTGCATATACAACGAACTGTGGAGTGGTGAAAACACCAGATAACGTGTTTCTCGCATTAACTAGCTCGAAATGAGCGATCTCGATGATTCTGCATACTTCTGACAGAAGACTCCCCAAGATTATCGCTGAAAATGCATATCTCAGCAGGAAAAACCACGAAAATCAAGATATCGCCGGTTCTGCATATCAAACGCGCTGTGGAGTGGTGAAAACACCAGATAACGTGTTTCTCGCATTAACTAGCTCGAAATGAGCGATCTCGAAGGTTCTGCATACTTCTGACAGAAGACTCACCAAGATTATCGTAGAAAATGCATATCTCAGCTTGATACCCTACGACAGCCAAGATGTCGCCGGTTCTGCATATCGTACGCACTGTGGAGTGCTGAAAACACCAGATATCGTGTTTCTCGCATTAAATAGCTCGAAAACTGCGATCTCGATGATTCTGCATACTTCGGACAAAAGTCTCACCATGATTATCGTAAAAAATGCATGTCTCTGCTTGAAACCCCACGAAAACCAAGATATCGCTGGTTCTGCATATCCAACGAACTGTGGTGTGGTGAAAACCCCAGAAAACGTGTTTCTCGCATTAAATAGCTCGAAAAGAGCGATCTCGATGATTCTGCACACTTCGGACAGAAGTCTCACCAAGATTATCGCAGACAATGCATATCTCAGCTTGAAACCTCACGAAAATCAAGATGTCGCCGGTTCTGCATATAAAACGCACTGTGGAATGTGGAAAACACCAGAAAACTTGTTTTTTCACATTAATTAGCTCGAATAGAGCGATCTCGATGATTAAGCATACTTCTGACTGAAGTGTCACGAAGATTATCGCAGAAAATCCATATCTCAGCTTGAAACCTCACGAAAACCAAGTTATCTCCGGTTCTGCACATCAAACGTACTGTGGAGTGGTGAATACACCAGAAAACGTGTTTCTCGCATTAACTAGCTCGAAAAGAGCGATCTAGATGATTCTGCATACTTCTGACAGAAGACTCACCAAGATTATCGCAGAGAATGCATATCTCAGTATGAACCCCGACGAAATCCAAGATGTCGCCGGTTCTGTATATCAAACGCACTGTGGAGTGGTGAAAACACCAGATATCGTGTTTCGCGCAATAAGTAGCTCGAAAAAAGGGATCTCGATGACTCTGCATACTTCTGACAGAAGACTCACCAAGATCAACGCAGAAAATGCATATCTCAGCTGGAAACACCACGAAAATCAACATATCGCCGGTTCTGCATATAAAACGCACTGTGGAATGTTGAAAACACCAGAAAATTTGTTTTTTCGCATTAAATAGCTTGAAAAGAGCGATCTAGATGATTCTGTATACTTCTGACTGAAGTCGCACCAAGATTATCACAGACAATCCATATCTCAGCTTGAAACCTCACGAAAATCAAGATGTCGCCGGTTCTGCATATCAAACGCACTGTGGAGTCGTGAAAACATCCAGACAACGTGTTTCTCGCATTACATAGCTCGAAAAGAGCGATCCCGATGATTCTGCATACTTCTGACAGAAGTCTCACCAAGATTATCGTCGAAAATGCATATCTCAGCTTGATGCCCGACGAAAGCCAAGATGTCGCCGGTTCTGCATATCAAACGCACTGTGGAGTGGTGAAAACACCAGATAACGTGTTTCTCGCATTATGTAGCTCGAAAAGAGCGTTCTCGAAGATTCTGCATACTTCTGACAGAAGTCTCTCCAAGATTATCGTAGAAAATACCATATCTCAGCTTGAAACCCGACCGAAACAAAGATATCTCTGGTTCTGCATGTCAAACGTACTGTGGAGTGGTGAATACACCAGAAAACGTGTTTCTCGCATTAAATAGCTCGAAAAGAGCGATCCAGATGGTTCTACATACTTCTGACAGAAGACTTACCAAGATTATCGCAGAAAATGCATATCTCAGCTGGAAACACCACGAAAATCAAGATATCGCCGGTTCTGCATATCAAACGCACTGTGGAGTGGTGAAAATACCAGATAACGTGTTTCTCGCATTAAATAGCTCGAAAAGAGCGATCTAGATGATTCTGCATACTTCTGACAGAAGTCTCACCAATATTATGTCAGAAAATGCATATCTCAGCTTGAAACCTCACGAAAATCAAGATGTTGCCGGTTCTGCATATCAAACGCACTGTGGAGTGGTGAAAACACCAGATATCGTGTTTCTCGCATTAAATAGCTCGCAAAGAGCGATCTAGATGATTCTGCATACTTCTGACTGAAGTCTCACCAAGATTATCGCAGAAAATCCATATCTCAGCTGGAAAACATCACGAAAATCAAGATGTCGCCGGTTCTGCATATCAAACGCACTGTGGAGTGGTGAAAACACCAGATAACGTGTTTCTCGCATTATGTAGCTCGAAAAGTGCGATCCCGATGATTCTGCACACTTCGGACAGAAGTCTCACCAAGATTATCGCAGACAATGCATATCTCAGCTTGAAACCCCACGAAAACCAAGATATCGCCGGTTCTGCATTTCATACGCACTGTGGAGTGCTGAAAACACCAGATATCGTGTTTCTCGCATTAAATAGCTCGAAAAGTGCAATCTCGATGATTGTGCATACTTCTGACAGAAGTCTCACCATGATTATCGTAAAAAATGCATATCTCAGCTTGAAACCCCACGAAAACCAAGATATCGCTGGTTCTGCATATCAAACGCACTGTGGAGTGGTGAAAACACCAGATAACGTGTTTCTCGCATTAAATAGGTTGAAAAGAGCGATCTCGATGTTTCTGCATACTTCGGACAGAAGTCTCACCAAGATTATCGCAGACAATGCATATCTCAGCTTGAAACCCCACGAAAACCAAGATATCGCCGGTTCTGCATATCATACGCACTGTGGAGTGCTGAAAACACCAGATATCGTGTTTCTCGCATTAAATAGCTCGAAAAGTGCGATCTCGATGATTCAGCATACTTCGGACAGAAGTCTCTCCAAGTTTATCGCAGAAGATGCATATCTCATCTTGAAACCCCTCGAAAACCAAGATATCACCTGTTCTGCATATCCAACGAACTGTGGTGTGGTGAAAACCCCAGAAAACGTGTTTCTCGCATTAAATAGCTCGAAAAGAGCGATCTCGATGATTCTGCACACTTCGGACAGAAGTCTCGCCAAGATTATCGCAGACAATGCATATCTCAGCTTGAAACCCCACGAAAACCAAGATATCGCCGGTTCTGCATTTCATACGCACTGTGGAGTGCTGAAAACACCAGATATCGTGTTTCTCGCATTAAATAGCTCGAAAAGTGCGATCTCGATGATTCTGCACACTTCGGACTGAAGTCTCACCAAGATTATCGCAGACAATGCATATCTCAGCTTGAAACCCCACGAAAACCAAGATATCGCCGGTTCTGCATTTCATACGCACTGTGGAGTGCTGAAAACACCAGATATCGTGTTTCTCGCATTAAATAGCTCGAAAAGTGCGATCTCGATGATTCTGCATACTTCTGACAGAAGTCTCACCATGATTATCGTAAAAAATGCATATCTCAGCTTGAAACCCCACGAAAACCAAGATATCGCTGGTTCTGCATATCAAACGCACTGTGGAGTGGTGAAAACACCAGATAACGTGTTTCTCGCATTAAATAGGTCGAAAAGAGCGATCTCGATGTTTCTGCATACTTCGGACAGAAGTCTCACCAAGATTATCGCAGACAATGCATATCTCAGCTTGAAACCCCACGAAAACCCAGATATCGCCGGTTCTGCATATCAAACGCACTGTGGGGTGGGGAAAACACCAGATAAGGTTTTTCTCGCATTAACTAGCTCGAAAAGTGCGATCTCGACGATTCAGCATACTTCGGACAGAAGTGTCTCCAAGTTTATCGCAGAAAATGCATATCTCAGCTTGAAACCCCTCGAAAACCAAGATATCACCTGTTCTGCATATCCAACGAATTGTGGTGTGGTGAAAACCCCAGAAAACGTGTTTCTCGCATTAAATAGCTCGAAAAGAGCGATCTCGATGATTCTGCACACTTCGGACAGAAGTCTCACCAAGATTATCGCAGACAATGCATATCTCAGCTTGAAACCCCACGAAAACCAAGATATCGCCGGTTCTGCATATCAAACGCACTGTGGAGTGATGAAAACACCAGATAAGGTTTTTCTCGCATTAACTAGCTCGAAAGGTGCTATCTCGATGATTCAGCATACTTCTGACAGAAGTCTCACCATGATTATCGTAAAAAATGCATATCTCAGCTTGAAACCCCACGAAAACCAAGATATCGCTGGTTCTGCATATCAAACGCACTGTGGATTGGTGAAAACACCAGATAACGTGTTTCTCGCATTAAATAGGTCGAAAAGAGCGATCTCGATGTTTCTGCATACTTCGGACAGAAGTCTCACCAAGATTATCGCAGACAATGCATATCTCAGCTTGAAACCCCACGAAAACCCAGATATCGCCGGTTCTGCATATCAAACGCACTGTGGGGTGGGGAAAACACCAGATAAGGTTTTTCTCGCATTAACTAGCTCGAAAAGTGCGATCTCGACGATTCAGCATACTTCGGACAGAAGTGTCTCCAAGTTTATCGCAGAAAATGCATATCTCAGCTTGAAACCCCTCGAAAACCAAGATATCACCTGTTCTGCATATCCAACGAATTGTGGTGTGGTGAAAACCACAGAAAACGTGTTTCTCGCATTAAATAGCTCGAAAAGAGCGATCTCGATGATTCTGCACACTTCGGACAGAAGTCTCACCAAGATTATCGCAGAGAATGCATATCTCAGCTTGAAACCCCACGAAAACCAAGATATCGCCGGTTCTGCATATCATACGCACTGTGGAGTGCTGAAAACACCAGATATCGTGTTTCTCGCATTAAATAACTCGAAAAGTGCGATCTCGATGATTCTGCACACTTCGGACAGAAGTCTCACCAAGATTATCGCAGACAATGCATATCTCAGCTTGAAACCCCACGAAAACCAAGATATCGCCGGTTCTGCATATCGTACGCACTGTGGAGTGCTGAAAACACCAGATATCGTGTTTCTCGCATTAAATAGCTCGAAAAGAGAAACTCGATGATTCTGCATACTTCGGACAGAAGTCTCACCATGATTATCGTCAAAAATGCATATCTCATCTTGAAACCCCACGAAAACCAAGATATCGCTGGCTCTGCATATCAAACGCACTGTGGAGTGGTGAAAACACCAGATAACGTGTTTCTCGCATTAAATAGGTCGAAAAGAGCGATCTCGATGTTTCTGCATACTTCGGACAGAAGTCTCACCAAGATTATCGCAGACAATGCATATCTCAGCTTGAAACCCCACGAAAACCAAGATATCGCCGGTTCTGCATATCATACGCACTGTGGATTGCTGAAAACACCAGATATCGTGTTTCTCGCATTAAATAGCTCGAAAAGTGCGATCTCGATGATTCTGCATACTTCGGACAGAAGTCTCACCATGATTATCGTAAAAAATGCATATCTCAGCTTGAAACCCCACGAAAACCAAGATATCGCTGGTTCTGCATATCAAACGCACTGTGGACTGGTGAAAACACCAGATAACGTGTTTCTCGCATTAAATAGGTCGAAAAGAGCGATCTCGATGTTTCTGCATACTTCGGACAGAGGTCTCACCAAGATTATCTCAGAAAATGCATATCTCAGCTTGAAACCCCACGAAAACCCAGATATCGCCGGTTCTGCATATCAAACCAACTGTGGAGTGGTGAAAACACCAGACAACGTGTTTCTCGCATTAAATAGTTCGAAATGTGCGATCTCGATGATTCTGCATACTTCTAACAGATGTCTCACCATGATTATCGCAGAAAATGCATATCTCTGCTAGAAAACCCACGAAAACCAAGATATCTCCTGTTCTGCATATCAAACGCGCTGTGGAGTGGTGAAAACACCAGATAACGTGTTTCTCGCATTAACTAGCTCGAAATGAGCGATCTCGAAGATTCTGCTTACTTCTGCCAGAAGACTCACCAAGATTATCGTAGAAAATGCATATCTCAGCTTGATACCCTACGACAGCCAAGATGTCGCCGGTTTTGCATATCAAACGCACTGTGGAGTGGTGAAAACACCAGATAACGTGTTTCTCGCATTAACTAGCTCGAAATGAGCGATCTCGAAGATTCTGCATACTTCTGACAGAAGACTCACCAAGATTATCGCTGAAAATGCATATCTCAGCTGGAAAATCCACGAAAATTAAGATATCTCCTGTTCTGCATATCCTACGAACTGTGGAGTGGTGAAAACCCCAGAAAACGAGTTTCTCGCATTTAATAGCTCGAGAAGAGCGATCCCGATGATTCTGCATACTTCGGACAGAAGTCTCACCAAGATTATCGCAGACAATGCATATCTCAGCTTGAAACCCCACGAAAACCAAGATATCGCCGGTTCTGCATATCGTACGCACTGTCGAGTGCTGAAAACACCAGATATCGTGTTTCTCGCATTAAATAGTTCGAAAAGAGCGATCTCGATGATTCTGCATACTTCGGACAAAAGTCTCACCATGATTATCGTAAAAAATGCATATCTCAGCTTGAAACCCCACGAAAACCAAGATATCGCTGGTTCTGCATATCCAACGAACTGTGGTGTGGTGAAAACCCCAGAAAACGTGTTTCTCGCATTAAATAGCTCGAAAAGAGCGATCTCGATGATTCTGCACACTTCGGACAGAAGTCTCACCAAGATTATCGCAGACAATGCATATCTCAGCTTGAAACCCCACGAAAACCAAGATATCGCCGGTTCTGCATATCGTACGCACTGTGGAGTGCTGAAAACACCAGATATCGTGTTTCTCGCATTAAATAGCTCGAAAAGTGCGATCTCGATGATTCTGCATACTTCGGACAGAAGTCTCACCATGATTATCGTAAAAAATGCATATCTCAGCTTGAACCCCCAAGAAAACCAAGATATCGCTGGTTCTGCATATAAAACACACTGTGGAGTGGTGAAAACACCAGATAACGTGTTTCTCGCATTAAATAGGTCGAATAGAGCGATCTCGATGATTCTGCATACTTCGGACAGAAGTCTCACCAAGATTATCGCAGACAATGCATATCTCAGCTTGAAACCCCACGAAAACCAAGATATCGCCGGTTCTGCATATCGTACGCACTGTGGAGTGCTGAAAACACCAGATATCGTGTTTCTCGCATTAAATAGCTCGAAAAGTGCGATCTCGATGATTCTGCATACTTCGGACAAAAGTCTCACCATGATTATCGTAAAAAATGCATATCTCAACTTGAAACCCCACGAAAACCAAGATATCGGTGGTTCTGCATATCCAACGAACTGTGGTGTGGTGAAAACCCCAGAAAACGTGTTTCTCGCATTAAATAGCTCGAAAAGAGCGATCTCGATGATTCTGCACACTTCGGACAGAAGTCTCACCAAGATTATCGCTGAAAATGCATATCTCAGCAGGAAAAACCACGAAAATCAAGATATCGCCGGTTCTGCATATCAAACGCGCTGTGGAGTGGTGAAAACACCAGATAACGTGTTTCTCGCATTAACTAGCTCGAAATGAGCGATCTCGAAGGTTCTGCATACTTCTGACAGAAGACTCACCAAGATTATCGTAGAAAATGCATATCTCAGCTTGATACCCTACGACAGCCAAGATGTCGCCGGTACTGCATATCGTACGCACTGTGGAGTGCTGAAAACACCAGATATCGTGTTTCTCGCATTAAATAGCTCGAAAACTGCGATCTCGATGATTCTGCATACTTCGGACAAAAGTCTCACCATGATTATCGTAAAAAATGCATGTCTCTGCTTGAAACCCCACGAAAACCAAGATATCGCTGGTTCTGCATATCCAACGAACTGTGGTGTGGTGAAAACCCCAGAAAACGTGTTTCTCGCATTAAAGAGCTCGAAAAGAGCGATCTCGATGATTCTGCACACTTCGGACAGAAGTCTCACCAAGATTATCGCAGACAATGCATATCTCAGCTTGAAACCCCACGAAAACCAAGATATCGCCGGTTCTCCATATCGTACGCACTGTGGAGTGCTGAAAACACCAGATATCGTGTTTCTCGCATTAAATAGCTCGAAAAGTGCGATCTCGATGATTCTGCATACTTCGGACAGAAGACTCACCAAGATTATCGCAGAAAATGAATATCTCTGCTAGAAAACCCACGAAAACCAAGATATCTCCTGTTCTGCATATCCAACGAACTGTGCAGTGGTGAAAACCCCAGAAAACGTGTTTCTCGCATTAAATAGCACGAAATGTACGATCTCGAAGATTCTGCATACTTCTAACAGAAGTCTCAACATGATTATCGCAGATAATGCATATCTCTGCTAGAAACCCAACGAAAACCAAGATATCTCCTGTTCTGCATATACAACGAACTGTGGAGTGGTGAAAACACCAGATAACGTGTTTCTCGCATTAACTAGCTCGAAATGAGCGATCTCGAAGATTCTGCTTACTTCTGACAGAAGACTCACCAAGATTATCGTAGAAAATGCATATCTCAGCTTGATACCCTACGACAGCCAAGATGTCGCCGGTTCTGCATATCAAACGCACTGTGGAGTGGTGAAAACACCAGATAACGTGTTTCTCGCATTAACTAGCTCGAAATGAGCGATCTCGAAGATTCTGCATACTTCTGACAGAAGACTCACCAAGATTATCGCTGAAAATGCATATCTCAGCTGGAAAAACCACGAAAATTAAGATATCTCCTGTTCTGCATATCCTACGAACTGTGGAGTGGTGAAAACCCCAGAAAACGTGTTTCTCGCATTTAATAGCTCGAAAAGAGCGATCCCGATGATTCTGCATACTTCGGACAGAAGTCTCACCAAGATTGTCGCAGACAATGCATATCTCAGCTTGAAACCCCACGAAAACCAAGATATCGCCGGTTCTGCATATCGTACGCACTGTGGAGTGCTGAAAACACCAGATATCGTGTTTCTCGCATTAAATAGTTCGAAAACTGCGATCTCGATGATTCTGCATACTTCGGACAAAAGTCTCACCATGATTATCGTAAAAAATGCATATCTCAGCTTGAAACCCCACGAAAACCAAGATATCGCTGGTTCTGCATATCCAACGAACTGTGGTGTGGTGAAAACCCCAGAAAACGTGTTTCTCGCATTAAATAGCTCGAAAAGAGCGATCTCGATGATTCTGCACACTTCGGACAGAAGTCTCACCAAGATTATCGCAGACAATGCATATCTCAGCTTGAAACCCCACGAATACCAAGATATCGCCGGTTCTGCATATCGTACGCACTGTGGAGTGCTGAAAACACCAGATATCGTGTTTCTCGCATTAAATAGCTCGAAAAGTGCGATCTCGATGATTCTGCATACTTCGGACAGAAGTCTCACCATGATTATCGTAAAAAATGCATATCTCAGCTTGAACCCCCAAGAAAACCAAGATATCGCTAGTTCTGCATATCAAACGCACTGTGGACTGGTGAAAACACCAGATAACGTGTTTCTCGCATTAAATAGGTCGAAAAGAGCGATCTCGATGTTTCTGCATACTTCGGACAGAGGTCTCACCAAGATTATCTCAGAAAATGCATATCTCAGCTTGAAACCCCACGAAAACCCAGATATCGCCGGTTCTGCATATCAAACCAACTGTGGAGTGGTGAAAACACCAGACAACGTGTTTCTCGCATTAAATAGTTCGAAATGTGCGATCTCGATGATTCTGCATACTTCTAACAGAAGTCTCACCATGATTATCGCAGATAATGCATATCTCTGCTAGAAACCCCACGAAAACCAAGATATCTCCTGTTCTGCATATACAACGAACTGTGGAGTGGTGAAAACACCAGATAACGTGTTTCTCGCATTAACTAGCTCGAAATGAGCGATCTCTTTGATTCTGCATACTTCTGACAGAAGACTCCCCAAGATTATCGCTGAAAATGCATATCTCAGCAGGAAAAACCACGAAAATCAAGATATCGCCGGTTCTGCATATCAAACGCGCTGTGGAGTGGTGAAAACACCAGATAACGTGTTTCTCGCATTAACTAGCTCGAAATGAGCGATCTCGAAGATTCTGCTTACTTCTGAAAGAAGACTCACCAAGATTATCGTAGAAAATGCATATCTCAGCTTGATACCCTACGACAGCCAAGATGTCGCCGGTTCTGCATATCAAACGCACTGTGGAGTGGTGAAAACACCAGATAACGTGTTTCTCGCATTAACTAGCTCGAAATGAGCGATCTCGAAGATTCTGCATACTTCTGACAGAAGACTCACCAAGATTATCGCTGAAAATGCATATCTCAGCTGGAAAAACCACGAAAATTAAGATATCTCCTGTTCTGCATATCCTACGAACTGTGGAGTGGTGAAAACCCCAGAAAACGTGTTTCTCGCATTTAATAGCTCGAAAAGAGCGATCCCGATGATTCTGCATACTTCGGACAGAAGTCTCACCAAGATTATCGCAGACAATGCATATCTCAGCTTGAAACCCCACGAAAACCAAGATATCGCCGGTTCTGCATATCGTACGCACTGTGGAGTGCTGAAAATACCAGATATCGTGTTTCTCGCATTAAATAGTTCGAAAAGTGCGATCTCGATGATTCTGCATACTTCGGACAAAAGTCTCACAATGATTATCGTAAAAAATGCATATCTCAGCTTGAAACCCCACGAAAACCAAGATATCGCTGGTTCTGCATATCCAACGAACTGTGGTGTGGTGAAAACCCCAGAAAACGTGTTTCTCGCATTAAATAGCTCGAAAAGAGCGATCTCGATGATTCTGCACACTTCGGACAGAAGTCTCACCAAGATTATCGCAGACAATGCATATCTCAGCTTGAAACCCCACGAAAACCAAGATATCGTCGGTTCTGCATATCGTACGCACTGTGGAGTGCTGAAAACACCAGATATCGTGTTTCTCGCATTAAATAGCTCGAAAAGTGCGATCTCGATGATTCTGCATACTTCGGACAAAAGTCTCACCATGATTATCGTAAAAAATGCATATCTCAGCTTGAAACCCCACGAAAACCAAGATATCGCTGGTTCTGCATATCCAACGAACTGTGGAGTGGTGAAAACACCAGATAACGTGTTTCCGCATTAACTAGCTCGAAATGAGCGATCTCGATGATTCTGCATACTTCTGACAGAAGACTCCCCAAGATTATCGCTGAAAATGCATATCTCAGCAGGAAAAACCACGAAAATCAAGATATCGCCGGTTCTGCATATCAAACGCGCTGTGGAGTGGTGAAAACACCAGATAACGTGTTTCTCGCATTAACTAGCTCGAAATGAGCGATCTCGAAGATTCTGCATACTTCTGACAGAAGACTCACCAAGATTATCGCTGAAAATGCATATCTCAGCTGGAAAAACCACGAAAATTAAGATATCTCCTGTTCTGCATATACAACGAACTGTGGAGTGGTGAAAACACCAGATTACGTGTTTCTCGCATTAACTAGCTCGAAATGAGCGATCTCGATGATTCTGCATACTTCTGACAGAAGACTCCCCAAGATTATCGCTGAAAATGCATATCTCAGCAGGAAAAACCACGAAAATCAAGATATCTCCTGTTCTGCATATCCTACGAACTGTGGAGTGGTGAAAACCCCAGAAAACGTGTTTCTCGCATTTAATAGCTCGAAAAGAGCGATCCCGATGATTCTGCATACTTCGGACAGAAGTCTCACCAAGATTATCGCAGACAATGCATATCTCTGCTAGAAACCCCACGAAAACCAAGATATCGCCGGTTCTGCATATCGTACGCACTGTGGAGTGCTGAAAACACCAGATATCGTGTTTCTCGCATTAAATAGCTCGAAAAGTGCGATCTCGATGATTCTGCATACTTCGGACAAAAGTCTCACCATGATTATCGTAAAAAATGCATATCTCAGCTTGAAACCCCACGAAAACCAAGATATCGCTGGTTCTGCATATCCAACGAACTGTGGAGTGGTGAAAACACCAGATAACGTGTTTCCGCATTAAATAGGTCGAAAAGAGCGATCTCGATGTTTCTGCATACTTCGGACAGAGGTCTCACCAAGATTATCTCAGAAAATGCATATCTCTGCTAGAAAACCCACGAAAACCAAGATATCTCCAGTTCTGCATATCCAACGAACTGTGCAGTGGTGAAAACCCCAGAAAACGTGTTTCTCGCATAAAATAGCTCGAAATGTACGATCTCGAAGATTCTGCATACTTCTAACAGAAGTCTCAACATGATTATCGCAGATAATGCATATCTCTGCTAGAAACCCCACGAACACCAAGATATCTCCTGTTCTGCATATACAACGAACTGTGGAGTGGTGAAAACACCAGATTACGTGTTTCTCGCATTAACTAGCTCGAAATGAGCGATCTCGATGATTCTGCATACTTCTGACAGAAGACTCCCCAAGATTATCGCTGAAAATGCATATCTCAGCAGGAAAAACCACGAAAATCAAGATATCGCCGGTTCTGCATATCAAACGCGCTGTGGAGTGGTGAAAACACCAGATAACGTGTTTCTCGCATTAACTAGCTCGAAATGAGCGATCTCGAAGATTCTGCATACTTCTGACAGAAGACTCACCAAGATTATCGCTGAAAATGCATATCTCAGCTGGAAAAACCACGAAAATTAAGATATCTCCTGTTCTGCATATCCTACGAACTGTGGAGTGGTGAAAACCCCAGAAAACGTGTTTCTCGCATTTAATAGCTCGAAAAGAGCGATCCCGATGATTCTGCATACTTCGGACAGAAGTCTCACCAAGATTATCGCAGAAAATGCATATCTGAGCTTGAAGCCCCACGAAAACCAAGATATCGTCCGTTCTGCATATCATACGCACTGTTGAGTGGTAAAAACGCCAGATAACGAGTTTCTCGCATTAACTAGCTCGAAAAGAGCGATCTAGATGATTCAGCATACTTCGGACAGAAGTCTCACCAAGATTATCCTAGAAAATGCATATCTCTGCTAGAAACTCCACGAAAACCAAGATATCTCCTGTTCTGCATATCCAACGAACTGCGGAGTGGTGAAAACCCCAGAAAACGTGTCTCTCGCATTAAATAGTTCGAAAAGAGCGATCCTGATGATTCTGCATACTTCTGACAGAAGTCTCACCAAGATTATCGTAGAAAATGCATATCTCAGCTTGATACCCTACGACAGCCAAGATGTCGCCGGTCCTGCATATCAAACGCACGGTGTAGTGGTGAAAACACCAGATAACGTGTTTCTCGCATTAAATAGCTCGAAAAGAGCGATTTCGATGATTCTGCATACTTCGGACAGAAGTCTCACCAAGATTATCGAAAAAAATGCATATCACAGCTAGAAACCCCACGAAAACTGAGATATCGCTGGTTCTGCATATCAAACGCACTGTGGAGTGCTGAAAACACCAGATAACGTTTTGTCGCATTAAATAGTTCGAATAGAGCGATCTCGATGATTAAGCATACTTCGGACAGAAGTCTCACCAAGATTAACGTAAAAAATGCATATCTCAGCTTGAAACCCCACGAAAGCCAAGATATCGCTGGTTCTGCATATCAAACGCACTGTGGAGTGTTGATAACACCAGATAAGGTTTTTCTCGCATTAACTAGCTCGAAAAGTGCAATCTCGATGATTCAGCATACTTCGGACAGAAGTCTCTCCAAGTTTATCGCAGAAAATGCATATCTCAGCTTGAAACCCCTCGAAAACCAAGATATCACCTGTTCTGCATATCCAACGAACTGTGGTGTGGTGAAAACCCCAGAAAACGTGTTTCTCGCATTAAATAGCTCGAAAAGAGCGGTCGCGATGATTCTGCACACTTCGGACAGAAGTCTCACCAAGATTATCGCAGACAATGCATATCTCAGCTTGAAACCCCACGAAAACCAAGATATCGCTGGTTCTGCATATCAATCGCACTGTGGAGTGGTGAAGACACAAGATAACGTGTTTCTCGCATTAAATAGGTCGAAAAGAGCGATCTCGTTGTTTCTGCATACTTCGGACAGAGGTCTCACCAAGATTATCGCACAAAATGCATATCTCAGCTTGAAACCCCACGAAAACCAAGATATCGCCGGTTCTGCATATCATACGCACTGTGGAGTGCTGAAAACACCAGATATCGTGTTTCTCGCATTAAATAGCTCGAAAAGTGCGATCTCGATGATTCTGCATACTTCGGACAAAAGTCTCACCATGATTATCGTAAAAAATGCATATCTCAGCTTGAAACCCCACGAAAACCAAGATATCGCTGGTTCTGCATATCCAACGAACTGTGGTGTGGTGAAAACCCCAGAAAACGTGTTTCTCGCATTAAATAGCTCGAAAAGAGCGATCTCGATGATTCTGCACACTTCGGACAGAAGTCTCACCAAGATTATCGCAGACAATGCATATCTCAGCTTGAAACCCCACGAAAACCAAGATATCGCTGTTTCTGCACATCAAACGCACTGTGGACTGGTGAAAACACCAGATAACGTGTTTCTCGCATTAAATAGGTCGAAAAGAGCGATCTCGATGTTTCTGCATACTTCGGACAGAGGTCTCACCAAGATTATCTCAGAAAATGCATATCTCAGCTTGAAACCCCACGAAAACCCAGATATCGCCGGTTCTGCATATCAAACCAACTGTGGAGTGGTGAAAACACCAGACAACGTGTTTCTCGCATTAAATAGTTCGAAATGTGCGATCTCGATGATTCTGCATACTTCTAACAGAAGTCTCACCATGATTATCGCAGAAAATGCATATCTCTGCTAGAAAACCCACGAAAACCAAGATATCTCCTGTTCTGCATATCCAACGAACTGTGCAGTGGTGAAAACCCCAGAAAACGTGTTTCTCGCATAAAATAGCTCGAAATGTACGATCTCGAAGATTCTGCATACTTCTAACAGAAGTCTCAACATGATTATCGCAGATAATGCATATCTCAGCTGGAAAAACCACGAAAATTAAGATATCTCCTGTTCTGCATATCCTACGAACTGTGGAGTGGTGAAAACCCCAGAAAACGTGTTTCTCGCATTTAATAGCTCGAATAGAGCGATCCCGATGGTTCTGCATACTTCGGACAGAAGTCTCACCAATGATTATCGCAGACAATGCATATCTCAGCTTGAAACCCCACGAAAACCAAGATATCGCCGGTTCTGCATATCGTACGCACTGTGGAGTGCTGAAAACACCAGATATCGTGTTTCTCGCATTAAATAGCTCGAATAGTGCGATCTCGATGATTCTGCATACTTCGGACAAAAGTCTCACCATGATTATCGTAAAAAATGCATATCTCAGCTTGAAACCCCACGAAAACCAAGATATCGCTGGTTCTGCATATCCAACGAACTGTGGTGTGGTGAAAACCCCAGAAAACGTGTTTCTCGCATTAAATAGCTCGAAAAGAGCGATCTCGATGATTCTGCACACTTCGGACAGAAGTCTCACCAAGATTATCGCAGACAATGCATATCTCAGCTTGAAACCCCACGAAAACCAAGATATCGCCGGTCCGGCATATCGTACGCACTGTGGAGTGCTGAAAACACCAGATATCGTGTTTCTCGCATTAAATAGCTCGAAAAGTGCGATCTCGATGATTCTGCATACTTCGGACAGAAGTCTCACCATGATTATCGTAAAAAATGCATATCTCAGCTTGAACCCCCAAGAAAACCAAGATATCGCAAGTTCTGCATATCAAACGCACTGTGGACTGGTGAAAACACCAGATAACGTGTTTCTCGCATTAAATAGGTCGAAAAGAGCGATCTCGATGTTTCTGCATACTTCGGACAGAGGTCTCACCAAGATTATCTCAGAAAATGCATATCTCAGCTTGAAACCCCACGAAAACCCAGATATCGCCGGTTCTGCATATCAAACCAACTGTGGAGTGGTGAAAACACCAGACAACGTGTTTCTCGCATTAAATAGTTCGAAATGTGCGATCTCGATGATTCTGCATACTTCTAACAGAAGTCTCACCATGATTATCGCAGAAAATGCATATCTCTGCTAGAAAACCCACGAAAACCAAGATATCACCTGTTCTGCATATCCAACGAACTGTGCAGTGGTGAAAACCCCAGAAAACGTGTTTCTCGCATAAAATAGCTCGAAATGTACGATCTCGAAGATTCTGCATACTTCTAACAGAAGTCTCAACATGATTATCGCAGATAATGCATATCTCTGCTAGAAACCACACGAAAACCAAGATATCTCCTGTTCTGCATATACAACGAACTGTGGAGTGGTGAAAACACCAGATAACGTGTTTCTCGCATTAACTAGCTCGAAATGAGCGATCTCTTTGATTCTGCATACTTCTGACAGAAGACTCCCCAAGATTATCGCTGAAAATGCATATCTCAGCAGGAAAAACCACGAAAATCAATATATCGCCGGTTCTGCATATCAAACGCACTGTGGAGTGGTGAAAACACCAGATAACGTGTTTCTCGCATTAACTAGCTCGAAATGAGCGATCTCGAAGATTCTGCTTACTTCTGACAGAAGACTCACCAAGATTATCGTAGAAAATGCATATCTCAGCTTGATACCCTACGACAGCCAAGATGTCGCCGGTTCTGCATATCAAACGCACTGTGGAGTGGTGAAAACACCAGATAACGTGTTTCTCGCATTAACTAGCTCGAAATGAGCGATCTCGAAGATTCTGCATACTTCTGACAGAAGACTCACCAAGATTATCGCTGAAAATGCATATCTCAGCTGGAAAAACCACGAAAATTAAGATATCTCCTGTTCTGCATATCCTACGAACTGTGGAGTGGTGAAAACCCCAGAAAACGTGTTTCTCGCATTTAATAGCTCGAAAAGAGCGATCCCGATGATTCTGCAAACTTCGGACAGAAGTCTCACCAAGATTATCGCAGACAATGCATATCTCAGCTTGGAACCCCACGAAAACCAAGATATCGCCGGTTCTGCATATCGTACGCACTGTAGAGTGCTGAAAACACCAGATATCGTGTTTCTCGCATTAAATAGCTCGAAAAGTGCGATCTCGATGATTCTGCATACTTCGGACAAAAGTCTCACCATGATTATCGTAAAAAATGCATATCTCAGCTTGAAACCCCACGAAAACCAAGATATCGCTGGTTCTGCATATCCAACGAACTGTGGTGTGGTGAAAACCCCAGAAAACGTGTTTCTCGCATTAAATAGCTCGAAAAGAGCGATCTCGATGATTCTTCACACTTCGGACAGAAGTCTCACCAAGATTATCGCAGACAATGCATATCTCAGCTTGAAACCCCACGAAAACCAAGATATCGCCGGTTCTGCATATCGTACGCACTGTGGAGTGCTGAAAACACCAGATATCGTGTTTCTCGCATTAAATAGCTCGAAAAGTGCGATCTCGATGATTCTGCATACTTCGGACAGAAGTCTCACCAAGATTATCGCAGACAATGCATATCTCAGCTTGAAACCCCACGAAAACCAAGATATCGCCGGTTCTGCATATCGTACGCACTGTGGAGTGCTGAAAACACCAGATATCGTGTTTCTCGCATTAAATAGCTCGAAAAGTGCGATCTCGATGATTCTGCATACTTCGGACAAAAGTCTCACCATGATTATCGTAAAAAATGCATATCTCAGCTTGAAACCCCACGAAAACCAAGATATCGCTGGTTCTGCATATCCAACGAACTGTGGTGTGGTGAAAACCCCAGAAAACGTGTTTCTCGCATTAAATAGCTCGAAAAGAGCGATCTCGATGATTCTGCACACTTCGGACAGAAGTCTCACCAAGATTATCGCAGACAATGCATATCTCAGCTTGAAACCCCACGAAAACCAAGATATCGCTGTTTCTGCACATCAAACGCACTGTGGACTGGTGAAAACACCAGATAACGTGTTTCTCGCATTAAATAGGTCGAAAAGAGCGATCTCGATGTTTCTGCATACTTCGGACAGAGGTCTCACCAAGATTATCTCAGAAAATGCATATCTCAGCTTGAAACCCCACGAAAACCCAGATATCGCCGGTTCTGCATATCAAACCAACTGTGGAGTGGTGAAAACACCAGACAACGTGTTTCTCGCATTAAATAGTTCGAAATGTGCGATCTCGATGATTCTGCATACTTCTAACAGAAGTCTCACCATGATTATCGCAGAAAATGCATATCTCTGCTAGAAAACCCACGAAAACCAAGATATCTCCTGTTCTGCATATCCAACGAACTGTGCAGTGGTGAAAACCCCAGAAAACGTGTTTCTCGCATAAAATAGCTCGAAATGTACGATCTCGAAGATTCTGCATACTTCTAACAGAAGTCTCAACATGATTATCGCAGATAATGCATATCTCTGCTAGAAACCCCACGAAAACCAAGATATCTCCTGTTCTGCATATACAACGAACTGTGGAGTGGTGAAAACACCAGATAACGTGTTTCTCGCATTAACTAGCTCGAAATGAGCGATCTCGAAGATTCTGCTTACTTCTGACAGAAGACTCACCAAGATTATCGTAGAAAATGCATATCTCAGCTTGATACCCTACGACAGCCAAGATGTCGCCGGTTCTGCATATCAAACGCACTGTGGAGTGGTGAAAACACCAGATAACGTGTCTCTCGCATTAACTAGCTCGAAATGAGCGATCTCGAAGATTCTGCATACTTCTGACAGAAGAATCACCAAGATTATCGCTGAAAATGCATATCTCAGCTGGAAAAACCACGAAAATTAAGATATCTCCTGTTCTGCATATCCTACGAACTGTGGAGTGGTGAAAACCCCAGAAAACGTGTTTCTCGCATTTAATAGCTCGAATAGGGCGATCCCGATGGTTCTGCATACTTCGGACAGAAGTCTCACCAATGATTATCGCAGACAATGCATATCTCAGCTTGAAACCCCACGAAAACCAAGATATCGCCGGTTCTGCATATCGTACGCACTGTGGAGTGCTGAAAACACCAGATATCGTGTTTCTCGCATTAAATAGCTCGAATAGTGCGATCTCGATGATTCTGCATACTTCGGACAAAAGTCTCACCATGATTATCGTAAAAAATGCATATCTCAGCTTGAAACCCCACGAAAACCAAGATATCGCTGGTTCTGCATATCCAACGAACTGTGGTGTGGTGAAAACCCCAGAAAACGTGTTTCTCGCATTAAATAGCTCGAAAAGAGCGATCTCGATGATTCTGCACACTTCGGACAGAAGTCTCACCAAGATTATCGCAGACAATGCATATCTCAGCTTGAAACCCCACGAAAACCAAGATATCGCCGGTCCGGCATATCGTACGCACTGTGGAGTGCTGAAAACACCAGATATCGTGTTTCTCGCATTAAATAGCTCGAAAAGTGCGATCTCGATGATTCTGCATACTTCGGACAGAAGTCTCACCATGATTATCGAAAAAATGCATATCTCAGCTTGAACCCCCAAGAAAACCAAGATATCGCAAGTTCTGCATATCAAACGCACTGTGGACTGGTGAAAACACCAGATAACGTGTTTCTCGCATTAAATAGGTCGAAAAGAGCGATCTCGATGTTTCTGCATACTTCGGACAGAGGTCTCACCAAGATTATCTCAGAAAATGCATATCTCAGCTTGAAACCCCACGAAAACCCAGATATCGCCGGTTCTGCATATCAAACCAACTGTGGAGTGGTGAAAACACCAGACAACGTGTTTCTCGCATTAAATAGTTCGAAATGTGCGATCTCGATGATTCTGCATACTTCTAACAGAAGTCTCACCATGATTATCGCAGAAAATGCATATCTCTGCTAGAAAACCCACGAAAACCAAGATATCTCCTGTTCTGCATATCCAACGAACTGTGCAGTGGTGAAAACCCCAGAAAACGTGTTTCTCGCTTAAAATAGCTCGAAATGTACGATCTCGAAGATTCTGCATACTTCTAACAGAAGTCTCAACATGATTATCGCAGATAATGCATATCTCTGCTAGAAACCACACGAAAACCAAGATATCTCCTGTTCTGCATATACAACGAACTGTGGAGTGGTGAAAACACCAGATAACGTGTTTCTCGCATTAACTAGCTCGAAATGAGCGATCTCTTTGATTCTGCATACTTCTGACAGAAGACTCCCCAAGATTATCGCTGAAAATGCATATCTCAGCAGGAAAAACCACGAAAATCAATATATCGCCGGTTCTGCATATCAAACGCGCTGTGGAGTGGTGAAAACACCAGATAACGTGTTTCTCGCATTAACTAGCTCGAAATGAGCGATCTCGAAGATTCTGCTTACTTCTGACAGAAGACTCACCAAGATTATCGTAGAAAATGCATATCTCAGCTTGATACCCTACGACAGCCAAGATGTCGCCGGTTCTGCATATCAAACGCACTGTGGAGTGGTGAAAACACCAGATAACGTGTTTCTCGCATTAACTAGCTCGAAATGAGCGATCTCGAAGATTCTGCATACTTCTGACAGAAGACTCACCAAGATTATCGCTGAAAATGCATATCTCAGCTGGAAAAACCACGAAAATTAAGATATCTCCTGTTCTGCATATCCTACGAACTGTGGAGTGGTGAAAACCCCAGAAAACGTGTTTCTCGCATTTAATAGCTCGAAAAGAGCGATCCCGATGATTCTGCATACTTCGGACAGAAGTCTCACCAAGATTATCGCAGACAATGCATATCTCAGCTTGGAACCCCACGAAAACCAAGATATCGCCGGTTCTGCATATCGTACGCACTGTAGAGTGCTGAAAACACCAGATATCGTGTTTCTCGCATTAAATAGCTCGAAAAGTGCGATCTCGATGATTCTGCATACTTCGGACAAAAGTCTCACCATGATTATCGTAAAAAATGCATATCTCAGCTTGAAACCCCACGAAAACCAAGATATCGCTGGTTCTGCATATCCAACGAACTGTGGTGTGGTGAAAACCCCAGAAAACGTGTTTCTCGCATTAAATAGCTCGAAAAGAGCGATCTCGATGATTCTGCACACTTCGGACAGAAGTCTCACCAAGATTATCGCAGACAATGCATATCTCAGCTTGAAACCCCACGAAAACCAAGATATCGCCGGTTCTGCATATCGTACGCACTGTGGAGTGCTGAAAACACCAGATATCGTGTTTCTCGCATTAAATAGCTCGAAAAGTGCGATCTCGATGATTCTGCATACTTCGGACAGAAGTCTCACCAAGATTATCGCAGACAATGCATATCTCAGCTTGAAACCCCACGAAAACCAAGATATCGCCGGTTCTGCATATCGTACGCACTGTGGAGTGCTGAAAACACCAGATATCGTGTTTCTCGCATTAAATAGCTCGAAAAGTGCGATCTCGATGTTTCTGCATACTTCGGACAGAAGTCTCACCAAGATTATCGCAGACAATGCATATCTCAGCTTGAAACCCCACGAAAACCAAGATATCGCCGGTTCTGCATATCATACGCACTGTGGATTGCTGAAAACACCAGATATCGTGTTTCTCGCATTAATTAGCTCGAAAAGTGCGATCTCGATGATTCTGCATCCTTCGGGCAGAAGTCTCACCATGATTATCGTAAAAAATGCATATCTCAGCTTGAAACCCCACGAAAACCAACATATCGCTGGTTCTGCATATCAAACGCACTGTGGAGTGGTGAAAACTCCAGATAACGTGTTTCCGCATTAAATAGGTCGAAAAGAGCGATCTCGATGTTTCTGCATACTTCGGACAGAGGTCTCACCAAGATTATCTCAGAAAATGCATATCTCTGCTAGAAAACCCACGAAAACCAAGATATCTCCTGTTCTGCATATCCAACGAACTGTGCAGTGGTGAAAACCCCAGAAAACGTGTTTCTCGCATAAAATAGCTCGAAATGTACGATCTCGAAGATTCTGCATACTTCTAACAGAAGTCTCAACATGATTATCGCAGATAATGCATATCTCTGCTAGAAACCCCACGAAAACCAAGATATCTCCTGTTCTGCATATACAACGAACTGTGGAGTGGTGAAAACACCAGATAACGTGTTTCTCGCATTAACTAGCTCGAAATGAGCGATCTCGAAGATTCTGCATACTTCTGACAGAAGACTCACCAAGATTATCGCTGAAAATGCATATCTCAGCTGGAAAAACCACGAAAATTAAGATATCTCCTGTTCTGCATATCCTACGAACTGTGGAGTGGTGAAAACCCCAGAAAACGTGTTTCTCGCATTTAATAGCTCGAAAAGAGCGATCCCGATGATTCTGCATACTTCGGACAGAAGTCTCACCAAGATTATCGCAGAAAATGCATATCTGAGCTTGAAGCCCCACGAAAACCAAGATATCGTCCGTTCTGCATATCATACGCACTGTTGAGTGGTAAAAACGCCAGATAACGAGTTTCTCGCATTAACTAGCTCGAAAAGAGCGATCTAGATGATTCAGCATACTTCGGACAGAAGTCTCACCAAGATTATCCTAGAAAATGCATATCTCAGCTTGAAACCCCACGAAAACCAAGATATCGATGGTACTGCATATCAAACGCACTGTGGATTGGTGAAAACACCAGATAACGTGTTTCTCGCATTAAATAGATCGAAAAGAGCGATCTCGATGATTCTGCATACTTCTAACAGAAGTCTCACCGAGATTATCGCAGAAAATGCATATCTCTGCTTGAAACCCCACGCAAACCAAGATATCTCCTGTTCTGCATATCCAAAGAACTGCGGAGTGGTGAAAACCCCAGAAAACGTGTCTCTCGCATTAAATAGTTCGAAAAGAGCGATCCTGATGATTCTGCATACTTCTGACAGAAGTCTCACCAAGATTATCGTAGAAAATGCATATCTCAGCTTGATACCCTACGACAGGCAAGATGTCGCCGGTCCTGCATATCAAACGCACGGTGTAGTGGTGAAAACACCAGATAACGTGTTTCTCGCATTAAATAGCTCGAAAAGAGCGATCTAGATGATTCAGCATACTTCGGACAGAAGTCTCACCAAGATTATCCTAGAAAATGCATATCACAGCTTGAAACCCCACGAAAACCAAGATATCGATGGTACTGCATATCTAACGCTCTGTGGAGTGGTGGAAACACCAGATAACGTGTTTCTCGCATTAAATAGCTCGAAAAGAGCGATCTCGATGATTCTGCATACTTCGGACAGAAGTCTCACCAAGATTATCGAAAAAAATGCATATCACAGCTGGAGACCCCACGAAAACTGAGATATCGCTGGTTCTGCATATCAAACGCACTGTGGAGTGCTGAAAACACCAGATAACGTTTTGTCGCATTAAATAGTTGGAATAGAGCGATCTCGATGATTAAGCATACTTCGGACAGAAGTCTCACCAAGATTATCGTAAAAAGTGCATATCTCAGCTTGAAACCCCACGAAAACCAAGATATCGACTGTTCTGCATATCCAACGAACTGTGGAGTGGGGAAACCCCCAGAAAACGTGTCTCTCGCGTTAAATAGCTCGAAAAGAGCGATCCCGATGATTCTGCATACTTCTGACAGAAGTCTCACCATGATTATCGTAGAAAATGCATATCTCAGCTTGATACCCTACGACAGCCAAGATGTCGCCGGTTCTGCATATCAAACGCACTGTGGAGTGGTGAAAACACCAGATAACGTGTTTCTCGCATTAAATAGCTCGAAAAGAGCGATCTAGATGTTTCAGCATACTTCGGACAGAAGTCTCACCAAGATTATCGTAAAAAATGCATATCTCAGCTTGAAACCCTACGAAAACTGAGATATCGCTGGTTCTGCATATCAAACGCACTGTGGAGTGTTGAAAACACCAGATAACGTGTTTCTCGCATCAAATAGCTCGAAAAGAGCGATCTCGATGATTCTGCATACTTCGGACAGAAGTCTCACCAAGATTATCGCAGACAATGCATATCTCAGCTTGAAACCCCACGAAAACCAAGATATCGCCGGTTCTGCATATCATACGCACTGTGGATTGCTGAAAACACCAGATATCGTGTTTCTCGCATTAAATAGCTCAAAAAGTGCGATCTCGATGATTCTGCACACTTCGGACAGAAGTCTCACCAAGATTATCGCAGACAATGCATATCTCAGCTTGAAACCCCACGAAAACCAAGATATCGCCGGTTCTGCATATCGTACGCACTGTGGAGTGCTGAAAACACCAGATATCGTGTTTCTCGCATTAAATAGCTCGAAAAGTGCGATCTCGATGATTCTGCATACTTCGGACAGAAGTCTCACCATGATTATCGTAAAAAATGCATATCTCAGCTTGAAACCCCACGAAAACCAAGATATGGCTGGTTCTGCACATCAAACGCACTGTGGACTGGTGAAAACACCAGATAACGTGTTTCTCGCATTAACTAGCTCGAAATGAGCGATCTCGAAGATTCTGCATACTTCTAACAGAAGTCTCAACATGATTATCGCAGATAATGCATATCTCTGCTAGAAACCCCACGAAAACCAAGATATCTCCTGTTCTGCATATACAACGAACTGTGGAGTGGTGAAAACACCAGATAACGTGTTTCTCGCATTAACTAGCTCGAAATGAGCGATCTCGAAGATTCTGCTTACTTCTGACAGAAGACTCACCAAGATTATCGTAGAAAATGCATATCTCAGCTTGATACCCTACGACAGCCAAGATGTCGCCGGTTCTGCATATCAAACGCACTGTGGAGTGGTGAAAACACCAGATACCGTGTTTCTCGCATTAAATAGCTCGAAAAGAGCCTTCTCGATGATTCTGCACACTTCGGACAGAAGTCTCACCAAGATTATCGCAGACAATGCATATCTCAGCTTGAAACCCCACGAAAACCAAGATATCGCCGGTTCGGCATATCGTACGCACTGTGGAGTGCTGAAAACACCAGATATCGTGTTTCTCGCATTAAATAGCTCGAAAAGAGCGATCTAGATGTTTCAGCATACTTCTGACAGAAGTCTCACCATGATTATCGTAGAAAATGCATATCTCAGCTTGATACCCTACGACAGCCAAGATGTCGCCGGTTCTGCATATCAAACGCACTGTGGAGTGGTGAAAACACCAGATAACGTGTTTCTCGCATTAAATAGCTCGAAAAGAGCGATCTAGATGTTTCAGCATACTTCGGACAGAAGTCTCACCAAGATTATCGCAGACAATGCATATCTCAGCTTGAAACCCCACGAAAACCAAGATATCGCCGGTTCTGCATATCATACGCACTGTGGATTGCTGAAAACACCAGATATCGTGTTTCTCGCATTAAATAGCTCGAAAAGTGCGATCTCGATGATTCTGCACACTTCGGACAGAAGTCTCACCAAGATTATCGCAGACAATGCATATCTCAGCTTGAAACCCCACGAAAACCCAGATATCGCCGGTTCTGCATATCAAACCAGCTGTGGAGTGGTGAAAACTGCAGACAACGTGTTTCTCGCATTAAATAGTTCGAAATGTGCGATCTCGATGATTCTGCATACTTCTAACAGAAGTCTCACCATGATTATCGCAGAAAATGCATATCTCTGCTAGAAAACCCACGAAAACCAAGATATCTCCTGTTCTGCATATCCAACGAACTGTGCAGTGGTGAAAACCCCAGAAAACGTGTTTCTCGCATAAAATAGCTCGAATAGAGCGATCTCGAAGATTCTGCATACTTCGGACAGAAGTCTCACCAAGATTATCGCAGACAATGCATATCTCAGCTTGAAACCCCACGAAAACCAAGATATCGCCGGTTCTGCATATCGTACGCACTGTGGAGTGCTGAAAACACCAGATATCGTGTTTCTCGCATTAAATAGCTCGAAAAGTGCGATCTCGATGATTCTGCATACTTCGGACAAAAGTCTCACCATGATTATCGTAAAAAATGCATATCTCAGCTTGAAACCCCACGAAAACCAAGATATCGCTGGTTCTGCATATCCAACGAACTGTGGTGTGGTGAAAAGCCCAGAAAACGTGTTTCTCGCATTAAATAGCTCGAAAAGAGCCTTCTCGATGATTCTGCACACTTCGGACAGAAGTCTCACCAAGATTATCGCAGACAATGCATATCTCAGCTTGAAACCCCACGAAAACCAAGATATCGCCGGTTCGGCATATCGTACGCACTGAGGAGTGCTGAAAACACCAGATATCGTGTTTCTCGCATTAAATAGGTCGAAAAGAGCGATCTCGATGTTTCTGCATACTTCGGACAGAGGTCTCACCAAGATTATCTCAGAAAATGCATATCTCAGCTTGAAACCCCACGAAAACCCAGATATCGCCGGTTCTGCATATCAAACCAACTGTGGAGTGGTGAAAACACCAGACAACGTGTTTCTCGCATTAAATAGTTCGAAATGTGCGATCTCGATGATTCTGCATACTTCTAACAGAAGTCTCACCATGATTATCGCAGAAAATGCATATCTCTGCTAGAAAACCCACGAAAACCAAGATATCTCCTGTTCTGCATATCCAACGAACTGTGCAGTGGTGAAAACCCCAGAAAACGTGTTTCTCGCATAAAATAGCTCGAAATGTACGATCTCGAAGATTCTGCATACTTCTAACAGAAGTCTCAACATGATTATCGCAGATAATGCATATCTCTGCTAGAAACCACACGAAAACCAAGATATCGCCGGTTCGGCATATCGTACGCACTGAGGAGTGCTGAAAACACCAGATATCGTGTTTCTCGCATTAAATAGCTCGAAAAGAGCGATCTCGATGATTCTGCATACTTCGGACAGAAGTCTCACCAAGATTGTAGAAAAAAAATGCATATCACAGCTGGAAACCCCACGAAAACTGAGATATCGCTGGTTCTGCATATCAAACGCACTGTGGAGTGCTGAAAACACCAGATAACGTTTTGTCGCATTAAATAGTTCGAATAGAGCGATCTCGATGATTAAGCATACTTCGGACAGAAGTCTCACCAAGATTATCGTAAAAAGTGCATATCTCAGCTTGAAACCCCACGAAAACCAAGATATCGACTGTTCTGCATATCCAACGAACTGTGGAGGGGGGAAACCCCCAGAAAACGTGTCTCTCGCGTTAAATAGCTCGAAAAGAGCGATCCCGATGATTCTGCATACTTCTGACAGAAGTCTCACCATGATTATCGTAGAAAATGCATATCTCAGCTTGAAACCCCACGAAAACCAAGATATCGCCGGTTCTGCATATCATACGCACTGTGGATTGCTGAAAACACCAGATATCGTGTTTCTCGCATTAAATAGCTCGAAAAGTGCGATCTCGATGATTCTGCATACTTCGGACAGAAGTCTCACCATGATTATCGTAAAAAATGCATATCTCAGCTTGAAACCCCACGAAAGCCAAGATATCGCTGGTTCTGCATATCCAACGAACTGTGGTGTGATGAAAACCCCAGAAAACGTGTTTCTCGCATTAAATAGCTCGAAAAGAGCGATCTCGATGATTCTGCACACTTCGGACAGAAGTCTCACCAAGATTATCGCAGACAATGCATATCTCAGCTTGAAACCCCACGAAAACCAAGATATCGCCGATTCTGCATATCGTACGCACTGTGGAGTGCTGAAAACACCAGATATCGTGTTTCTCGCATTAAATAGCTCGAAAAGTGCGATCTCGATGATTCTGCATACTTCTAACAGAAGTCTCAACATGATTATCGCAGATAATGCATATCTCTGCTAGAAACCCCACGAAAACCAAGATATCTCCTGTTCTGCATAAACAACGAACTGTGGAGTGGTGAAAACACCAGATAACGTGTTTCTCGCATTAACTAGCTCGAAATGAGCGATCTGGATGATTCTGCATACTTCTGACAGAAGACTCACCAAGATTATCGCTGAAAATGCATATCTCAGCAGGAAAAACCACGAAAATCAAGATATCGCCGGTTCTGCATATCAAACGCGCTGTGGAGTGGTGAAAACACCAGATAACGTGTTTCTCGCATTAACTAGCTCGAAATGAGCGATCTCGAAGATTCTGCATACTTCTGACAGAAGACTCACCAAGATTATCGTAGAAAATGCATATCTCAGCTTGATACCCTACGACAGCCAAGATGTCGCCGGTTCTGCATAACAAACGCACTGTGGAGTGGTGAAAACACCAGATAACGTGTTTCTCGCATTAACTAGGTCGAAATGAGCGATCTCGATGATTCTGCATACTTCTGACAGAAGACTCACCAAGATTATCGCTGAAAATGCATATCTCAGCTGGAAAAACCACGAAAATCAAGATATCGCCGGTTCTGCATATCAAACGCGCTGTGGAGTGGTGAAAACACCAGATAACGTGTTTCTCGCATTAACTAGCTCGAAATGAGCGATCTCGAAGATTCTGCATACTTCTGACAGACGACTCACCAAGATTATCGTAGAAAATGCATATCTCAACTTGATACCCTACGACAGCCAAGATGTCGCCGGTTCTGCATATCAAACGCACTGTGGAGTGGTGAAAACACCAGATAACGTGTTTCTCGCATTAACTAGCTCGAAAAGAGCGATCTAGATGATTCAGCATACTTCGGACAGAAGTCTCACCAAGATTACCGTAGAAAATGCATATCTCAGCTTGATACCCTACGACAGCCAAGATGTCGCCGGTCCTGCATATCAAACGCACGGTGTAGTGGTGAAAACACCAGATAACGTGTTTCTCGCATTAAATAGCTCGAAAAGAGCGATCTAGATGATTCAGCATACTTCGGACAGAAGTCTCACCAAGATTATCGAAAAAAATGCATATCTCAGCTGGAAACCCCACGAAAACTGAGATATCGCTGGTTCTGCATATCAAACGCACTGTGGAGTGCTGAAAACACCCGATAACGTTTTGTCGCATTAAATAGTTCGAATAGAGCGATCTCGATGATTAAGCATACTTCGGACAGAAGTCTCACCAAGATTATCGTAAAAAGTGCATATCTCAGCTTGAAACCCCACGAAAACCAAGATATCGACTGTTCTGCATATCCAACGAACTGTGGAGTGGGGAAAACCCCAGAAAACGTGTCTCTCGCGTTAAATAGCTCGAAAAGAGCGATCCCGATGATTCTGCATACTTCTGACAGAAGTCTCACCAAGATTATCGTAGAAAATGCATATCTCAGCTTGATACCCTACGACAGCCAAGATGTCGCCGGTTCTGCATATCAAACGCACTGTGGAGTGGTGAAAACACCAGATAACGTGTTTCTCGCATTAAATTGCTCGAAAAGAGCGATCTAGATGATTCAGCATACTTCGGACAGAAGTCTCACCAAGATTATCCTAGAAAATGCATATCTCAGCTTGAAACCCCACGAAAACCAAGATATCGACTGTTCTGCATATCCAACGAACTGTGGAGTGGGGAAAACCCCAGAAAACGTGTCTCTCGCGTTAAATAGCTCGAAAAGAGCGATCCCGATGATTCTGCATACTTCTGACAGAAGTCTCACCAAGATTATCGCAGACAATGCATATCTCAGCTTGAAACCCCACGAAAACCAAGATATCGATGGTACTGCATATCAAACGCTCTGTGGAGTGGTGGAAACACCAGATAACGTGTTTCTCGCATTAAATAGCTCGAAAAGAGCGATCTCGATGATTCTGCATACTTCGGACAGAAGTCTCACCAAGATTGTAGAAAAAAAATGCATATCACAGCTGGAAACCCCACGAAAACTGAGATATCGCTGGTTCTGCATATCAAACGCACTGTGGAGTGCTGAAAACACCAGATAACGTGTTTCTCGCATTAAATAGGTCGAAAAGAGCGATCTCGATGTTTCTGCATACTTCGGACAGAGGTCTCACCAAGATTATCTCAGAAAATGCATATCTCAGCTGGAAACCCCACGAAAACTGAGATATCGCTGGTTCTGCATATCGTACGCACTGTGGAGTGCTGAAAACACCAGATATCGTGTTTCTCGCATTAAATAGCTCGAAAAGTGCGATCTCGATGTTTCTGCATACTTCGGACAGAAGTCTCACCAAGATTATCGCAGACAATGCATATCTCAGCTTGAAACCCCACGAAAACCAAGATATCGCCGGTTCTGCATATCATACGCACTGTGGATTGCTGAAAACACCAGATATCGTGTTTCTCGCATTAAATAGCTCGAAAAGTGCGATCTCGATGATTCTGCATCCTTCGGACAGAAGTCTCACCATGATTATCGTAAAAAATGCATATCTCAGCTTGAAACCCCACGAAAACCAACATATCGCTGGTTCTGCATATCAAACGCACTGTGGAGTGGTGAAAACACCAGATAACGTGTTTCCGCATTAAATAGGTCGAAAAGAGCGATCTCGATGTTTCTGCATACTTCGGACAGAGGTCTCACCAAGATTATCTCAGAAAATGCATATCTCTGCTAGAAAACCCACTAAAACCAAGATATCTCCTGTTCTGCATATCCAACGAACTGTGCAGTGGTGAAAAACCCAGAAAACGTGTTTCTCGCTTAAAATAGCTCGAAATGTACGATCTCGAAGATTCTGCATACTTCTAACAGAAGTCTCAACATGATTATCGCAGATAATGCATATCTCTGCTAGAAACCCCACGAAAACCAAGATATCTCCTGTTCTGCATATACAACGAACTGTGGAGTGGTGAAAACACCAGATAACGTGTTTCTCGCATTAACTAGCTCGAAATGAGCGATCTCGATGATTCTGCATACTTCTGACAGAAGACTCCCCAAGATTATCGCTGAAAATGCATATCTCAGCAGGAAAAACCACGAAAATCAAGATATCGCCGGTTCTGCATATCAAACGCGCTGTGGAGTGGTGAAAACACCAGATAACGTGTTTCTCGCATTAACTAGCTCGAAATGAGCGATCTCGAAGATTCTGCATACTTCTGACAGAAGACTCACCAAGATTATCGCTGAAAATGCATATCTCAGCTGGAAAAACCACGAAAATTAAGATATCTCCTGTTCTGCATATCCTACGAACTGTGGAGTGGTGAAAACCCCAGAAAACGTGTTTCTCGCATTTAATAGCTCGAAAAGAGCGATCCCGATGATTCTGCATACTTCGGACAGAAGTCTCACCAAGATTATCGCAGAAAATGCATATCTGAGCTTGAAGCCCCACGAAAACCAAGATATCGTCCGTTCTGCATATCATACGCACTGTTGAGTGGTAAAAACGCCAGATAACGAGTTTCTCGCATTAACTAGCTCGAAAAAAGCGATCTAGATGATTCAGCATACTTCGGACAGAAGTCTCACCAAGATTATCCTAGAAAATGCATATCTCAGCTTGAAACCCCACGAAAACCAAGATATCGATGGTACTGCATATCAAACGCACTGTGGATTGGTGAAAACACCAGATAACGTGTTTCTCGCATTAAATAGATCGAAAAGAGCGATCTCGATGATTCTGCATACTTCTAACAGAAGTCTCACCGAGATTATCGCAGAAAATGCATATCTCTGCTTGAAACCCCACGCAAACCAAGATATCTCCTGTTCTGCATATCCAAAGAACTGCGGAGTGGTGAAAACCCCAGAAAACGTGTCTCTCGCATTAAATAGTTCGAAAAGAGCGATCCTGATGATTCTGCATACTTCTGACAGAAGTCTCACCAAGATTATCGTAGAAAATGCATATCTCAGCTTGATACCCTACGACAGCCAAGATGTCGCCGGTCCTGCATATCAAACGCACGGTGTAGTGGTGAAAACACCAGATAACGTGTTTCTCGCATTAAATAGCTCGAAAAGAGCGATCTAGATGATTCAGCATACTTCGGACAGAAGTCTCACCAAGATTATCCTAGAAAATGCATATCACAGCTTGAAACCCCACGAAAACCAAGATATCGATGGTACTGCATATCAAACGCTCTGTGGAGTGGTGGAAACACCAGATAACGTGTTTCTCGCATTAAATAGCTCGAAAAGAGCGATCTCGATGATTCTGCATACTTCGGACAGAAGTCTCACCAAGATTGTAGAAAAAAAATGCATATCACAGCTGGAAACCCCACGAAAACTGAGATATCGCTGGTTCTGCATATCAAACGCACTGTGGAGTGCTGAAAACACCAGATAACGTTTTGTCGCATTAAATAGTTCGAATAGAGCGATCTCGATGATTAAGCATACTTCGGACAGAAGTCTCACCAAGATTATCGTAAAAAGTGCATATCTCAGCTTGAAACCCCACGAAAACCAAGATATCGACTGTTCTGCATATCCAACGAACTGTGGAGTGGGGAAACCCCCAGAAAACGTGTCTCTCGCGTTAAATAGCTCGAAAAGAGCGATCCCGATGATTCTGCATACTTCTGACAGAAGTCTCACCATGATTATCGTAGAAAATGCATATCTCAGCTTGAAACCCCACGAAAACCAAGATATCGCCGGTTCTGCATATCATACGCACTGTGGATTGCTGAAAACACCAGATATCGTGTTTCTCGCATTAAATAGCTCGAAAAGTGCGATCTCGATGATTCTGCATACTTCGGACAGAAGTCTCACCATGATTATCGTAAAAAATGCATATCTCAGCTTGAAACCCCACGAAAGCCAAGATATCGCTGGTTCTGCATATCCAACGAACTGTGGTGTGATGAAAACCCCAGAAAACGTGTTTCTCGCATTAAATAGCTCGAAAAGAGCGATCTCGATGATTCTGCACACTTCGGACAGAAGTCTCACCAAGATTATCGCAGACAATGCATATCTCAGCTTGAAACCCCACGAAAACCAAGATATCGCCGATTCTGCATATCGTACGCACTGTGGAGTGCTGAAAACACCAGATATCGTGTTTCTCGCATTAAATAGCTCGAAAAGTGCGATCTCGATGATTCTGCATACTTCTAACAGAAGTCTCAACATGATTATCGCAGATAATGCATATCTCTGCTAGAAACCCCACGAAAACCAAGATATCTCCTGTTCTGCATAAACAACGAACTGTGGAGTGGTGAAAACACCAGATAACGTGTTTCTCGCATTAACTAGCTCGAAATGAGCGATCTGGATGATTCTGCATACTTCTGACAGAAGACTCACCAAGATTATCGCTGAAAATGCATATCTCAGCAGGAAAAACCACGAAAATCAAGATATCGCCGGTTCTGCATATCAAACGCGCTGTGGAGTGGTGAAAACACCAGATAACGTGTTTCTCGCATTAACTAGCTCGAAATGAGCGATCTCGAAGATTCTGCATACTTCTGACAGAAGACTCACCAAGATTATCGTAGAAAATGCATATCTCAGATTGATACCCTACGACAGCCAAGATGTCGCCGGTTCTGCATAACAAACGCACTGTGGAGTGGTGAAAACACCAGATAACGTGTTTCTCGCATTAACTAGCTCGAAATGAGCGATCTCGATGATTCTGCATACTTCTGACAGAAGACTAACCAAGATTATCGCTGAAAATGCATATCTCAGCTGGAAAAACCACGAAAATCAAGATATCGCCGGTTCTGCATATCAAACGCGCTGTGGAGTGGTGAAAACACCAGATAACGTGTTTCTCGCATTAACTAGCTCGAAATGAGCGATCTCGAAGATTCTGCATACTTCTGACAGACGACTCACCAAGATTATCGTAGAAAATGCATATCTCAACTTGATACCCTACGACAGCCAAGATGTCGCCGGTTCTGCATATCAAACGCACTGTGGAGTGGTGAAAACACCAGATAACGTGTTTCTCGCATTAAATAACTCGAAAAGTGCGATCTCGATGTTTCTACATACTTCGGACAGAGGTCTCACCAAGATTATCGCAGAAAATGCATATCTCAGCTTGAAACCTCACGAAAACCAAGATATCTTCGGTTCTGCACATCAAACGTACTGTGGAGCCGTGAAAACACCAGAAAACTTGTTTCTTGCATTAAGTAGCTCGAAAAGAGCGTTCTCGAAGGTTCTGCATACTTCTGACAGAGGTCTCACCAAGATTATCGTAGAAAATGCAGATCTCATCTTGAAATCCGACGAAATCCAAGATGTCGCCGGTTCTGCATATCAAACGCACTGTAGAGTGGTGAAAACAACCAAATAACGTGTTTCTCGCATTAAATAGCTCGAAACGAGCGATCTCGATGATTCTGCATACTTCTGACAGAACACTCCCCAAGATTATCGCAGAAAATGCATATCTCATCTTGAAACCCGACGAAATCCAAGATGTCGCCGGTTCTGCATATCAAACGCACTGTGGAGTGGTGAAAACAACCAAATAACGTGTTTCTCGCATTAAATAGCTCGAAACGAGCGATCTCGATGATTCTGCATACTTCTGACAGAACACTCACCAAGATTATCGCAGAAAATGCATATCTCAGCTGGAAACCCCACGAAAACCAAGATATCGTCGGTTCTGCATATCAGACGCACTGTGGAATGTTGAAAACACCAGAAAACGTGTTTCTCGTATTAACTAACTCGAAAAGAGCGTTCTCGATGATTCTGCATACTTCTCATAGATGAATCAGCAAGATTATCGCAGAAAATGCATATTTCAGCTGGAAACCCCACGAAAACCAAGCTATCGGCGGCTCTACACATCGAACGCACTGTGGAGTGGTCAAAACACCAGAAAACTTGTTTTTTCGCATTAAATAGCTCGAAAAGAGAGTTCTCGATGATTCTGCATACTTCTGACAGAACACTCACCAAGATTATCGCAGAAAATGCATATCTCATCTTGAAAACCGACGAAAGCCAAGATGTCGCCGGTTCTGCATATCAAACGCACTGTGGAGTGGTGAAAACAACCAAATAACGTGTTTCTCGCATCAAATAGCTCGAAACGAGCGATCTCGATGATTCTGCATACTTCTGACAGAACACTCACCAAGATTATCGCAGAAAATGCATATCTCAACTGGAAACCCCACGAAAACCAAGATATCGTCGGTTCTGCATATCAGACGCACTGTGGAATGTTGAAAACACCAGAAAACGTGTTTCTCGTATTAACTAACCCGAAAAGAGCGTTCTCGATGATTCTGCATACTTCTCATAGATGAATCAGCAAGATTATCGCAGAAAATGCATATTTCAGCTGGAAACCCCACGAAAACCAAGCTATCGGCGGCTCTACACATCGAACGCACTGTGGAGTGGTCAAAACACCAGAAAACTTGTTTTTTCGCATTAAATAGCTCGAAAAGAGAGTTCTCGATGATTCTGCATACTTCTGACAGAACACTCACCAAGATTATCGCAGAAAATGCATATCTCATCTTGAAAACCGACGAAAGCCAAGATGTCGCCGGTTCTGCATATCAAACGCACTGTGGAGTGGTGAAAACAACCAAATAACGTGTTTCTCGCATCAAATAGCTCGAAACGAGCGATATCGATGGTTCTGCATACTTCGGACAGAAGTCTCACCAATATTATCGCAGAAAATGCATATCTCAGCTTGAAACCTCAGGAAAATCAAGATGTCGCCGGTTCTGCACATCAAACGTACTGTGGAGTGGTGAAAACACCAAAAAACGTGTTTCTCGCATTAAATAGCCCGAAAAGAGCGATATCGATGATTCTGCACACTTCGGACAGCAGTCTCACCAAGATTATCGCAGAAAATGCAGATCTCAGCTTGAAACCCCACGAAAACCAAGATATCGCCGGTTCTGCATATCATACGCACTGTGGAGTGGTGAAAACACCAGATAACGTGTTTCTCGCATTAAATAGGTCGAAACGAGCGATCTCGATGATTAAGCATACTTCGGACAGAAGTCTCACCAAGATTATCGTAAAAAATGCATATCTCAGCTTGAAACCCCACGAAAACCCAGATATCGCTGGTTCTGCATATCCAACGCACTGTGGAGTGGTGAAAACACCAGATAACGTGTTTCTCGCATTAAATAGCTCGAAACGAGCGATCTCGATGATTCTGCATACTTCGGACAGAAGTCTCACCAAGATTATCGCAGAAAATGCATATCTCAGCTTGAAACCCCACGAAAACCAAGATATCGCCGGTTCTACATATCAAACGCACTGTGGAGTGGTGAAAACTCCAGAAAACTTGTTTCTCGCATTAAATCGCTCGAAAAGAGCGATCTCGATGGTTCTGCACACTTCGGACAGAAGTCTCACCAAGATTATCG
Source organism: Anthophora plumipes (assembly GCA_951804975.1). Lineage (NCBI taxonomy): Eukaryota > Metazoa > Arthropoda > Insecta > Hymenoptera > Apidae > Anthophora > Anthophora plumipes. The sequence continues at coordinate 640,318 of CATORF010000112.1, forward strand.
CAGATAATTCATATCTCATCTTGAAACCCCACGAAAACCAAGATATCGCAGGTTCTGCATGTCATACGCACTGTGGAGTGTTGAAAACACCAGATAACGTGTTTCTCGCATTAAATAGGTCGAAACGAGCGATCTCGATGTCTCTGCATACTTGGGACAGAAGTCTCACCAAGATTATCGCAGAAAATGCATATCTGAGCTTAAAACCCCACGAAAACCAAGATATCGCTGGTTCTGCATATCAAACGCACTGTGGCGTGCTGAAAACACCAGATAACGTGTTTTTTCGCATTAAATAGCTCGAAAAGAGCGATCTCGAAGAATCTGCATACTTCGGACAGAAGTCTCACCAAGATTATCACAGAAAATGCATATCTGAGCTTGAAACCCCACGAAAACCAAGATATCGCTGGTTCTGCATATCAAACGCACTGTGGCGTGCTGAAAACACCAGATAACGTGTTTCTTGCATTAAATAGGTCGAAAAGAGCGATCTCGATGATTAAGCATGCTTCGGACAGAAGTCTCATCAAGATTATCGTAAAAAATGCATATCTCAGCTTGAAACCCGACGAAAACCAAACATCGCCGGTTCTGCATATCAAACCAACTGTGGAGTGGTGAAAACACCAGACAACGTGTTTCTCGCATTAAATAGCTCGAATAGAGCGATCTCGATGATTAAGCATACTTCGGACAGAAGTCTCACCAAGATTATCGCAGAAATTGCATATCTCAGCTTGAAACCCCACGAAAACCAAGATATCTCCTGTTCTGCATATCCAACGAACTGTGGAGTGGTGAAAACCCCAGAATACGTGTTTCTCGCATTAAATAGCTCGAAAAATACGATCTCGATGACTCTGCATACTTCGGACAGAAGTCTCACCAAGATTATCGCAGAAAATGCATATCTGAGCTTGAAACCCCACGAAAACCAAGATATTGTCGGTTCTGCATATCAAACGCACAGTGGAGTGGTGAAAACACCAGATAGCGTGTTTCTCGCATTAAATAGCTCTAAACGAACGATCTAGATGATTCTGCATACTTCTGACTGAAGTCTCACCAAGATTATCGCAGAAAATGCATATCTCAGCTTGAAACCCGAACCGAAACCAAGATATTTCCGGTTCTGCATGTCAAACGTACTGTGGAGTGGTGAATACACCAGATAACGTGTTTCTCCCATTAAATAACTCGAAAAGAGGGTTCTCGATGATTCAGCATACTTCGGACAGAAGTCTCACCAAGATTATCCTAGAAAATGCATATCTCAGCTTGAAACCCCACGAAAACCAAGATATCGACTGTTCTGCATATCCAACGAACTGTGGAGTGGGGAAAACCCCAGAAAACGTGTCTCTCGCGTTAAATAGCTCGAAAAGAGCGATCCCGATGATTCTGCATACTTCTGACAGAAGTCTCACCAAGATTATCGCAGACAATGCATATCTCAGCTTGAAACCCCACGAAAACCAAGATATCGCCGGTTCTGCATATCATACGCACTGTGGATTGCTGAAAACACCAGATATCGTGTTTCTCGCATTAAATAGCTCGAAAAGTGCGATCTCGATGATTCTGCATACTTCGGACAGAAGTCTCACCATGATTATCGTAAAAAATGCATATCTCAGCTTGAAACCCCACGAAACCCAAGATATCGCTGGTTCTGCATATCAAACGCACTGTGGACTGGTGAAAACACCAGATAACGTGTTTCTCGCATTAAATAGGTCGAAAAGAGCGATCTCGATGTTTCTGCATACTTCGGACAGAGGTCTCACCAAGATTATCTCAGAAAATGCATATCTCAGCTGGAAACCCCACGAAAACTGAGATATCGCTGGTTCTGCATATCAAACGCACTGTGGAGTGCTGAAAACACCAGATAACGTTTTGTCGCATTATATAGTTCGAATAGAGCGATCTCGATGATTAAGCATACTTCGGACAGAAGTCTCACCAAGATTATCGTAAAAAGTGCATATCTCAGCTTGAAACCCCACGAAAACCAAGATATCTCCTGTTCTGCATATCCAACGAACTGTGCAGTGGTGAAAACCCCAGAAAACGTGTTTCTCGCATAAAATAGCTCGAAAAGTACGATATCGAAGATTCTGCATACTTCTAACAGAAGTCTCAACATGATTATCGCAGATAATGCATATCTCTGCTAGAAACCCCACGAAAACCAAGATTTCGCTGGTTCTGCATATCAAACGCACTGTGGAGTTGTGAAAACACCAGATAACGTGTTTGTCGCATTAAATAACTCGAAAAGTGCGATCTCGATGTTTCTACATACTTCGGACAGAGGTCTCACCAAGATTATCGCAGAAAATGCATATCTCAGCTTGAAACCTCACGAAAACCAAGATATCTTCGGTTCTGCACATCAAACGTACTGTGGAGCCGTGAAAACACCAGAAAACTTGTTTCTTGCATTAAGTAGCTCGAAAAGAGCGTTCTCGAAGGTTCTGCATACTTCTGACAGAGGTCTCACCAAGATTATCGTAGAAAATGCAGATCTCATCTTGAAACCCGACGAAATCCAAGATGTCGCCGGTTCTGCATATCAAACGCACTGTAGAGTGGTGAAAACAACCAAATAACGTGTTTCTCGCATTAAATAGCTCGAAACGAGCGATCTCGATGATTCTGCATACTTCTGACAGAACACTCCCCAAGATTATCGCAGAAAATGCATATCTCATCTTGAAACCCGACGAAATCCAAGATGTCGCCGGTTCTGCATATCAAACGCACTGTGGAGTGGTGAAAACAACCAAATAACGTGTTTCTCGCATTAAATAGCTCGAAACGAGCGATCTCGATGATTCTGCATACTTCTGACAGAACACTCACCAAGATTATCGCAGAAAATGCATATCTCAGCTGGAAACCCCACGAAAACCAAGATATCGTCGGTTCTGCATATCAGACGCACTGTGGAATGTTGAAAACACCAGAAAACGTGTTTCACGTATTAACTAACTCGAAAAGAGCGTTCTCGATGATTCTGCATACTTCTCATAGATGAATCAGCAAGATTATCGCAGAAAATGCATATTTCAGCTGGAAACCCCACGAAAACCAAGCTATCGGCGGCTCTACACATCGAACGCACTGTCGAGTGGTCAAAACACCAGAAAACTTGTTTTTTCGCATTAAATAGCTCGAAAAGAGAGTTCTCGATGATTCTGCATACTTCTGACAGAACACTCACCAAGATTATCGCAGAAAATGCATATCTCATCTTGAAAACCGACGAAAGCCAAGATGTCGCCGGTTCTGCATATCAAACGCACTGTGGAGTGGTGAAAACAACCAAATAACGTGTTTCTCGCATCAAATAGCTCGAAACGAGCGATCTCGATGATTCTGCATACTTCTGACAGAACACTCACCAAGATTATCGCAGAAAATGCATATCTCAACTGGAAACCCCACGAAAACCAAGATATCGTCGGTTCTGCATATCAGACGCACTGTGGAATGTTGAAAACACCAGAAAACGTGTTTCTCGTATTAACTAACCCGAAAAGAGCGTTCTCGATGATTCTGCATACTTCTCATAGATGAATCAGCAAGATTATCGCAGAAAATGCATATTTCAGCTGGAAACCCCACGAAAACCAAGCTATCGGCGGCTCTACACATCGAACGCACTGTGGAGTGGTCAAAACACCAGAAAACTTGTTTTTTCGCATTAAATAGCTCGAAAAGAGAGTTCTCGATGATTCTGCATACTTCTGACAGAACACTCACCAAGATTATCGCAGAAAATGCATATCTCATCTTGAAAACCGACGAAAGCCAAGATGTCGCCGGTTCTGCATATCAAACGCACTGTGGAGTGGTGAAAACAACCAAATAACGTGTTTCTCGCATCAAATAGCTCGAAACGAGCGATATCGATGGTTCTGCATACTTCGGACAGAAGTCTCACCAATATTATCGCAGAAAATGCATATCTCAGCTTGAAACCTCAGGAAAATCAAGATGTCGCCGGTTCTGCACATCAAACGTACTGAGGAGTGGTGAAAACACCAAAAAACGTGTTTCTCGCATTAAATAGCCCGAAAAGAGCGATATGGATGATTCTGCACACTTCGGACAGCAGTCTCACCAAGATTATCGCAGAAAATGCAGATCTCAGCTTGAAACCCCACGAAAACCAAGATATCGCCGGTTCTGCATATCATACGCACTGTGGAGTGGTGAAAACACCAGATAACGTGTTTCTCGCATTAAATAGGTCGAAACGAGCGATCTCGATGATTAAGCATACTTCGGACAGAAGTCTCACCAAGATTATCGTAAAAAATGCATATCTCAGCTTGAAACCCCACGAAAACCCAGATATCGCTGGTTCTGCATATCCAACGCACTGTGGAGTGGTGAAAACACCAGATAACGTGTTTCTCGCATTAAATAGCTCGAAACGAGCGATCTCGATGATTCTGCATACTTCGGACAGAAGTCTCACCAAGATTATCGCAGAAAATGCATATCTCAGCTTGAAACCCCACGAAAACCAAGATATCGCCGGTTCTACATATCAAACGCACTGTGGAGTGGTGAAAACTCCAGAAAACTTGTTTCTCGCATTAAATCGCTCGAAAAGAGCGATCTCGATGGTTCTGCACACTTCGGACAGAAGTCTCACCAAGATTATCGCAGATAATTCATATCTCATCTTGAAACCCCACGAAAACCAAGATATCGCAGGTTCTGCATGTCATACGCACTGTGGAGTGTTGAAAACACCAGATAACGTGTTTCTCGCATTAAATAGGTCGAAACGAGCGATCTCGATGTCTCTGCATACTTGGGACAGAAGTCTCACCAAGATTATCGCAGAAAATGCATATCTGAGCTTAAAACCCCACGAAAACCAAGATATCGCTGGTTCTGCATATCAAACGCACTGTGGCGTGCTGAAAACACCAGATAACGTGTTTTTTCGCATTAAATAGCTCGAAAAGAGCGATCTCGAAGAATCTGCATACTTCGGACAGAAGTCTCACCAAGATTATCACAGAAAATGCATATCTGAGCTTGAAACCCCACGAAAACCAAGATATCGCTGGTTCTGCATATCAAACGCACTGTGGCGTGCTGAAAACACCAGATAACGTGTTTCTTGCATTAAATAGGTCGAAAAGAGCGATCTCGATGATTAAGCATGCTTCGGACAGAAGTCTCATCAAGATTATCGTAAAAAATGCATATCTCAGCTTGAAACCCGACGAAAACCAAACATCGCCGGTTCTGCATATCAAACCAACTGTGGAGTGGTGAAAACACCAGACAACGTGTTTCTCGCATTAAATAGCTCGAATAGAGCGATCTCGATGATTAAGCATACTTCGGACAGAAGTCTCACCAAGATTATCGCAGAAATTGCATATCTCAGCTTGAAACCCCACGAAAACCAAGATATCTCCTGTTCTGCATATCCAACGAACTGTGGAGTGGTGAAAACCCCAGAATACGTGTTTCTCGCATTAAATAGCTCGAAAAATACGATCTCGATGACTCTGCATACTTCGGACAGAAGTCTCACCAAGATTATCGCAGAAAATGCATATCTGAGCTTGAAACCCCACGAAAACCAAGATATTGTCGGTTCTGCATATCAAACGCACAGTGGAGTGGTGAAAACACCAGATAGCGTGTTTCTCGCATTAAATAGCTCTAAACGAACGATCTAGATGATTCTGCATACTTCTGACTGAAGTCTCACCAAGATTATCGCAGAAAATGCATATCTCAGCTTGAAACCCGAACCGAAACCAAGATATTTCCGGTTCTGCATGTCAAACGTACTGTGGAGTGGTGAATACACCAGATAACGTGTTTCTCTCATTAAATAACTCGAAAAGAGGGTTCTCGATGATTCTGCATACTTCTGACTGATGTCTCACCAAGATTATCGCAGAAAATGCATATCTCAGCTTGAACCCCGACGAAAACCAAGATGTCGCCGGTTCTGCATATCAAACGCACTGTGGAGTGGTGAAATCACCAGATAACGTGTTTCTCGCATTAAATAGCTCGAAAAGAGCGATCCCGATGATTCTGCATACTTCTGACAGAAGTCTCGCCAAGATTATCGTAGAAAATGCATATCTCAGCTTGATACCCGACGAAAGCCACGATGTCGCCGGGTCTGCATATCAAACGCACTGTGGAGTAGTGAAAACACCAGATAACGTGTTTCTCGCATTAAAGAGCTCGAAAAGAGGGATCTCGATGATTCTGCATACTACTGATAGAAGTCTCACCAAGATTATCGTAGAAAATGCATATCTCAGCTTGATACCCGACGAAAGCCAAGATGTCGCCGGTTCTGCATATCAAACGCACTGTGGAGTGGTGAAAACACCAGATAACGTGTTTCTCGCATTAAATAGCCCGAAATGAGGGATCTCGATGATTCTGCATACTTCTGACAGAAGACTCACCCAGATTATCGCAGAAAATGCATATCTCAACTGGAAACACCACGGAAACCAAGATATCGCCGGCTCTGCATATCAAACGCACTGTGGAATGTTAAAAACACCAGGAAACTTGTTTTTTTGCATTAAATAGCTCGACAAGAGCGATCTAGATGATTCTGCATACTTCTGACTGACGTCTCACCAAGATTATCGCAGAAAATGCATATCTCAGCTTGAATCCCACCGTAACCAAGATATCTGCGGTTCTGTATGTCAAACGCACTGTGGAGTGGCGAAAACACCAGAAAACGTGTATCTCGCATTAAGTAGCTCGAAACGGTCGATCTAGATGATTCTGCATACTTCTGACAGAAGTCTCACCAAGATTATCGTAGAAAATGCATATCCCAGCTTGAAATCCGACGAAAGCCAAGATATTTCCGGTTCTGCATGTCAAACGTACTGTGGAGTGGTGAATACACCAGATAACGTGTTTCTCCCATTAAATAACTCGAAAAGAGGGTTCTCGATGATTCTGCATACTTCTGACTGATGTCTCACCAAGATTATCGCAGAAAATGCATATCTCAGCTTGAACCCCGACGAAAACCAAGATGTCGCCGGTTCTGCATATCAAACGCACTGTGGAGTGGTGAAAACACCAGATAACGTGTTTCTCGCATTAAATGGCTCGAAAAGAGCGATCCCGATGATTCTGCATACTTCTGACAGAAGTCTCGCCAAGATTATCGTAGAAAATGCATATCTCAGCTTGATACCCGACGAAAGCCACGATGTCGCCGGGTCTGCATATCAAACGCACTGTGGCGTAGTGAAAACACCAGATAACGTGTTTCTCGCATTAAAGAGCTCGAAAAGAGGGATCTCGATGATTCTGCATACTACTGATAGAAGTCTCACCAAGATTATCGTAGAAAATGCATATCTCAGCTTGATACCCGACGAAAGCCAAGATGTCGCCGGTTCTGCATATCAAACGCACTGTGGAGTGGTGAAAACACCAGATAACGTGTTTCTCGCATTAAATAGCCCGAAATGAGGGATCTCGATGATTCTGCATACTTCTGACAGAAGACTCACCCAGATTATCGCAGAAAATGCATATCTCAACTGGAAACACCACGGAAACCAAGATATCGCCGGCTCTGCATATCAAACGCACTGTGGAATGTTAAAAACACCAGGAAACTTGTTTTTTTGCATTAAATAGCTCGACAAGAGCGATCTAGATGATTCTGCATACTTCTGACTTACGTCTCACCAAGATTATCGCAGAAAATGCATATCTCAGCTTGAATCCCACCGTAACCAAGATATCTGCGGTTCTGCATGTCAAACGCACTGTGGAGTGGCGAAAACACCAGAAAACGTGTATCTCGCATTAAGTAGCTCGAAACGGTCGATCTAGATGATTCTGCATACTTCTGACAGAAGTCTCACCAAGATTATCGTAGAAAATGCATATCCCAGCTTGAAATCCGACGAAAGCCAAGATATTTCCGGTTCTGCATGTCAAACGTACTGTGGAGTGGTGAATACACCAGATAATGTGTTTCTCGCATTAAATAACTCGAAAAGAGGGTTCTCGATGATTCTGCATACTTCTGACAGTAGACTCACCAAGATTATCGCAGAAAATGCATATCTCAACTGGAAACACCACGAAATTCAAGTTATCGCCGGTTCTGCATATTAAACGCACTGTGGAATGGTGAAACACCAGATAACGTGTTTCTCGCATCAAATAACTCGAAAAGAGGGTTCTCGATTATTCTGCATACTTCTGACAGAAGTCTCACCAAGATTATCGTAGAAAATGCATATCTCAGCTTGATACCCGACGAAAGCCACGATGTCGCCGGTTCTGCATATCAAACGCACTGTGGAGTGGTGAAAACACCAGAAAACGTGTTTCTCGCATTAGGTAGCTCGGAACGAGCGATCTAGATGATTCTGCATACTTCTGACAGAAGACTCACCAAGATTATCGCAGAAAATGCATATCGCAGCTGGAAACACCACGAAAATCAAGATATCGCCGGTTCTGCATATCGAACGCACTGTGGAGTGGTGAAAACACCAGATAACGTGTTTCTCGCATTAAATAGCCCGAAAAGAGGGATCTCGATGATTCTGCATACTTCTGACAGAAGACTCACCAAGATTATCGCAGAAAATGCATATCTCTACTGGAAACACCACGAAAATCGAGATATCGCCGGTTCTGAATATCAAACGCACTGTGGAATGTTGAAAACACCAGGAAACTTGTTTTTTTGCATTAAATAGCTCGACAAGAGCGATCTAGATGATTCTGCATACTTCTGACTGAAGTCTCACCAAGATAATCGCAGAAAATGCATATCTCAGCTTGAAACCCGACGAAATCCAAGATGTCGCCGGTTCTGCATATCAAACGCACTGTGGAGTGGTGAAAACACCAGATAACGTGTGTCTCGCATTAAACAGCTCGGAAAGAGCGTTCTCGATGATTCTGCTTACTTCTGACAGAAGAATCACCAGGATTATCGCAGAAAATGCATGTCTCAGTTTGAACCCCGACTAAAGCCAAGATGTCGCCGGTTCTGCATATCAAACGCACTGTGGAGTGGTGAAAACACCAGATAACGTGTTTCTCGCGTTAAATAGCTCGACAAGAGCGATCTAGATGATTCTGCATACTTCTGACTGAAGTCTCACCAAGATTATCGCAGAAAATGCATATCTCAGCTTGAATCCCGAACGTAACCAAGATATCTGCGGTTCTGCATGTCAAACGCACTGTGGAGTGGTGAAAACACCAGATAACGTGTTTCTCGCGTTAAATAGCTCGGCAAGAGCGATCTACATGATTCTGCATACTTCTGACTGAAGTCTCACCAAGATTATCGCAGAAAATGCATATCTCAGCTTGAATCCCGAACGTAACCAAGATATCTGCGGTTCTGCATGTCAAACGCACTGTGGAGTGGCGAAAACACCAGCTAACGTGTTTCTCGCATTAAGTAGCTCGAAAAGAGCGATCTCGATGATTCTGCATACTTCTGACAGAAGTCTCCCCAAGATAATCGCAGAAAATGCATATCTCAGCTTGAAACCCGACGAAATCCAAGATGTCGCCGGTTCTGCACATAAAACGTTCTGTGGAGTGGTGAATACACCAGAAAACGTGTTTCTCGCATTAAGTAGCTCGAAAAGAGCGTTCTCGAAGATTCTGCATACTTCTGACTGATGTCTCACCACTATTATCGCAGAAAATGCATATCTCAGCTGGAAACACCACGAATATCAAGATATCGCCGGTTCTGCATATCAAAAACGCTCTGTGGAGTGGTGAATACACCAGAAAACGTGTTTCTCGCATTAAATTGCTCGAAAAGTGCAATCTAGATGATTCTGCATACTTCTGACAGAAGACTCACCAAGATTATCCCAGAAAATGCATATCTGAGCTGGAAACACCACGAAAATCAAGATATCGCCGGTTCTGCATATCAAACGCACTGTGGAATGTTGAAAACACCGGGAAACTTGTTTTTTTGCATTAAATAGCTCGACAAGAGCGATCTAGATGATTCTGCATACTTCTGAATGAAGTCATACCACGATTATCGCAGAAAATGCATATCTCATCTTGAAACCTCACGAAAATCAAGATGACGCCGGTTCTGCATATCAAACGCACTGTGGAGTGGTGAAAACACCAGAAAACGTGTTTCTCGCATTAAGTAGCTCGAAAAGAGCGTTCTCGAAGATTCTGCATACTTCTGACAGAAGTCTCACCAAGATTATCGTAGAAAAGCATATCTCAGCTTGAAACCCGACCGAAACCAAGATATCTCCGGTTCTGCATGTCAAACGCACTGTGGAGTGGTGAATACACCAGAAAACGTGTTTCTCGCATTAAATGGCTCGAAAAGTGCAATCTAGATGATTCTGCATACTTCTGACAGAAGACTCACCAAGATTATCGCAGAAAATGCATATTTCAGCTGGAATCCCCAAGAAAACCAAGTTATCGGCGGCTCTCCATATCAAACGCACTGTGGAGTGGTCAAAACACCAGAAAACTTGTTTTTTCGCATTAAATAGCTCGAAACGAACGATCTAGATGATTAAGCATACATCGGACAGAAGTCTCACCAAGATTATCGCAGAAAATGCATATCTCAGCTTGAAACCCGACGAAAACCAAACATCGACGGTTCTGCATATCATACCAACTGTGGAGTGGTGAAAACACCAGACAACGTGTTTCTCGCATTAAATAGATCGAAAAGTGCGATCTCGATGATGCTGCATACTTCTAACAGAATTCTCACCATGATTATCGCAGAAAATGCATATCTCTCCTAGAAACCCCACGAAAACCAAGATATCTCCTGTTCTGCATATCCAACGAACTGTGGAGTGGTGAAAACACCAGAAAACGTGTTTCTCGCATTAAGCAGCTCGAAACGAGCGATCTAGATGATTCTGCATACTTCTGACTGATGTCTCACCTAGATAATCGCAGAAAATGCATATCTCAGCTTGAAACCCGACCGAAACCAAGATATCTTCGGTTCTGCATGTCAAACGTACTGTGGAGTGGTGAATACACCAGAAAACGTGTTTCTCGCATTAAGTAGCTCGAGAAGAGCGATCTCGATGATTCTGCTTACTTCGGACAGAAGTCTCACCAAGATTATCGCAGAAAATGCATATCTCAGCTGAAAACACCACGAATATCAAGATATCGCCGGTTTTGCATATCAAACGCTCTGTGCGGTGGTGAATACACCAGAAAACGTGTTTCTCGCATTAAATAGCTCGAAAAGAGCGATCTCGATGATTCTGCATACTTCGGACAGAAGTCTCACCAAGATTATCGCAGAAAATGCATATCTCAGCGTGAACCCCGACGAAATCCAAGATGTCGCCGGTTCTGCATATCAAACGCACTGTGGATTGGTGAAAACCCCAGAAAACGTGTTTCACGCATTAAGCAGCTCGAAACGAGCGGTCTAAATGATTCTGCGTACTTCTGACTGAAGTCTCACCAAGATTATCGCAGAAAATGCATATCTCAGCTTGATACACGACGAAAGCAAAGATGTCGCCGGTTCTGCATATCAAACGCACTGTGGAGTGGTGAAAACAACTAGATAACGTGTTTCTCGCATTAAAGAGCTCGAATAGAGCGATCTCGATGATTCTGCATACTTCTGACTGAAGTCTCACCAAGATTATCGCAGAAAATGCATATCTCAGCTTGAGACCCCACGAAAACCAAGATATCTCCGGTTCTGCACATCCAACGAACTGTGGTGTGGTGAAAACCCCACAAAACGTGTTTCTCGCATTAAACAGCTCGAAAAGAGCGCTCTCGATGTTTCTGCATACTTCGGACAGGAGTCTCACCAAGATTATCGCAGAAAATGCATATCTGAGCTTGAAACCCCACGAAAACCAAGATATCTCCGCTTCTGCATATCTAACGAACTGTGGTCTGGTGAAAACCCCAGAAAACGTGTTTCTCGCATTAAGTAGCTCGAAAAGAGCGATCTCGATGATTCTGCATACTTCTGACAGAAGTCGCACAAAGATTATCGCAGAAAATGCATATCTCAGCTTGAAACCCCACGAAAACCAAGATATCTCCGGTTCTGCATATCCAACGAACTGTAGTGTGGTGAAAACCCCAGAAAACGTGTTTCTCGCATTAAATAGCTCGAAAAGAGCGCTCTCGATGTTTCTGCATACTTCGGACAGGAGTCTCACCAAGATTATCGCAGAAAATGCATATCTGAGCTTGAAACCCCACGAAAACCAAGATATCGTCGGTTCTGCATATCATACGCACTGTGGAGTGGTGAAATCACCGGACAACGTTTTGTCGCATTAAATAGCTCGAATAGAGCGATCTCGATGATTCTGCATACTTCGGACAGAAGTCTCACCAAGATTATCCTAAAAAATTCATTTCTCAGCTTGAAACCCCACGAAAACCAAGATATCGCTGGTACTGCATATCAAACGCACTGTGGAGTGGTGAAAACAACTAGATAACGTGTTTCTCGCATTAAAGAGCTCGAATAGAGCGATCTCGATGATTCTGCATACTTCTGACTGAAGTCTCACCAAGATTATCGCAGAAAATGCATATCTCAGCTTGAGACCCCACGAAAACCAAGATATCTCCGGTTCTGCACATCCAACGAACTGTGGTGTGGTGAAAACCCCAGAAAACGTGTTTCTCGCATTAAATAGGTCGAAACGAGCGGTCTCGATGATTAAGCATACTTCGGACAGAAGTCGCCCCAAGATTATCGCAGATAATGCATATCTCAGCTTGAAACCCTACGAAAACCAAGATATCTCCGGTTCTGCATATCATGCGCACTGTGGAGTGGTGAAAACACCAGATAACGTGTTTCTCGCATTAAATAGCTCGAAAAGAGCGATCTCGATGATTCTGCATACTTCTAACAGAAGTCTCACAAAGGTTATCTCAGAAAATGCATATCTCTGCTTGAAAACCCACGCAAACCAAGATATCTCCTGTTCTACATATCCAAAGAACTGTGGAGTGGTGAAAAAACCTGAAAACGTGTTTCTCGCATTAAATAGCTCGAAAAGAGCGCTCCCGATGTTTCTGCATACTTCGGACAAATGTCTCACCAAGCTTATCGCAGAAAATGCATATCTCAGCTTGAAACCCCACGAAAGCCAAGATATCGCTGGTTCTGCATATCAAACGCACTGTGGAGTGGCGAATACACCAGAAAACGTGTTTCTCGCATTAAATAGCTCGAATAGAGCGATCTCGATAATTCTGCATACTTCGGACAGAAGTCTCACCAAGATTATCCTAAAAAATTCATTTCTCAGCTTGAAACCCCACGAAAACCAAGATATCGCTGGTACTGCATATCAAACGCACTGTGGAGTGGTGAAAACACCAGATAACGAGTTTCTCGCATTAAATAGCTCGAAAAGAGCGATGTCGATGATTCCGCATACTTCGGACAGAAGTCTCACCAAGCTTATCGCAGATAATGCATATCTCAGCTTGAAACCCTACGAAAACCAAGATATCTCCGGTTCTGCATATCATGCGCACTGTGGAGTGGTGAAAACACCAGATAACGTGTTTCTCGCATTAAATAGATCGAAAAGTGCGATCTCGATGATTCTGTATACTTCTAACTGAAGTCTCACCAATATTATCGCAGAAAATGCATATCTCAGCTTGAAACCCGACCGAAATCAAGGTATCTCCGTTTCTGCATGTCAAACGTACTGTGGAGTGGTGAATACACCAGAAAACGTGTTTCTCGCATTAAGTAGCTCGAAAAGAGCGATCTAGATGATTCTGCATACTTCGGACAGAAGTCTCACCAAGCTTATCGCAGAAAATCCATATCTCAGCTTGAAACCCCTCCAAACCCAAGATATCACCTGTTCTGCATATCCAACGAACCGTGGTGTGGTGAAAGCCCCAGAAAACGTGTTTCTCGCATTAAATAGCTTGAAAATTGCGATCTCGATGATTCTGCACACTTCGGACAGTAGTCTCACCAAGATTATCTCAGAAAATGCATATCTCTGCTTGAAAACCCACGCAAACCAAGATATCTCCTGTTCTACATATCCAAAGAACTGTGGAGTGGTGAAAAAACCAGAAAACGTGTTTCTCGCATTAAATAGCTCGAAAAGAGCGCTCCCGATGTTTCTGCATACTTCGGACAAATGTCTCACCATGCTTATCGCAGAAAATGCATATCTCAGCTTGAAACCCCACGAAAGCCAAGATATCGCTGGTTCTGCATATCAAACGCACTGTGGTGTGGTGAAAACCCCAGAAAACGTGTTTCTCGCATTAAATAGCTCGAATAGAGCGATCTCGATGATTCTGCATACTTCTAACTGAAGTCTCACCAATATTATCGCAGAAAATGCATATCTCAGCTTGAAACCCGACCGAAACCAAGGTATCTCCGTTTCTGCATGTCAAACGTACTGTTGAGTGGTCAAAACACCACAAAACTTGTTTTTTCGCATTAAATAGCTCGAAACGAGCGATCTAGATGATTCTGCATACATCTGACTGATGTCTCTCCAAGATTATCGCAGGAAATGCATATCTCAGATGGAAACCCCACGAAAACCAAGATATCGCCGGTTCTGCATATCAAACACCCTGTGGAGTGATGAAAACACCAGATAACGTGTTTCTCGCATTAAATAGCTCGAATAGAGCGATCTCGATGATTCTGCATACTTCTAACTGAAGTCTCACCAATATTATCGCAGAAAATGCATATCTCAGCTTGAAACCCGACCGAAATCAAGGTATCTCCGTTTCTGCATGTCAAACGTACTGTGGAGTGGTGAATACACCAGAAAACGTGTTTCTCGCATTAAGTAGCTCGAAAAGAGCGATCTAGATGATTCTGCATACTTCGGACAGAAGTCTCACCAATATTATCGCAGAAAATGCATATCTCAGCTTGAAACCTCACGAAAATCAAGATGTCGCCGGTTCTGCATATCAAACGCACTGTGGAGTGGTGAAAGCAACCAGATAACGTGTTTCTCGCATTAAATAGCTCGAAACGAGCGAACTAGATCATTCTGCATACTTCTGACTGAAGTCTCACCAATATTATCGCAGAAAATGCATATCTCAGCTTGAAACCCGTCGAAAAAAAAGATGTCGCCGGTTCTGCATATCAAACGCACTGTGGGGTG
Organism: Anthophora plumipes; assembly: GCA_951804975.1. Classification (NCBI taxonomy): domain Eukaryota; kingdom Metazoa; phylum Arthropoda; class Insecta; order Hymenoptera; family Apidae; genus Anthophora; species Anthophora plumipes. The sequence continues at coordinate 655,530 of CATORF010000112.1, forward strand.
GTGAAAACACCAGAAAACGTGTTTCTCGCATTAAATAGCTCCAAAAGAGCGATCTCGAAGATTCTGCATACTTCGGACAGAAGTCTCACCAAGATTATCGCAGAAAATGCATATCTCAGCTTGATACCCCACGAAAACCAAGATATCGTCGGTTCTGCGTATCATACGCACTGTGGAGTAGTGACAACACCAGATAACGTGTTTCTCGCATTAAATAGCTCGAAAAGAGCGATCTCGATGATTCTGCATACTTCTAACAGAAGTCTCACCAAGGTTATCGCAGAAAATGCATATCTCTGCTTGAAACCCCACGCAAACCAAGATATCTCCTCTTCTGCATATCCAAAGAACTGTGGAGTGGTGAAAAACCCAGAAAACGTGTTTCGCGCATTAAATAGCTCGAAAAGAGCGCTCCCGATGTTTCTGCATACTTCGGACAAATGTCTCACCAATATTATCGCAGAAAATGCATATCTCAGCTTGAAACCTCACGAAAATCAAGATGTCGCCGGTTCTGCATATCAAACGCACTGTGGAGTGGTGAAAGCAACCAGATAACGTGTTTCTCACATTAAATAGCTCGAAACGAGCGAACTAGATGATTCTGCATACTTCTGACTGAAGTCTCACCAAGATTATCGCAGATAATGCATATCTCAGCTTGAAACCCCACGAAAACCAAGATATCGCCGGTTCTGCATATCATACGCACTGTGGTGTGGTGAAAACACCAGATAACGTGTTTCTCGCATTAAATAGCTCGAAAAGAGCGATCTCGATGATTCTGCATACTTCTAACAGAAGTCTCACCAAGGTGATCGCAGAAAATGCATATCTCTGCTTGAAACCCCACGCAAACAAAGATATCTCCTCTTCTGCATATCCAAAGAACTGTGGAGTGGTGAAAAACCCAGAAAACGTGTTTCGCGCATTAAATAGCTCGAAAAGAGCGCTCCCGATGTTTCTGCATACTTCGGACAAATGTCTCACCAAGCTTATCGCAGAAAATGCATATCTCAGCTTGAAACCCCACGAAAGCCAAGATATCGCTGGTTCTGCATATCAAACGCCCTGTGGAGTGATGAAAACACCAGATAACGTGTTTCTCGCATTAAATAGCTTGAAAAGTGCGATCTCGATGATTCTGCACACTTCGGACAGAAGTCTCACCAAGATTATCGCAGATAATGCATATCTCAGCTTGAAACCCCACAAAAACCAAGATATCGCCGGTTCTGCATATCATACGCACTGTGGTGTGGTGAAAACACCAGATAACGTGTTTCTCGCATTAAATAGCTCGAAAAGAGCGATCTCGATGATTCTGCATACTTCTAACAGAAGTCTCACCAAGGTTATCGCAGAAAATGCATATCTCTGCTTGAAACCCCACGAAAGCCAAGATATCGCCGGTTCTGCATATCAAACGCACTGTGGAGTGGTGAAAACACCAGATAACGTGTTTCTCGCATTAAATAGCGTGAAAAGAGCGATCTCGATGATTCTGCACACTTCGGACCGAAGTCTCACCAAGATTATCGCCGATAATGCATATCTCAGCTTGAAACCCCACGAAAACCAAGATATCGCCGGTTCTGCATATCATACGCACTGTGGAGTGGTGAAAACACCAGATAACGTGTTTCTCGCATTAAATAGCTCGAATAGAGCGATATCGATGATTCTGCATACTTCTAACTGAAGTCTCACCTATTTTATCGCAGAAAATGCATATCTCAGCTTGAAACCCGACCGAAACCAAGGTATCTCCGTTTCTGCATGTCAAACGTACTGTGCAGTGGTGAATACACCAGAAAACGTGTTTCTCGCATTAAATAGCTCGAAAAGAGCGATCTAGATGATTCTGCCTACTTCGGACAGAAGTCTCACCAATATTATCGCAGAAAATGCATATCTCAGCTTGAAACCTCACGAATATCAAGATGTCGCCGGTTCTGCATATCAAACGCACTGTGGAGTGGTGAAAGCAACCAGATAACGTGTTTCTCGCTTTAAATAGCTCGAAACGAGCGAACCCAGATGATTCTGCATACTTCTGATTGAAGTCTCACCAATATTATCGCAGAAAATGCATATCTCAGCTTGAAACCCGTCGAAAAAAAAGATGTCGCCGGTTCTGCATATCAAACGCACTGTGGGGTGGTGAAAACACCAGAAAACGTGTTTCTCGCATTAAATAGCTCGAAAAGAGCGATCTCGATGATTCCGCATACTTCGGACAGAAGTCTCACCAAGATTATCCTAAAAAATTCATATCTCAGCTTGAAACCCCACGAAAACCATGATATCGCCAGTTCTGCATATCATACGCACTGTGGATTGGTGAAAACACCAGATAACGTGTTTCTCGCATTAAATAGCTCGAAAAGAGCGATCTAGATGATTCTGCCTACTTCGGACAGAAGTCTCACCAATATTATCGCAGAAAATGCATATCTCAGCTTGAAACCTCACGAATATCAAGATGTCGCCGGTTCTGCATATCAAACGCACTGTGGAGTGGTGAAAGCAACCAGATAACGTGTTTCTCGCTTTAAATAGCTCGAAACGAGCGAACCCAGATGATTCTGCATACTTCTGATTGAAGTCTCACCAATTTTATCGCAGAAAATGCATATCTCAGCTTGAAACCCGACCGAAACCAAGGTATCTCCGTTTCTGGATGTCAAACGTACTGTGGAGTGGTCAGAACACCAGAAAACTTGTTTTTTCGCATTAAATACCTCGAAACGAGCGATCTAGATGATTCTGCATACTTCTGACTGAAGTCTCACCAAGATTATCGCAGGAAATGCATATCTCAGATGGAAACCCCACGAAAACCAAGATATCGCCGGTTCTGCATATCAAACGCCCTGTGGAGTGATGAAAACACCAGATAACGTGTTTCTCGCATTAAATAGCTCGAATAGAGCGATCTCCATGTTTCTGCATACTTCTAACTGAAGTCTCACCAATATTATCGTAAAAAATACATATGTCAGCTTGAAACCCCACGAAAACCATGATATCGCCAGTTCTGCATATCATACGCACTGTGGATTGGTGAAAACACCAGATAACGTGTTTCTCGCATTAAATAGATCGAAAAGAGCGATCTCGATGATTCTGCATACTTCTAACAGAAGTCTCACCAAGATTATCGTAAAAAATGCATATCTCAGCTTGAAACACCACGAAAACCAAGATATCGCTGGTACTGCATATCAAACGCACTGTGGAGTGCTGAAAACACCAGATAACGTGTTTCTCGCATTAAATAGCTCGAAAAGAGCGATATCGATGATTCTGCATACTTCGGACAGAAGTCTCACCAAGATTATCGCAGAAAATGCATATCTGAGCTTGAAACCCCACGAAAACCGAGATATCGTCGGTTCTGCATATCATACGCACTGTGGAGTGGTGAAAACACCGGAAAACGTTTTGTCGCATTAAATAGCTCGAATAGAGCGATCTCGATGATTCTGCATACTTCTAACTGAAGTCTCACCAATATTATCGCAGAAAATGCATATCTCAGCTTGAAACCTCACGAAAATCAAGATGTCGCCGGTTCTGCATATCAAACGCACTGTGGAGTGGTGAAAGCAACCAGATAACGTGTTTCTCGCATTAAATAGCTCGAAACGATAGAACTAGATCATTCTGCATACTTCTGACTGAAGTCTCACCAATATTATCGCAGAAAATGCATATCTCAGCTTGAAACCTCACGAAAATCAAGATGTCGCCGGTTCTGCATATCAAACGCACTGTGGAGTGGTGAAAGCAACCAGATAACGTGTTTCTCGCATTAAATAGCTCGAAACGATAGAACTAGATCATTCTGCATACTTCTGACTGAAGTCTCACCAATATTATCGCAGAAAATGCATATCTCAGCTTGAAACCCGTCGAAAAAAAAGATGTCGCCGGTTCTGCATATCAAACGCACCGTGGAGTGGTGAAAGCAACCAGATAACGTGTTTCTCACATTAAATAGCTCGAAACGAGCGAACTAGATGATTCTGCATATTTCTGACTGAAGTCTCACCAAGTTTATCGCAGAAAATCCATATCTCAGCTTGAAACCCCTCGAAACCCAAGATATCACCTGTTCTGCATATCCAACGAACTGTGGTGTGGTGAAAGCCCCAGAACACGTGTTTCTCGCATTAAATAGCTCGAAAAGAGCGATCTCGATGGTTCTGCATACTTCTAACAGAAGTCTCACCAAGGTTATCGCAGAAAATGCATATCTCTGCTTGAACCCCCACGCAAACCAAGATATCTCCTCTTCTGCATATCCAAAGAACTGTGGAGTGGTGAAAAACCCAGAAAACGTGTTTCGCGCATTAAATAGCTCGAAAAGAGCGCTCCCGATGTTTCTGCATACTTCGGACAAATGTCTCACCAAGCTTATCGCAGAAAATGCATATCTCAGCTTGAAACCCCACGAAAGCCAAGATATCGCTGGTTCTGCATATCAAACGCCCTGTGGAGTGATGAAAACACCAGATAACGTGTTTCTCGCATTAAATAGCTCGAAAAGAGCGATCTCGATGATTCTGCATACTTCTAACAGAAGTCTCACCAAGGTTATCGCAGAAAATGCATATCTCTGCTTGAAACCCCACGAAAGCCAAGATATCGCCGGTTCTGCATATCAAACGCACTGTGGAGTGGTGAAAACACCAGATAACGTGTTTCTCGCATTAAATAGTTCGAAAAGAGCGATCTCGATGATTCTGCATACTTCGGACAGAAGTCTCACCAAGATTATCGCAGAAAATGCATATCTGAGCTTGAAACCCCACGAAAACCAAGATATCGTCGGTTCTGCATATCATACGCACTGTGGAGTGGTGAAAACACCGGATAACGTTTTGTCGCATTAAATAGCTCGAATAGAGCGATCTCGATGATTCTGCACACTTCAGACAGAAGTCTCACCAAGATTATCGCAGATAATGCATATCTCAACTTGAAACCCCTCGAAACCCAAGATATCACCTGTTCTGCATATCCAACGAACTGTGGTGTGGTGAAAGCCCCAGAAAACTTGTTTCTCGCATTAAATAGCGTGAAAAGAGCGATCTCGATGATTCTGCACACTTCGGACAGAAGTCTCACCAAGATTATCGAAGATAATGCATATCTCAGCTTGAAACCCCACGAAAACCAAGATATCGCCGGTTCTGCATATCATACGCACTGTGGAGTGGTGAATACACCAGAAAACGTGTTTCTCGCATTAAATAGCTCGAATAGAGCGATATCGATGATTCTGCATACTTCTAACTGAAGTCTCACCTATTTTATCGCTGAAAATGCATATCTCAGCTTGAAACCCGACCGAAACCAAGGTATCTCCGTTTCTGCATGTCAAACGTACTGTGCAGTGGTGAATACACCAGAAAACGTGTTTCTCGCATTAAATAGCTCGAAAAGAGCGATCTAGATGATTCTGCCTACTTCGGACAGAAGTCTCACCAATATTATCGCAGAAAATGCATATCTCAGCTTGAAACCTCACGAAAATCAAGATGTCGCCGGTTCTGCATATCAAACGCACTGTGGAGTGGTGAAAGCAACCAGATAACGTGTTTCTCGCTTTAAATAGCTCGAAACGAGCGAACAAGATGATTCTGCATACTTCTGACTGAAGTCTCACCAATATTATCGCAGAAAATGCATATCTCAGCTTGAAACCCGTCGAAAAAAAAGATGTCGCCGGTTCTGCATATCAAACGCACTGTGGGGTGCTGAAAACACCAGAAAACGTGTTTCTCGCATTAAATAGCTCGAAAAGAGCGATCTCGATGATTCCGCATAGTTCGGACAGAAGTCTCACCAAGATTATCCTAAAAAATTCATATCTCAGCTTGAAACCCCACGAAAACCAAGATATCGCTGGTACTGCATATCAAACGCACTGTGGAGTGGTGAAAACACCAGATAACGTGTTTCTCGCATTAAATAGCTCGAATCGAGCGATCTCGATGATTCTGCATACTTCTAACTGAAGTCTCACCAATTTTATCGCAGAAAATGCATATCTCAGCTTGAAACCCGACCGAAACCAAGGTATCTCCGTTTCTGCATGTCAAACGTACTGTGGAGTTGTCAAAACACCAGAAAACTTGTTTTTTCGCATTAAATAGCTCGAAACGAGCGATCTAGATGATTCTGCATACTTCAGACTGAAGTCTCACCAAGATTATCGCAGGAAATGCATATCTCAGATGGAAACCCCACGAAAACCAAGATATCGCCGGTTCTGCATATCAAACGCCCTGTGGAGTGATGAAAACACCAGATAACGTGTTTCTCGCATTAAATAGCTCGAATAGAGCGATCTCGATGATTCTGCATACTTCTAACTGAAGTCTCACCAATATTATCGTAAAAAATACATATGTCAGCTTGAAACCCCACGAAAACCATGATATCGCCGGTTCTGCATATCATACGCACTGTGGATTAGTGAAAACACCAGATAACGTGTTTCTCGCATTAAATAGATCGAAAAGAGCGATCTCGATGATTCTGTATACTTCTAACTGAAGTCTCACCAATATTATCGCAGAAAATGCATATCTCAGCTTGAAACCCGACCGAAATCAAGGTATCTCCGTTTCTGCATGTCAAACGTACTGTGGAGTGGTGAATACACCAGAAAACGTGTTTCTCGCATTAAGTAGCTCGAAAAGAGCGATCTAGATGATTCTGCATACTTCGGACAGAAGTCTCACCAAGCTTATCGCAGAAAATCCATATCTCAGCTTGAAACCCCTCCAAACCCAAGATATCACCTGTTCTGCATATCCAACGAACCGTGGTGTGGTGAAAGCCCCAGAAAACGTGTTTCTCGCATTAAATAGCTTGAAAATTGCGATCTCGATGATTCTGCACACTTCGGACAGTAGTCTCACCAAGATTATCTCAGAAAATGCATATCTCTGCTTGAAAACCCACGCAAACCAAGATATCTCCTGTTCTACATATCCAAAGAACTGTGGAGTGGTGAAAAAACCAGAAAACGTGTTTCTCGCATTAAATAGCTCGAAAAGAGCGCTCCCGATGTTTCTGCATACTTCGGACAAATGTCTCACCATGCTTATCGCAGAAAATGCATATCTCAGCTTGAAACCCCACGAAAGCCAAGATATCGCTGGTTCTGCATATCAAACGCACTGTGGTGTGGTGAAAACCCCAGAAAACGTGTTTCTCGCATTAAATAGCTCGAATAGAGCGATCTCGATGATTCTGCATACTTCTAACTGAAGTCTCACCAATATTATCGCAGAAAATGCATATCTCAGCTTGAAACCCGACCGAAACCAAGGTATCTCCGTTTCTGCATGTCAAACGTACTGTTGAGTGGTCAAAAGACCACAAAACTTGTTTTTTCGCATTAAATAGCTCGAAACGAGCGATCTAGATGATTCTGCATACATCTGACTGATGTCTCTCCAAGATTATCGCAGGAAATGCATATCTCAGATGGAAACCCCACGAAAACCAAGATATCGCCGGTTCTGCATATCAAACACCCTGTGGAGTGATGAAAACACCAGATAACGTGTTTCTCGCATTAAATAGCTCGAATAGAGCGATCTCGATGATTCTGCATACTTCTAACTGAAGTCTCACCAATATTATCGCAGAAAATGCATATCTCAGCTTGAAACCCGACCGAAATCAAGGTATCTCCGTTTCTGCATGTCAAACGTACTGTGGAGTGGTGAATACACCAGAAAACGTGTTTCTCGCATTAAGTAGCTCGAAAAGAGCGATCTAGATGATTCTGCATACTTCGGACAGAAGTCTCACCAATATTATCGCAGAAAATGCATATCTCAGCTTGAAACCTCACGAAAATCAAGATGTCGCCGGTTCTGCATATCAAACGCACTGTGGAGTGGTGAAAGCAACCAGATAACGTGTTTCTCGCATTAAATAGCTCGAAACGAGCGAACTAGATCATTCTGCATACTTCTGACTGAAGTCTCACCAATATTATCGCAGAAAATGCATATCTCAGCTTGAAACCCGTCGAAAAAAAAGATGTCGCCGGTTCTGCATATCAAACGCACTGTGGGGTGGTGAAAACACCAGAAAACGTGTTTCTCGCATTAAATAGCTCCAAAAGAGCGATCTCGAAGATTCTGCATACTTCGGACAGAAGTCTCACCAAGATTATCGCAGAAAATGCATATCTCAGCTTGATACCCCACGAAAACCAAGATATCGTCGGTTCTGCGTATCATACGCACTGTGGAGTAGTGACAACACCAGATAACGTGTTTCTCGCATTAAATAGCTCGAAAAGAGCGATCTCGATGATTCTGCATACTTCTAACAGAAGTCTCACCAAGGTTATCGCAGAAAATGCATATCTCTGCTTGAAACCCCACGCAAACCAAGATATCTCCTCTTCTGCATATCCAAAGAACTGTGGAGTGGTGAAAAACCCAGAAAACGTGTTTCGCGCATTAAATAGCTCGAAAAGAGCGCTCCCGATGTTTCTGCATACTTCGGACAAATGTCTCACCAATATTATCGCAGAAAATGCATATCTCAGCTTGAAACCTCACGAAAATCAAGATGTCGCCGGTTCTGCATATCAAACGCACTGTGGAGTGGTGAAAGCAACCAGATAACGTGTTTCTCACATTAAATAGCTCGAAACGAGCGAACTAGATGATTCTGCATACTTCTGACTGAAGTCTCACCAAGATTATCGCAGATAATGCATATCTCAGCTTGAAACCCCACGAAAACCAAGATATCGCCGGTTCTGCATATCATACGCACTGTGGTGTGGTGAAAACACCAGATAACGTGTTTCTCGCATTAAATAGCTCGAAAAGAGCGATCTCGATGATTCTGCATACTTCTAACAGAAGTCTCACCAAGGTGATCGCAGAAAATGCATATCTCTGCTTGAAACCCCACGCAAACAAAGATATCTCCTCTTCTGCATATCCAAAGAACTGTGGAGTGGTGAAAAACCCAGAAAACGTGTTTCGCGCATTAAATAGCTCGAAAAGAGCGCTCCCGATGTTTCTGCATACTTCGGACAAATGTCTCACCAAGCTTATCGCAGAAAATGCATATCTCAGCTTGAAACCCCACGAAAGCCAAGATATCGCTGGTTCTGCATATCAAACGCCCTGTGGAGTGATGAAAACACCAGATAACGTGTTTCTCGCATTAAATAGCTTGAAAAGTGCGATCTCGATGATTCTGCACACTTCGGACAGAAGTCTCACCAAGATTATCGCAGATAATGCATATCTCAGCTTGAAACCCCACAAAAACCAAGATATCGCCGGTTCTGCATATCATACGCACTGTGGTGTGGTGAAAACACCAGATAACGTGTTTCTCGCATTAAATAGCTCGAAAAGAGCGATCTCGATGATTCTGCATACTTCTAACAGAAGTCTCACCAAGGTTATCGCAGAAAATGCATATCTCTGCTTGAAACCCCACGAAAGCCAAGATATCGCCGGTTCTGCATATCAAACGCACTGTGGAGTGGTGAAAACACCAGATAACGTGTTTCTCGCATTAAATAGCGTGAAAAGAGCGATCTCGATGATTCTGCACACTTCGGACCGAAGTCTCACCAAGATTATCGCCGATAATGCATATCTCAGCTTGAAACCCCACGAAAACCAAGATATCGCCGGTTCTGCATATCATACGCACTGTGGAGTGGTGAAAACACCAGATAACGTGTTTCTCGCATTAAATAGCTCGAATAGAGCGATATCGATGATTCTGCATACTTCTAACTGAAGTCTCACCTATTTTATCGCAGAAAATGCATATCTCAGCTTGAAACCCGACCGAAACCAAGGTATCTCCGTTTCTGCATGTCAAACGTACTGTGCAGTGGTGAATACACCAGAAAACGTGTTTCTCGCATTAAATAGCTCGAAAAGAGCGATCTAGATGATTCTGCCTACTTCGGACAGAAGTCTCACCAATATTATCGCAGAAAATGCATATCTCAGCTTGAAACCTCACGAATATCAAGATGTCGCCGGTTCTGCATATCAAACGCACTGTGGAGTGGTGAAAGCAACCAGATAACGTGTTTCTCGCTTTAAATAGCTCGAAACGAGCGAACCCAGATGATTCTGCATACTTCTGATTGAAGTCTCACCAATATTATCGCAGAAAATGCATATCCCAGCTTGAAACCCGTCGAAAAAAAAGATGTCGCCGGTTCTGCATATCAAACGCACTGTGGGGTGGTGAAAACACCAGAAAACGTGTTTCTCGCATTAAATAGCTCGAAAAGAGCGATCTCGATGATTCCGCATACTTCGGACAGAAGTCTCACCAAGATTATCCTAAAAAATTCATATCTCAGCTTGAAACCCCACGAAAACCATGATATCGCCAGTTCTGCATATCATACGCACTGTGGATTGGTGAAAACACCAGATAACGTGTTTCTCGCATTAAATAGCTCGAAAAGAGCGATCTAGATGATTCTGCCTACTTCGGACAGAAGTCTCACCAATATTATCGCAGAAAATGCATATCTCAGCTTGAAACCTCACGAATATCAAGATGTCGCCGGTTCTGCATATCAAACGCACTGTGGAGTGGTGAAAGCAACCAGATAACGTGTTTCTCGCTTTAAATAGCTCGAAACGAGCGAACCCAGATGATTCTGCATACTTCTGATTGAAGTCTCACCAATTTTATCGCAGAAAATGCATATCTCAGCTTGAAACCCGACCGAAACCAAGGTATCTCCGTTTCTGGATGTCAAACGTACTGTGGAGTGGTCAGAACACCAGAAAACTTGTTTTTTCGCATTAAATACCTCGAAACGAGCGATCTAGATGATTCTGCATACTTCTGACTGAAGTCTCACCAAGATTATCGCAGGAAATGCATATCTCAGATGGAAACCCCACGAAAACCAAGATATCGCCGGTTCTGCATATCAAACGCCCTGTGGAGTGATGAAAACACCAGATAACGTGTTTCTCGCATTAAATAGCTCGAATAGAGCGATCTCCATGTTTCTGCATACTTCTAACTGAAGTCTCACCAATATTATCGTAAAAAATACATATGTCAGCTTGAAACCCCACGAAAACCATGATATCGCCAGTTCTGCATATCATACGCACTGTGGATTGGTGAAAACACCAGATAACGTGTTTCTCGCATTAAATAGATCGAAAAGAGCGATCTCGATGATTCTGCATACTTCTAACAGAAGTCTCACCAAGATTATCGTAAAAAATGCATATCTCAGCTTGAAACACCACGAAAACCAAGATATCGCTGGTACTGCATATCAAACGCACTGTGGAGTGCTGAAAACACCAGATAACGTGTTTCTCGCATTAAATAGCTCGAAAAGAGCGATATCGATGATTCTGCATACTTCGGACAGAAGTCTCACCAAGATTATCGCAGAAAATGCATATCTGAGCTTGAAACCCCACGAAAACCGAGATATCGTCGGTTCTGCATATCATACGCACTGTGGAGTGGTGAAAACACCGGAAAACGTTTTGTCGCATTAAATAGCTCGAATAGAGCGATCTCGATGATTCTGCATACTTCTAACTGAAGTCTCACCAATATTATCGCAGAAAATGCATATCTCAGCTTGAAACCTCACGAAAATCAAGATGTCGCCGGTTCTGCATATCAAACGCACTGTGGAGTGGTGAAAGCAACCAGATAACGTGTTTCTCGCATTAAATAGCTCGAAACGATAGAACTAGATCATTCTGCATACTTCTGACTGAAGTCTCACCAATATTATCGCAGAAAATGCATATCTCAGCTTGAAACCTCACGAAAATCAAGATGTCGCCGGTTCTGCATATCAAACGCACTGTGGAGTGGTGAAAGCAACCAGATAACGTGTTTCTCGCATTAAATAGCTCGAAACGATAGAACTAGATCATTCTGCATACTTCTGACTGAAGTCTCACCAATATTATCGCAGAAAATGCATATCTCAGCTTGAAACCCGTCGAAAAAAAAGATGTCGCCGGTTCTGCATATCAAACGCACCGTGGAGTGGTGAAAGCAACCAGATAACGTGTTTCTCACATTAAATAGCTCGAAACGAGCGAACTAGATGATTCTGCATATTTCTGACTGAAGTCTCACCAAGTTTATCGCAGAAAATCCATATCTCAGCTTGAAACCCCTCGAAACCCAAGATATCACCTGTTCTGCATATCCAACGAACTGTGGTGTGGTGAAAGCCCCAGAACACGTGTTTCTCGCATTAAATAGCTCGAAAAGAGCGATCTCGATGGTTCTGCATACTTCTAACAGAAGTCTCACCAAGGTTATCGCAGAAAATGCATATCTCTGCTTGAACCCCCACGCAAACCAAGATATCTCCTCTTCTGCATATCCAAAGAACTGTGGAGTGGTGAAAAACCCAGAAAACGTGTTTCGCGCATTAAATAGCTCGAAAAGAGCGCTCCCGATGTTTCTGCATACTTCGGACAAATGTCTCACCAAGCTTATCGCAGAAAATGCATATCTCAGCTTGAAACCCCACGAAAGCCAAGATATCGCTGGTTCTGCATATCAAACGCCCTGTGGAGTGATGAAAACACCAGATAACGTGTTTCTCGCATTAAATAGCTCGAAAAGAGCGATCTCGATGATTCTGCATACTTCTAACAGAAGTCTCACCAAGGTTATCGCAGAAAATGCATATCTCTGCTTGAAACCCCACGAAAGCCAAGATATCGCCGGTTCTGCATATCAAACGCACTGTGGAGTGGTGAAAACACCAGATAACGTGTTTCTCGCATTAAATAGTTCGAAAAGAGCGATCTCGATGATTCTGCATACTTCGGACAGAAGTCTCACCAAGATTATCGCAGAAAATGCATATCTGAGCTTGAAACCCCACGAAAACCAAGATATCGTCGGTTCTGCATATCATACGCACTGTGGAGTGGTGAAAACACCGGATAACGTTTTGTCGCATTAAATAGCTCGAATAGAGCGATCTCGATGATTCTGCACACTTCAGACAGAAGTCTCACCAAGATTATCGCAGATAATGCATATCTCAACTTGAAACCCCTCGAAACCCAAGATATCACCTGTTCTGCATATCCAACGAACTGTGGTGTGGTGAAAGCCCCAGAAAACTTGTTTCTCGCATTAAATAGCGTGAAAAGAGCGATCTCGATGATTCTGCACACTTCGGACAGAAGTCTCACCAAGATTATCGAAGATAATGCATATCTCAGCTTGAAACCCCACGAAAACCAAGATATCGCCGGTTCTGCATATCATACGCACTGTGGAGTGGTGAATACACCAGAAAACGTGTTTCTCGCATTAAATAGCTCGAATAGAGCGATATCGATGATTCTGCATACTTCTAACTGAAGTCTCACCTATTTTATCGCTGAAAATGCATATCTCAGCTTGAAACCCGACCGAAACCAAGGTATCTCCGTTTCTGCATGTCAAACGTACTGTGCAGTGGTGAATACACCAGAAAACGTGTTTCTCGCATTAAATAGCTCGAAAAGAGCGATCTAGATGATTCTGCCTACTTCGGACAGAAGTCTCACCAATATTATCGCAGAAAATGCATATCTCAGCTTGAAACCTCACGAAAATCAAGATGTCGCCGGTTCTGCATATCAAACGCACTGTGGAGTGGTGAAAGCAACCAGATAACGTGTTTCTCGCTTTAAATAGCTCGAAACGAGCGAACAAGATGATTCTGCATACTTCTGACTGAAGTCTCACCAATATTATCGCAGAAAATGCATATCTCAGCTTGAAACCCGTCGAAAAAAAAGATGTCGCCGGTTCTGCATATCAAACGCACTGTGGGGTGCTGAAAACACCAGAAAACGTGTTTCTCGCATTAAATAGCTCGAAAAGAGCGATCTCGATGATTCCGCATAGTTCGGACAGAAGTCTCACCAAGATTATCCTAAAAAATTCATATCTCAGCTTGAAACCCCACGAAAACCAAGATATCGCTGGTACTGCATATCAAACGCACTGTGGAGTGGTGAAAACACCAGATAACGTGTTTCTCGCATTAAATAGCTCGAATCGAGCGATCTCGATGATTCTGCATACTTCTAACTGAAGTCTCACCAATTTTATCGCAGAAAATGCATATCTCAGCTTGAAACCCGACCGAAACCAAGGTATCTCCGTTTCTGCATGTCAAACGTACTGTGGAGTTGTCAAAACACCAGAAAACTTGTTTTTTCGCATTAAATAGCTCGAAACGAGCGATCTAGATGATTCTGCATACTTCAGACTGAAGTCTCACCAAGATTATCGCAGGAAATGCATATCTCAGATGGAAACCCCACGAAAACCAAGATATCGCCGGTTCTGCATATCAAACGCCCTGTGGAGTGATGAAAACACCAGATAACGTGTTTCTCGCATTAAATAGCTCGAATAGAGCGATCTCGATGATTCTGCATACTTCTAACTGAAGTCTCACCAATATTATCGTAAAAAATACATATGTCAGCTTGAAACCCCACGAAAACCATGATATCGCCGGTTCTGCATATCATACGCACTGTGGATTAGTGAAAACACCAGATAACGTGTTTCTCGCATTAAATAGATCGAAAAGAGCGATCTCGATGATTCTGCATACTTCTAACAGAAGTCTCACCGAGATTATCGCAGAAAATGCATATCTCTGCTTGAAACCCCACGCAAACCAAGATATCTCCTGTTCTGCATATCCAAAGAACTGTGGAGTGGTGAAAATCCCAGAAAACGTGTTTCTCGCATTAAATAGGTCGAAAAGAGCGCTCTCGATGCTTCTGCATACTTCGGACAAACGTCTCACCAAGCTTATCGCAGAAAATGCATATCTCAGCTTGAAACCCCACGAATGCCAAGATATCGCTGGTTCTGCATATCATACGCACTGTGGAGTGGTGAAAACACCAGATAACGTGTTTGTCGCATTAAATAGCTCGAATAGATCGATCTCGATGATTCTGCATACTTCGACAGAAGTCTCACCAAGATTATCGTAAAAAATGCATATCTCAGCTTGAAACACCACGAAAACCAAGATATCGCTGGTACTGCATATCAAACGCACTGTGGAGTGCTGAAAACACCAGATAACGTGTTTCTCGCATTAAATAGCTCGAAAAGAGCGATATCGATGATTCTGCATACTTCGGACAGAAGTCTCACCAAGATTATCGCAGAAAATGCATATCTGAGCTTGAAACCCCACGAAAACCGAGATATCGTCGGTTCTGCATATCATACGCACTGTGGAGTGGTGAAAACACCGGAAAACGTTTTGTCGCATTAAATAGCTCGAATAGAGCGATCTCGATGATTCTGCATACTTCGGACAGAAGTCTCACCAAGATTATCGCAGAAAATGCATATCTCAGCTTGAAACCCCACGAAAACCAAGATATCGCTGGTACTGCATATCAAACGCTCTGTGGAGTGGTGAAAACACCAGATAACGTGTTTCTCGCATTAAATAGCTCGAAAAGAGCGATCTCGATGATTCTGCATACTTCGGACAGAAGTCTCACCAAGTTCATCGCAGAAAATGCAGATCTCAGCTTCAAACCCCCCGAAAACTAAGATATCTCCTGTTCTGCATATCCAACGAACTGTGGTGTGGTGAAAACCCCAGAAAACGTGTTTCTCGCATTAAATAGCTCGAGAAGAGCGCTCTTGATGTTTCTGCATACTTCGGACAGAAGTTTCACCAAGATTATCGTAAAAAATGCATATCTCAGCTTGAAACCACACGAAAACCAAGATATCGCTGGTTCTGCTTAACAAACGCACTGTGGAGTGGTGAAAACACCAGATAACGTGTTTCTCGCAATAAATAGCTCGAAAAGAGCGATCTAGATGATTCAGCATACTTCGGACAGAAGTCTCACCAAGATTATCGCAGAAAATGCATATCTCAGCTTGAAACCCCACGAAAACCAAGATATCGCTGGTACTGCATATCAAACGCTCTGTGGAGTGGTGAAAACACCAGATAACGTGTTTCTCGCATTAAATAGCTCGAAAAGAGCGATCTCGATGATTCTGCATACTTCGGACAGAAGTCTCACCAAGATTATCGTAAAAAATGCATATCTCAGCTTGAAACCCCACGAAAACCAAGATATCGCTGGTACTACATATCAAACGCTCTGTGGAGTGGTGAAAACACCAGATAACGTGTTTCTCGCATTAAATAGCTCGAAAAGAGCGATCTCGATGATTCTGCATACTTCGGACAGAAGTCTCACCATGATTATCGCAGAAAATGCATATCTCAACTTGAAACCCGACGAAAACCAAACATCGCCGGTTCTGCATATCAAACCAACTGTGGAGTGGTGAAAACACCAGACAACGTGTTTCTCGCATTAAATAGATCGAAAAGTGCGATCTCGATGATTCTGCATACTTCTAACAGAAGTCTCACCATGATTATCGCAGAAAATGCATATCTCTGCAAGAAAACCCCACGAAAACCAAGATATCTCCTGTTCTGCATATCCAACGAACTGTGGAGTGGTGAAAACCCCAGAAAACGTGTTTCTCGCATTAAATAGCTCGAGAAGAGCGCTCTTGATGTTTCTGCATACTTCGGACAGAAGTTTCACCAAGATTATCGTAAAAAATGCATATCTCAGCTTGAAACCACACGAAAACCAAGATATCGCTGGTTCTGCATATCAAACGCTCTGTGGAGTGGTGAAACCCCAGAAAACGTGTTTCTCGCATTAAATAGCTCGAAAAGAGCGATCTCGATGATTCCGCATACTTCGGACAGAGGTCTCACCAAGATTATCGCAGACAATGCATATCTGAGCTTGAAACCCCACGAAAACCAAGATATCGCCGGTTCTGCATATCAAACGCACTGCGGAGTGGTGAAAACACCAGATAACGTGTTTCTCGCATTCAATAGCACGAAACGAGCGATCTCGATGATTAAGCATACTTCGGACAGAAGTCTCACCAAGATTATCGCAGAAAATGCATATCTCAGCTTGAATCCCCACGAAAACCTGGATATCGCTAGTTCTGCATATCAAACGCACTGTGGAGTGCTGAAAACACCAGATAACGTGTTTCGCGCATTAAATAGCTCGAACAGAGCGATCTCGATGATTAAGCATACTTCGGACAAAAGTCTCACCAAGATTATCGCAGAAAATACATATTTCAGCTGGAAACCCCACGAAAACCATGTGATCGGCGGCTCTACATATCAAACGCTCTGTGGAGTGGTCAAAACACTAGAAAACTTGTTTTTTCGCATTAAATAGCTCGAAAAGAACGTTCTAGATGATTCTGCATACTTCTGACTGAAGACTCACCAAGATTATCGCAGAAAATGCATATCTCAGCTGGAAACACCACGAAAATCAAGATATCGCCGGTTCTGCATATCAAACGCACTGTGGAATGTTGAAAACACGTGAAAACGTGTTTCTCGCATTAACTAGCTCGAAAAGAACGATCCCGATGTTTCTGCATACTTCTCATAGATGAAACACCAAGATTATCGTTGAAAATGCATATCTCAGCTTGAAACCCGACGAAAACCAAAATATCTCCGGTTCTGCATATCCAACGCTCTGTGGAGTGGTGAAAACACCAGATATGGTTTTTCTCGCATTAACCAGCTCGAAAAGAGCGATCTCGATGATTCAGCATACTTCGGACAGGAGTCTCTCCAAGTTTATCGCAGAAAATGCATATCTCAGCTTGAAACCCCTCGAAAACCAAGATATCACCTGTTCTGCATATCCAACGAACTGTGGTGTGGTGAAAACCCCCGAAAACGTGTTTCTCGCATTAAATAGCTCGAAAAGAGCGATCTCGATGATTCGGCACACTTCGGACAGAGGTCTCACCAAGATTATCGCAGACAATGCATATCTGAGCTTGAAACCCCACGAAAACCTGGATATCGCTAGTTCTGCATATCAAACGCACTGTGGAGTGCTGAAAACACCAGATAACGTGTTTCGCGCATTAAATAGCTCGAACAGAGCGATCTCGATGATTAAGCATACTTCGGACAAAAGTCTCACCATGATTATCGCAGAAAATACATATTTCAGATGGAAACCCCACGAAAACCATGTGATCGGCGGCTCTACATATCAAACGCTCTGTGGAGTGGTCAAAACACTAGAAAACTTGTTTTTTCGCATTAAATAGCTCGAAAAGAACGTTCTAGATGATTCTGCATACTTCTGACTGAAGGCTCACCAAGATTATCGCAGAAAATGCATATCTCAGCTGGAAACACCACGAAAATCAAGATATCGCCGGTTCTGCATATCAAACGCACTGCGGAGTGGTGAAAACACCAGA
Organism: Anthophora plumipes; assembly: GCA_951804975.1. Classification (NCBI taxonomy): domain Eukaryota; kingdom Metazoa; phylum Arthropoda; class Insecta; order Hymenoptera; family Apidae; genus Anthophora; species Anthophora plumipes. The sequence goes on from CATORF010000112.1 coordinate 673,923, forward strand.
TAACGTGTTTCTCGCATTCAATAAAACGAAACGAGCGATCTCGATGATTAAGCATACTTCGGACAGAAGTCTCACCAAGATTATCGCAGAAAATGCATATCTCAGCTTGAATCCCCACGAAAACCTGGATATCGCTAGTTCTGCATATCAAACGCACTGTGGAGTGGTGAAAACACCAGATATGGTTTTTCTCGCATTAACCAGCTCGAAAAGAGCGATCTCGATGATTCAGCATACTTCGGACAGGAGTCTCTCCAAGTTTATCGCAGAAAATGCATATCTCAGCTTAAAACCCCTCGAAAACCAAGATATCACCTGTTCTGCATATCCAACGAACTGTGGTGTGGTGAAAACCCCCGAAAACGTGTTTCTCGCATTAAATAGCTCGAAAAGAGCGATCTCGATGATTCGGCACACTTCGGACAGAGGTCTCACCAAGATTATCGCAGACAATGCATATCTGAGCTTGAAACCCCACGAAAACCAAGATATCGCCGGTTCTGCATATCAAACGCACTGCGGAGTGGTGAAAACACCAGATAACGTGTTTCTCGCATTCAATAGCACGAAACGAGCGATCTCGATGATTAAGCATACTTCGGACAGAAGTCTCACCAAGATTATCGCAGAAAATGCATATCTCAGCTTGAATCCCCACGAAAACCTGGATATCGCTAGTTCTGCATATCAAACGCACTGTGGAGTGCTGAAAACACCAGATAACGTGTTTCGCGCATTAAATAGCTCGAACAGAGCGATCTCGATGATTAAGCATACTTCGGACAAAAGTCTCACCAAGATTATCGCAGAAAATACATATTTCAGCTGGAAACCCCACGAAAACCATGTGATCGGCGGCTCTACATATCAAACGCTCTGTGGAGTGGTGAAAACACTAGAAAACTTGTTTTTTCGCATTAAATAGCTCGAAAAGAACGTTCTAGATGATTCTGCATACTTCTGACTGAAGACTCACCAAGATTATCGCAGAAAATGCATATCTCAGCTGGAAACACCACGAAAATCAAGATATCGCCGGTTCTGCATATCAAACGCACTGTGGAATGTTGAAAACACGTGAAAACGTGTTTCTCGCATTAACTAGCTCGAAAAGAACGATCCCGATGTTTCTGCATACTTCTCATAGATGAAACACCAAGATTATCGTTGAAAATGCATATCTCAGCTTGAAACCCGACGAAAACCAAAATATCTCCGGTTCTGCATATTCAACGCTCTGTGGAGTGGTGAAAACACCAGATATGGTTTTTCTCGCATTAACCAGCTCGAAAAGAGCGATAACGATGATTCAGCATACTTCGGACAGGAGTCTCTCCAAGTTTATCGCAGAAAATGCATATCTCAGCTTGAAACCCCTCGAAAACCAAGATATCACCTGTTCTGCATATCCAACGAACTGTGGTGTGGTGAAAACCCCCGAAAACGTGTTTCTCGCATTAAATAGCTCGAAAAGAACGATCTCGATGATTCGGCACACTTCTGACAGAGGTCTCACCAAGATTATCGCAGACAATGCATATCTGAGCTTGAAACCCCACGAAAACCAAGATATCGTCGGTTCTGCATATCATACGCACTGTGGAGTGGTGAAAACACCAGATAACGTGTTTCTCGCATTCAATAGCACGAAACGAGCGATCTCGATGATTAAGCATACTTCGGACAGAAGTCTCACCAAGATTATCGCAGAAAATGCATATCTCAGCTTGAATCCCCACGAAAACCTGGATATCGCTAGTTCTGCATATCAAACGCACTGTGGAATGTTGAAAACACGTGAAAACGTGTTTCTCGCATTAACTAGCTCGAAAAGTACGATCTCGATGTTTCTGCATACTTCTCATAGATGAAACACCAAGATTATCGTTGAAAATGCATATCTCAGCTTGAAACCCGACGAAAACCAAAATATCTCCGGTTCTGCATATCCAACGCTCTGTGGAGTGGTGAAAACACCAGATAAGGTTTTTCTCGCATTAACCAGCTCGAAAAGAGCGATCTCGATGATTCAGCATACTTCGGACAGGAGTCTCTCCAAGTTTATCGCAGAAAATGCATATCTCAGCTTGAAACCCCTCGAAAACCAAGATATCACCTGTTCTGCATATCCAACGCACTGTGGAGTGGTGAAAACACCAGATAACGTGTTTCTCGCATTAAATAGCTCGAAACGAGCGATCTCGATGATTCTGCATACTTCGGACAGAAGTTTCACCAAGATTATCGTAAAAAATGCATATCTCAGCCTGAAACCACACGAAAACCAAGATATCGCTGGTTCTGCATATCAAACGCACTGTGGAGTGGTGAAAACACCAGATAACGTGTTTCTCGCATTAAATAGCTCGAAATGAGCGATCTAGATGATTCAGCATACTTCGATCAGAAGTCTCACCAAGATTATCGCAGAAAATGCATATCCCAGCTTGAAACCCCACGAAAACCAAGATATCGCTGGTAGTGCATATCAAACGCTCTGTGGAGTGGTGAAAACACCAGATAACGTGTTTCTCGCATTAAATAGCTCGAAAAGAGCGATCTCGATGATTCTGCATACTTCGGACAGAAGTCTCACCAAGATTATCGTAAAAAATGCATATCTCAGCTTGAAACCCCACGAAAACCAAGATATCGCTGGTACTGCATATCAAACGCTCTGTGGAGTGGTGAAAACACCAGATAACGTGTTTCTCGCATTGAATAGCTCGAAAAGAGCGATCTCGATGATTCTGCATACTTCGGACAGAAGTCTCACCAAGATTATCGTAAAAAATGCATATCTCAGCTTAAAAACCCACGAAAGCCAAGATATCGCTGGTTCTGCATATCAAACGCACTGTGGAGTGGTGAAAACACCAGATATGGTTTTTCTCGCATTAACCAGCTCGAAAAGAGCGATCTCGATGATTCAGCATACTTCGGACAGAAGTCTCTCCAAGTTTATCGCAGAATGTGCATATCTCAGCTTGAAACCCCTCGAAAACCAAGATATCACCTGTTCTGCATATCCAACGAACTGTGGTGTGGTGAAAACCCCCGAAAACGTGTTTCTCGCATTAAATAGCTCGAAAAGAGCGATCTCGATGATTAAGCATACTTCGGACAGAAGTCTCACCAAGATTATCGCAGAAAATGCATATCTCAGCTTGAATCCCCACGAAAACCAGGATATCGCTGGTTCTGCATATCAAACGCACTGTGGAGTGCTGAAAACACCAGATAACGTGTTTCGCGCATTAAATAGCTCGAACAGAGCGATCTCGATGTTTAAGCATACTTCGGACAAAAGTCTCACCAAGATTATCGCAGAAAATACATATTTCAGCTGGAAACCCCACGAAAACCATGTGATCGGCGGTTCTACATATCAAACGCTCTGTGGAGTGGTCAAAACACTAGAAAACTTGTTTTTTCGCATTAAATAGCTCGAAAAGAACGTTCTAGATGATTCTGCATACTTCTGACTGAAGACTCACCAAGATTATCGCAGAAAATGCATATCTCAGCTGGAAACACCACGAAAATCAAGATATCGCCGGTTCTGCATATCAAACGCACTGTGGAATGTTGAAAAGACATGAAAACGTGTTTCTCGCTTTAACTAGCTCGAAAAGAGCGATCTCGATGTTTCTGCATACTTCTCATAGATGAAACACCAAGCTTATCGTTGAAAATGCATATCTCAGCTTGAAACCCGACGAAAACCAAAATATCTCCGGTTCTGCATATCCAACGCTCTGTGGAGTGGTGAAAACACCAGATATGGTTTTTCTCGCATTAACCAGCTCGAAAAGAGCGATCTCGATGATTCAGCATACTTCGGACAGGAGTCTCTCCAAGTTTATCGCAGAAAATGCATATCTCAGCTTGAAACCCCTCGAAAACCAAGATATCACCTGTTCTGCATATCCAACGAACTGTGGTGTGGTGAAAACCCCCGAAAACGTGTTTCTCGCATTAAATAGCTCGAAAAGAGCGATCTCGATGATTCGGCACACTTCCGACAGAAGTCTCACCAAGATTATCGCAGACAATCCATATCTGAGCCTGAAACCCCACGAAAACCAAGATATCGTCGGTTCTGCATATCATACGCACTGTGGAGTGGTGAAAACACCAGATAACGTGTTTCTCGCATTCAAAAGCACGAAACGAGCGATCTCGATGATTAAGCATACTTCGGACAGAAGTCTCACCAAGATTATCGCAGAAAATGCATATCTCAGCTTGAAACCCCACGAAAACCAAGATATCGCTGGTAGTGCATATCAAACGCTCTGTGGAGTGGTGAAATCACCAGATAACGTGTTTCTCGCATTAAATAGCTCGAAAAGAGCGATCTCGATGATTCTGCATACTTCGGACAGAAGTCTCACCAAGATTATCGTAAAAAATGCATATCTCAGCTTGAAACCCCACGAAAACCAAGATATCGCTGGTACTGCATATCAAACGCTCTGTGGAGTGGTGAAAACACCAGATAACGTGCTTCTCGCATTAAATAGCTCGAAAAGAGCGATCTCGATGATTCTGCATACTTCGGACAGAAATCTCACCAAGATTATCGTAAAAAATGCATATCTCAGCTTGAAACCCGACGAAAACCAAAATATCTCCGGTTCTGCATATCCAACGCACTGTGCAGTGGTAAAAACACCAGATAACGTGTTTCTCGCATTAAATAGCTCGAAACGAGCGATCACGATGATTCTGCATACTTCGGACAGAAGTCTCAACACGATTATCGCAGAATATGCATATCTCAGCTTGAAACCCCTCGAAAACCAAGATATCACCTGTTCTGCATATCCAACGAACTGTGGTGTGGTGAAAACCCCCGAAAACGTGTTTCTCGCATTAAATAGCTCGAAAAGAGCGATCTCGATGATTCGGCACACTTCGGACCGAAGTCTCACCAAGATTATCGCAGACAATGCATATCTGAGCTTGAAACACCACGAAAACCAAGATATCGTCGGTTCTGCATATCATACGCACTGTGGAGTGGTGAAAACACCAGATAACGTGTTTCTCGCATTCAATAGCACGAAACGAGCGATCTCGATGATTAAGCATACTTCGGACAGTAGTCTCACCAAGATTATCGTAAAAAATGCATATCTCAGCTTGAAACCCCACGAAAACCAAGATATCGCTGGTACTGCATATCAAACGCTCTGTGGAGTGGTGAAAACACCAGATAACGTGTTTCTCGCATTAAATAGCTCGAAAAGAGCGATCTCGATGATTCTGCATACATCGGACAGAAGTCTCACCAAGATTATCGTAAAAAATGCATATCTCAGCTTGAAACCCGACGAAAACCAAGATATCGCCGGTTTTGCATATCAAACGCACAGTGGAGTGGTCAATACAACAGATAACGTGATTCTCGCTTTAAATAGCTCGAAAAGAGCGATCTCGATGATTCAGCATACTTCGGACAGAAGTCTCACCAAGATTATCGCAGGAAATGCATATCTCAGCTTGAAACCCCACGAAAACCAAGATATCTACTGTTCTGCTTATCAAACGCACTGTGGAGTGGTGAAAACACCAGAAAACGTGCTTCTCGCTCTAACTAGCTCGAAAAGAGCGATCTTGATGATTCAGCATACTTCGGACAGAAGTCTCACCAAGATTATCGCAGGAAATGCATATCTCAGCTTGAAATGCCACGAAAACCAAGATATCGCTGGTTCTGCATATCAAACGCACTGTGGAGTGGTGAAAACACCAGATAACGTGTTTCTCGCATTAAATAGCTCGAAAAGAGCGATCTAGATGATTCAGCATACTTCGGACAGAAGCCTCACCAAGATTATCGCAGGAAATACATATTTCAGCTGGAAACCCCACGAAAACCAAGATATCGCCGGTTCTGCATATCCAACGCACTGTGGAGTGGTGAAAACACCAGATAACGTGTTTCTCGCATTAAATAGCTCGAAACGAGCGATCTCGATGATTCTGCATACTTCGGACAGAAGCTTCACCAAGATTATCGTAAAAAATGCATATCTCAGCTTGAAACCCCACGAAAACCAAGATATCGCTCGTACTGCATATCAAACGCTCTGTGGAGTGGTGAAAACACCAGATAACGTGTTTCGCACATTAAATAGCTCGAGCAGAGCGATCTCGATGATTAAGCATACTTCGGACAGAAGTCTCACCAAGATTATCGCAGGAAATGCATATCTCAGCTTGAAACCCCACGAAAACCAAGATATCGTTGTTTCTGCATATAAAACGCACTGTGGAGTGCTGAAAACACCAGATAACGTGTTTCGTGCATTAAGTAGCTCGAAAAGAGCGATCTAGATGATTCTGCACACTTCTGACTGAAGTCTCACCAATATTATCGCAGAAAATGCATATCTGAGCTTGAAACCCCACGAAAACCAAGATATCGCCGGTTCTGAATATCAAACGCACTGTGGAGTGGTGAAAACACCAGAAAACGAGTTTCTCGCATTAAATAGCTCGAAAAGAGCGCTCTCGATGTTTCTGCATACTTCGGACAGATGTTTCACCAAGATTATGGTAGAATATGCATATCTCAGCTTGACACCCGACGAAAACCAAAATATCGCCGGTTCTGCATATCAAACGCACAGTGGAGTGGTCAATACACCAGATAACGTGTTTCTCGCATTAAATAGCACGAAACGAGCGATCTCGACGATTCAGCATACTTCGGACAGAAGTCTCCTCAAGTTTATCGCAGAAAATGCATATCTCAGCTTGAAACCCCTCGAAAACCAAGATATCACCTGTTCTGCATATCCAACGAACTGTGGTGTGGTGAAAACCCCCGAAAACGTGTTTCTCGCATTAAATAGCTCGAAGAGAGCGATCTCGATGATTCGGCACACTTCGGACAGAAGTCTCTCCAAGATTATCGCAGACAATGCATATCTGAGCTTGAAACCCCACGAAAACCAATATATCGTCGGTTCTGCATATCATACGCACTGTGGAGTGGTGAAAACACCAGATAACGTGTTTCCCGCATTAAATAGCACGAAACGAGCGATCTCGATGATTAAGCATACTTCGGACAGAAGTCTCACCAAGATAATCGCAGAAATTGCATATCTCAGCTTGAATCCCCAAGAAAACCAAGATATCGTTGTTTCTGCATATAAAACGCACTGTGGAGTGCTGAAAACACCAGATAACGTGTTTCGTGCATTAAGTAGCTCGAAAAGAGCGATCTAGATGATTCTGCACACTTCTGACTGAAGTCTCACCAATATTATCGCAGAAAATGCATATCTGAGCTTGAAACCCCACGAAAACCAAGATATCGCCGGTTCTGAATATCAAACGCACTGTGGAGTGGTGAAAACACCAGAAAACGAGTTTCTCGCATTAAATAGCTCGAAAAGAGCGCTCTCGATGTTTCTGCATACTTCGGACAGATGTTTCACCAAGATTATGGTAGAATATGCATATCTCAGCTTGACACCCGACGAAAACCAAAATATCGCCGGTTCTGCATATCAAACCAACTGTGGAGTGGTGAAAACTCCAGATAACGTGTTTCTCGCATTAAATAGCTCGAAAAGAGCGATCTCGATGATTCAGCATACTTCGGACAGAAGTCTCAACAAGATTATCGCAGAAAATGCATATCTCAGCTTGAAACCCCACGAAAACCAAGATATCGCGGGTTCTGCATATCAAACGCACTGTGGAGTGGTGAAAACACCGGTTAAGGTTTTTCTCGCATTAACTAGCTCGAAAAGAGCGATCTCGATGTTTCAGCATACTTCTGACAGAAGTCTCACCAGGATTATCGTAGAAAATGCATATCTCAGCTTGAAACCCGACCGAAACCAAGATATCTCCGGTTCTGCATGTCAAACGTACTGTGGAGTGGTGAAAACACTAGATAACGTGTTTCTCGCATTAAATAGCTCGAAAAGAGCGATCTAGATGATTCTGCACACTTCGGACAGAAGTCTCACCAAGATTATCGCAGGAAATGCATATCTCAGCTTGAAACCACACGAAAACCAAGATATCTCCGATTCTGCATATCCAACGAACTGTGGAGTGGTGAAAACCCCAGAAAACGAGTTTCTCGCATTAAATAGCTCGAAAAGAGCGCTCTCGATGTTTCTGCATACTTCGGACAGTTGTTTCACCAAGATTATGGTAGAAAATGCATATCTCAGCTTGACACCCGACGAAAACCATAATATCGCCGGTTCTGCATATCAAACCAACTGTGGAGTGGTGAAAACTCCAGATAACGTGTTTCTCGCATTAAATAGCTCGAAAAGAGCGATCTAGATGATCCTGCACACTTCGGACAGAAGTCTCACCAAGATTATCGCAGGAAATGCATATCTGAGCTTGAAACCCCACGAAAACCAAGATATCGCCGGTTCTGAATATCAAACGCACTGTGGAGTGGAGAAAACACCAGAAAACGAGTTTCTCGCATTAAATAGCTCGAAAAGAGCGCTCTCGATGTTTCTGCATACTTCGGACAGATGTTTCACCAAGATTATGGTAGAAAATGCATATCTCAGCTTGACACCCGACGAAAACCAAAATATCGCCGGTTCTGCATATCAAACCAACTGTGGAGTGGTGAAAACTCCAGATAACGTGTTTCTCGCATTTACCAGCTCGAAAAGAGTGATCTCGACGATTCAGCATACTTCGGACAGAAGTCTCTCCAAGTTTATCGCAGAAAATGCATATCTCAGCTTGAAACCCCTCGAAAACCAAGATATCACCTGTTCTGCATATCCAACGAATTGTGGTGTGGTGAAAACCCCCGAAAACGTGTTTCTCGCATTAAATAGCTCGAAGAGAGCGATCTCGATGATTCGGCATACTTCGGACAGAAGTCTCTCCAAGATTATCGCAGACAATGCATATCTGAGCTTGAAACCCCACGAAAACCAATATATCGTCGGTTCTGCATATCATACGCACTGTGGAGTGGTGAAAACACCAGATAACGTGTTTCCCGCATTAAATAGCACGAAACGAGCGATCTCGATGATTAAGCATACTTCGGACAGAAGTCTCACCAAGATTATCGCAGAAATTGCATATCTCAGCTTGAATCCCCAAGAAAACCAAGATATCGTTGTTTCTGCATATCAAACGCACTGTGGAGTGCTGAAAACACCAGATAACGTGTTTCGCGCATTAAATAGCTCGAATAGAGCGATCTCGATGATTAAGCATACTTCGGACAGAAATCTCACCAAGATTATCGCAGAAAATACATATTTCAGCTGGAAACCCCACGAAAACCAAGATAGCGCCGGTTCTGCATATCCAACGCACTGTGGAGTGGTGAAAACACCAGATAACGTGTTTCTCGCATTAAATAGCTCGAAACGAGCGATCTCGATGATTCTGCATACTTCGGACAGAAGCTTCACCAAGATTATTGTAAAAAATGCATATCTCAGCTTTAAACCCCACGAAAACCAAGATATCGCTCGTACTGCATATCAAACGCACTGTGGAGTGGTGAAAAAACCAGATAACGTGTTTCTCGCATTAAATAGCTCGAAAAGAGCGATCTAGATGATTCAGCATACTTCGGACAGAAGTCTCACCAATATTATCGCAGAAAATGCATATCTCAGCTTGAAACCCCACGAAAACAAAGATATCGCTGGTTCTGCATATCAAACGCACTGTGGAGTGGTGAAAACAACCAGGGAACGTGTTTCTCGCATTAAATAGCTCGAAAAGAGCGCTCTCGATGTTTCTGCATACTTCGGACAGATGTTTCACCAAGATTATCGTAGAAAATGCATATCTCAGCTTGACACCCGACGAACACCAAAATATCGCCGGTTCTGCATATCAAACCCACTGTGGAGTGGTGAAAACACCAGGTGACGTGTTTATCGCATTAAATAGCTCGAAAAGGGCGATCTCGATGATTCAGCATACTTCTAACAGATGTCTCACGAAGATTTTCGCAGAAAATGCATATCTCTGCTTGAAACCCCATGAAAACCAAGATATATACAGTTCTGCATATCCAACGAACTGTGGAGTGGTGAAAACCCCAGAAAACGTGTTTCTCGCATTAAATAGCTCGAAAAGAGCGCTCTCGATGTTTCTGCATACTTCGGACTGATGTTTCACCAAGCTTATCGTAGAAAATGCATATCTCAGCTTGAAACCCGACGAAAACCAAAATATCGCCGGTTCTGCATATCCAACGCACTGTGGAGTGGTGAAAACACCAGATAACGTGTTTCTCGCATTAAGTAGCTCGAAACGAGCGATCTCAATGATTCTAAATACTTCGGACAGAAGTCTCACCAAGATTATCGCAGGAAATGCATATCTCAGCTTGAAACCACACGAAAACCAAGATATCTCCGATTCTGCATATCCAACGAACTGTGGAGTGGTGAAAACCCCAGAAAACGAGTTTCTAGCATTAAATAGCTCGAAAAGAGCGCTCTCGATGTTTCTGCATACTTCGGACAGTTGTTTCACCAAGATTATGGTAGAAAATGCATATCTCAGCTTGACACCCGACGAAAACCATAATATCTCCGGTTCTGCACATCAAACGTACCGTGGAGTGGTGAAAACACCAGAAAACGTGTTTCGCGCATTAAGTAGCTCGAAAAGAGCGTTCTCGAAGATTCTGCATACTTCTGACAGAAGTCTCACCAGGATTATCGTAGAAAATGCATATCTCAGCTTGAAACCCGACCGAAACCAAGATATCTCCGGTTCTGCATGTCAAACGTACTGTGGAGTGGTGAAAACTCCAGATAACGTGTTTCTCGCATTAAATAGCTCGAAAAGAGCGATCTCGATGATTCAGCATATTTCGGACAGAAGTCTCACCAAGATTATCGCAGGAAATGCATATCTCAGCTTGAAACCACACGAAAACCAAGATATCGCGGGTTCTGCATATCAAACGCACTGTGGAGTGGTGAAAACACCGGATAAGGTTTTTCTCGCATTAACTAGCTCGAAAAGAGCGATCTCGATGTTTCAGCATACTTCGGACAGAAGTCTCACAAAGATTATCGCAGGAAATGCATATCTCAGCTTGAAACCCCACGAAAACAAAGATATCTACTGTTCTGCATATCCGACGAGCTGTGGAGTGGTGAAAACCTCACAAAACGTGTTTCTCGCATTAAATAGCTCGAAAAGAGCGCTCTCGAAGTTTCTGCATACTTCGGACAGATGTTTCACCAAGATTATTGTAGAAAATGCATATCTCAGCTTGACACCCGACGAAAACCAAAATATCGCCGGTTCTGCATATCAAACCAACTGTGGAGTGGTGAAAACTCCAGACAACGTGTTTCTCGCATTAACCAGCTCGAAAAGAGCGATCTCGACGATTCAGCATACTTCGGACAGAAGTCTCTCCAAGTTTATCGCAGAAAATGCATATCTCAGCTTGAAACCCCTCGAAAACCAAGATATCACCTGTTCTGCATATCCAACGAACTGTGGTGTGGTGAAAACCCCCGAAAACGTGTTTCTCGCATTAAATAGCTCGAAGAGAGCGCTCTCGATGTTTCTGCATACTTCGGACAGTTGTTTCACCAAGATTATGGTAGAAAATGCATATCTCAGCTTGACACCCGACGAAAACCAAAATATCGCCGGTTCTGCATATCAAACCAACTGTGGAGTGGTGAAAACTCCAGATAACGTGTTTCTCGCATTAACCAGCTCGAAAAGAGCGATCTCGATGTTTCAGCATACTTCGGACAGAAGTCTCACCAAGATTATCGCAGGAAATGCATATCTCAGCTTGAAACCACACGAAAACCAAGATATCTCCGATTCTGCATATCCAACGAACTGTGGAGTGGTGAAAACCCCAGAAAACGAGTTTCTAGCATTAAATAGCTCGAAAAGAGCGCTCTCGATGTTTCTGCATACTTCGGACAGTTGTTTCACCAAGATTATGGTAGAAAATGCATATCTCAGCTTGACACCCGACGAAAACCATAATATCGCCGGTTCTGCATACCAAACCAACTGTGGAGTGGTGAAAACTCCAGATAACGTGTTTCTCGCATTAAATAGCTCGAAAAGAGCGATCTCGATGATTCAGCATACTTCGGACAGAAGTCTCACCAAGATTATCGCAGGAAATGCATATCTCAGCTTGAAACCACACGAAAACCAAGATATCTCCGATTCTGCATATCCAACGAACTGTGGAGTGGTGAAAACCCCAGAAAACGAGTTTCTCGCATTAAATAGCTCGAAAAGAGCGCTCTCGATGTTTCTGCATACTTCGGACAGATGTTTCACCAAGATTATGGTAGAAAATGCATATCTCAGCTTGACACCCGACGAAAACCAAAATATCGCCGGTTCTGCATATCAAACCAACTGTGGAGTGGTGAAAACTCCAGATAACGTGTTTCTCGCATTAACCAGCTCGAAAAGAGCGATCTCGACGATTCAGCATACTTCGGACAGAAGTCTCTCCAAGTTTATCGCAGAAAATGCATATCTCAGCTCGAAACCCCTCGAAAACCAAGATATCACCTGTTCTGCATATCCAACGAACTGTGGTGTGGTGAAAACCCCCGAAAACGTGTTTCTTGCATTAAATAGCTCGAAGAGAGCGATCTCGATGATTCGGAACACTTCGGACAGAAGTCTCTCCAAGATTATCGCAGACAATGCATATCTGAGCTTGAACCCCCACGAAAACCAATATATCGTCGGTTCTGCATATCATACGCACTGTGGAGTGGTGAAAACACCAGATAACGTGTTTCCCGCATTAAATAGCACGAAACGAGCGATCTCGATGATTAAGCATACTTCGGACAGAAGTCTCACCAAGATTATCGCAGAAATTGCATATCTCAGCTTGAATCCCCAAGAAAACCAAGATATCGTTGTTTCTGCACATCAAACGTACCGTGGAGTGGTGAAAACCCCAGAAAACGAGTTTCTCGCATTAAATAGCTCGAAAAGAGCGCTCTCGATGTTTCTGCATACTTCGGACAGATGTTTCACCAAGATTATGGTAGAAAATGCATATCTCAGCTTGACACCCGACGAAAACCAAAATATCGCCGGTTCTGCATATCAAACCAACTGTGGAGTGGTGAAAACTCCAGATAACGTGTTTCTCGCATTAACCAGCTCGAAAAGAGCGATCTCGACGATTCAGCATACTTCGGACAGAAGTCTCTCCAAGTTTATCGCAGAAAATGCATATCTCAGCTTGAAACCCCTCGAAAACCAAGATATCACCTGTTCTGCATATCCAACGAACTGTGGTGTGGTGAAAACCCCCGAAAACGTGTTTCTTGCATTAAATAGCTCGAAGAGAGCGATCTCGATGATTCGGAACACTTCGGACAGAAGTCTCTCCAAGATTATCGCAGACAATGCATATCTGAGCTTGAACCCCCACGAAAACCAATATATCGTCGGTTCTGCATATCATACGCACTGTGGAGTGGTGAAAACACCAGATAACGTGTTTCCCGCATTAAATAGCACGATACGAGCGATCTCGATGATTAAGCATACTTCGGACAGAAGTCTCACCAAGATTATCGCAGAAATTGCATATCTCAGCTTGAATCCCCAAGAAAACCAAGATATCGTTGTTTCTGCATATCAAACGCACTGTGGAGCGCTGAAAACACCAGATAACGTGTTTCGCGCATTAAATAGCTCGAATAGAGCGATCTCGATGATTAAGCATACTTCGGACAGAAGTCTCACCAATATTATCGCAGAAAATGCATATCTCAGCTTGAAACCCCACGAAAACCAAGATATCGCTCGTACTGCATATCAAACGCACTGTGGAGTGGTGAAAAAACCAGATAACGTGTTTCTCGCATTAAATAGCTCGAAAAGAGCGATCTAGATGATTCAGCATACTTCGGACAGAAGTCTCACCAATATTATCGCAGAAAATGCATATCTCAGCTTGAAACCCCACGAAAACAAAGATATCGCTGGTTCTGCATATCAAACGCACTGTGGAGTGGTGAAAACAACCAGGGAATGTGTTTCTCGCATTAAATAGCTCGAATAGAGCGATCACGATGATTCTGCATACTTCGGACAGTAGTCTCACCAAGATTATCGCAGGAAATGCATATCTCAGCTTGAAACCACACGAAAACCAAGATATCTCCGGTTCTACATATCCAACGATCTGTGGAGTGGTGAAAGCCCCAGAAAACGAGTTTCTCGCACTAACTAGCTCGAAAAGAGCGATCTCGATGTTTCTGCATACTTCGGACAGATGTTTCACCAAGATTATCGTAGAAAATGCATATCTCTGCTTGAAACCCCATGAAAACCAAGATATCTACTGTTCCGCATATCCAACGAACTGTGGAGTGGTGAAAACCCCAGAAAACGTGTTTCTCGCATTAAATAGCTCGAAAACAGCGCTCTCGATGTTTCTGCATACTTCGGACAGATGTTTCACCAAGATTATCGTAGAAAATGCATATCTCAGCTTGACACCCGATGAACACCAAAATATCGCCGGTTCTGCATATCAAACCCACTGTGGAGTGGTGAAAACACCAGGTAACGTGCTTCTCGCATTAAATAGCTCGAAACGAGCGATCTCGATGATTCTGCATACTTCGGACAGAAGCTTCACCAAGATTATCGTAAAAAATGCATATCTCAGCTTTAAACCACACGAAAACCAAGATATCTCCGGTTCTGCATATCCAACGCTCTGTGGAGTGGTGAAAACACCAGATATGGTTTTTCTCGCATTAACCAGCTCGAAACGAGCGATCTCAATGATTCTAAATACTTCGGACAGAAGTCTCAACACGATTATCGCAGAAAATGCATATCTCATCTTGAAATTCCACGAAAACCAAGATATCGCTTGTTCTCCATATCAAACGCACTGTGGAGTGGTGAAAACACCAGATAACGTGTTTCTCGCATTAAATAGCTCGAAAAGAGCGATCTAGATGATTCAGCATACTTCGGACAGAAGTCTCACCAAGATTATCGCAGGAAATACATATCTCAGCTTGAAACCACACGAAAACCAAGATATCTCCGGTTCTGCATATCCAACGAACTGTGGAGTGGTGAAAACCCCAGAAAACGAGTTTCTCGCACTAACTAGCTCGAAAAGAGCGATCTCGGTGATTCAGCATACTTCTGACTGATGTCTCACCAATATTATCGCAGAAAATGCATATCTCAGCTTGAAACCCCACGAAAACCAAGATATCGCTGGTTCTGCATATCAAACCAACTGTGGAGTGGTGAAAACACCAGATAACGAGTTTCACGCATTAAATAGCTCGAAAAGAGCGATCTCGATGATTCAGCATACTTCGGACAGAAGTCTCAACAAGATTATCGCAGAAAATGCATATCTCAGCTTGAAACCCCACGAAAACAAAGATATCTACTGTTCTGCATATCCGACGAACTGTGGAGTGGTGAAAACACCAGATAACGTGTTTCTCGCATTAAGTAGCTCGAAACGAGCGATCTCGATGATTCTGCATACTTCGGACAGAAGTCTCAACAAGATTATCGCAGAAAATGCATATCTCAGCTTGAAACCCCACGAAAACCAAGATATCGCCGGTTTTGCATATCAAACGCACTGTGGAGTGGTGAAAACACCGGATAAGGTTTTTCTCGCATTAACTAGCACGAAAAGAGCGATCTCGATGTTTCAGCATACTTCGGACAGAAGTCTCACCAAGATTATCGCAGAAAATGCATATCTCACCTTGAAACCCCACGAAAACCAAGATATCGCCGGTTCTGCATATCATACGCACTGTGGTGTGGTGAAAACACCAGATTACGTGTTTCTCGCATTAAATAGCTCGAAAAGAGCGTTCTCGAAGATCCTGCATACTTCTGACAGAAGTCTCACCAAGATTATCGTAGAAAATGCATATCTCAGCTTGAAACTCGATGAAAACCGAGTTATCTCCGGTTCTGCACATCAAACGTACCGTGGAGTGGTGAAAACACCAGAAAACGTGTTTCGCGCATTAAGTAGCTCGAAAAGAGCGTTCTCGAAGATGCTGCATACTTCTGACAGAAGTCTCACCAGGATTATCGTAGAAAATGCATATCTCAGCTTGAAACCCGACCGAAACCAAGATATCTCCGGTTCTGCATGTCAAACGTACTGTGGAGTGGTGAAAACACCAGAAAACGTGTTTCGTGCATTAAGTAGCTCGAAAAGAGCGAATTAGATGATTCTGCACACTTCTGACTGAAGTCTCACCAATATTATCGCAGAAAATGCATATCTGAGCTTGAAACCCCACGAAAACCAAGATATCGCCGGTTCTGAATATCAAACGCACTGTGGAGTGGTGAAAACACCAGATAACGTGTTTCTCGCATTAAATAGCTCGAAAAGAGCGATCTAGATGATTCAGCATACTTCGGACAGAAGTCTCACCAAGATTATCGCAGGAAATGCATATCTCAGCTTGAAACCCCACGAAAACAAAGATATCGCTGGTTCTGCATATCAAACGCACTGTGGAGTGGTGAAAACCCCAGAAAACGAGTTTCTCGCATTAAATAGCTCGAAAAGAGCGCTCTCGATGTTTCTGCATACTTCGGACAGATGTTTCACCAAGATTATGGTAGAAAATGCATATCTCAGCTTGACACCCGACGAAAACCAAAATATCGCCGGTTCTGCATATCAAACCAACTGTGGAGTGGAGAAAACTCCAGATAACGTGTTTCTCGCATTAAATAGCTCGAAAAGAGCGATCTCGATGATTCAGCATACTTCGGACAGATGTTTCACCAAGATTATCGTAGAAAATGCATATCTCTGCTTGAAACCCCATGAAAACCAAGATATCTACTGTTCCGCATATCCAACGAACTGTGGAGTGGTGAAAACCCCAGAAAACGTGTTTCTCGCATTAAATAGCTCGAAAACAGCGCTCTCGATGTTTCTGCATACTTCGGACAGATGTTTCACCAAGATTATCGTAGAAAATGCATATCTCAGCTTGACACCCGATGAACACCAAAATATCGCCGGTTCTGCATATCAAACCCACTGTGGAGTGGTGAAAACACCAGGTAACGTGCTTCTCGCATTAAATAGCTCGAAACGAGCGATCTCGATGATTCTGCATACTTCGGACAGAAGCTTCACCAAGATTATCGTAAAAAATGCATATCTCAGCTTTAAACCACACGAAAACCAAGATATCTCCGGTTCTGCATATCCAACGCTCTGTGGAGTGGTGAAAACACCAGATATGGTTTTTCTCGCATTAACCAGCTCGAAACGAGCGATCTCAATGATTCTAAATACTTCGGACAGAAGTCTCAACACGATTATCGCAGAAAATGCATATCTCATCTTGAAATTCCACGAAAACCAAGATATCGCTTGTTCTCCATATCAAACGCACTGTGGAGTGGTGAAAACACCAGATAACGTGTTTCTCGCATTAAATAGCTCGAAAAGAGCGATCTAGATGATTCAGCATACTTCGGACAGAAGTCTCACCAAGATTATCGCAGGAAATACATATCTCAGCTTGAAACCACACGAAAACCAAGATATCTCCGGTTCTGCATATCCAACGAACTGTGGAGTGGTGAAAACCCCAGAAAACGAGTTTCTCGCACTAACTAGCTCGAAAAGAGCGATCTCGGTGATTCAGCATACTTCTGACTGATGTCTCACCAATATTATCGCAGAAAATGCATATCTCAGCTTGAAACCCCACGAAAACCAAGATATCGCTGGTTCTGCATATCAAACCAACTGTGGAGTGGTGAAAACACCAGATAACGAGTTTCACGCATTAAATAGCTCGAAAAGAGCGATCTCGATGATTCAGCATACTTCGGACAGAAGTCTCAACAAGATTATCGCAGAAAATGCATATCTCAGCTTGAAACCCCACGAAAACAAAGATATCTACTGTTCTGCATATCCGACGAACTGTGGAGTGGTGAAAACACCAGATAACGTGTTTCTCGCATTAAGTAGCTCGAAACGAGCGATCTCGATGATTCTGCATACTTCGGACAGAAGTCTCAACAAGATTATCGCAGAAAATGCATATCTCAGCTTGAAACCCCACGAAAACCAAGATATCGCCGGTTTTGCATATCAAACGCACTGTGGAGTGGTGAAAACACCGGATAAGGTTTTTCTCGCATTAACTAGCACGAAAAGAGCGATCTCGATGTTTCAGCATACTTCGGACAGAAGTCTCACCAAGATTATCGCAGAAAATGCATATCTCACCTTGAAACCCCACGAAAACCAAGATATCGCCGGTTCTGCATATCATACGCACTGTGGTGTGGTGAAAACACCAGATTACGTGTTTCTCGCATTAAATAGCTCGAAAAGAGCGTTCTCGAAGATCCTGCATACTTCTGACAGAAGTCTCACCAAGATTATCGTAGAAAATGCATATCTCAGCTTGAAACTCGATGAAAACCGAGTTATCTCCGGTTCTGCACATCAAACGTACCGTGGAGTGGTGAAAACACCAGAAAACGTGTTTCGCGCATTAAGTAGCTCGAAAAGAGCGTTCTCGAAGATGCTGCATACTTCTGACAGAAGTCTCACCAGGATTATCGTAGAAAATGCATATCTCAGCTTGAAACCCGACCGAAACCAAGATATCTCCGGTTCTGCATGTCAAACGTACTGTGGAGTGGTGAAAACACCAGAAAACGTGTTTCGTGCATTAAGTAGCTCGAAAAGAGCGAATTAGATGATTCTGCACACTTCTGACTGAAGTCTCACCAATATTATCGCAGAAAATGCATATCTGAGCTTGAAACCCCACGAAAACCAAGATATCGCCGGTTCTGAATATCAAACGCACTGTGGAGTGGTGAAAACACCAGATAACGTGTTTCTCGCATTAAATAGCTCGAAAAGAGCGATCTAGATGATTCAGCATACTTCGGACAGAAGTCTCACCAAGATTATCGCAGGAAATGCATATCTCAGCTTGAAACCACACGAAAACCAAGATATCTCCGATTCTGCATATCCAACGAACTGTGGAGTGGTGAAAACCCCAGAAAACGAGTTTCTCGCATTAAATAGCTCGAAAAGAGCGATCTCGATGATTCAGCATACTTCGGACAGAAGTCTCAACAAGATTATCGCAGAAAATGCATATCTCAGCTTGAAACCCCACGAAAACCAAGATATCGCGGGTTCTGCATATCAAACGCACTGTGGAGTGGTGAAAACACCGGATAAGGTTTTTCTCGCATTAACTAGCTCGAAAAGAGCGATCTCGATGTTTCAGCATACTTCGGACAGAAGTCTCACCAAGATTATCGCAGGAAATGCATATCTCAGCTTGAAACCCCACGAAAACAAAGATATCTACTGTTCTGCATATCCGACGAGCTGTGGAGTGGTGAAAACCTCAGAAAACGTGTTTCTCGCATTAAATAGCTCGAAAAGAGCGCTCTCGATGTTTCTGCATACTTCGGACAGATGTTTCACCAAGATTATTGTAGAAAATGCATATCTCAGCTTGACACCCGACGAAAACCAAAGTATCGCCGGATCTGCATATCAAACCAACTGTGGAGTGGTGAAAACTCCAGATAACGTGTTTCTCGCATTAACCAGCTCGAAAAGAGCGATCTCGACGATTCAGCATACTTCGGACAGAAGTCTCTCCAAGTTTATCGCAGAAAATGCATATCTCAGCTTGAAACCCCTCGAAAACCAAGATATCACCTGTTCTGCATATCCAACGAACTGTGGTGTGGTGAAAACCCCCGAAAACGTGTTTCTCGCATTAAATAGCTCGAAGAGAGCGCTCTCGATGTTTCTGCATACTTCGGACAGTTGTTTCACCAAGATTATGGTAGAAAATGCATATCTCAGCTTGACACCCGACGAAAACCAAAATATCGCCGGTTCTGCATATCAAACCAACTGTGGAGTGGTGAAAACTCCAGATAACGTGTTTCTCGCATTAACCAGCTCGAAAAGAGCGATCTCGATGTTTCAGCATACTTCGGACAGAAGTCTCACCAAGATTATCGCAGGAAATGCATATCTCAGCTTGAAACCACACGAAAACCAAGATATCTCCGATTCTGCATATCCAACGAACTGTGGAGTGGTGAAAACCCCAGAAAACGAGTTTCTAGCATTAAATAGCTCGAAAAGAGCGCTCTCGATGTTTCTGCATACTTCGGACAGTTGTTTCACCAAGATTATGGTAGAAAATGCATATCTCAGCTTGACACCCGACGAAAACCATAATATCGCCGGTTCTGCATATCAAACCAACTGTGGAGTGGTGAAAACTCCAGATAACGTGTTTCTCGCATTAAATAGCTCGAAAAGAGCGATCTCGATGATTCAGCATACTTCGGACAGAAGTCTCACCAAGATTATCGCAGGAAATGCATATCTCAGCTTGAAACCACACGAAAACCAAGATATCTCCGATTCTGCATATCCAACGAACTGTGGAGTGGTGAAAACCCCAGAAAACGAGTTTTTCGCATTAAATAGCTCGAAAAGAGCGCTCTCGATGTTTCTGCATACTTCGGACAGATGTTTCACCAAGATTATGGTAGAAAATGCATATCTCAGCTTGACACCCGACGAAAACCAAAATATCGCCGGTTCTGCATATCAAACCAACTGTGGAGTGGTGAAAACTCCAGATAACGTGTTTCTCGCATTAACCAGCTCGAAAAGAGCGATCTCGACGATTCAGCATACTTCGGACAGAAGTCTCTCCAAGTTTATCGCAGAAAATGCATATCTCAGCTTGAAACCCCTCGAAAACCAAGATATCACCTGTTCTGCATATCCAACGAACTGTGGTGTGGTGAAAACACCAGATAACGTGTTTCGCGCATTAAATGAGCTCGAATAGAGCGATCTCGATGGTTAAGCATACTTCGGACAGAAGTCTCACCAAGATTATCGCAGAAAATACATATTTCAGCTGGAAACCCCACGAAAACCAAGATATCGCCGGTTCTGCATATCCAACGAACTGTGGAGTGGTGAAAACCCCAGAAAACGAGTTTCTCGCACTAACTAGCTCGAAAAGAGCGATCTCGGTGATTCAGCATACTTCTGACTGATGTCTCACCAATATTATCGCAGAAAATGCATATCTCAGCTTGAAACCCCACGAAAACCAAGATATCGCTGGTTCTGCATATCAAACCAACTGTGGAGTGGTGAAAACACCAGATAACGTGTTTCTCGCATTAAATAGCTGGAAAAGAGCGTTCTCGAAGATCCTGCATACTTCTGACAGAAGTCTCACCAAGATTATCGTAGAAAATGCATATCTCAGCTTGAAACCCGACGAAAACCGAGTCATCTCCGGTTCTGCACATCAAACGTACCGTGGAGTGGTGAAAACACCAGAAAACGTGTTTCGCGTATTAAGTAGCTCGAAAAGAGCGGTCTCGAAGATTCTGCATACTTCTGACAGAAGTCTCACCAGGATTATCGTAGAAAATGCATATCTCAGCATGAAACCCGACCGAAACCAAGATAAATCCGGTTCTGCATGTCAAACGTACTGTGGAGTGGTGAAAACAGCAGAAAACGTGTTTCGTGCATTAAGTAGCTCGAAAAGAGCGATCTAGATGATTCTGCATACTTCTGACAGAAGTCTCACCAGGATTATCGTAGAAAATGCATATCTCAGCTTGAAACCCCACGAAAACAAAGATATCTACTGTTCTGCATATCCGACGAACTGTGGAGTGGTGAAAACCTCAGAAAACGTGTTTCTCGCATTAAATAGCTCGAAAAGAGCGCTCTCGATGTTTCTGCATACTTTGGACAGATGTTTCACCAAGCTTATCGTAGAAAATGCATATCTCAGCTTGACACCCGACGAAAACCAAAATATCGCCGGTTCTGCATATCAAACCAACTGTGGAGTGGTGAAAACTCCAGATAACGTGTTTCTCGCATTAACCAGCTCGAAAAGAGCGATCTCGACGATTCAGCATACTTCGGACAGAAGTCTCTCCAAGTTTATCGCAGAAAATGCATATCTCAGCTTGAAACCCCTCGAAAACCAAGATATCACCTGTTCTGCATATCCAACGAACTGTGGAGTGGTGAAAACCTCAGAAAACGTGCTTCTCGCATTAAATAGCTCGAAAAGAGCGCTCTCGATGTTTCTGCATACTTTGGACAGATGTTTCACCAAGCTTATCGTAGAAAATGCATATCTCAGCTTGAAACCCGACGAAAACCAAAACATCACCGGTTCTGCATATCCAACGCACTGTGGAGTGGTGAAAACACCAGATAACGTGTTTCTCGCATTAAGTAGCTCGAAACGAGCGATCTCGATGATTCTGCATACTTCGGACAGAAGTCTCAACAAGATTATCGCAGAAAATGCATATCTCAGCTTGAAACCCCACGAAAACCAAGATATCGCCGGTTTTGCATATCAAACGCACTGTGGAGTGGTGAAAACACCAGATAACGTGTTTCTCGCATTAAATAGCTGGAAAAGAGCGTTCTCGAAGATCCTGCATACTTCTGACAGAAGTCTCACCAAGATTATCGTAGAAAATGCATATCTCAGCTTGAAACCCGACGAAAACCGAGTCATCTCCGGTTCTGCACATCAAACGTACCGTGGAGTGGTGAAAACACCAGAAAACGTGTTTCGCGTATTAAGTAGCTCGAAAAGAGCGGTCTCGAAGATTCTGCATACTTCTGACAGAAGTCTCACCAGGATTATCGTAGAAAATGCATATCTCAGCATGAAACCCGACCGAAACCAAGATAAATCCGGTTCTGCATGTCAAACGTACTGTGGAGTGGTGAAAACAGCAGAAAACGTGTTTCGTGCATTAAGTAGCTCGAAAAGAGCGATCTAGATGATTCTGCATACTTCTGACAGAAGTCTCACCAGGATTATCGTAGAAAATGCATATCTCAGCTTGAAACCCCACGAAAACAAAGATATCTACTGTTCTGCATATCCGACGAACTGTGGAGTGGTGAAAACCTCAGAAAACGTGTTTCTCGCATTAAATAGCTCGAAAAGAGCGCTCTCGATGTTTCTGCATACTTTGGACAGATGTTTCACCAAGCTTATCGTAGAAAATGCATATCTCAGCTTGAAACCCGACGAAAACCAACATATCACCGGTTCTGCATATCCAACGCACTGTGGAGTGGTGAAAACACCAGATAACGTGTTTCTCGCATTAAGTTGCTCGAAACGAGCGATCTCGATGATTCTGCATACTTCGGACAGAAGTCTCAACAAGATTATCGCAGAAAATGCATATCTCAGCTTGAAACCCCACGAAAACCAAGATATCGCCGGTTTTGCATATAAAACGCACTGTGGAGTGGTGAAAACACCGGATAAGGTTTTTCTCGCATTAACTAGCACGAAAAGAGCGATCTCGATGTTTCAGCATACTGCGGACAGAAGTCTCACCAAGATTATCGCAGAAAATGCATATCTCACCTTGAAACCCCACGAAAACCAAGATATCTCCGGTTCTGCATGTCAAACGTACTGTGGAGTGGAGAAAACACCAGAAAACGTGTTTCGTGCATTAAGTAGCTCGAAAAGAGCGATCTAGATGATTCTGCACACTTCTGACTGAAGTCTCACCAATATTATCGCAGAAAATGCATATCTCAGCTCGAAACCTCACGAAAATCAATATGTTGCCGGTTCTGCATATCAAACGCACTGTGGAGTGGTGAAAACACCAGAAAACGTGTTTCGTGCATTAGATAGCTCGAGAAGAGCGATATCGAAGATCCTGCATACTTCTGACAGAAGTCTCACCTAGATTATCGTAGAAAATGCGTATCTCAGCATGAAACCCGACGAAAACCGAGATATCGCCGGTTCTGCATGTCAAACGTACTGTGGAGTGGTGAAAACACCAGAAAACGTGATTGGTGCATTAAGTAGCTCGAAAAGAGCGATCTAGTTGATTCTGCATACTTCTGACAAAAGACCCACCAAGATTATCGCAGAAAATGCATATCTCAGCTGGAAACACCACGAAAACCAAGATATCTCCGGTTCTGCAAATCCAACGAACTGTGGGTTCGTGAAAACCCCAGAAAACGTGTTTCTCGCATTAAATAGCTCGAAAAGAGCGCTCTCGATGTTTCTGCATACTTCGGACAGATGTTTCACCAAGATTATCGTAGAAAATGCATATCTCAGCTTGATACCCGACCGAAACCAAGATATCTCCGGTTCTGCATGTCAAACGTACTGTGGAGTGGTGAAAACACCAGAAAACGTGTTTCGTACATTAAGTAGCTCGAAAAGAGCGATCTAGATGATTCTGCATACTTCTGACTGAAGTCTCACCAATATTATCGCAGAAAATGCATATCTCATCTTGAAACCCCACAAAAACCAAGATATCGCCGGTTCTGCATATCATACGCACTGTGGAGTGGTGAAAACACCAGATAACGTGTTTCTCGCATTAAATAGCTCGAAACGAGCGATCTCGATGATTAAGCATACTTCGGACAGAAGTCTCACCAAGATTATCGTAAAAACTGCATATCTCAGCTTGAAACCCCACGAAAACCAAGATATCGCTGGTTCTGCATATCAAACGCACTGTGGAGTGCTGAAAACACCAGATAACGTGTTTGTCGCATTAAATAGCTCGAATAGAGCGATCTCGATGATTCTGCATACTTCGGACAGAAGTCTCACCAAGATTATCGTAAAAAATGCATATCTCAGCTTGAAACCCCACGAAAACCAAGATATCGCTGGTACTGCATATCAAACGCACTGTGGAGTGGTGAAAACACAAGATAACGTGTTTCTCGCATTAAATAGCTCGAAAAGAGCGATCTCGATGATTCTGCATACTTCGGACAGAAGCCTCACCAAGATTATCGCAGAAAATGCATATCTCAGCTTGAAACCCCACGAAAACCAAGATGTCGCCGGTTCTGCATATCAAACACACTGTGGAGTGGTGAAAATACCAGAAAACGTGTTTCTCGCATTAAGTAGCTCGAAAAGAGCGTTCTCGAAGATCCTGCATACTTCTGACAGCGGTCTCACCAGGAATATCGTAGAAAATGCATATCTCAGCTTGAAACCCGACCGAATCCAAGATATCTCCGGTTCTGCATGTCAAATGCACTGTGGAGTGGTGAAAACACCAGAAAACGTGTTTCGTGCATTAAGTAGCTCGAAAAGAGCGATCTAGATGATTCTGCATACTTCTGACTGAAGTCTCACCAATATTATCGCAGAAAATGCATATCTCAGCTGGAAACCCCACGAAAACCAGGATATCTACTGTTCTGCATATCAAACGCACTGTGGAGTGCTGAAAACACCAGATAACGTGTTTGTCGCATTAAATAGCTCGAATAGAGCGATCTCGATGATTCAGCATACTTCGGACAGAAGTCTCACCAAGATTATCGTAGAAAAAGCATATCTCAGCTTGAACCCCGACGAAATCAAAGATATCGCCGGTTCTGCATATCATACGCACTGTGGAGTGGTGAAAACACCAGATAACGTGTTTCTCGCATTAAATAGCTCGAAACGAGCGATCTCGATGATTAAGCATACTTCGGACAGAAGTCTCACCAAGATTATCGTAAAAACTGCATATCTCAGCTTGAAACCCCACGAAAACCAAGATATCGCTGGTTCTGCATATCAAACGCACTGTGGAGTGCTGAAAACACCAGATAACGTGTTTGTCGCATTAAATAGCTCGAATAGAGCGATCTCGATGATTCTGCATACTTCGGACAGAAGTCTCACCAAGATTATCGTAAAAAATGCATATCTCAGCTTGAAACCCCACGAAAACCAAGATATCGCTGGTACTGCATATCAAACGCACTGTGGAGTGGTGAAAACACAAGATAACGTGTTTCTCGCATTAAATAGCTCGAAAAGTGCGATCTCGATGATTCTGCATACTTCTAACAGAAGTCTCAACAAGATTATCACAGAAAATGCATATCGCAGCTTGAAACCCCACGAAAACCAAGATATCTACTATTCTGCAAATCAAATGCACTGTGGAGTGGTGAAAACACCAGATACCGTGTTTCTCGCGTTAAATAGCTCGAAAAGTGCGCTCTCGATGTTTCTGCATACTTCGGACAGATGTTTCACCAAGATTATCGTAGAAAATGCATATCTCAGCTTGAAACCCGACGAAAACCAAAATATCTCCGGTTCTGCATATCCAACGCACTGTGGAGTGGTGAAAACACCAGATAACGTGTTTCTCGCATTGAATAGCTCGAAACGAGCGATCTCGATGATTCTGCATACTTCGGACAAAAGTCTCAACAAGATTATCGCAGAAAATGCATATCTCAGCTTGAAACCCCACGAAAACCAAGATATCTACTGTTCTGCATATCAAACGCACTGTGGAGTGGTGAAAACACCAGATAACGTGTTTTTCGCATTAGATAGCTCGAAACGAGCGATCTCGATGATTAAGCATACTTCGGACAGATGTTTCACCAAGATTATCGTAGAAAATGCATATCTCAGCTTGAAACCCGACGAAAACCTAAATATCTCCGGTTCTGCATATCCAACGCACTGTGGAGTGGTGAAAACACCAGATAACGTGTTTCTCGCATTAAATAGCTCGAAACGAGCGATCTCGATGATTCTGCATACTTCGGACAGAAGTCTCAACAAGATTATCGCAGAAAATGCATATCGCAGCTTGAAACCCCACGAAAACCAAGATATCTACTATTCTGCAAATCAAATGCACTGTGGAGTGGTGAAAACACCAGATACCGTGTTTCTCGCATTAAATAGCTCGAAAAGAGCGCTCTCGATGTTTCTGCATACTTCGGACAGATGTTTCACCAACATTATCGTAGAAAATGCATATCTCAGCTTGAAACCCGACGAAAACCAAAATATCTCCGGTTCTGCATATCCAACGCACTGTGGAGTGGTGAAAACACCAGATAACGTGTTTCTCGCATTAAATAGCTCGAAACGAGCGATCTCGATGATTCTGCATACTTCGGACAGAAGTCTCAACAAGATTATCGCAGAAAATGCATATCGCAGCTTGAAACCCCACGAAAACCAAGATATCTACTATTCTGCATATCAAACGCACTGTGGAGTGGTGAAAACACCAGATAACGTGTTTCTCGCATTAAATAGCTCGAAAAGAGCGCTCTCGATGTTTCTTCATACTTCGGACAGATGTTTCACCAAGATTATCGTCGAAAATGCATATCTCAGCTTGAAACCCGACGAAAACCAAAATATCGCCGGTTCTGCATATCAAACCAACTGTGGAGTGGTGAAAACACCAGATAACGTGTTTCTCGCATTAAATAGCTCGAAAAGTGCGATCTCGATGATTCTGCATACTTCTAACAGAAGTCTCAACAAGATTATCGCAGAAAATGCATATCGCAGCTTGAAACCCCACGAAAACCAAGATATCTACTATTCTGCAAATCAAATGCACTGTGGAGTGGTGAAAACACCAGATACCGCGTTTCTCGCGTTAAATAGCTCGAAAAGAGCGCTCTCGATGTTTCTGCATACTTCGGACAGATGTTTCACCAAGATTATCGTAGAAAATGCATATCTCAGCTTGAAACCCGACGAAAACCAAAATATCTCCGGTTCTGCATATCCAACGCACTGTGGAGTGGTGAAAACACCAGATAACGTGTTTCTCGCATTAAATAGCTCGAAACGAGCGATCTCGATGATTCTGCATACTTCGGACAGAAGTCTCAACAAGATTATCGCAGAAAATGCATATCTCAGCTTGAAACCCCACGAAAACCAAGATATCTACTGTTCTGCATATCAAACGCACTGTGGAGTGGTGAAAACACCAGATAACGTGTTTCTCGCACTAACTAGCTCGAAAAGAGCGATCTCGATGATTCAGCATACTTCGGACAGAAGTCTCAACAAGATTATCGCAGAAAATGGATATTTCATCTTGAAACCCCACGAAAACCAAGATATCTACTGTTCTGCATATCAAACGCACTGTCGAGTGGTGAAAACACCAGATAACGTGTTTCTCGCACTAACTAGCTCGAAAAGAGCGATCTCGATGATTCAGCATACTTCGGACAGAAGTCTCACCAAGATTATCGTAAAAAATGCATATCTCAGCTTGAAACCCCACGAAAGCCAAGATATCGTTGGTTCTGCATATCAAACGCACTGTGGAGTGGTGAAAACACCGGATAAGGTTTTTCTCGCATTAACTAGCTCGAAAAGAGCGATCTCGATGTTTCAGCATACTTCGGACAGAAGTCTCACCAAGATTATCGCAGAAAATGCATATCTCAGCTTGAAACTCCACGAAAAGCAAGATATCGCCGATGGTGCATATCAAACGCACTGTGGAGTGGTGAAAACACCAGATAACGTGTTTCTCGCATTAAATAGCTCGAAACGAGCGATCTCGATGATTCTGCATACTTCGGACAGAAGTCTCACCAAAATTATCGTAAAAAATGTATATCTCAGCTTGAAACCCCACGAAAACCAAGATATAGCAGTGTTCAGCATATCAAAAGCACTGTGGAGTGGTGAAAACCCCAGGGAAACGTGTTTCTCGCATTAAATAGCTCGAATAGAGCGATCGCGATGATTCTTCATACTTCGGACAGAAGTCTCACCAAGATTATCGTAGAAAATGCATATCTCAGCTTGAAACCCGACGAAAACCAAAATATCGCCGGTTCTGCATATCAAACCAACTGTGAAGTGGCGAAAACACCAGATAACGTGTTTCTCGCATTAAATAGCTCGAAAAGTGCGATCTCGATGATTCTGCATACTTCGGACAGAAGTCCCAACAAGCTTATCGCAGAAAATGCATATCTGAGCTTGAAACCCCACGAAAAACAAAATATCGTCGGTTCTGCATTTCATACGCACTGTGGAGTGGTGAAAACACCAGATTACGTGTTTCTCGCATTAAATAGCTCGAAAAGTGCGATCTCGATGATTCTGCATACTTCGGACAGAAGTCTCACCAAGATTATGGCAGAAAATGCATATCTGAGCTTGAAACCCCACGAAAACCAAGATATCGTCGGTTCTGCATATCATACGCACTGTGGAGTGGTGAAAACACCAGATTACGTGTTTCTCGCATTAAATAGCTCGAAAAGTGCGATCTCGATGATTCTGCATACTTCGGACAGAAGTCTCAACAAGATTATCGCAGAAAATGGATATTTCATCTTGAAACCCCACGAAAACCAAGATATCTACTGTTCTGCACAGCAAACGCACTGTGGAGTGGTGAAAACACCAGATAACGTGTTTCTCGCACTAACTAGCTCGAAAAGAGCGATCTCGATGATTCTGCATACTTCGGACAGAAGTCTCACCAAGATTGTCGCAGAAAATGCATATCTCAACTTGAAACCCCACGAAAACCAAGATGTCGCCGGTTCTGCATATCAAACGCACTGTGGAGTGGTGAAAACACCGGATAAGGTTTTTCTTGCATTAACTAGCTCGAAAAGAGCGATCTCGATGTTTCAGCATACTTCGGACAGGAGTCTCACCAAGATTATCGCAGAAAATGCATATCTCAACTTGAAACCCCACGAAAACCAAGATATCGCCGGTTCTGCTTATCAAACCAACTGTGGAGTGGTGAAAACAACAGATAACGTGTTTCTCGCATTAAATAGCTCGAAAAGTGCGATCTCGATGATTCTGCATACTTCGGACAGAAGTCTCAACAAGATTATCCTAAAAAATTAATATCTCAGCTTGAAACCCCCTCGAAAGCAAAGATATCGCTGGATCTGCATATCAAACGCACTGTGGAGTGGTGAAAACACCGGACAACGTGTTTCTCGCATTAAATAGCTCGAAACGAGCGATCTCGATGATTCTGCATACTTCGGACAGAAGTCTCAACCAGATTATCGCAGAAAATGCATGTCTCAGCTTGAAACCCTACGAAAACCAAGATATCTACTGTTCTGCATATCAAACGCACTGTGGAGTGGTGAAGACACCAGATAACGTGTTTCTCGCATTAAATAGCTCGAAACGAGCGATCTCGATGATTCTGCATACTTCGGACAGAAGTCTCAACAAGATTATCGCAGAAAATGCTTATCTCAGCTTGAAACCCCACGAAAACCAAGATATCTACTGTTCTGCATATCAAACGCACTGTGGAGTGGTGAAAACACCAGATAACGTGTTTCTCGCACTAACTAGCTCGAAAAGAGCGATCTCGATGATTCTGCATACTTCGGACAGAAATCTCAACAAGATTATCGTAAAAAATTAATATCTCAGCTTGAAACCCCACGAAAGCCAAGATATCGCTGGTTCTGCTTATCAAACGCACTGTGTTGTGGTGAAAACACCAGATAACGTGTTTCTCGCACTAACTAGCTCGAAAAGAGCGATCTCGATGATTCAGCATACTTCGGACAGAAGTCTCAACAAGATTATCGCAGAAAATGCATATCTCAGCTTAAAACCCCACGAAAACCAAGATGTCGCTGGTACTGCATATCAAACGCACTGTGGAGTGGTGAAAACACCAGATAACGTGTTTCTTGCATTTGATAGCTCGAAAAGAGCGATCTCGATGATTCTGCATACTTCGGACAGAAGTCTCAACAAGATTATCGCAGAAAATGGATATTTCATCTTGAAACCCCACGAATACCAAGATATCTACTGTTCTGCATATCAAACGCACTGTGGAGTGGTGAAAACACCAGATAACGTGTTTCTCGCACTAACTAGCTCGAAAAGAGCGATCTCGATGGTTCAACATACTTCGGAGAGAAGTCTCAACAAGATTATCGCAGAAAATGGATATTTCATCTTGAAACCCCACGAAAACCAAGATATCTACTGTTCTGCATATCAAACCCACTGTGGAGTGGTGAAAACACCAGATAACGTGTTTCTCGCATTAGATAGCTCGAAACGAGCGATCTCGATGATTAAGCATACTTCGGACAGAAGTCTCACCAAGATTATCGCTGAAAATGCATATCTCAGCTTGAAAACCCACGAAAACCAAGATGTCGCCGGTTCTGCATATCAAACGCACTGTAGAGTGGTGTAAACCCCAGATAACGTGTTGCTCGCATTAAATAGCTCGAAAAGTGCGATCTCGATGATTCTGCATACTTCTAACAGAAGTCTCACCAAGATTATCGCAGAAAATGCATATCTCTGCTTGAAACCCCACGCAAACCAAGATATCTCCAGTTCTGCATATCCAAAGAACTGTGGAGTGGTGAAAACCCCAGAAAACGTGTTTCTCGCATTAAATAGCTCGAAAAGAGCGCTTTCGATGTTTCTGCATACTTCGGACAGATGACTCACCAAGCTTATCGTACAAAATGCATATCTCAGCTTGAAACCCGACGAAAACCAAAATATCTCCGGTTCTGCATATCCAACGCACTGTGGAGTGGTTAAAACACCAGATAACATGTTTCTCGCATTAAATAGCTCGAAACGAGCGATCTCGATGATTCTGCATACTTCGGACAGAAGTCTCAACAAGATTATCGCAGAAAATGCATATCTCAGCTTGAAACCCTACGAAAACTAAGATGTCTACTGTTCTGCATATCAAACGCACTGTGGAGTGGTGAAAACACCGGCTAACGTGTTTCTCGCATTAAGTAGCTCGAAAAGAGCGATCTAGATGATTCTGCATACTTCTGACTGAAGTCTCACCAATATTATCGCAGAAAATGCATATCTCAGCTGGAAACCCCACGAAAACCCAGATATCTACTGTTCTGCATATCAAACGCACTGTGGAGTGGTGAAAACACCAGATAACGTGTTTCTCGCATTAAATAGCTCGAAACGAGCGATCTCGATGATTAAGCATACTTCGGACAGAAGTCTCACCAAGATTATCGTAAAAAATGCATATCTCAGCTTGAAACCCCACGAAAACCAAAATATCTCCGGTTCTGCATATCCAACGCACTGTGGAGTGGTGAAAACACCAGATAACGTGTTTCTCGCATTAAATAGCTCGAAACGAGCGATCTCGATGATGCTGCATACTTCGGACACAAGTCTCAACAAGATTATCGCAGAAAATGCATATCTCAGCTTGAATCTCCACGAAAACCAACTTGTCGCTGGTACTGCATATCAAACGCACTGTGGAGTGGTGAAAACACCAGATAACGTGTTTCTTGCATTAAATAGCTCGAAAAGAGCGATCTCGATGATTCTGCATACTTCGGACAGAAGTCTCACCAAGATTACCGCAGAAAATGCATATCTCAGCTTGAAACCCCACGAAATCCAAGATGTCGCCGGTTCTGCATATCAAACGCACTGTGGAGTGGTGAAAACACCAGAAAACGTGTTTCTCGCATTAAATAGCTCGAAAAGAGCGCTCTCGATGTTTCTGCATACTTCGGACAGATGTCTCACCAAGCTTATCGTACAAAATGCATATCTCAGCTTGAAACCCGACGAAAACCAAAATATCGCCGGTTCTGCATATCAAACCAACTGTGGAGTGGTGAAAACACCAGATAACGTGTTTCTCGCATTAAATAGCTCGAAAAGTGCGATCTCGATGATTCTGCATACTTCTAACAGAAGTCTCACCAAGATTATCGCAAAAAATGCATATCTCAGCTTGAAACCCCACGAAAACCAAGATATCTACTGTTCTGCATATCAAATGCACTGTGGAGTGGCGAAAGCACCAGATAACGTGTTTCTCGCATTGAATAGCTCGAAACGAGCGATCTCGATGATTCTGCATACTTCTGACAGAAGTCTCACCAAGAGTATCGCAGAAAATGCATATCTCAGCTTGAAACCCGACGAAAACCAAAATATCTCCGGTTCTGCATATCCAACGCACTCTGGAGTGGTGAAAACACCAGATAACGTGTTTCTCGGATTAAATAGCTCGAAACGAGCGATCTCGATGATTCTGCATACTTCGGACAGAAGTCTCACCAAGATTATCGCAGAAAATGCATATCTCTGCTTGAAACCCCACGCAAACCAAGATATCTCCGGTTCTGCATATCAAACGCACTGTGGAGTGGTGAAAACACCAGAAAACGTGTTTCTCATATTAAGTAGCTCGAAAAGTGCGTTCTCGAAGATCCTGCATACTTCTGACAGAAGTCTCACCAAGATTATCGTAGAAAATGCATATCTCAGCTTGAAACACCACGAAAAACAAGTTATCGCCGGTTCTGCGTATCAGACGCACTGTGGAGTGGTGAAAACACAAGATAACGTGTTTCTCGCATTAAATAGCTCGAAAAGTGCGATCTCGATGATTCTTCATACTTCTAACAGAAGTCTCCCCAAGATTATCGCAGAAAATGCATATCTCTGCTTGAAACCCCACGCAAACCAAGATATCTCCTGTTCTGCATATCCAAAGATCTGTGGAGTGGTGAAAACCCCAGAAAACGTGTTTCTCGCATTAAATAGCTCGAAACGAGCGATCTCGATGATTCTGCATACTTCGGGCAGAAGTCTCACCAAAATTATCGTATAAAATGCATATCTCAGCTTGATACCCCACGAAAACCAAGATATCGCTGTGTTCAGCATATCAAACGCACTGTGGAGTGGTGAAAACACCAGATAACGTGTTTCTCGCATTAAATAGCTCGAAACGAGCAATCTCGATGATTCCGCATACTTCGGACAGAAGTCTCACCAAAATTATCGTAAAAAATGCATATCTCAGCTTGAAACCCCACGAAAACCAAGATATCGCTGTGTTCAGCATATCAAACGCACTGTGGAGTGGTGAAAACCCCAGAAAACGTGTTTCTCGCATTAAATAGCTCGAATAGAGCGATCTCGATGATACAGCATACTTCGGACAGAAGTCTCACCAGGATTATCGCAGAAAATGCATATCTCAGCTTGAAACCCCACGAAACCAAGATATCTCCGGTTCTGCACATCCAACGAACTGTGGTGTGGTGAAAACCCCAGAAAACGTGTTTCTCGCATTAAATAGCTCGAAACGAGCGCTATTGATGTTTCTGCATACTTCGCACAGATGTTTCACCAAGATTATAGTAGAAAATGCATATCTCAACTTGAAACCCGACGAAAACCAAACATCGCCGGTTCTGCATATCAAACCAACTGTGGAGTGGTGAAAACACCAGACAACGTGTTTCTCGCATTAAATAGCTCGAAACGAGCGCTCTCGATGATTAAGCATACTTCGGACAGAAGTCTCACCAATATTATACTAAAAAATGCATATCTCTGCTAGAAACCCCACGAAAACCAAGATATCTCCTGTTCTGCATATCCAACGAACTGTGGAGTGGTGAAAACCCCAGAAAACGTGTTTCTCGCATTAAATAGCTCGAAAAGTGCGATCTCGATGATTCTGCATACTTCGGACAGAAGTCTCACCAAGATTATCGCTGAAAATGCATATCTGAGCTTGAAACCCCACGAAAACCAAGATATCGCTGGTTCTGCATATCAAACGCACTGCGGAGTGGGGAAAACACCAGATAACGTGTTTCTCGCATTAAATAGGTCGAGAAGAGCGATCCCGATGATTCTGCACATTTCGGACAGTAGTCTCACCAAGATTATCGTAGAAAATGCATATCTCAGCTTGATACCCGACGAAAGCCAAGATGTCGCCGGTTGTGCATATCAAACGCACTGTGGAGTGGTGATAACACCAGATAACGTGTTTCTCGCATTAAACAGCTCGAAAAGAGCGTTCTCGAAGATTCTGCATACTTCTGACTGAAGTATCACCAAGATTACCGTAGAAAATGCATATCCGAGCTTGAATCCCGACCGTAACCAAGATATCTCCGGTTCTGCATGTCAAACGCACTGCGGAGTGGCGAAAACACCAGATAACGTGTTTCTCGCATTAAGAAGCTCGAAAAGAGCGATCTAGATGATTCTGCATACTTCTGACAGAAGACTCTCCCAGATTATCGCAGAAAATGCATATCTCAGCTTGATACCCGACGGAATCCAAGATGTCTTCGGGTCTGCATATCAAACGCACTGTGGAGTGGTGAAAACACCAGAAAACGTGTTTCTCGCATTAAATAGCTCGAAAAGTGCAATCTAGTTGATTCTGCATTCTTCTGACAGAAGACTCACCAAGGTTATCGCAGAAAATGCATATCTCAGCTTGAAACCCGACCGAAACCAGGATATCTTCGCTTCTGCATGTCAAACGTACTGTGGAGTGGTGAATACACCAGAAAGCGTGTTTCTCGCATTAAATAGCTCGAAACGAGCGATCTAGATGATTTTGCATACTTCTGATTGAAGTCTCACCAAAAATTATCGCAGAAAATGCATATCTCAGCTTGAAACCTCACGAAAATCAATATGTCGCCGGTTCTGCACATCAAACGTACTGTGGAGTGGCGAAAACACCAGAAAACGTGTTTCTCACATTAAGTAGCTCGAAAAGAGCGTTCTGGATGATTCTGCATACTTCTCATAGATGAAACACCAAGATTATCGCAGAAAATGCATATATCAGCAGGAAACCCCACGAAATCCAAGATGTCGCCGGTTCTACATATCAAAAGCACTGTGGAGTGGTCAAAACACCAGAAAACTTGTTTTTTCGCATTAAATAGCTCCAAAGGAGCGATGTAGATGATTCTGCATACTTCGGACAGAAGGCTCACCAAGATTATCGCAGGAAATGCATATCTCAGCTAGAAACCTCACGAAAACCAAGTTATCGGCGGCTCTACATATCAAACGCACTGTGGAGTGGTGAAAACAACCAGATAACGTGTTTCTCGCATTTACTAGCTCGAAACGAGCGATCTAGATGATTCTGCATACTTCTGACAGAAGACTCACCAAGATTATCGCAGAAAATGCATATCTCAGCTTGAATCCCCACGAAAACCAAGAAATCGCTGGGTCTGCATATCAAACGCTCTGTGGAGTGGTGAAAACACCAGATAACGTGTTTCTCGCATTAAATAGGTCGAAACGAGCGATCTCGATGATTAAGCATACTTCGGACAGAAGTCTCATCAAGATTATCGTAAAAAATGCATATCTCAGCTTGAAACCCCACGAAAACCCAGATATCGATGGTTCTGCATATCAAACGCACTGTGGAGTGCTGAAAACACCAGATAACATGTTTCTCGCATTAAATAGCTCGAAAAGTGCAATCTCGATGATTCTGCATACTTCGGACAGAAGTCTCACCATGATTATCGCAGAAAATGCATATCTCAGCTTGAAACCCCACGAAACCAAGATATCTCCGGTTCTGCACATCCAACGAACTGTGGTGTGGTGAAAACCCCAGAAAACGTGTTTCTCGCATTAAATAGCTCGAAACGAGCGCTCTTGATGTTTCTGCATACTTCGGACAGATGTTTCACCAAGATTATCGTAGAAAATGCATATCTCAACTTGAAACCCGACGAAAACCAAACATCGCCGGTTCTGCATATCAAACCAACTGTGGAGTGGTGAAAACACCAGACAACGTGTTTCTCGCATTAAATAGCTCGAAACGAGCGCTCTCGATGATTAAGCATACTTCGGACAGAAGTCTCACCAATATTATCCTAAAAAATGCATATCTCTGCTAGAAACCCCACGAAAACCAAGATATCTCCTGTTCTGCATATCCAACGAACTGTGGAGTGGTGAAAACCCCAGAAAACGTGTTTCTCGCATTAAATAGCTCGAATAGTGCGATCTCGATGATTCTGCATACTTCGGACAGAAGTCTCACCAAGATTATCGCAGAAAATGCATATCTGAGCTTGAAACCCCACGAAAACCAAGATATCGCTGGTTCTGCATATCAAACGCACTGCGGAGTGGGGAAAACACCAGATAACGTGTTTCTCGCATTAAATAGGTCGAGAAGAGCGATCCCGATGATTCTGCACATTTCGGACAGTAGTCTCACCAAGATTATCGTAGAAAATGCATATCTCAGCTTGATACCCGACGAAAGCCAAGATGTCGCCGGTTGTGCATATCAAACGCACTGTGGAGTGGTGAAAAAACCAGATAACGTGTTTCTCGCATTAAATAGGTCGAAACGAGCGATCTCGATGTTTCTGCATACTTCGGACAGAGGTCTCACCACGATTATC
Source organism: Anthophora plumipes (assembly GCA_951804975.1). Lineage (NCBI taxonomy): Eukaryota > Metazoa > Arthropoda > Insecta > Hymenoptera > Apidae > Anthophora > Anthophora plumipes. The sequence continues at coordinate 711,097 of CATORF010000112.1, forward strand.
GCAGAAAATGCATATCGCAGCTTGAAACCCCACGAAAACCAAGATATCGCTGGTCCTGCATAACAGACGCACTGTGGTGTGGTGAAAACACCAGAAAACGTGTTACTCGCATTAACTAGCTCGAAAAGAGCGTTCTGAATGATTCTGCATACTTCTCATAGATGAAACACAAAGATTATCGCAGAAAATGCATATCTCAGCTGGAAACCCGACCGAAACCATGATATCTCCGTTTCTGCATGTCAAACGTACTGAGGAGTGGTGAATACAAAAGAAAACGTGTTTCCCGCATATTATAGCTCGAGAAGAGCGATCTAGATGATTCTGCATACTTCTGACAGAAGACTCACCAAGATTATCGCAGAAAATGCATATCTCAGCTGGAAACACCACGAAAATCAAGATATCTCCGGTTCTGCATGTCAAACGTACTGTGGAGTGGTGAATGCACCAGAAAACGTGTTTCTCGCATTAAATAGCTCAACAAGAGCGATCTAGATGTTTCTGCATACTTCTGACTGAAGTCTCACCAAGATTATCGCAGAAAATGCATATCTCAGCTTGAAACCCGACCGAAACCAAGATATCTCCGGTTCTGCATGTCAAACGTACTGTGGAGTGGTGAATACACCAGAAAACGTGTTTCTCGCATTAAATAGCTCGAAAAGTGCAATCTAGTTGATTCTGCATTCTTCTGACAGAAGACTCACCAAGATTATCGCAGAAAATGCATATCTCAGCTTGATACCCGACGACAGACAAGATGTCGCCGGTTCTGCATACCAAACGCACTGTGGAGTGGTGAAAACACCAGATAACGTGTTACTCGCATTAACTAGCTCGAAAAGAGCGTTCTGGATGATTCTGCATACTTCTCATAGATGAAACACAAAGATTATCGCAGAAAATGCATATTTCAGCTGGAAACCCCACGAAAACCAAGTTTCCTGTGGAGTGATGAAAACACCAGATAACGTGTTTCTCGCATTAGATAGCTCGAAAGGAGCGATCTAGATGATTCTGCATACTTCTGACTGAAGTCTCACCAATATTATCGCGGAAAATGCATATCTCAGCTAGAAACCTCACGAAAATCAAGATGTCGCCGGTTCTGCATATCAAACGCACTGTGGAGTAGTGAAAACCACCGGATAACGTGTTTCTCGCATTAAATAGCTCGAATAGAGCGATCTCGATGATTCTGCATACTTCTGACAGAAGACTCACCAAGATTATCGTAGAAAATGCATATCTCAGCTTGATACCCGACGAAAGCCAAGATGTCGCCGGTTCTGCATATCAAACGCACTGTGGAGTGGTGATAACACCAGATAACGTGTTTCTCGCATTAAACAGCTCGAAAAGAGCGTGCTCGATGATTCTGCATACTTCTGACAGAAGAACCACCAAGATTAACGCAGAAAATGCATGTCTCAGCTTGAAACCCGACCGAAACCAAGATATCTTCGGTTCTGCATGTCAAACGTACTGTGGAGTGGCGAATACACCAGAAAACGTGTTTCTCGCATTAAGTAGCTCGAAAAGAGCGTTCTCGAAGATTCTGCATACTTCTGACTGAAGTATCACCAAGATTATCGCAGGAAATGCATGTCTCAGTTTGAACCCCGACTAAAGCCAAGATGTCGCCGGTTCTGCATATCAAACGCACTGTGGGGTGGTGAAAACACCAGAAAACGTGTTACTCGCATTAACTAGCTCGAAAAGAGCGTTCTGGATGATTCTGCATACTTCTCATAGATGAAACACAAAGATCATCGCAGAAAATGCATATTTCAGCTGAGAACCCCACGAAAACCAAGATATCGCCGGTTCTGCATATCAAACGCCCTGTGGAGTGATCAAAACACCAGATAACGTGTTTCTCGCATTAAATAGCTCGAAACGAGCGATCTAGATGATTCTGCGTACTTCTGACTGAAGTCTCACCAACATTATCGCAGAAAATGCATATCTCAGCTTGAAACCCGACGAAAACCGAGTTATCTCCGGTTCTGCATATCCAACGCACTGTGGAGTGGTGAAAACACCAGATAACTTGTTTCTCGCATTGAATAGCTCGAAACGAGCGATCTCGATGATTCTGCATACTTCGGACAGAAGTCTCAACAAGATTATCGCAGAAAATGCATATCTCAGCTTGCAACCCCACGAAAACCAAGATATCTACTGTTCTGCATATCAAACGCACTGTGGAGTGGTGAAAACCACAGAAAACGTGTTTCTCGCATTAAATAGATCGAAAAGAGCGCTTTCGACGTTTCTGCATACTTCGGACAGAAGTCTCAACAAGATTATCGCAGAAAATGCATATCTCAGCTTGAAACCCCACGAAAACCAAGATATCGTCGGTTATGCATATCAAACGCACTGTGGAGTGGTGAAAACCCCAGATAACGTGTTTCTCGCATTAAATAGCTCGAAACGAGCGATCTCGATGATTCTGCATACTTCGGACAGAAGTCTCACCAAAATTATCGTATAAAATGCATATCTCAGCTTGATACCCCACGAAAACCAAGATATCGCTGTGTTCAGCATATCAAACGCACTGTGGAGTGGTGAAAACACCAGATAACGTGTTTCTCGCATTAAATAGCTCGAAACGAGCAATCTCGATGATTCTGCATACTTCGGACAGAAGTCTCACCAAAATTATCGTAAAAAATGCATATCTCAGCTTGAAACCCCACGAAAACCAAGATATCGCTGTGTTCAGCATATCAAACGCACTGTGGAGTGGTGAAAACCCCAGAAAACGTGTTTCTCGCATTAAATAGCTCGAATAGAGCGATCTCGATGATACAGCATACTTCGGACAGAAGTCTCACCAGGATTATCGTAGAAAATGCATATCTCAGCTTGAAACCCGACCGAAACCAAGATATCTCCGGTTCTGCATGTCAAACGTACTGTGGAGTGGTGAAAACACCAGAAAACGTGTTTCCTGCATTAAGTAGCTCGAAAAGAGCGATCTATATGATTCTGCATACTTCTGACTGAAGTCTCAACAAGATTATCGCAGAAAATGCATATCTCAGCTTGAAACCCCACGAAAACCAAGATTTCTACTGTTCTGCATATCAAACGCACTGTGGAGTGGTGAAAACCACAGAAAACGTGTTTCTCGCATTAAATAGCTCGAAACAAGCAATCTCGATGATTCTGCATACTTCGGACAGAAGTCTCACCAAAATAATCGTAAAAAATGCATATCTCAGCTTGAAACCCCACGAAAACCAAGATATCGCTGTGTTCAGCATATCAAACGCACTGTAGAGTGGTGAATACCCCAGAAAACGTGTTTCTCGCATTAAATAGCTCGAATAGAGCGATCTCGATGATACAGCATCCTTCGGACAGAAGTCTCACCAAGATTATGGCAGAAAATGCATATCTCAGTTTGAAACCCGACGAAAACCGAGTTATCTCCGGTTCTGCATATCCAACGCACTGTGGAGTGGTGAAAACACCAGATAACGTGTTTCTCGCATTGAATAGCTCGAAACGAGCGATCTCGATGATTCTGCATACTTCGGACAGAAGTCTCACCAAAATTATCGTAAAAAATGCATATCTCAGCTTGAAACCCCACGAAAACCAAGATATCGCTGTGTTCAGCATATCAAACGCACTGTGGAGTGGTGAAAACCCCAGAAAACGTGTTTCTCGCATTAAATAGCTCGAATAGAGCGATCTCGATGATACAGCATACTTCGGACAGAAGTCTCACCAGGATTATCGTAGAAAATGCATATCTCAGCTTGAAACCCGACCGAAACCAAGATATCTCCGGTTCTGCATGTCAAACGTACTGTGGAGTGGTGAAAAAACCAGAAACCGTGTTTCACGCATTAAGTAGCTCGAAAAGAGCGTTCTCGATGATTCTGCATACTTCTGACTGAAGAATCACCAAGATTATCGCAGGAAATGCATGTCTCAGTTTGAACCCCGACTAAAGCCAAGATGTCGCCGGTTCTGCATATCAAACGCACTGTGGGGTGGTAAAAACACCAGAAAACGTGTTACTCGCATTAACTAGCTCGAAACGAGCGCTCTCGATGATTAAGCATACTTCGGACAGAAGTCTCACCAATATTATCCTAAAAAATGCATATCTCTGCTAGAAACCCCACGAAAACCAAGATATCTCCTGTTCTGCATATCCAACGAACTGTGGAGTGGTGAAAACCCCAGAAAACGTGTTTCTCGCATTAAATAGCTCGAAAAGTGCGATCTCGATGATTCTGCATACTTCGGACAGAAGTCTCACCAAGATTATCGCAGAAAATGCATATCTGTGCTTGAAACCCCACGAAAACCAAGATATCGCTGGTTCTGCGTATCAAACGCACTGCGGAGTGGGGAAAACACCAGATAACGTGTTTCTCGCATTAAATAGGTCGAGAAGAGCGATCCCGATGATTCTGCACATTTCGGACAGTAGTCTCACCAAGATTATCGTAGAAAATGCATATCTCAGCTTGATACCCGACGAAAGCCAAGATGTCGCCGGTTGTGCATATCAAACGCACTGTGGAGTGGGTGATAACACCAGATAACGTGTTTCTCGCATTAAACAGCTCGAAAAGAGCGTTCTCGAAGATTCTGCATACTTCTGACTGAAGTATCACCAAGATTACCGTAGAAAATGCATATCCGAGCTTGAATCCCGACCGTAACCAAGATATCTCCGGTTCTGCATGTCAAACGCACTGCGGAGTGGCGAAAACACCAGATAACGTGTTTCTCGCATTAAGAAGCTCGAAAAGAGCGATCTAGATGATTCTGCATACGTCTGACAGAAGACTCTCCCAGATTATCGCAGAAAATGCATATCTCAGCTTGATACCCGACGGAATCCAAGATGTCTTCGGGTCTGCATATCAAACGCACTGTGGAGTGGTGAAAACACCAGAAAACGTGTTTCTCGCATTAAATAGCTCGAAAAGTGCAATCTAGTTGATTCTGCATTCTTCTGACAGAAGACTCAGCAAGGTTATCGCAGAAAATGCATATCTCAGCTTGAAACCCGACCGAAACCAGGATATCTTCGCTTCTGCATGTCAAACGTACTGTGGAGTGGTGAATACACCAGAAAGCGTGTTTCTCGCATTAAATAGCTCGAAACGAGCGATCTAGATGATTTTGCATACTTCTGATTGAAGTCTCACCAAAAATTATCGCAGAAAATGCATATCTCAGCTTGAAACCTCACGAAAATCAATATGTCGCCGGTTCTGCACATCAAACGTACTGTGGAGTGGCGAAAACACCAGAAAACGTGTTTCTCACATTAAGTAGCTCGAAAAGAGCGTTCTGGATGATTCTGCATACTTCTCATAGATGAAACACCAAGATTATCGCAGAAAATGCATATCTCAGCTTGATACCCGACGAAAGCCAAGATGTCGCCGGTTCTGCATATCAAACGCACTGTGGAGTGGTGATAACACCAGATAACGTGTTTCTCGCATTAAACAGCTCGAAAAGAGCGTGCTCGATGATTCTGCATACTTCTGACAGAAGAACCACCAAGATTAACGCAGAAAATGCATGTCTCAGCTTGAAACCCGACCGAAACCAAGATATCTTCGGTTCTGCATGTCAAACGTACTGTGGAGTGGCGAATACACCAGAAAACGTGTTTCTCGCATTACGTAGCTCGAAAAGAGCGTTCTCGAAGATTCTGCATACTTCTGACTGAAGTATCACCAAGATTATCGCAGGAAATGCATGTCTCAGTTTGAACCCCGACTAAAGCCAAGATGTCGCCGGTTCTGCATATCAAACGCACTGTGGGGTGGTGAAAACACCAGAAAACGTGTTACTCGCATTAACTAGCTCGAAAAGAGCGTTCTGGATGATTCTGCATACTTCTCATAGATGAAACACAAAGATCATCGCAGAAAATGCATATTTCAGCTGAGAACCCCACGAAAACCAAGATATCGCCGGTTCTGCATATCAAACGCCCTGTGGAGTGATCAAAACACCAGATAACGTGTTTCTCGCATTAAATAGCTCGAAACGAGCGATCTAGATGATTCTGCGTACTTCTGACTGAAGTCTCACCAACATTATCGCAGAAAATGCATATCTCAGCTTGAAACCCGACGAAAACCGAGTTATCTCCGGTTCTGCATATCCAACGCACTGTGGAGTGGTGAAAACACCAGATAACTTGTTTCTCGCATTGAATAGCTCGAAACGAGCGATCTCGATGATTCTGCATACTTCGGACAGAAGTCTCAACAAGATTATCGCAGAAAATGCATATCTCAGCTTGCAACCCCACGAAAACCAAGATATCTACTGTTCTGCATATCAAACGCACTGTGGAGTGGTGAAAACCACAGAAAACGTGTTTCTCGCATTAAATAGATCGAAAAGAGCGCTTTCGACGTTTCTGCATACTTCGGACAGAAGTCTCAACAAGATTATCGCAGAAAATGCATATCTCAGCTTGAAACCCCACGAAAACCAAGATATCGTCGGTTATGCATATCAAACGCACTGTGGAGTGGTGAAAACCCCAGATAACGTGTTTCTCGAATTAAATAGCTCGAAACGAGCAATCTCGATGATTCTGCATACTTCGGACAGAAGTCTCAACAAGATTATCGCAGAAAATGCATATCTCAGCTTGAAACCCCACGAAAACCAAGATATCGTCGGTTATGCATATCAAACGCACTGTGGAGTGGTGAAAACCCCAGATAACGTGTTTCTCGAATTAAATAGCTCGAAACGAGCAATCTCGATGATTCTGCATACTTCGGACAGAAGTCTCAACAAGATTATCGCAGAAAATGCATATCTCAGCTTGAAACCCCACGAAAACCAAGATATCGTCGGTTATGCATATCAAACGCACTGTGGAGTGGTGAAAACCCCAGATAACGTGTTTCTCGCATTAAATAGCTCGAAACGAGCGATCTCGATGATTCTGCATACTTCGGACAGAAGTCTCACCAAAATTATCGTGTAAAATGCATATCTCAGCTTGATACCCCACGAAAACCTAGATATCGCTGTGTTCAGCATATCAAACGCACTGTGGAGTGGTGAAAACACCAGATAACGTGTTTCTCGCATTAAATAGCTCGAAACGAGCAATCTCGATGATTCTGCATACTTCGGACAGAAGTCTCACCAAAATAATCGTAAAAAATGCATATCTCAGCTTGAAACCCCACGAAAACCAAGATATCGCTGTGTTCAGCATATCAAACGCACTGTAGAGTGGTGAATACCCCAGAAAACGTGTTTCTCGTATTAAATAGCTCGAATAGAGCGATCTCGATGATACAGCATACTTCGGACAGAAGTCTCACCAAGATTATGGCAGAAAATGCATATCTCAGTTTGAAACCCGACGAAAACCGAGTTATCTCCGGTTCTGCATATCCAACGCACTGTGGAGTGGTGAAAACACCAGATAACGTGTTTCTCGCATTGAATAGCTCGAAACGAGCGATCTCGATGATTCTGCATACTTCGGACAGAAGTCTCACCAAAATTATCGTAAAAAATGCATATCTCAGCTTGAAACCCCACGAAAACCAAGATATCGCTGTGTTCAGCATATCAAACGCACTGTGGAGTGGTGAAAACCCCAGAAAACGTGTTTCTCGCATTAAATAGCTCGAATAGAGCGATCTCGATGATACAGCATACTTCGGACAGAAGTCTCACCAGGATTATCGTAGAAAATGCATATCTCAGCTTGAAACCCGACCGAAACCAAGATATCTCCGGTTCTGCATGTCAAACGTACTGTGGAGTGGTGAAAAAACCAGAAACCGTGTTTCACGCATTAAGTTGCTCGAAAAGAGCGTTCTCGATGATTCTGCATACTTCTGACTGAAGAATCACCAAGATTATCGCAGGAAATGCATGTCTCAGTTTGAACCCCGACTAAAGCCAAGATGTCGCCGGTTCTGCATATCAAACGCACTGTGGGGTGGTGAAAACACCAGAAAACGTGTTACTCGCATTAACTAGCTCGAAACGAGCGCTCTCGATGATTAAGCATACTTCGGACAGAAGTCTCACCAATATTATCCTAAAAAATGCATATCTCTGCTAGAAACCCCACGAAAACCAAGATATCTCCTGTTCTGCATATCCAACGGACTGTGGAGTGGTGAAAACCCCAGAAAACGTGTTTCTCGCATTAAATAGCTCGAAAAGTGCGATCTCGATGATTCTGCATACTTCGGACAGAAGTCTCACCAAGATTATCGCAGAAAATGCATATCTGAGCTTGAAACCCCACGAAAACCAAGATATCGCTGGTTCTGCGTATCAAACGCACTGCGGAGTGGGGAAAACACCAGATAACGTGTTTCTCGCATTAAATAGGTCGAGAAGAGCGATCCCGATGATTCTGCACATTTCGGACAGTAGTCTCACCAAGATTATCGTAGAAAATGCATATCTCAGCTTGATACCCGACGAAAGCCAAGATGTCGCCGGTTGTGCATATCAAACGCACTGTGGAGTGGTGATAACACCAGATAACGTGTTTCTCGCATTAAACAGCTCGAAAAGAGCGTTCTCGAAGATTCTGCATACTTCTGACTGAAGTATCACCAAGATTACCGTAGAAAATGCATATCCGAGCTTGAATCCCGACCGTAACCAAGATATCTCCGGTTCTGCATGTCAAACGCACTGCGGAGTGGCGAAAACACCAGATAACGTGTTTCTCGCATTAAGAAGCTCGAAAAGAGCGATCTAGATGATTCTGCATACGTCTGACAGAAGACTCTCCCAGATTATCGCAGAAAATGCATATCTCAGCTTGATACCCGACGGAATCCAAGATGTCTTCGGGTCTGCATATCAAACGCACTGTGGAGTGGTGAAAACACCAGAAAACGTGTTTCTCGCATTAAATAGCTCGAAAAGTGCAATCTAGTTGATTCTGCATTCTTCTGACAGAAGACTCACCAAGGTTATCGCAGAAAATGCATATCTCAGCTTGAAACCCGACCGAAACCAGGATATCTTCGCTTCTGCATGTCAAACGTACTGTGGAGTGGTGAATACACCAGAAAGCGTGTTTCTCGCATTAAATAGCTCGAAACGAGCGATCTAGATGATTTTGCATACTTCTGATTGAAGTCTCACCAAAAATTATCGCAGAAAATGCATATCTCAGCTTGAAACCTCACGAAAATCAATATGTCGCCGGTTCTGCACATCAAACGTACTGTGGAGTGGCGAAAACACCAGAAAACGTGTTTCTCACATTAAGTAGCTCGAAAAGAGCGTTCTGGATGATTCTGCATACTTCTCATAGATGAAACACCAAGATTATCGCAGAAAATGCATATATCAGCTGGAAACCCCACGAAAACCAAGTTATCGCGGGCTCTACATATCAAACGCACTGTGGAGTGGTCAAAACACCAGATAACGTGTTTCCAGCATTAAATAGCTCGAAAAGAGCGATATCGATGATTCTGCACACTTCGGACAGAAGTCTCACCAAGATTGCCGCAGAAAATGCATATCTCAGCTTGAAACCCGACGAAATCCAAGATGTCGCCGGTTCTACATATCAAAAGCACTGTGGAGTGGTCAAAACACCAGAAAACTTGTTTTTTCGCATTAAATAGCTCCAAAGGAGCGATGTAGATGATTCTGCATACTTCGGACAGAAGGCTCACCAAGATTATCGCAGGAAATGCATATCTCAGCTAGAAACCTCACGAAAACCAAGTTATCGGCGGCTCTACATATCAAACGCACTGTGGAGTGGTGAAAACAACCAGATAACGTGTTTCTCGCATTTACTAGCTCGAAACGAGCGATCTAGATGATTCTGCATACTTCTGACAGAAGACTCACCAAGATTATCGCAGAAAATGCATATCTCAGCTTGAATCCCCACGAAAACCAAGAAATCGCTGGGTCTGCATATCAAACGCTCTGTGGAGTGGTGAAAACACCAGATAACGTGTTTCTCGCATTAAATAGGTCGAAACGAGCGATCTCGATGATTAAGCATACTTCGGACAGAAGTCTCATCAAGATTATCGTAAAAAATGCATATCTCAGCTTGAAACCCCACGAAAACCCAGATATCGATGGTTCTGCATATCAAACGCACTGTGGAGTGCTGAAAACACCAGATAACATGTTTCTCGCATTAAATAGCTCGAAAAGTGCAATCTCGATGATTCTGCATACTTCGGACAGAAGTCTCACCATGATTATCGCAGAAAATGCATATCTCAGCTTGAAACCCCACGAAACCAAGATATCTCCGGTTCTGCACATCCAACGAACAAGGTGTGGTGAAAACCCCAGAAAACGTGTTTCTCGCATTAAATAGCTCGAAACGAGCGCTCTTGATGTTTCTGCATACTTCGGACAGATGTTTCACCAAGATTATCGTAGAAAATGCATATCTCAACTTGAAACCCGACGAAAACCAAACATCGCCGGTTCTGCATATCAAACCAACTGTGGAGTGGTGAAAACACCAGACAACGTGTTTCTCGCATTAAATAGCTCGAAACGAGCGCTCTCGATGATTAAGCATACTTCGGACAGAAGTCTCACCAATATTATCCTAAAAAATGCATATCTCTGCTAGAAACCCCACGAAAACCAAGATATCTCCTGTTCTGCATATCCAACGAACTGTGGAGTGGTGAAAACCCCAGAAAACGTGTTTCTCGCATTAAATAGCTCGAATAGTGCGATCTCGATGATTCTGCATACTTCGGACAGAAGTCTCACCAAGATTATCGCAGAAAATGTATATCTGAGCTTGAAACCCCACGAAAACCAAGATATCGCTGGTTCTGCATATCAAACGCACTGCGGAGTGGGGAAAACACCAGATAACGTGTTTCTCGCATTAAATAGGTCGAGAAGAGCGATCCCGATGATTCTGCACATTTCGGACAGTAGTCTCACCAAGATTATCGTAGAAAATGCATATCTCAGCTTGATACCCGACGAAAGCCAAGATGTCGCCGGTTGTGCATATCAAACGCACTGTGGAGTGGTGAAAAAACCAGATAACGTGTTTCTCGCATTAAATAGGTCGAAACGAGCGATCTCGATGTTTCTGCATACTTCGGACAGAGGTCTCACCACGATTATCGCAGAAAATGCATTTCGCAGCTTGAAACCCCACGAAAACCAAGATATCGCTGGTCCTGCATAACAGACGCACTGTGGTGTGGTGAAAACACCAGAAAACGTGTTACTCGCATTAACTAGCTCGAAAAGAGCGTTCTGAATGATTCTGCATACTTCTCATAGATGAAACACAAAGATTATCGCAGAAAATGCATATCTCAGCTGGAAACCCGACCGAAACCATGATATCTCCGTTTCTGCATGTCAAACGTACTGTGGAGTGGTGAATACAAAAGAAAACGTGTTTCCCGCATATTATAGCTCGAGAAGAGCGATCTAGATGATTCTGCATACTTCTGACAGAAGACTCACCAAGATTATCGCAGAAAATGCATATCTCAGCTGGAAACACCACGAAAATCAAGATATCTCCGGTTCTGCATGTCAAACGTACTGTGGAGTGGTGAATGCACCAGAAAACGTGTTTCTCGCATTAAATAGCTCGACAAGAGCGATCTAGATGTTTCTGCATACTTCTGACTGAAGTCTCACCAAGATTATCGCAGAAAATGCATATCTCAGCTTGAAACCCGACCGAAACCAAGATATCTCCGGTTCTGCATGTCAAACGTACTGTGGAGTGGTGAATACACCAGAAAACGTGTTTCTCGCATTAAATAGCTCGAAAAGAGCAATCTAGTTGATTCTGCATTCTTCTGACAGAAGACTCACCAAGATTATCGCAGAAAATGCATATCTCAGCTTGATACCCGACGACAGACAAGATGTCGCCGGTTCTGCATACCAAACGCACTGTGGAGTGGTGAAAACACCAGATAACGTGTTACTCGCATTAACTAGCTCGAAAAGAGCGTTCTGGATGATTCTGCATACTTCTCATAGATGAAACACAAAGATTATCGCAGAAAATGCATATTTCAGCTGGAAACCCCACGAAAACCAAGTTTCCTGTGGAGTGATGAAAACACCAGATAACGTGTTTCTCGCATTAAATAGGTCGAAACGAGCGATCTCGATGATTAAGCATACTTCGGACAGAAGTCTCATCAAGATTATCGTAAAAAATGCATATCTCAGCTTGAAACCCCACGAAAACCCAGATATCGATGGTTCTGCATATCAAACGCACTGTGGAGTGCTGAAAACACCAGATAACATGTTTCTCGCATTAAATAGCTTGAAAAGTGCAATCTCGATGATTCTGCATAGTTCGGACAGAAGTCTCACCATGATTATCGCAGAAAATGCATATCTCAGCTTGAAACCCCACGAAACCAAGATATCTCCGGTTCTGCACATCCAACGAACTGTGGTGTGGTGAAAACCCCAGAAAACGTGTTTCTCGCATTAAATAGCTCGAAACGAGCGCTCTTGATGTTTCTGCATCCTTCGGACAGATGTTTCACCAAGATTATCGTAGAAAATGCATATCTCAACTTGAAACCCGACGAAAACCAAACATCGCCGGTTCTGCATATCAAACCAACTGTGGAGTGGTGAAAACACCAGACAACGTGTTTCTCGCATTAAATAGCTCGAAACGAGCGCTCTCGATGATTAAGCATACTTCGGACAGAAGTCTCACCAATATTATCCTAAAAAATGCATATCTCTGCTAGAAACCCCACGAAAACCAAGATATCTCCTGTTCTGCATATCCAACGAACTGTGGAGTGGTGAAAACCCCAGAAAACGTGTTTCTCGCATTAAATAGCTCGAATAGTGCGATCTCGATGATTCTGCATACTTCGGACAGAAGTCTCACCAAGATTATCGCAGAAAATGCATATCTGAGCTTGAAACCCCACGAAAACCAAGATATCGCTGGTTCTGCATATCAAACGCACTGCGGAGTGGGGAAAACACCAGATAACGTGTTTCTCGCATTAAATAGGTCGAGAAGAGCGATCCCGATGATTCTGCACATTTCGGACAGTAGTCTCACCAAGATTATCGTAGAAAATGCATATCTCAGCTTGATACCCGACGAAAGCCAAGATGTCGCCGGTTGTGCATATCAAACGCACTGTGGAGTGGTGAAAAAACCAGATAACGTGTTTCTCGCATTAAATAGGTCGAAACGAGCGATCTCGATGTTTCTGCATACTTCGGACAGAGGTCTCACCACGATTATCGCAGAAAATGCATTTCGCAGCTTGAAACCCCACGAAAACCAAGATATCGCTGGTCCTGCATAACAGACGCACTGTGGTGTGGTGAAAACACCAGAAAACGTGTTACTCGCATTAACTAGCTCGAAAAGAGCGTTCTGAATGATTCTGCATACTTCTCATAGATGAAACACAAAGATTATCGCAGAAAATGCATATCTCAGCTGGAAACCCGACCGAAACCATGATATCTCCGTTTCTGCATGTCAAACGTACTGTGGAGTGGTGAATACAAAAGAAAACGTGTTTCCCGCATATTATAGCTCGAGAAGAGCGATCTAGATGATTCTGCATACTTCTGACAGAAGACTCACCAAGATTATCGCAGAAAATGCATATCTCAGCTGGAAACACCACGAAAATCAAGATATCTCCGGTTCTGCATGTCAAACGTACTGTGGAGTGGTGAATGCACCAGAAAACGTGTTTCTCGCATTATATAGCTCGACAAGAGCGATCTAGATGTTTCTGCATACTTCTGACTGAAGTCTCACCAAGATTATCGCAGAAAATGCATATCTCAGCTTGAAACCCGACCGAAACCAAGATATCTCCGGTTCTGCATGTCAAACGTACTGTGGAGTGGTGAATACACCAGAAAACGTGTTTCTCGCATTAAATAGCTCGAAAAGAGCAATCTAGTTGATTCTGCATTCTTCTGACAGAAGACTCACCAAGATTATCGCAGAAAATGCATATCTCAGCTTGATACCCGACGACAGACAAGATGTCGCCGGTTCTGCATACCAAACGCACTGTGGAGTGGTGAAAACACCAGATAACGTGTTACTCGCATTAACTAGCTCGAAAAGAGCGTTCTGGATGATTCTGCATACTTCTCATAGATGAAACACAAAGATTATCGCAGAAAATGCATATTTCAGCTGGAAACCCCACGAAAACCAAGTTTCCTGTGGAGTGATGAAAACACCAGATAACGTGTTTCTCGCATTAAATAGCTCGAATAGAGCGATGTCGATGATTCTGCATACTTCTGACAGAAGACTCACCAAGATTATCGCAGAAAATGCATATTTTAGCTGGAAACTCCACGAAAACCAAGTTATCGGCGGCTCTACATATCAAACGCACTGTGGAGTGGTCAAAACACCAGAAAACTTGTTTTTTCGCATTAGATAGCTCGAAAGGAGCGATCTAGATGATTCTGCATACTTCTGACAGAAGACTCACCAAGATTATCGTAGAAAATGCATATCTCAGCTTGATACCCGACGAAAGCCAAGATGTCGCCGGTTCTGCATATCAAACGCACTGTGGAGTGGTGATAACACCAGATAACGTGTTTCTCGCATTAAACAGCTCGAAAAGAGCGTGCTCGATGATTCTGCATACTTCTGACAGAAGAACCACCAAGATTAACGCAGAAAATGCATGTCTCAGCTTGAAACCCGACCGAAACCAAGATATCTTCGGTTCTGCATGTCAAACGTACTGTGGAGTGGTGAAAACCCCAGATAACGTGTTTCTCGCATTAAATAGCTCGAAACGAGCGATCTCGATGATTCTGCATACTTCGGACAGAAGTCTCACCAAAATTATCGTAAAAAATGCATATCTCAGCTTGATACCCCACGAAAACCAAGATATCGCTGTGTTCAGCATATCAAACGCACTGTGGAGTGGTGAAAACACCAGATAACGTGTTTCTCGCATTAAATAGCTCGAAACGAGCAATCTCGATGATTCTGCATACTTCGGACAGAAGTCTCACCAAAATTATCGTAAAAAATGCATATCTCAGCTTGAAACCCCACGAAAACCAAGATATCGCTGTGTTCAGCATATCAAACGCACTGTAGAGTGGTGAATACCCCAGAAAACGTGTTTCTCGCATTAAATAGCTCGAATAGAGCGATCTCGATGATACAGCATACTTCGGACAGAAGTCTCACCAAGATTATGGCAGAAAATGCATATCTCAGTTTGAAACCCGACGAAAACCGAGTTATCTCCGGTTCTGCATATCCAACGCACTGTGGAGTGGTGAAAACACCAGATAACGTGTTTCTCGCATTGAATAGCTCGAAACGAGCGATCTCGATGATACAGCATACTTCGGACAGAAGTCTCACCAAAATTATCGTAAAAAATGCATATCTCAGCTTGAAACCCCACGAAAACCAAGATATCGCTGTGTTCAGCATATCAAACGCACTGTGGAGTGTTGAAAACCCCAGAAAACGTGTTTCTCGCATTAAATAGCTCGAATAGAGCGATCTCGATGATACAGCATACTTCGGACAGAAGTCTCACCAGGATTATCGCAGGAAATGCATGTCTCAGTTTGAACCCCGACTAAAGCCAAGATGTCGCCGGTTCTGCATATCAAACGCACTGTGGGGTGGTGAAAACACCAGAAAACGTGTTACTCGCATTAACTAGCTCGAAAAGAGCGTTCTGGATGATTCTGCATACTTCTCATAGATGAAACACAAAGATCATCGCAGAAAATGCATTTTTCAGCTGAGAACCCCACGAAAACCAAGATATCTACTGTTCTGCATATCAAACGCACTGTGGAGTGGTGAAAACCACAGACAACGTGTTTCTCGCATTAAATAGATCGAAAAGAGCGCTTTCGACGTTTCTGCATACTTCGGACAGATGTTTCACCAAGCTTATCGTAGAAAATGCATATCTCAGCTTGAAACCCGACGAAAACCAAAATATCTCCAGTTCTGCATATCCAACGCACTGTGCAGTGGTGAAAACACCAGATAACGTGTTTCTCGCTTTAAATAGCTCGAAACGAGCAATCTCGATGATTCTGCATACTTCGGACAGAAGTCTCACCAAAATTATCGTAAAAAATGCATATCTCAGCTTGAAACCCCACGAAAACCAAGATATCGCTGTGTTCAGCATATCAAACGCACTGTGGAGTGGTGAAAACCCCAGAAAACGTGTTTCTCGCATTAAATAGCTCGAATAGAGCGATCTCGATGATACAGCATACTTCGGACAGAAGTCTCACCAAGATTATGGCAGAAAATGCATATCTCAGTTTGAAACCCGACGAAAACCGAGTTATCTCCGGTTCTGCATATCCAACGCACTGTGGAGTGGTGAAAACACCAGATAACGTGTTTCTCGCATTGAATAGCTCGAAACGAGCGATCTCGATGATTCTGCGTACTTCGGACAGAAGTCTCAACAAGATTATCGCAGAAAATGCATATCTCAGCTTGAAACCCCACGAAAACCAAGATTTCTACTGTTCTGCATATCAAACGCACTGTGGAGTGGTGAAAACCACAGAAAACGTGTTTCTCGCATTAAATAGCTCGAAAAGAGCGCTCTCGACGTTTCTGCATACTTCTGACAGAAGTCTCACCAGGATTATCGTAGAAAATGCATATCTCAGCTTGAAACCCGACCGCAACCAAGATATCTCCGGTTCTGCATGTCAAACGTACTGTGGAGTGGTGAAAACACCAGAAAACGTGTTTCCTGCATTAAGTAGCTCGAAAAGAGCGTTCTCGATGATTCTGCATACTTCTCATAGATGAAACACCAAGATTATCGCAGAAAATGCATATATCATCTGGAAACCCCACGAAAACCAAGTTATCGCGGGCTCTACATATCAAACGCACTGTGGAGTGGTCAAAACACCAGATAACGTGTTTCCCGCATTAAATAGCTCGAAAAGAGCGATCTCGATGATTCTGCACACTTCGGACAGAAGTCTCACCAAGGTTATCGCAGAAAATGCATATGTCAGCTTGAACCCCGACGAAATCAAAGATGTCGCCGGTTCTGCATATCAAACGCACTGTGGAGTGGTGAAAACACCAGAAAACGTGTTTCTCGCATTAAGTTGCTCGAAACGAGCGATCTAGATGATTCTGCCTACTTCTGACTGAAGTCTCACCAAGATTATCGCAGAAAATGCATGTCTCAGCTAGAAACCTCACGAAAATCAAGATGTCGCCGGTTCTGCATATCAAACGCACTGTGGAGTAGTGAAAACAACCAGATAACGTGTTTCTCGCATTAAATAGCTCGAATAGAGCGATCTCGATGATTCTGCATACTTCTGACATCAGACTCACCAATATTATCGTAGAAAATGCATATCTCAGTTTGAACCCCGACTAAAGCCAAGATGTCGCCGGTTCTGCATATCAAACGCACTGTGGGGTGGTGAAAACACCAGAAAACGTGTTACTCGCATTAACTAGCTCGAAAAGAGCGTTCTGGATGATTCTGCATACTTCTCATAGATGAAACACAAAGATCATCGCAGAAAATGCATATTTCAGCTGAGAACCCCACGAAAACCAAGATATCGCCGGTTCTGCATATCAAACGCCCTGTGGAGTGATCAAAACACCAGATAACGTGTTTCTCGCATTAAATAGCTCGAAACGAGCGATCTAGATGATTCTGCGTACTTCTGACTGAAGTCTCACCAACATTATCGCAGAAAATGCATATCTCAGCTTGAAACCCGACGAAAACCGAGTTATCTCCGGTTCTGCATATCCAACGCACTGTGGAGTGGTGAAAACACCAGAAAACGTGTTTCTCGCATTGAATAGCTCGAAACGAGCGATCTAGATGATTCTGCATACTTCTGACTGAAGTCTCAACAAGATTATCGCAGAAAATGCATATCTCAGCTTGAAACCCGACCGAAACCAAGATATCTCCGGTTCTGCATGTCAAACGTACTGTGGAGTGGTGAATACACCAGAAAACGTGTTTCTCGCATTAAATAGCTCGAAAAGTGCAATCTAGTTGATTCTGCTTTCTTCTGACAGAAGACTCACCAAAATTATCGCAGAAAATGCATATCTCAGCTTGATATCCGACGACAGACAAGATGTCGCCGGTTCTGCATACCAAACGCACTGTGGAGTGGTGAAAACACCAGATAACGTGTTACTCGCATTAACTAGCTCGAAAAGAGCGTTCTGGATGATTCTGCATACTTCTCATAGATGAAACACAAAGATTATCGCAGAAAATGCATATTTCAGCTGGAAACCCCACGAAAACCAAGTTACCTGTGGAGTGATGAAAACACCAGATAACGTGTTTCTCGCATTAAATAGCTCGAATAGAGCGATCTCGATGATACAGCATACTTCGGACAGAAGTCTCACCAGGATTATCGTAGAAAATGCATATCTCAGCTTGAAACCCCACGAAAACCAAGATATCGCTGTGTTCAGCATATCAAACGCACTGTGGAGTGGTGAAAACCCCAGAAAACGTGTTTCTCGCATTAAATAGCTCGAATAGAGCGATCTCGATGATACAGCATACTTCGGACAGAAGTCTCACCAGGATTATCGTAGAAAATGCATATCTCAGCTTGAAACCCGACCGAAACCAAGATATCTCCGGTTCTGCATGTCAAACGTACTGTGGAGTGGTGAAAACACCAGAAAACGTGTTTCCTGCATTAAGTAGCTCGAAAAGAGCGATCTAGATGATTCTGCATACTTCTGACTGAAGTCTCAACAAGATTATCGCAGAAAATGCATATCTCAGCTTGAAACCCCACGAAAACCAAGATTTCTACTGTTCTGCATATCAAACGCACTGTGGAGTGGTGAAAACCACAGAAAACGTGTTTCTCGCATTAAATAGCTCGAAACGAGCAATCTCGATGATTCTGCATACTTCGGACAGAAGTCTCACCAAAATAATCGTAAAAAATGCATATCTCAGCTTGAAACCCCACGAAAACCAAGATATCGCTGTGTTCAGCATATCAAACGCACTGTAGAGTGGTGAAAACCCCAGAAAACGTGTTTCTCGCATTAAATAGCTCGAATAGAGCGATCTCGATGATACAGCATACTTCGGACAGAAGTCTCACCAAGATTATGGCAGAAAATGCATATCTCAGTTTGAAACCCGACGAAAACCGAGTTATCTCCGGTTCTGCATATCCAACGCACTGTGGAGTGGTGAAAACACCAGATAACGTGTTTCTCGCATTGAATAGCTCGAAACGAGCGATCTCGATGATTCTGCATACTTCGGACAGAAGTCTCACCAAAATTATCGTAAAAAATGCATATCTCAGCTTGAAACCCCACGAAAACCAAGATATCGCTGTGTTCAGCATATCAAACGCACTGTGGAGTGGTGAAAACCTCAGAAAACGTGTTTCTCGCATTAAATAGCTCGAATAGAGCGATCTCGATGATACAGCATACTTCGGACAGAAGTCTCACCAGGATTATCGTAGAAAATGCATATCTCAGCTTGAAACCCGACCGAAACCAAGATATCTCCGGTTCTGCATGTCAAACGTACTGTGGAGTGGTGAAAAAACCAGAAACCGTGTTTCACGCATTAAGTAGCTCGAAAAGAGCGTTCTCGATGATTCTGCATACTTCTGACTGAAGAATCACCAAGATTATCGCAGGAAATGCATGTCTCAGTTTGAAACCCGACTAAAGCCAAGATGTCGCCGGTTCTGCATATCAAACGCACTGTGGGGTGGTGAAAACACCAGAAAACGTGTTACTCGCATTAACTAGCTCGAAAAGAGCGTTCTGGATGATTCTGCATACTTCTCATAGATGAAACACAAAGATCATCGCAGAAAATGCATTTTTCAGCTGAGAACCCCACGAAAACCAAGATATCGCCGGTTCTGCATATCAAACGCCCTGTGGAGTGATCAAAACACCAGATAACGTGTTTCTCGCATTAAATAGCTCGAAACGAGCGATTTAGATGATTCTGCGTACTTCTGACTGAAGTCTCACCAACATTATCGCAGAAAATGCATATCTCAGCTTGCAACCCCACGAAAACCAAGATATCTACTGTTCTGCATATCAAACGCACTGTGGAGTGGTGAAAACCACAGACAACGTGTTTCTCGCATTGAATAGATCGAAAAGAGCGCTTTCGACGTTTCTGCATACTTCGGACAGATGTTTCACCAAGCTTATCGTAGAAAATGCATATCTCAGCTTGAAACCCGACGAAAACCAAAATATCTCCAGTTCTGCATATCCAACGCACTGTGCAGTGGTGAAAACACCAGATAACGTGTTTCTCGCATTAAATAGCTCGAAACGAGCAATCTCGATGATTCTGCATACTTCGGACAGAAGTCTCACCAAAATTATCGTAAAAAATGCATATCTCAGCTTGAAACCCCACGAAAACCAAGATATCGCTGTGTTCAGCATATCAAACGCACTGTGGAGTGGTGAAAACACCACAAAACGTGTTTCTCGCATTAAATAGCTCGAATAGAGCGATCTCGATGATACAGCATACTTCGGACAGAAGTCTCACCAGGATTATCGTAGAAAATGCATATCTCAGCTTGAAACCCGACCGAAACCAAGATATCTCCGGTTCAGCATATCAAACGCACTGTAGAGTGGTGAAAACCCCAGAAAACGTGTTTCTCGCATTAAATAGCTCGAATAGAGCGATCTCGATGATACAGCATACTTCGGACAGAAGTCTCACCAAGATTATGGCAGAAAATGCATATCTCAGTTTGAAACCCGACGAAAACCGAGTTATCTCCGGTTCTGCATATCCAACGCACTGTGGAGTGGTGAAAACACCAGATAACGTGTTTCTCGCATTGAATAGCTCGAAACGAGCGATCTCGATGATTCTGCATACTTCGGACAGAAGTCTCATCAAGATTATCGCAGAAAATGCATATCTCAGCTTGAAACCCCACGAAAACCAAGATTTCTACTGTTCTGCATATCAAACGCACTGTGGAGTGGTGAAAACCACAGAAAACGTGTTTCTCGCATTAAATAGCTCGAAAAGAGCGCTCTCGACGTTTCTGCATACTTCTGACAGAAGTCTCACCAGGATTTTCGTAGAAAATGCATATCTCAGCTTGAAACCCGACCGAAACCAAGATATCTCCGGTTCTGCATGTCAAACGTACTGTGGAGTGGTGAAAACACCAGAAAACGTGTTTCCTGCATTAAGTAGCTCGAAAAGAGCGTTCTCGATGATTCTGCATACTTCTCATAGATGAAACACCAAGATTATCGCAGAAAATGCATATATCATCTGGAAACCCCACGAAAACCAAGTTATCGCGGGCTCTACATATCAAACGCACTGTGGAGTGGTCGAAACACCAGATAACGTGTTTCCCGCATTAAATAGCTCGAAAAGAGCGATCTCGATGATTCTGCACACTTCGGACAGAAGTCTCACCAAGGTTATCGCAGAAAATGCATATGTCAGCTTGAACCCCGACGAAATCAAAGATGTCGCCGGTTCTGCATATCAAACGCACTGTGGAGTGGTGAAAACACCAGAAAACGTGTTTCTCGCATTAAGTTGCTCGAAACGAGCGATCTAGATGATTCTGCCTACTTCTGACTGAAGTCTCACCAAGATTATCGCAGAAAATGCATGTTTCAGCTAGAAACCTCACGAAAATCAAGATGTCGCCGGTTCTGCATATCAAACGCACTGTGGAGTAGTGAAAACAACCAGATAACGTGTTTCTCGCATTAAATAGCTCGAATAGAGCGATCTCGATGATTCTGCATACTTCTGACATCAGACTCACCAAGATTATCGTAGAAAATGCATATCTCAGTTTGAACCCCTACTAAAGCCAAGATGTCGCCGGTTCTGCATATCAAACGCCCTGTGGAGTGGTGAATACACCAGAAAACGTGTTTCTCGCATTAAATAGCTCGAAAAGTGCAATCTAGTTGATTCTGCATTCTTCTGACAGAAGACTCACCAAAATTATCGCAGAAAATGCATATCTCAGCTTGAAACCCGACGAAAACCGAGTTATCTCCGGTTCTGCATATCCAACGCACTGTGGAGTGGTGAAAACACCAGAAAACGTGTTTCTCGCATTGAATAGCTCGAAACGAGCGATCTAGATGATTCTGCATACTTCTCATAGATGAAACACAAAGATTATCGCAGAAAATGCATATTTCAGTTGGAAACCCCACGAAAACCAAGTTACCTGTGGAGTGATGAAAACACCAGATAACGTGTTTCTCGCATTAAATAGCTCGAATAGAGCGATGTCGATGATTCTGCATACTTCTGACAGAAGACTCACCAAGATTATCGCAGAAAATGCATATTTTAGCTGGAAACTCCACGAAAACCAAGTTATCGGCGGCTCTACATATCAAACGCACTGTGGAGTGGTCAAAACACCAGAAAACTTGTTTTTTCGCATTAAATAGCTCAAAAGGAGCGATCTAGATGATTCTGCATACTTCTGACTGAAGTCTCACCAATATTATCGCAGAAAATGCATATCTCAGCTGGAAACCTCACGAAAATCAAGATGTCGCCGGTTCTGCATATCAAACGCACTGTGGAGTGGTGAAAACAACCAGATAACGTGTTTCTCGCATTAAATAGCTCGAATAGAGCGATGTCGATGATTCTGCATACTTCTGACAGAAGACTCACCAAGATTATCGCAGAAAATGCATATCTCAGCTTGATACCCGACGAAAGCCAAGATGTCGCCGGTTCTGCATATCAAACGCACTGTGGAGTGGTGAAAACACCAGATAACGTGTTACTCGCATTAACTAGCTCGAAAAGAGCGTTCTGGATGATTCTGCATACTTCTCATAGATGAAACACAAAGATTATCGCAGAAAATGCATATTTCAGCTGGAAACCCCACGAAAACCAAGTTACCTGTGGAGTGATGAAAACACCAGATAACGTGTTTCTCGCATTAAGAAGCTCGAAAAGAGCGATCTAGATGATTCTGCATACTTCTGACAGAAGACTCTCCCAGATTATCGCAGAAAATGCATATCTCAGCTTGATACCCGACGAAATCCAAGATGTCTTCGGGTCTGCATATCAAACGCACTGTGGAGTGGTGAAAACACCAGAAAACGTGTTTCTCGCATTAAGTAGCTCGAAAAGAGCGTTCTAGAAGTTTCTGCATACTTCTGACAGAAGTCTCACCAAGATTATCGCGGAAAATGCATATCTCAGCTAGAAACCTCACGAAAATCAAGATGTCGCCGGTTCTGCATATCAAAGGCACTGTGGAGTAGTGAAAACCACCAGATAACGTGTTTCTCGCATTAAATAGCTCGAATAGAGCGATCTCGATGATTCTGCATACTTCTGACAGAAGACTCACCAAGATTATCGTAGAAAATGCATATCTCAGCTTGATACCCGACGAAAGCCAAGATGTCGCCGGTTCTGCATATCAAACGCACTGTGGAGTGGTGATAACACCAGATAACGTGTTTCTCGCATTAAACAGCTCGAAAAGAGCGTGCTCGATGATTCTGCATACTTCTGACAGAAGAACCACCAAGATTAACGCAGAAAATGCATGTCTCAGCTTGAAACCCGACCGAAACCAAGATATCTTCGGTTCTGCATGTCAAACGTACTGTGGAGTGGCGAATACACCAGAAAACGTGTTTCTCGCATTAAGTAGCTCGAAAAGAGCGTTCTCGAAGATTCTGCATACTTCTGACTGAAGTATCACCAAGATTATCGTAGAAAATGCATATCCCAGCTTGAATCCCGACGGTAACCAAGATATCTCCGGTTCTGCATGTCAAACGCACTGCGGAGTGGCGAAAACACCAGATAACGTGTTTCTCGCATTAAGAAGCTCGAAAAGAGCGATCTAGATGATTCTGCATACTTCTGACAGAAGACTCTCCCAGATTATCGCAGAAAATGCATATCTCAGCTTGATACCCGACGAAATCCAAGATGTCTTCGGGTCTGCATATCAAACGCACTGTGGAGTGGTGAAAACACCAGAAAACGTGTTTCTCGCATTAAGTAGCTCGAAAAGAGCGTTCTAGAAGTTTCTGCATACTTCTGACAGAAGTCTCACCAAGATTATCGTTGAAAATGCATATCTCAGATTGATACCCGACGACAGCCAAGATGTCGCCGGTTCTGCATATCAAACGCACTGTGGAGTGGTGAAAACACCAGATAACGTGTTACCCGCTTTAAATAGCTCGAAAAGAGGGATATCGATAATTCTGCATACTTCTGACAGAAGACTCACCAAGCTTATCGCAGAAAATGCATATCTCGGCTGGAAACCCCACGAAAACCAAGATATCGCTGGTCCTGCATAACAGACGCACTGTGGTGTGGTGAAAACACCAGAAAACGTGTTACTCGCATTAACTAGCTCGAAAAGAGCGTTCTGAATGATTCTGCATACTTCTCATAGATGAAACACCAAGATTATCGCAGAAAATGCATATCTCAGCTTGAAACCCGACCGAAACCAGGATATCTTCGCTTCTGCATGTCAAACGTACTGTGGAGTGGTGAATACACCAGAAAACGTGTTTCTCGCATTAAATAGCTCGAAACGAGCGATCTAGATGATTCTGCATACTTCTGACAGAAGACTCACCAAGAGTATCGCAGAAAATGCATATCTCAGCTACAAACCCCACCAAAAATAGGTTATCGCAGGTTCTGCATTTCAGACGCACTGTGGAGTGGTGAAAAAACCAGAAAACGTGTTTCTCGCATTAAGTAGCTCGAAAAGAGCGTTCTCGATGATTCTGCATACTTCTCATGGATGAAACACCAAGATTATCGCAGAAAATGCATATATCATCTGGAAACCCCACGAAAACCAAGTTATCGCGGGCTCTACATATCAAACGCACTGTGGAGTGGTCAAAACACCAGATAACGTGTTTCCCGCATTAAATAGCTCGAAAAGAGCGATCTCGATGATTCTGCACACTTCGGACAGAAGTCTCACCAAGGTTATCGCAGAAAATGCATATGTCAGCTTGAACCCCGACGAAATCAAAGATGTCGCCGGTTCTGCATATCAAACGCACTGTGGAGTGGTGAAAACACCAGAAAACGTGATTCTCGCATTAAGTTGCTCGAAACGAGCGATCTAGATGATTCTGCGTACTTCTGACTGAAGTCTCACCAAGATTATCGCAGAAAATGCATGTCTCAGCTAGAAACCTCACGAAAATCAAGATGTCGCCGGTTCTGCATATCAAACGCACTGTGGAGTAGTGAAAACAACCAGATAACGTGTTTCTCGCATTAAATAGCTCGAATAGAGCGATCTCGATGATTCTGCATCCTTCTGACAGAAGACTCACCAAGATTATCGTAGAAAATGCATATCTCAGCTTGAAACCCGACCGAAATCAAGATATCTCCGTTTCTGCATATCAAACGCACTGTGGGGTTGTGAAAACACCAGAAAACGCGTGTCTCGCATTAAATAGCTCGAAAAGAGCGATCTAGATGATTCTGCATACTTCTGACACAAGACCCACCAAGATTATCGCAGAAAATGCATATCTCAGCCTCAAACCCCACGAAAATTAAGATGTAGCCGGTTCAGCATATCAAACGCACTGTGGAGTGGTGAAAACACCAGAAAACGTGTTTCTCGCATTAAGTTGCTCGAAACGAGCGACCTAGATGATTCTGCATACTTCGGACAGAAGTCTCAACAAGATTATCGCAGAAAATGCATATCTCAGCTTGCAACCCCACGAAAACCAAGATATCTACTGTTCTGCATATCAAACGCACTGTGGAGTGGTGAAAACCACAGAAAACGTGTTTCTCGCATTAAATAGATCGAAAAGAGCGCTTTCGACGTTTCTGCATACTTCGGACAGATGTTTCACCAAGCTTATCGTAGAAAATGCATATCTCAGCTTGAAACCCTACGAAAACCAAAATATCTCCAGTTCTGCATATCCAACGCACTGTGCAGTGGTGAAAACACCAGATAACGTGTTTCTCGCATTAAATAGCTCGAAACGAGCAATCTCGATGATTCTGCATACTTCGGACAGAAGTCTCAACAAGATTATCGCAGAAAATGCATATCTCAGCTTGAAACCCCACGAAAACCAAGATATCGTCGGTTATGCATATCAAACGCACTGTGGAGTGGTGAAAACCCCAGATAACGTGTTTCTCGCATTAAATAGCTCGAAACGAGCGATCTCGATGATTCTGCATACTTCGGACAGAAGTCTCACCAAAATTATCGTAAAAAATGCATATCTCAGCTTGATACCCCACGAATACCAAGATATCGCTGTGTTCAGCATATCAAACGCACTGTGGAGTGCTGAAAACACCAGATATCGTGTTTCTCGCATTAAATAGCTCGAAACGAGCAATCTCGATGATTCTGCATACTTCGGACAGAAGTCTCACCAAAATTATCGTAAAAAATGCATATCTCAGCTTGAAACCCCACGAAAACCAAGATATCGCTGTGTTCAGCATATCAAACGCACTGTGGAGTGGTGAAAACACCAGAAAACGTGTTTCCTGCATTAAGTAGCTCGAAAAGAGCGATCTAGATGATTCTGCATACTTCGGACAGAAGTCTCACCAAAATTATCGTAAAAAATGCATATCTCAGCTTGATACCCCACGAAAACCAAGATATCGCTGTGTTCAGCATATCAAACGCACTGTGGAGTGGTGAAAACACCAGATAACGTGTTTCTCGCATTAAATAGCTCGAAACGAGCAATCTCGATGATTCTGCATACTTCGGACAGAAGTCTCACCAAAATAATCGTAAAAAATGCATATCTCAGCTTGAAACCCCACGAAAACCAAGATATCGCTGTGTTCAGCATATCAAACGCACTGTAGAGTGGTGAAAACCCCAGAAAACGTGTTTCTCGCATTAAATAGCTCGAATACAGCGATCTCGATGATACAGCATACTTCGGACAGAAGTCTCACCAAGATTATGGCAGAAAATGCATATCTCAGTTTGAAACCCGACGAAAACCGAGTTATCTCCGGTTCTGCATATCCAACGCACTGTGGAGTGGTGAAAACACCAGATAACGTGTTTCTCGCATTGAATAGCTCGAAACGAGCGATCTCGATGATTCTGCATACTTCGGACAGAAGTCTCAACAAGATTATCGCAGAAAATGCATATCTCAGCTTGAAACCCCACGAAAACCAAGATTTCTACTGTTCTGCATATCAAACGCACTGTGGAGTGGTGAAAACCACAGAAAACGTGTTTCTCGCATTAAATAGCTCGAAAAGAGCGCTCTCGACGTTTCTGCATACTTCTGACAGAAGTCTCACCAGGATTATCGTAGAAAATGCATATCTCAGCTTGAAACCCGACCGAAACCAAGATATCTTCGGTTCTGCATGTCAAACGTACTGTGGAGTGGTGAAAACACCAGAAAACGTGTTTCCTGCATTAAGTAGCTCGAAAAGAGCGTTCTCGATGATTCTGCATACTTCTCATAGATGAAACACCAAGATTATCGCAGAAAATGCATATATCATCTGGAAACCCCACGAAAACCTAGTTATCGCGGGCTCTACATATCATACGCACTGTGGAGTGGTCAAAACACCAGATAACGTGTTTCCCGCATTAAATAGCTCGAAAAGAGCGATCTCGATGATTCTGCACACTTCGGACAGAAGTCTCACCAAGGTTATCGTAGAAAATGCATATCTCAGTTTGAACCCCGACTAAAGCAAAGATGTCGCCGGTTCTGCATATCAAACGCACTGTGGGGTGGTGAAAACACCAGAAAACGTGTTACTCGCATTAACTAGCTCGAAACGAGCGATCTAGATGATTCTGCGTACTTCTGACTGAAGACTCACCAACATTATCGCAGAAAATGCATATCTCAGCTTGAAACCCGACGAAAACCGAGTTATCTCCGGTTCTGCATATCCAACGCACTGTGGAGTGGTGAAAACACCAGAAAACGTGTTTCTCGCATTGAATAGCTCGAAACGAGCGATCTAGATGATTCTGCATACTTCTGACTGAAGTCTCAACAAGATTATCGCAGAAAATGCATATCTCAGCTTGAAACCCCACGAAAACCAAGATTTCTACTGTTCTGCATATCAAACGCACTGTGGAGTGGTGAAAACCACAGAAAACGTGTTTCTCGCATTAAATAGCTCGAAACGAGCGATCTCGATGATTCTGCATACTTCGGACAGAAGTCTCACCAAAATTATCGTAAAAAATGCATATCTCAGCTTGATACCCCACGAAAACCAAGATATCTCCGGTTCTGCATGTCAAACGTACTGTGGAGTGGTGAAAACACCAGAAAACGTGTTTCCTGCATTAAGTAGCTCGAAAAGAGCGATCTAGATGATTCTGCATACTTCGGACAGAAGTCTCACCAAAATTATCGTAAAAAATGCATATCTCAGCTTGATACCCCACGAAAACCAAGATATCGCTGTGTTCAGCATATCAAACGCACTGTGGAGTGGTGAAAACACCAGATAACGTGTTTCTCGCATTAAATAGCTCGAAACGAGCAATCTCGATGATTCTGCATACTTCGGACAGAAGTCTCACCAAAATAATCGTAAAAAATGCATATCTCAGCTTGAAACCCCACTAAAACCAAGATATCGCTGTGTTCAGCATATCAAACGCACTGTAGAGTGGTGAAAACCCCAGAAAACGTGTTTCTCGCATTAAATAGCTCGAATAGAGCGATCTCGATGATACAGCATACTTCGGACAGAAGTCTCACCAAGATTATGGCAGAAAATGCATATCTCAGTTTGAAACCCGACGAAAACCGAGTTATCTCCGGTTCTGCATATCCAACGCACTGTGGAGTGGTGAAAACACCAGATAACGTGTTTCTCGCATTGAATAGCTCGAAACGAGCGATCTCGATGATTCTGCATACTTCGGACAGAAGTCTCATCAAGATTATCGCAGAAAATGCATATCTCAGCTTGAAACCCCACGAAAACCAAGATTTCTACTGTTCTGCATATCAAACGCACTGTGGAGTGGTGAAAACCACAGAAAACGTGTTTCTCGCATTAAATAGCTCGAAAAGAGCGCTCTCGACGTTTCTGCATACTTCTGACAGAAGTCTCACCAGGATTTTCGTAGAAAATGCATATCTCAGCTTGAAACCCGACCGAAACCAAGATATCTCCGGTTCTGCATGTCAAACGTACTGTGGAGTGGTGAAAACACCAGAAAACGTGTTTCCTGCATTAAGTAGCTCGAAAAGAGCGTTCTCGATGATTCTGCATACTTCTCATAGATGAAACACCAAGATTATCGCAGAAAATGCATATATCATCTGGAAACCCCACGAAAACCAAGTTATCGCGGGCTCTACATATCAAACGCACTGTGGAGTGGTCGAAACACCAGATAACGTGTTTCCCGCATTAAATAGCTCGAAAAGAGCGATCTCGATGATTCTGCACACTTCGGACAGAAGTCTCACCAAGGTTATCGCAGAAAATGCATATGTCAGCTTGAACCCCGACGAAATCAAAGATGTCGCCGGTTCTGCATATCAAACGCACTGTGGAGTGGTGAAAACACCAGAAAACGTGTTTCTCGCATTAAGTTGCTCGAAACGAGCGATCTAGATGATTCTGCCTACTTCTGACTGAAGTCTCACCAAGATTATCGCAGAAAATGCATGTTTCAGCTAGAAACCTCACGAAAATCAAGATGTCGCCGGTTCTGCATATCAAACGCACTGTGGAGTAGTGAAAACAACCAGATAACGTGTTTCTCGCATTAAATAGCTCGAATAGAGCGATCTCGATGATTCTGCATACTTCTGACATCAGACTCACCAAGATTATCGTAGAAAATGCATATCTCAGTTTGAACCCCTACTAAAGCCAAGATGTCGCCGGTTCTGCATATCAAACGCCCTGTGGAGTGGTGAATACACCAGAAAACGTGTTTCTCGCATTAAATAGCTCGAAAAGTGCAATCTAGTTGATTCTGCATTCTTCTGACAGAAGACTCACCAAAATTATCGCAGAAAATGCATATCTCAGCTTGAAACCCGACGAAAACCGAGTTATCTCCGGTTCTGCATATCCAACGCACTGTGGAGTGGTGAAAACACCAGAAAACGTGTTTCTCGCATTGAATAGCTCGAAACGAGCGATCTAGATGATTCTGCATACTTCTCATAGATGAAACACAAAGATTATCGCAGAAAATGCATATTTCAGTTGGAAACCCCACGAAAACCAAGTTACCTGTGGAGTGATGAAAACACCAGATAACGTGTTTCTCGCATTAAATAGCTCGAATAGAGCGATGTCGATGATTCTGCATACTTCTGACAGAAGACTCACCAAGATTATCGCAGAAAATGCATATTTTAGCTGGAAACTCCACGAAAACCAAGTTATCGGCGGCTCTACATATCAAACGCACTGTGGAGTGGTCAAAACACCAGAAAACTTGTTTTTTCGCATTAAATAGCTCAAAAGGAGCGATCTAGATGATTCTGCATACTTCTGACTGAAGTCTCACCAATATTATCGCAGAAAATGCATATCTCAGCTGGAAACCTCACGAAAATCAAGATGTCGCCGGTTCTGCATATCAAACGCACTGTGGAGTGGTGAAAACAACCAGATAACGTGTTTCTCGCATTAAATAGCTCGAATAGAGCGATGTCGATGATTCTGCATACTTCTGACAGAAGACTCACCAAGATTATCGCAGAAAATGCATATCTCAGCTTGATACCCGACGAAAGCCAAGATGTCGCCGGTTCTGCATATCAAACGCACTGTGGAGTGGTGAAAACACCAGATAACGTGTTACTCGCATTAACTAGCTCGAAAAGAGCGTTCTGGATGATTCTGCATACTTCTCATAGATGAAACACAAAGATTATCGCAGAAAATGCATATTTCAGCTGGAAACCCCACGAAAACCAAGTTACCTGTGGAGTGATGAAAACACCAGATAACGTGTTTCTCGCATTAAGAAGCTCGAAAAGAGCGATCTAGATGATTCTGCATACTTCTGACAGAAGACTCTCCCAGATTATCGCAGAAAATGCATATCTCAGCTTGATACCCGACGAAATCCAAGATGTCTTCGGGTCTGCATATCAAACGCACTGTGGAGTGGTGAAAACACCAGAAAACGTGTTTCTCGCATTAAGTAGCTCGAAAAGAGCGTTCTAGAAGTTTCTGCATACTTCTGACAGAAGTCTCACCAAGATTATCGCGGAAAATGCATATCTCAGCTAGAAACCTCACGAAAATCAAGATGTCGCCGGTTCTGCATATCAAAGGCACTGTGGAGTAGTGAAAACCACCAGATAACGTGTTTCTCGCATTAAATAGCTCGAATAGAGCGATCTCGATGATTCTGCATACTTCTGACAGAAGACTCACCAAGATTATCGTAGAAAATGCATATCTCAGCTTGATACCCGACGAAAGCCAAGATGTCGCCGGTTCTGCATATCAAACGCACTGTGGAGTGGTGATAACACCAGATAACGTGTTTCTCGCATTAAACAGCTCGAAAAGAGCGTGCTCGATGATTCTGCATACTTCTGACAGAAGAACCACCAAGATTAACGCAGAAAATGCATGTCTCAGCTTGAAACCCGACCGAAACCAAGATATCTTCGGTTCTGCATGTCAAACGTACTGTGGAGTGGCGAATACACCAGAAAACGTGTTTCTCGCATTAAGTAGCTCGAAAAGAGCGTTCTCGAAGATTCTGCATACTTCTGACTGAAGTATCACCAAGATTATCGTAGAAAATGCATATCCCAGCTTGAATCCCGACGGTAACCAAGATATCTCCGGTTCTGCATGTCAAACGCACTGCGGAGTGGCGAAAACACCAGATAACGTGTTTCTCGCATTAAGAAGCTCGAAAAGAGCGATCTAGATGATTCTGCATACTTCTGACAGAAGACTCTCCCAGATTATCGCAGAAAATGCATATCTCAGCTTGATACCCGACGAAATCCAAGATGTCTTCGGGTCTGCATATCAAACGCACTGTGGAGTGGTGAAAACACCAGAAAACGTGTTTCTCGCATTAAGTAGCTCGAAAAGAGCGTTCTAGAAGTTTCTGCATACTTCTGACAGAAGTCTCACCAAGATTATCGTTGAAAATGCATATCTCAGATTGATACCCGACGACAGCCAAGATGTCGCCGGTTCTGCATATCAAACGCACTGTGGAGTGGTGAAAACACCAGATAACGTGTTACCCGCTTTAAATAGCTCGAAAAGAGGGATATCGATAATTCTGCATACTTCTGACAGAAGACTCACCAAGCTTATCGCAGAAAATGCATATCTCGGCTGGAAACCCCACGAAAACCAAGATATCGCTGGTCCTGCATAACAGACGCACTGTGGTGTGGTGAAAACACCAGAAAACGTGTTACTCGCATTAACTAGCTCGAAAAGAGCGTTCTGAATGATTCTGCATACTTCTCATAGATGAAACACCAAGATTATCGCAGAAAATGCATATCTCAGCTTGAAACCCGACCGAAACCAGGATATCTTCGCTTCTGCATGTCAAACGTACTGTGGAGTGGTGAATACACCAGAAAACGTGTTTCTCGCATTAAATAGCTCGAAACGAGCGATCTAGATGATTCTGCATACTTCTGACAGAAGACTCACCAAGAGTATCGCAGAAAATGCATATCTCAGCTACAAACCCCACCAAAAATAGGTTATCGCAGGTTCTGCATTTCAGACGCACTGTGGAGTGGTGAAAAAACCAGAAAACGTGTTTCTCGCATTAAGTAGCTCGAAAAGAGCGTTCTCGATGATTCTGCATACTTCTCATGGATGAAACACCAAGATTATCGCAGAAAATGCATATATCATCTGGAAACCCCACGAAAACCAAGTTATCGCGGGCTCTACATATCAAACGCACTGTGGAGTGGTCAAAACACCAGATAACGTGTTTCCCGCATTAAATAGCTCGAAAAGAGCGATCTCGATGATTCTGCACACTTCGGACAGAAGTCTCACCAAGGTTATCGCAGAAAATGCATATGTCAGCTTGAACCCCGACGAAATCAAAGATGTCGCCGGTTCTGCATATCAAACGCACTGTGGAGTGGTGAAAACACCAGAAAACGTGATTCTCGCATTAAGTTGCTCGAAACGAGCGATCTAGATGATTCTGCGTACTTCTGACTGAAGTCTCACCAAGATTATCGCAGAAAATGCATGTCTCAGCTAGAAACCTCACGAAAATCAAGATGTCGCCGGTTCTGCATATCAAACGCACTGTGGAGTAGTGAAAACAACCAGATAACGTGTTTCTCGCATTAAATAGCTCGAATAGAGCGATCTCGATGATTCTGCATCCTTCTGACAGAAGACTCACCAAGATTATCGTAGAAAATGCATATCTCAGCTTGAAACCCGACCGAAATCAAGATATCTCCGTTTCTGCATATCAAACGCACTGTGGGGTTGTGAAAACACCAGAAAACGCGTGTCTCGCATTAAATAGCTCGAAAAGAGCGATCTAGATGATTCTGCATACTTCTGACACAAGACCCACCAAGATTATCGCAGAAAATGCATATCTCAGCCTCAAACCCCACGAAAATTAAGATGTAGCCGGTTCAGCATATCAAACGCACTGTGGAGTGGTCAAAACACCAGATAACGTGTTTCCCGCATTAAATAGCTCGAAAAGAGCGATCTCGATGATTCTGCACACTTCGGACAGAAGTCTCACCAAGGTTATCGCAGAAAATGCATATGTCAGCTTGAACCCCGACGAAATCAAAGATGTCGCCGGTTCTGCATATCAAACGCACTGTGGAGTGGTGAAAACACCAGAAAACGTGTTTCTCGCATTAAGTTGCTCGAAACGAGCGACCTAGATGATTCTGCATACTTCGGACAGAAGTCTCAACAAGATTATCGCAGAAAATGCATATCTCAGCTTGCAACCCCACGAAAACCAAGATATCTACTGTTCTGCATATCAAACGCACTGTGGAGTGGTGAAAACCACAGAAAACGTGTTTCTCGCATTAAATAGATCGAAAAGAGCGCTTTCGACGTTTCTGCATACTTCGGACAGATGTTTCACCAAGCTTATCGTAGAAAATGCATATCTCAGCTTGAAACCCTACGAAAACCAAAATATCTCCAGTTCTGCATATCCAACGCACTGTGCAGTGGTGAAAACACCAGATAACGTGTTTCTCGCATTAAATAGCTCGAAACGAGCAATCTCGATGATTCTGCATACTTCGGACAGAAGTCTCAACAAGATTATCGCAGAAAATGCATATCTCAGCTTGAAACCCCACGAAAACCAAGATATCGTCGGTTATGCATATCAAACGCACTGTGGAGTGGTGAAAACCCCAGATAACGTGTTTCTCGCATTAAATAGCTCGAAACGAGCGATCTCGATGATTCTGCATACTTCGGACAGAAGTCTCACCAAAATTATCGTAAAAAATGCATATCTCAGCTTGATACCCCACGAATACCAAGATATCGCTGTGTTCAGCATATCAAACGCACTGTGGAGTGCTGAAAACACCAGATATCGTGTTTCTCGCATTAAATAGCTCGAAACGAGCAATCTCGATGATTCTGCATACTTCGGACAGAAGTCTCACCAAAATTATCGTAAAAAATGCATATCTCAGCTTGAAACCCCACGAAAACCAAGATATCGCTGTGTTCAGCATATCAAACGCACTGTGGAGTGGTGAAAACACCAGAAAACGTGTTTCCTGCATTAAGTAGCTCGAAAAGAGCGATCTAGATGATTCTGCATACTTCGGACAGAAGTCTCACCAAAATTATCGTAAAAAATGCATATCTCAGCTTGATACCCCACGAAAACCAAGATATCGCTGTGTTCAGCATATCAAACGCACTGTGGAGTGGTGAAAACACCAGATAACGTGTTTCTCGCATTAAATAGCTCGAAACGAGCAATCTCGATGATTCTGCATACTTCGGACAGAAGTCTCACCAAAATAATCGTAAAAAATGCATATCTCAGCTTGAAACCCCACGAAAACCAAGATATCGCTGTGTTCAGCATATCAAACGCACTGTAGAGTGGTGAAAACCCCAGAAAACGTGTTTCTCGCATTAAATAGCTCGAATACAGCGATCTCGATGATACAGCATACTTCGGACAGAAGTCTCACCAAGATTATGGCAGAAAATGCATATCTCAGTTTGAAACCCGACGAAAACCGAGTTATCTCCGGTTCTGCATATCCAACGCACTGTGGAGTGGTGAAAACACCAGATAACGTGTTTCTCGCATTGAATAGCTCGAAACGAGCGATCTCGATGATTCTGCATACTTCGGACAGAAGTCTCAACAAGATTATCGCAGAAAATGCATATCTCAGCTTGAAACCCCACGAAAACCAAGATTTCTACTGTTCTGCATATCAAACGCACTGTGGAGTGGTGAAAACCACAGAAAACGTGTTTCTCGCATTAAATAGCTCGAAAAGAGCGCTCTCGACGTTTCTGCATACTTCTGACAGAAGTCTCACCAGGATTATCGTAGAAAATGCATATCTCAGCTTGAAACCCGACCGAAACCAAGATATCTTCGGTTCTGCATGTCAAACGTACTGTGGAGTGGTGAAAACACCAGAAAACGTGTTTCCTGCATTAAGTAGCTCGAAAAGAGCGTTCTCGATGATTCTGCATACTTCTCATAGATGAAACACCAAGATTATCGCAGAAAATGCATATATCATCTGGAAACCCCACGAAAACCTAGTTATCGCGGGCTCTACATATCATACGCACTGTGGAGTGGTCAAAACACCAGATAACGTGTTTCCCGCATTAAATAGCTCGAAAAGAGCGATCTCGATGATTCTGCACACTTCGGACAGAAGTCTCACCAAGGTTATCGTAGAAAATGCATATCTCAGTTTGAACCCCGACTAAAGCAAAGATGTCGCCGGTTCTGCATATCAAACGCACTGTGGGGTGGTGAAAACACCAGAAAACGTGTTACTCGCATTAACTAGCTCGAAACGAGCGATCTAGATGATTCTGCGTACTTCTGACTGAAGACTCACCAACATTATCGCAGAAAATGCATATCTCAGCTTGAAACCCGACGAAAACCGAGTTATCTCCGGTTCTGCATATCCAACGCACTGTGGAGTGGTGAAAACACCAGAAAACGTGTTTCTCGCATTGAATAGCTCGAAACGAGCGATCTAGATGATTCTGCATACTTCTGACTGAAGTCTCAACAAGATTATCGCAGAAAATGCATATCTCAGCTTGAAACCCCACGAAAACCAAGATTTCTACTGTTCTGCATATCAAACGCACTGTGGAGTGGTGAAAACCACAGAAAACGTGTTTCTCGCATTAAATAGCTCGAAACGAGCGATCTCGATGATTCTGCATACTTCGGACAGAAGTCTCACCAAAATTATCGTAAAAAATGCATATCTCAGCTTGATACCCCACGAAAACCAAGATATCTCCGGTTCTGCATGTCAAACGTACTGTGGAGTGGTGAAAACACCAGAAAACGTGTTTCCTGCATTAAGTAGCTCGAAAAGAGCGATCTAGATGATTCTGCATACTTCGGACAGAAGTCTCACCAAAATTATCGTAAAAAATGCATATCTCAGCTTGATACCCCACGAAAACCAAGATATCGCTGTGTTCAGCATATCAAACGCACTGTGGAGTGGTGAAAACACCAGATAACGTGTTTCTCGCATTAAATAGCTCGAAACGAGCAATCTGGATGATTCTGCATACTTCGGACAGAAGTCTCACCAAAATAATCGTAAAAAATGCATATCTCAGCTTGAAACCCCACTAAAACCAAGATATCGCTGTGTTCAGCATATCAAACGCACTGTAGAGTGGTGAAAACCCCAGAAAACGTGTTTCTCGCATTAAATAGCTCGAATAGAGCGATCTCGATGATACAGCATACTTCGGACAGAAGTCTCACCAAGATTATGGCAGAAAATGCATATCTCAGTTTGAAACCCGACGAAAACCGAGTT
The DNA here is from genome assembly GCA_951804975.1 of Anthophora plumipes. Lineage (NCBI taxonomy): Eukaryota > Metazoa > Arthropoda > Insecta > Hymenoptera > Apidae > Anthophora > Anthophora plumipes. The sequence continues at coordinate 748,250 of CATORF010000112.1, forward strand.
ATCTCCGGTTCTGCATATCCAACGCACTGTGGAGTGGTGAAAACACCAGATAACGTGTTTCTCGCATTGAATAGCTCGAAACGAGCGATCTCGATGATTCTGCATACTTCGGACAGAAGTCTCAACAAGATTATCGCAGAAAATGCATATCTCAGCTTGAAACCCCACGAAAACCAAGATTTCTACTGTTCTGCATATCAAACGCACTGTGGAGTGGTGAAAACCACAGAAAACGTGTTTCTCGCATTAAATAGCTCGAAAAGAGCGCTCTCGACGTTTCTGCATACTTCTGACAGAAGTCTCACCAGGATTATCGTAGAAAATGCATATCTCAGCTTGAAACCCGACCGAAACCAAGATATCTTCGGTTCTGCATGTCAAACGTACTGTGGAGTGGTGAAAACACCAGAAAACGTGTTTCCTGCATTAAGTAGCTCGAAAAGAGCGTTCTCGATGATTCTGCATACTTCTCATAGATGAAACACCAAGATTATCGCAGAAAATGCATATATCATCTGGAAACCCCACGAAAACCAAGTTATCGCGGGCTCTACATATCAAACGCACTGTGGAGTGGTCAAAACACCAGATAACGTGTTTCCCGCATTAAATAGCTCGAAAAGAGCGATCTCGATGATTCTGCACACTTCGGACAGAAGTCTCACCAAGGTTATCGTAGAAAATGCATATCTCAGTTTGAACCCCGACTAAAGCCAAGATGTCGCCGGTTCTGCATATCAAACGCACTGTGGGGTGGTGAAAACACCAGAAAACGTGTTTCCTGCATTAAGTAGCTCGAAAAGTGCGATCTAGATGATTCTGCATACTTCGGACAGAAGTCTCACTAAAATTATCGTAAAAAATGCATATCTCAGCTTGATACCCCACGAAAACCAAGATATCGCTGTGTTCAGCATATCAAACGCACTGTGGAGTGGTGAAAACACCAGGTAACGTGTTTCTCGCATTAAATAGCTCGAAACGAGCAATCTCGATGATTCTGCATACTTCGGACAGAAGTCTCACCAAAATTATCGTAAAAAATGCATATCTCAGCTTGAAACCCCACGAAAACCAAGATATCGCTGTGTTCAGCATATCAAACGCACTGTGGAGTGGTGAAAACACCAGAAAACGTGTTTCCTGCATTAAGTAGCTCGAAAAGAGCGATCTAGATGATTCTGCATACTTCGGACAGAAGTCTCACCAAAATTATCGTAAAAAATGCATATCTCAGCTTGATACCCCACGAAAACCAAGATATCGCTGTGTTCAGCATATCAAACGCACTGTGGAGTGGTGAAAACACCAGATAACGTGTTTCTCGCATTAAATAGCTCGAAACGAGCAATCTCGATGATTCTGCATACTTCGGACAGAAGTCTCACCAAAATAATCGTAAAAAATGCATATCTCAGCTTGAAACCCCACGAAAACCAAGATATCGCTGTGTTCAGCATATCAAACGCACTGTAGAGTGGTGAAAACCCCAGAAAACGTGTTTCTCGCATTAAATAGCTCGAATACAGCGATCTCGATGATACAGCATACTTCGGACAGAAGTCTCACCAAGATTATGGCAGAAAATGCATATCTCAGTTTGAAACCCGACGAAAACCGAGTTATCTCCGGTTCTGCATATCCAACGCACTGTGGAGTGGTGAAAACACCAGATAACGTGTTTCTCGCATTGAATAGCTCGAAACGAGCGATCTCGATGATTCTGCATACTTCGGACAGAAGTCTCAACAAGATTATCGCAGAAAATGCATATCTCAGCTTGAAACCCCACGAAAACCAAGATTTCTACTGTTCTGCATATCAAACGCACTGTGGAGTGGTGAAAACCACAGAAAACGTGTTTCTCGCATTAAATAGCTCGAAAAGAGCGCTCTCGACGTTTCTGCATACTTCTGACAGAAGTCTCACCAGGATTATCGTAGAAAATGCATATCTCAGCTTGAAACCCGACCGAAACCAAGATATCTTCGGTTCTGCATGTCAAACGTACTGTGGAGTGGTGAAAACACCAGAAAACGTGTTTCCTGCATTAAGTAGCTCGAAAAGAGCGTTCTCGATGATTCTGCATACTTCTCATAGATGAAACACCAAGATTATCGCAGAAAATGCATATATCATCTGGAAACCCCACGAAAACCTAGTTATCGCGGGCTCTACATATCATACGCACTGTGGAGTGGTCAAAACACCAGATAACGTGTTTCCCGCATTAAATAGCTCGAAAAGAGCGATCTCGATGATTCTGCACACTTCGGACAGAAGTCTCACCAAGGTTATCGTAGAAAATGCATATCTCAGTTTGAACCCCGACTAAAGCAAAGATGTCGCCGGTTCTGCATATCAAACGCACTGTGGGGTGGTGAAAACACCAGAAAACGTGTTACTCGCATTAACTAGCTCGAAACGAGCGATCTAGATGATTCTGCGTACTTCTGACTGAAGACTCACCAACATTATCGCAGAAAATGCATATCTCAGCTTGAAACCCGACGAAAACCGAGTTATCTCCGGTTCTGCATATCCAACGCACTGTGGAGTGGTGAAAACACCAGAAAACGTGTTTCTCGCATTGAATAGCTCGAAACGAGCGATCTAGATGATTCTGCATACTTCTGACTGAAGTCTCAACAAGATTATCGCAGAAAATGCATATCTCAGCTTGAAACCCCACGAAAACCAAGATTTCTACTGTTCTGCATATCAAACGCACTGTGGAGTGGTGAAAACCACAGAAAACGTGTTTCTCGCATTAAATAGCTCGAAACGAGCGATCTCGATGATTCTGCATACTTCGGACAGAAGTCTCACCAAAATTATCGTAAAAAATGCATATCTCAGCTTGATACCCCACGAAAACCAAGATATCTCCGGTTCTGCATGTCAAACGTACTGTGGAGTGGTGAAAACACCAGAAAACGTGTTTCCTGCATTAAGTAGCTCGAAAAGAGCGATCTAGATGATTCTGCATACTTCGGACAGAAGTCTCACCAAAATTATCGTAAAAAATGCATATCTCAGCTTGATACCCCACGAAAACCAAGATATCGCTGTGTTCAGCATATCAAACGCACTGTGGAGTGGTGAAAACACCAGATAACGTGTTTCTCGCATTAAATAGCTCGAAACGAGCAATCTCGATGATTCTGCATACTTCGGACAGAAGTCTCACCAAAATAATCGTAAAAAATGCATATCTCAGCTTGAAACCCCACTAAAACCAAGATATCGCTGTGTTCAGCATATCAAACGCACTGTAGAGTGGTGAAAACCCCAGAAAACGTGTTTCTCGCATTAAATAGCTCGAATAGAGCGATCTCGATGATACAGCATACTTCGGACAGAAGTCTCACCAAGATTATGGCAGAAAATGCATATCTCAGTTTGAAACCCGACGAAAACCGAGTTATCTCCGGTTCTGCATATCCAACGCACTGTGGAGTGGTGAAAACACCAGATAACGTGTTTCTCGCATTGAATAGCTCGAAACGAGCGATCTCGATGATTCTGCATACTTCGGACAGAAGTCTCAACAAGATTATCGCAGAAAATGCATATCTCAGCTTGAAACCCCACGAAAACCAAGATTTCTACTGTTCTGCATATCAAACGCACTGTGGAGTGGTGAAAACCACAGAAAACGTGTTTCTCGCATTAAATAGCTCGAAAAGAGCGCTCTCGACGTTTCTGCATACTTCTGACAGAAGTCTCACCAGGATTATCGTAGAAAATGCATATCTCAGCTTGAAACCTGACCGAAACCAAGATATCTTCGGTTCTGCATGTCAAACGTACTGTGGAGTGGTGAAAACACCAGAAAACGTGTTTCCTGCATTAAGTAGCTCGAAAAGAGCGTTCTCGATGATTCTGCATACTTCTCATAGATGAAACACCAAGATTATCGCAGAAAATGCATATATCATCTGGAAACCCCACGAAAACCAAGTTATCGCGGGCTCTACATATCAAACGCACTGTGGAGTGGTCAAAACACCAGATAACGTGTTTCCCGCATTAAATAGCTCGAAAAGAGCGATCTCGATGATTCTGCACACTTCGGACAGAAGTCTCACCAAGGTTATCGTAGAAAATGCATATCTCAGTTTGAACCCCGACTAAAGCCAAGATGTCGCCGGTTCTGCATATCAAACGCACTGTGGGGTGGTGAAAACACCAGAAAACGTGTTTCCTGCATTAAGTAGCTCGAAAAGAGCGATCTAGATGATTCTGCATACTTCGGACAGAAGTCTCACCAAAATTATCGTAAAAAATGCATATCTCAGCTTGATACCCCACGAAAACCAAGATATCGCTGTGTTCAGCATATCAAACGCACTGTGGAGTGGTGAAAACACCAGATAACGTGTTTCTCGCATTAAATAGCTCGAAACGAGCAATCTCGATGATTCTGCATACTTCGGACAGAAGTCTCACCAAAATAATCGTAAAAAATGCATATCTCAGCTTGAAACCCCACGAAAACCAAGATATCGCTGTGTTCAGCATATCAAACGCACTGTAGAGTGGTGAAAACCCCAGAAAACGTGTATCTCGCATTAAATAGCTCGAAAAGAGCGCTCTCGACGTTTCTGCATACTTCTGACAGAAGTCTCACCAGGATTATCGTAGAAAATGCATATCTCAGCTTGAAACCCGACCGAAACCAAGATATCTCCGGTTCTGCATGTCAAACGTACTGTGGAGTGGTGAAAACACCAGAAAACGTGTTTCCTGCATTAAGTAGCTCGAAAAGAGCGTTCTCGATGATTCTGCATACTTCTCATAAATGAAACACCAAGATTATCGCAGAAAATGCATATATCATCTGGAAACCCCACGAAAACCAAGTTATCGCGGGCTCTACATATCAAACGCACTGTGGAGTGGTCAAAACACCAGATAACGTGTTTCCCGCATTAAATAGCTCGAAAAGAGCGATCTCGATGATTCTGCACACTTCGGACAGAAGTCTCACCAAGGTTATCGCAGAAAATGCATATGTCAGCTTGAACGCCGACGAAATCAAAGATGTCGCCGGTTCTGCATATCAAACGCACTGTGGAGTGGTGAAAACACCAGAAAACGTGTTTCTCGCATTAAGTTGCTCGAAACGAGCGATCTAGATGATTCTGCCTACTTCTGACATCAGACTCAGCAAGATTATCGTAGAAAATGCATATCTGAGTTTGAACCCCGACTAAAGCCAAGATGTCGCCGGTTCTGCATATCAAACGCACTGTGGGGTGGTGAAAACACCAGAAAACGTGTTACTCGCATTAACTAGCTCGAAACGAGCGATCTAGATGATTCTGCGTACTTCTGACTGAAGTCTCACCAACATTATCGCAGAAAATGCATATCTCAGCTTGAAACCCGACGAAAACCGAGTTATCTCCGGTTCTGCATATCCAACGCACTGTGGAGTGGTGAAAACACCAGAAAACGTGTTTCTCGCATTGAATAGCTCGAAACGAGCGATCTAGATGATTCTGCATACTTCTGACTGAAGTCTCAACAAGATTATCGCAGAAAATGCATATCTCAGCTTGAAACCCCACGAAAACCAAGATTTCTACTGTTCTGCATATCAAACGCACTGTGGAGTGGTGAAAACCACAGAAAACGTGTTTCTCGCATTAAATAGCTCGAATAGAGCGATCTCGATGATTCTTCATACTTCGGACAGAAGTCTCACCAAGATTATCGTAGAAAATGCATATCTCAGCTTGAAACCCCACGAAAACCAAGATATCGCTGTGTTCAGCATATCAAACGCACTGTGGAGTGGTGAAAACCCCAGAAAACGTGTTTCTCGCATTAAATAGCTCGAATAGAGCGATCTCGATGATTCTTCATACTTCGGACAGAAGTCTCACCAAGATTATCGTAGAAAATGCATATCTCAGCTTGAAACCCCACGAAAACCAAGATATCGCTGTGTTCAGCATATCAAACGCACTGTGGAGTGGTGAAAACCCCAGAAAACGTGTTTCTCGCATTAAATAGCTCGAATAGAGCGATCTCGATGATTCTTCATACTTCGGACAGAAGTCTCACCAAGATTATCGTAGAAAATGCATATCTCAGCTTGAAACCCGACGAAAACCGAGTTATCTCCGGTTCTGCATATCCAACGCACTGTGGAGTGGTGAAAACACCAGATAACGTGTTTCTCGCATTGAATAGCTCGAAACGAGCGATCTCGATGATACTGCATACTTCGGACAGAAGTCTCAACAAGATTATCGCAGAAACTGCATATCTCAGCTTGAAACCCCACGAAAACCAAGATTTCTACTGTTCTGCATATCAAACGCACTGTGGAGTGGTGAAAACCACAGAAAACGTGTTTCTCGCATTAAATAGCTCGAAAAGAGCGCTCTCGACGTTTCTGCATACTTCGGACAGAGGTTTCACCAAGCTTATCGTAGAAAATGCATATCTCAGCTTGAAACCCGACGAAAACCAAAATATCTCCGGTTCTGCATATCCAACGCACTGTGCAGTGGTGAAAACACCAGATCACGTGTTTCTCGCATTAAATAGCTCGAAACGAGCAATCTCGATGATTCTGCATACTTCGGACAGAAGCCTCAACAAGATTATCGCAGAAAATGCATATCTCAGCTTGAAACCCCACGAAAACCAAGATATCTACTGTTCTGCATATCAAACGCTCTGTGGAGTGGTGAAAACACCAGATAACGTGTTTCTCGCACTAACTAGCTCGAAAAGAGCGATCTCGATGATTCAGCATACTTCGGACAGAAGTCTCACCAAGATTATCGCAGAAAATGCATATCGCTTCTTGAAACCCCACGAAAACCAAGATATCTACTGTTCTGCATATCAAACGCACTGTGGAGTGGTGAAAACACCAGATAACGTGTTTCTCGCACTAACTAGCTCGAAAAGAGCGATCTCGATGATTCTGCATACTTCTGACAGAAGACTCACCAAGATTATCGTAGAAAATGCATATCTCAGCTTGATACCCGACGAAAGCCAAGATGTCGCCGGTTCTGCATATCAAACGCACTGTGGAGCGGTGATAACACCAGATAACGTGTTTCTCGCATTAAATAGCTCGAAAAGAGGGATCTCGATGATTCTGCATACTTCTGACAGAAGAATCACCAAGATTAACGCAGAAAATGCATGTCTGAGCTTGAAACCCGACCGAAACCAAGATATCTTCGGTTCTGCATGTCAAACGTACTGTGGAGTGGCGAATACACCAGAAAACGTGTTTCTCGCATTAAGTAGCTCGAAAAGAGCGTTCTCGAAGATTCTGCATACTTCTGACAGAAGTATCACCAAGATTATCGTAGAAAATGCATATCTCAGATTGATACCCGACGACAGCCAAGATGTCGCCGGTTCTGCATATCAAACGCACTGTGAAGTGGTGAAAACAACCAGATAACGTGTTTCTCGCATTAAATAGCTCGAAAAGAGGGATCTCGATGATTCTGCATACTTCTGACAGAAGACTCACAAAGATTATCGCAGAAAATGCATATCTCAGCTTGATACCCGACGGAATCCAAGATGTCCTCGGGTCTGCATATCAAACGCACTGTGGAGTGGTGAAAACACCAGAAAACGTGTTTCTCGCATTAAATAGCTCGAAAAGTGCAATCTAGTTGATTCTGCATTCTTCTGACAGAAGACTCACCAAGGTTATCGCAGAAAATGCATATCTCAGCTTGAAACCCGACCGAAACCAGGATATCTTCGCTTCTGCATGTCAAACGTACTGTGGAGTGGTGAATACACCAGAAAGCGTGTTTCTCGCATTAAATAGCTCGAAACGAGCGATCTAGATGATTTTGCATACTTCTGATTGAAGTCTCACCAAAAAATTTCGCAGAAAATGCATATCTCAGCTTGAAACCTCACGAAAATCAATATGTCGCCGATTCTGCACATCAAACGTACTGTGGAGTGGCGAAAACACCAGAAAACGTGTTTCTCACATTAAGTAGCTCGAAAAGAGCGTTCTGGATGATTCTGCATACTTCTCATAGATGAAACACCAAGATTATCGCAGAAAATGCATATATCAGCTGGAAACCCCACGAAAACCAAGTTATCGCGGGCTCTACATATCAAACGCACTGTGGAGTGGTCAAAACACCAGATAACGTGTTTCCAGCATTAAATAGCTCGAAAAGAGCGATATCGATGATTCTGCACACTTCGGACAGAAGTCTCACCAAGATTGCCGCAGAAAATGCATATCTCAGCTTGAAACCCGACGAAATCCAAGATGTCGCCGGTTCTACATATCAAAAGCACTGTGGAGTGGTCAAAACTCCAGAAAACTTGTTTTTTCGCATTAAATAGCTCCACTGGAGCGATGTAGATGATTCTGCATACTTCGGACAGAAGGCTCACCAAGATTATCGCAGGAAATGCATATCTCAGCTGGAAACCTCACGAAAACCAAGTTATCGGCGGCTCTACATATCAAACGCACTGTGGAGTGGTCAAAACACCAGATAACGTGTTTCCAGCATTAAATAGCTCGAAAAGAGCGATCTAGATGATTCTGCATACTTCTGACAGAAGACTCACCAAGATTATCGCAGAAAATGCATATCTCAGCTACAAACCCCACCAAAACCAAGATATCGCCGGTTCTGCATTTCAGACGCACTGTGGAGTGGTGAAAAAACCAGAAACCGTGTTTCTCGCATTAAGTAGCTCGAAAAGAGCGTTCTCGATGATTCTGCATACTTCTCATAGATGAAACACAAAGATCATCGCAGAAAATGCATATTTCAGCTGAGAACCCCACGAAAATCAAGATATCGCCGGTTCTGCATATCAAACGCACTGTGGAATGTTGAAAACACCAGGAAACTTGTTTTATTGCATTAAATAGATCGACAAGAGCGATCTAGATGATTCTGCATACTTCTGACTGAAGTCTCACCAAGATTATCGCAGAAAATGCATATCTCAGCTTGAAACCTCACGAAAACCAAGTTATCTCCGTTTCGGCACATCAAACGTACTGTGGAGTGGTGAAAACACCAGAAAACGTGTTTCTCGCATTAAATAGTTCGAAGAGAGCGATCCCGATGATTCTGCATACTTCTGCCAGAAGACTCAACAAGATTATCGCAGAAAATGCATATTTTAGCTGGAAACCCCACGAAAATCAAGATATCGCCGGTTCTGCATATCAAACGCACTGTGGAATGTTGAAAACACCAGAAAACTGGTTTTTTCGCATTATATAGCTCGAAACGAGCGATCTAGATGATTCTGCATACATCTGACTGATGTCTCACCAAGATTATCGCAGAAATTGCATATCTCAGCTTGAATCCCCACGAAAACCAAGATATCGCTGGGTCTGCATATCAAACGCTCTGTGGAGTGGTGAAAACACCAGATAACGTGTTTCTCGCATTAAATAGGTCGAAACGAGCGATCTCGATGATTAAGCATACTTCGGACAGAAGTCTCATCAAGATTATCGTAAAAAATGCATATCTCAGCTTGAAACCCCACGAAAACCCAGATATCGAAGGTTCTGCATTTCAAACGCACTGTGGAGTGCTGAAAACACCAGATAACATGTTTCTCGCATTAAATAGCTCGAAAAGTGCAATCTCGATGATTCTGCATACTTCGGACAGAAGTCTCACCATGATTATCGCAGAATATGCATATCTCAGCTTGAAACCCCACGAAACCAAGATATCTCCGGTTCTGCACATCCAACGAACTGTGGTGTGGTGAAAACCCCAGAAAACGTGTTTCTCGCATTAAATAGCTCGAAACGAGCGCTCTTGATGTTTCTGCATACTTCGGACAGATGTTTCACCAAGATTATCGTAGAAAATGCATATCTCAACTTGAAACCCGACGAAAACCAAACATCGCCGGTTCTGCATATCAAACCAACTGTGGAGTGGTGAAAACACCAGACAACGTGTTTCTCGCATTAAATAGCTCGAAACGAGCGCTCTCGATGATTAAGCATACTTCGGACAGAAGTCTCACCAATATTATCCTAAAAAATGCATATCTCTGCTAGAAACCCCACGAAAACCAAGATATCTCCTGTTCTGCATATCCAACGAACTGTGGAGTGGTGAAAACCCCAGAAAACGTGTTTCTCGCATTAAATAGCTCGAAAAGTGCGATCTCGATGATTCTGCATACTTCGGACAGAAGTCTCACCAAGATTATCGCAGAAAATGCATATCTGAGCTTGAAACCCCACGAAAACCAAGATATCGCTGGTTCTGCATATCAAACGCACTGCGGAGTGGGGAAAACACCAGATAACGTGTTTCTCGCATTAAATAGGTCGAGAAGAGCGATGCCGATGATTCTGCACATTTCGGACAGTAGTCTCACCAAGATTATCGTAGAAAATGCATATCTCAGCTTGATACCCGACGAAAGCCAAGATGTCGCCGGTTGTGCATATCAAACGCACTGTGGAGTGGTGATAACACCAGATAACGTGTTTCTCGCATTAAACAGCTCGAAAAGAGCGTTCTCGAAGATTCTGCATACTTCTGACTGAAGTATCACCAAGATTACCGTAGAAAATGCATATCCGAGCTTGAATCCCGACCGTAACCAAGATATCTCCGGTTCTGCATGTCAAACGCACTGCGGAGTGGCGAAAACACCAGATAACGTGTTTCTCGCATTAAGAAGCTCGAAAAGAGCGATCTAGATGATTCTGCATACTTCTGACAGAAGACTCTCCCAGATTATCGCAGAAAATGCATATCTCAGCTTGATACCCGACGGAATCCAAGATGTCTTCGGGTCTGCATATCAAACGCACTGTGGAGTGGTGAAAACACCAGAAAACGTGTTTCTCGCATTAAATAGCTCGAAAAGTGCAATCTAGTTGATTCTGCATACTTCTGACAGAAGACTCTCCCAGATTATCGCAGAAAATGCATATCTCAGCTTGATACCCGACGGAATCCAAGATGTCTTCGGGTCTGCATATCAAACGCACTGTGGAGTGGTGAAAACACCAGAAAACGTGTTTCTCGCATTAAATAGCTCGAAACGAGCGATCTAGATGATTTTGCATACTTCTGATTGAAGTCTCACCAAAAATTATCGCAGAAAATGCATATCTCAGCTTGAAACCTCACGAAAATCAATATGTCGCCGGTTCTGCACATCAAACGTACTGTGGAGTGGCGAAAACACCAGAAAACGTGTTTCTCACATTAAGTAGCTCGAAAAGAGCGTTCTGGATGATTCAGCATACTTCTCATAGATGAAACACCAAGATTATCGCAGAAAATGCATATATCAGCTGGAAACCCCACGAAAACCAAGTTATCGCGGGCTCTACATATCAAACGCACTGTGGAGTGGTCAAAACACCAGATAACGTGTTTCCAGCATTAAATAGCTCGAAAAGAGCGATATCGATGATTCTGCACACTTCGGACAGAAGTCTCACCAAGATTGCCGCAGAAAATGCATATCTCAGCTTGAAACCCGACGAAATCCAAGATGTCGCCGGTTCTACATATCAAAAGCACTGTGGAGTGGTCAAAACACCAGAAAACTTGTTTTTTCGCATTAAATAGCTCCAAAGGAGCGATGTAGATGATTCTGCATACTTCGGACAGAAGGCTCACCAAGATTATCGCAGGAAATGCATATCTCAGCTGGAAACATCACGAAAACCAAGTTATCGGCGGCTCTACATATCAAACGCACTGTGGAGTGGTGAAAACAACCAGATAACGTGTTTCTCGCATTTACTAGCTCGAAACGAGCGATCTAGATGATTCTGCATACTTCTGACAGAAGACTCACCAAGATTATCGCAGAAAATGCATATCTCAGCTACAAACCCCACCAAAACCAAGATATCGCCGGTTCTGCATTTCAGACGCACTGTGGAGTGGTGAAAAAACCAGAACCCGTGTTTCTCGCATTAAGTAGCTCGAAAAGAGCGTTCTCGATGATTCTGCATACTTCTCATAGATGAAACACAAAGATCATCGCAGAAAATGCATATTTCAGCTGAGAACCCCACGAAAATCAAGATATCGCCGGTTCGGCACATCAAACGCTCTGTGGAGTGGTGAAAACACCAGATAACGTGTTTCTCGCATTAAATAGGTCGAAACGAGCGATCTCGATGATTAAGCATACTTCGGACAGAAGTCTCATCAAGATTATCGTAAAAAATGCATATCTCAGCTTGAAACCCCACGAAAACCCAGATATCGATTGTTCTGCATATCAAACGCACTGTGGAGTGCTGAAAACACCAGATAACATGTTTCTCGCATTAAATAGCTCGAAAAGAGGGATCTCAATGATTCTGCATACTTCTGACAGAAGTCTCACCAAGATTATCGTAGAAAATGCATATCTCACCTGGAAACACCACGAAATCCAAGATGTCGCCGGTTCTGCACATCAAACGCACTATGGAGTGGTGAAAACTCCAGATAACGTGTTTCTCGCATTAAGTAGCTCGAAAAGAGCGATCTCGAAGATTCTGCATACTTCTGACTGAGGTCTCACCAAGATTATCAAAGAAAATGCATATCTCAGCTTGATACACGACCGAAACCAAGATATCTCCGGTTCTGCAAGTCAAACGTACTGTGGAGTGGTGAATACACCAGGAAACGTGTTTCTCGCATTAAATAGCTCAAAAAGAGCGATCTAGATGAATCTGCATACTTCTGACAGAAGACTCACCAAGCTTATCGCAGAAAATGCATATCTCACCTGGAAACACCACGAGATCCAAGATGTCGCCGGTTCTGCACATCAAACGCACTATGGAGTGGTGAAAACTCCAGATAACGTGTTTCTCGCATTAAGTAGCTCGACAAGAGCGATTTCGAAGATTCTGCATACTTCTGACTGAGGTCTCACCAAGCTTATCGCAGAAAATGCATATCTCAGCTTGAAACCCGACGAAAACCAAGATGTCACCGGTTCTGCAAATCAAACGCACTGTGGGGTGGTGAAAACACCAGAAAACGTGTTTCTCGCATTAAATAGCTCAAAAAGAGCGATCTAGATGAATCTGCGTACTTCTGACAGAAGACTCACCAAGCTTATCGCAGAAAATGCATATCTCACCTGGAAACACCACGAAAATCAAGATGTTGCCGGTTCTGCATATCAAACGCACTGTGGAGTGGAGAAAACAACCAGATAACGTGTTTCTCGCATTAAATAGCTCGAATAGAGCGATCTCGATGATTCTGCATACTTCTGACAGAAGACTCTCCAAGAATATCGCAGAAAATGCATATTTCAGCTGGAAACCCCACGAAAACCAAGTTATCGGCGGCTCTACATATCAATCGCTCTGTGGAGTGGTCAAAACACCAGAAAACTTGTTTCTTCGCATTAAATAGCTCGAAACGAGCGATCTAGATGTTTCTGCATACTTCAGACTGAAGTCTCACCAATATAATCGCAGAAAATGCATATGTCAGCTAGAAACCTCTCGAAAATCAAGATGTCGCCGGTTCTGCATATCAAACGCACTGTGGAGTGGTGAAAACAACCAGATAACGTGTTTCTCGCAATAAATAGCTCGAATAGTGCGATCACGATGATTCTGCATACTTCTGACAGAAGACTCACCAAGATTATCGCAGAAAATGCATATCTCAGCTGGAAACCCCACTCCACGGTGCGTCTGATATGCAGAACCGGCGACATCTTGGTTATCGTGGGGTCTCCAGCTGAGATATGCATTTTCTGCGATAATCTTGGTGAGTCTTCAGTCAGAAGTATGCAGAATCATCTAGATCGCTCGTTTCGAGCTAATTAATGCGAGATACACGTTATCTGGTTGTTTTCACCACTCCACAGTGCGATTGAAATGCAGAAATGGCGAAATCCTGGTTTTCGTCGGTTTTCATCCTGAGGTATGCATCTTCTGCGATAATCTTGGTGCGACTTCTGTCAGAAGTATGCAGAATCATCGAGATCGCTCTTTTCGAGCTATTTAATGCGAGAAACACGTTATCTGGTGTTTTGACCACTCCACAGTGCGTTTGATATGTAGAGCCGCCGATAACTTGGTTTTCGTGGGGTTTCCAGCTGAAATATGCATTTCCTGCGATAATCTTTGCGTTTCATCTACGAGAAGTATGCAGGATCATCCAGAACGCTCTTTTCGAGCTTGTTAATGCGAGTAACACGTTTTCTGGTGTTTTCACCACTCTACAGTGCGTCTGATATGCAGAACCGTCGATATCTTGGTTTTCGTGGGGTTTCAAGCTGAGATATGCATTTTGTGCGATAATCTGGGTGAGTCTTCTGTCAGAAGTATGCAGAATCATCTAGATCGCTCGTTTCGAGCTATTTAATGCGAGAAACACGTTATCTGGTGTTTCCAGCACTCCACAGTGCGTTTTATATGCAGAACCAGCGATATCTTGGTTTTCGTGGGGTTTCAAGCAGAGATATGCAATTTCTGCTATAATCTTGGTGAGACTTCTGTCCGAAGTATGCTTAATCATCGAGATCGCTCGTTTCGAGCTATTTAATGCGAGAAACACGTTATCTGGTGTTTTCACCACTCCACAGTGCGTATGATATGCAGAACCGACGATATCTTGGTTTTCGTGGGGTTTCAAGCTCAGATATGCATTTTCTGCGATAATCTTGGTGAGACTTCTGTCCGAAGTATGCAGAGTCATCGAGATCGCACATTTCGATCTATTTAATGCGAGAAACACGTTGTCTGGTGTTTTCACCACTCCACAGTTGGTTTCACATGCAGAACCGGCGATATCTGGGTTTTCGTGGGGCTTCAAGCTGAGATATGCATTTTCTGCGATAATCTTGGTGAGACTTCTGTCCGAAGTATGCTTAATCATCGAGATCGCTCTATTCGAGCTATTTAATGCGAGAAACACGTTATCTGGTGTTTTCACCACTCCACAGTGCGTATGATATGCAGAACCGACGATATCTTGGTTTTCGTGGGGTTTCAAGCTCAGATATGCATTTTCTGCGATAATCTTGGTGAGACTTCTGTCCGAAGTATGCAGAGTCATCGAGATCGCACATTTCGATCTATTTAATGCGAGAAACACGTTGTCTGGTGTTTTCACCACTCCACAGTTGGTTTCACATGCAGAACCGGCGATATCTTGGTTTTCGTGGGGTTTCAAGCAGAGATATGCAATTTCTGCTATAATCTTGGTGAGACTTCTGTCCGAAGTATGCTTAATCATCGAGATCGCTCGTTTCGAGCTATTTAATGCGAGAAACACGTTATCTGGTGTTTTCACCACTCCACAGTGCGTATGATATGCAGAACCGACGATATCTTGGTTTTCGTGGGGTTTCAAGCTCAGATATGCATTTTCTGCGATAATCTTGGTGAGACTTCTGTCCGAAGTATGCAGAGTCATCGAGATCGCACATTTCGATCTATTTAATGCGAGAAACACGTTGTCTGGTGTTTTCACCACTCCACAGTTGGTTTCACATGCAGAACCGGCGATATCTGGGTTTTCGTGGGGCTTCAAGCTGAGATATGCATTTTCTGCGATAATCTTGGTGAGACTTCTGTCCGAAGTATGCTTAATCATCGAGATCGCTCTATTCGAGCTATTTAATGCGAGAAACACGTTATCTGGTGTTTCCAGCACTCCGCAGTGCGTTTTATATGCAGAACCAGCGATATCTTGGTTTTCGTGGGGTTTCAAGCAGAGATATGCAATTTCTGCGATAATCTTGGTGAGGCTTCTGTCCGAAGTATGCAGAGTCATCGAGATCGCACATTTCGATCTATTTAATGCGAGAAACACGTTGTCTGGTGTTTTCACCACTCCACAGTTGGTTTGATATGCAGAACCGGCGATATCTGGGTTTTCGTGGGGTTTCAAGCTGAGATATGCAATTTCTGCGATAATCTTGGTGAGACTTCTGTCCGAAGTATGCAGTATCATCGAGATCGCACTTTTCGAGCTATTTAATGCGAGAAACCCGTTATCTGGTGTTTTCACCACTCCACAGATGGTTTGATATGCAGAACCGGAGATATCTTGGTTTTCGTGGGGTTTCAAGCTGACATATGCATTTTTTACGATAATCTTGGTGAGACTTCTGTCCGAAGTATGCTTAATCATCGAGATCGCTCTTTTCGAGCTATTTAATGCGAGAAACACGTTATCTGGTGTTTCCAGCACTCCACAGTGCATTTTATATGCAGAACCAGCGATATCTTGGTTTTCGTGGGGTTTCAAGAGGAGATATGCAATTTCTGCGATAATCTTGGTGAGACTTCTGTCCGAAGTATGCAGTGTCATCGAGATCGCACATTTCGATCTATTTAATGCGAGAAACACGTTGTCTGGTGTTTTCACCACTCCACAGTTGGTTTGATATGCAGAACCGGCGATATCTGGGATTTCGTGGGGTTTCAAGCTGAGATATGCAATTTCTGCGACAATCTTGGTGAGACTTCTGTCCGAAGTATGCAGAATCATCAAGATCGCACATTTCGATCTATTAAATGCGAGAAACACGTTTTCTGGGGTTTTCACCACACCACAGTTCGTTGGATGTGCAGAACCGGAGATATCTTGGTTTTTGTGGGGTTTCAAGCTGAGATACGCATTTTTTACGATAATCTTGGTGAGACTTCTGTCCGAAGTATGCTTAATCATCGAGATCGCTCTATTCGAGCTATTTAATGCGAGAAACACGTTATCTGGTGTTTCCAGCACTCCACAGTGCGTTTTATATGCAGAACCAGCGATATCTTGGTTTTCGTGGGGTTTCAAGCAGAGATATGCAATTTCTGCGATAATCTTGGTGAGACTTCTGTCCGAAGTATGCAGAGTCATCGAGATCGCACATTTCGAACTATTTAATGCGAGAAACACGTTGTCTGGTGTTTTCACCACTCCACAGTTGGTTTGATATGCAGAACCGGCGATATCTGGGTTTTCGTGGGGTTTCAAGCTGAGATATGCAATTTCTGCGATAATCTTGGTGAGACCTCTGTCCGAAGTATGCAGTATCATCGAGATCGCACTTTTCGAGCTATTTAATGCGAGAAACACGTTATCTGGTGTTTTCACCATTCCACAGATGGTTTGATATGCAGAACCGGAGATATCTTGGTTTTCGTGGGGTTTCAAGCTGAGATATGCATTTTTTACGATAATCTTGGTGAGACTTCTGTCCGAAGTATGATTAATCATCGAGATCGCTCTTTTCGAGCTATTTAATGCGAGAAACACGTTATCTGGTGTTTCCAGCACTCCACAGTGCGTTTTATATGCAGAACCAGCGATATCTTGGTTTTCGTGGGGTTTCAAGCAGAGATATGCAATTTCTGCGATAATCTTGGTGAGACTTCTGTCCGAAGTATGCAGAGTCATAGAGATCGCACATTTCGATCTATTTAATGCGAGAAACACGTTGTCCGGTGTTTTCACCACTCCACAGTTGGTTTGATATGCAGAACCGGCGATATCTGGGTTTTCGTGGGGTTTCAAGCTGAGATATGCAATTTCTGCGATAATCTTGGTGAGACCTCTGTCCGAAGTATGCAGTATCATCGAGATCGCACTTTTCGAGCTATTTAATGCGAGAAACACGTTATCTGGTGTTTTCACCATTCCACAGATGGTTTGATATGCAGAACCGGAGATATCTTGGTTTTCGTGGGGTTTCAAGCTGAGATATGCATTTTTTACGATAATCTTGGTGAGACTTCTGTCCGAAGTATGATTAATCATCGAGATCGCTCTTTTCGAGCTATTTAATGCGAGAAACACGTTATCTGGTGTTTCCAGCACTCCACAGTGCGTTTTATATGCAGAACCAGCGATATCTTGGTTTTCGTGGGGTTTCAAGCAGAGATATGCAATTTCTGCTATAATCTTGGTGAGACTTCTGTCCGAAGTATGCTTAATCATCGAGATCGCTCGTTTCGAGCTATTTAATGCGAGAAACACGTTATCTGGTGTTTTCACCACTCCACAGTGCGTATGATATGCAGAACCGACGATATCTTGGTTTTCGTGGGGGTTCACGCTCAGATATGCATTTTCTGCGATAATCTTGGTGAGACTTCTGTCCGAAGTATGCAGAGTCATCGAGATCGCACATTTCGATCTATTTAATGCGAGAAACACGTTGTCTGGTGTTTTCACCACTCCACAGTTGGTTTGATATGCAGAACCGGCGATATCTGGGTTTTCGTGGGGTTTCAAGCTGAGATATGCAATTTCTGCGATAATCTTGGTGAGACCTCTGTCCGAAGTATGCAGTATCATCGAGATCGCACTTTTCGAGCTATTTAATGCGAGAAACACGTTATCTGGTGTTTTCACCATTCCACAGATGGTTTGATATGCAGAACCGGAGATATCTTGGTTTTCGTGGGGTTTCAAGCTGAGATATGCATTTTTTACGATAATCTTGGTGAGACTTCTGTCCGAAGTATGATTAATCATCGAGATCGCTCTTTTCGAGCTATTTAATGCGAGAAACACGTTATCTGGTGTTTCCAGCACTCCACAGTGCGTTTTATATGCAGAACCAGCGATATCTGGGTTTTCGTGGGGTTTCAAGCTGAGATATGCATTTTCTGCGATAATCTTGGTGAGACTTCTGTCCGAAGTATGCTTAATCATCGAGATCGCTCTATTCGAGCTATTTAATGCGAGGAACACGTTATCTGGTGTTTCCAGCACTCCACAGTGCGTTTTATATGCAGAACCAGCGATATCTTGGTTTTCGTGGGGTTTCAAGAGGAGATATGCAATTTCTGCGATAATCTTGGTGAGACTTCTGTCCGAAGTATGCAGAGTCATCGAGATCGCACATTTCGATCTATTAAATGCGAGAAACACGTTGTCTGGTGTTTTCACCACTCCACAGTTGGTTTGATATGCAGAACCGGCGATATCTGGGTTTTCGTGGGGTTTCAAGCTGAGATATGCAGTTTCTGCGATAATCTTGGTGAGACTTCTGTCCGAAGTATGCAGAATCATCGAGATCGCACTTTTCGAGCTATTTAATGCGAGAAACACGTTATCTGGTGTTTTCACCACTCCACAGATGGTTTGATATGCAGAACCGGAGATATCTTGGTTTTCGTGGGGTTTCAAGCTGAGATATGCATTTTTTAAGATAATCTTGGTGAGACTTCTGTCCGAAGTATGCAGAATCATCGAGATCGCACATTTCGATCTATTTAATGCGAGAAACACGTTTTCTGGGGTTTTCACCACACCACAGTTCGTTGGATGTGCAGATCCGGAGATATCTTGGTTTTCGTGGGGTTTCAAACTGAAATATGCATTTTTTACGATAATCTTGGTGAGACTTCTGTCCGAAGTATGCTAAATCATCCAGATCGCTCTATTCGAGCTATTGAATGCGAGAAACACGTTATCTGGTGTTTCCAGCACTCCACAGTGCGTTTTATATGCAGAACCAGCGATATCTTGGTTTTCGTGGGGTTTCAAGCAGAGATATGCAATTTCTGCTATAATCTTGGTGCGACTTCTGTCCGAAGTATGCAGAATCATCTAGATCGCTCGTTTCGAGCTATTTAATGCGAGAAACACGTTTTCTGGGGTTTTCACCACACCACAGTTCGTTGGATGTGCAGAACCGGAGATATCTTGGTTTTCGTGGGGTTTCAAGCTGATATATGCATTTTTTACGATCATCATGGTGAGACTTCAGTCCGAAGTATGCAGAAACATCGAGAGCGCTCTTTTCGAGCTATTTAATGCGAGAAACACGTTTTCTGGGGTTTTAACCACACCACAGTTCGTTGGATATGCAGAACCGGAGATATCTTGGTTTTCGTGGGGTTTTAAGCTGAGATATGCATTTTCTGCGATAATCTTGGTGAGACTTCTGTCCGAAGTATGCAGAATCATCGAGATCGCACTTTTCGAGCTATTTAATGCGAGAAACACGTTATCTGGTGTTTTCACCACTCCACAGATGGTTTGATATGCAGAACCGGAGATATCTTGGTTTTCGTGGGGTTTCAAGCTGAGATATGCATTTTTTAAGATAATCTTGGTGAGACTTCTGTCCGAATTATGCTTAATCATCGAGATCGCTCTATTCGAGCTATTTAATGCGAAAAACCAAGTTTTGTGATGTTTTCAACATTCCACAGTGCGTTTGATATGCAGAACCGGCGATATCTTGATTTTCGTGGTGTTTCCAGCTGAGATATGCATTTTCTGCGATAATCTTGGTGAGACTTCTGTCCGAAGGATGCAGAGTCATCGAGATCGCACATTTCGATCTATTTAATGCGAGAAACACGTTGCCTGGTGTTTTCACCACTCCACAGTTGGTTTGATATGCAGAACCGGCGATATCTGGGTTTTCGTGGCGTTTCAAGCTGAGATATGCATTTTCTGCGATAATCTTGGTGAGACTTCTGTCCGAAGTATGCTTAATCATCGAGATCGCTCTATTCGAGCTATTTAATGCGAGAAACACGTTATCTGGTGTTTCCAGCACTCCACAGAGCGTTTTATATGCAGAACCAGCGATATCTTGGTTTTCGTGGGGTTTCAAGCAGAGATATGCAATTTCTGCGATAATCTTGGTGAGACTTCTGTCCGAAGTATGCAGAATCATCGAGATCGCTGTTTTCGATCTATTTAATGCGAGAAACACGTTGTCTGGTGTTTTCACCACTCCACAGTTGGTTTGATATGCAGAACCGGAGATATCTTGGTTTTCGAGGGGTTTCAAGCTGAGATATGCATTTTTTACGATAATCTTGGTGAGACTTCTGCCCGAAGTATGCTTAATCATCGAGATCGCTCTATTCGAGCTATTTAATGCGAGAAACACGTTATCTGGTGTTTTGACAACTCCAGAGTGCGTTTGATACGCACAAATGGCGAAATCTTGGTTTTAGTCGGTTTTCATCCTGAGGTATGCATTTTCTGCGATAATCTTGGTGCGACTTCTGTCAGAAGTATGCAGAATCATCGAGATCGCTCTTTTCGAGCTATTTAATGCGCGAAACACGTTATCTGGTGTATTGACCACTCCACAGTGCGTTTGATATGCAAAACCGGCGATATCTTGGTTTTCGTCGGGTTTCAAGCTGTGATATGCATTTTCAACGATAATTTTGGTGAGACTTCTGTCCGAAGTATGCTTAATCATCGAGATCGCTCTATTCGAGCTATTTAATGCGAGAAACACGTTATCTGGTGTTTCCAGCACTCCACAGAGCGTTTTATATGCAGAACCAGCGATATCTTGGTTTTCGTGGGGTTTCAAGCAGAGATATGCAATTTCTGCGATAATCTTGGTGCGACTTCTGTCAGAAGTATGCAGAATCATCGAGATCGCTCTTTTCGAGCTATTTAATGCGCGAAACACGTTATCTGGTGTTTCCAGCACTCCACAGTGCGTTTTATATGCAGAACCAGCGATATCTTGGTTTTCGTGGGGTTTCAAGCAGAGATATGCAATTTCTGCGATAATCTTGGTGAGACTTCTGTCCGAAGTATGCAGAGTCATCGAGATCGCACATTTCGATCTATTTAATGCGAGAAACACGTTGTCTGTTGTTTTCACCACTCCACAGTTGGTTTGATATGCAGAACCGGCGATATCTGGGTTTTCGTGGGGTTTCAAGCTGAGATATGCAATTTCTGCGATAATCTTGGTGAGACCTCTGTCCGAAGTATGCAGTATCATCGAGATCGCACTTTTCGAGCTATTTAATGCGAGAAACACGTTATCTGGTGTTTTCACCATTCCACAGATGGTTTGATATGCAGAACCGGAGATATCTTGGTTTTCGTGGGGTTTCAAGCTGAGATATGCATTTTTTACGATAATCTTGGTGAGACTTCTGTCCGAAGTATGATTAATCATCGAGATCGCTCTTTTCGAGCTATTTAATGCGAGAAACACGTTATCTGGTGTTTCCAGCACTCCACAGTGCGTTTTATATGCAGAACCAGCGATATCTTGGTTTTCGTGGGGTTTCAAGCAGAGATATGCAATTTCTGCGATAATCTTGGTGAGACTTCTGTCCGAAGTATGCAGAGTCATCGAGATCGCACATTTCGATCTATTTAATGCGAGAAACACGTTGTCTGGTGTTTTCACCACTCCACAGTTGGTTTGATATGCAGAACCGGCGATATCTGGGTTTTCGTGGGGTTTCAAGCTGAGATATGCAATTTCTGCGATAATCTTGGTGAGACCTCTGTCCGAAGTATGCAGTATCATCGAGATCGCACTTTTCGAGCTATTTAATGCGAGAAACACGTTATCTGGTGTTTTCACCATTCCACAGATGGTTTGATATGCAGAACCGGAGATATCTTGGTTTTCGTGGGGTTTCAAGCTGAGATATGCATTTTTTAAGATAATCTTGGTGAGACTTCTGTCCGAAGTATGCTTAATCATCGAAATCGCTCTATTCGAGCTATTTAATGCGAAAAACCAAGTTTTGTGATGTTTTCAACATTCCACAGTGCGTTTGATATGCAGAACCGGCGATATCTTGATTTTCGTGGTGTTTCCAGCTGAGATATGCATTTTCTGCGATAATCTTGGTGAGACTTCTGTCCGAAGGATGCAGAGTCATCGAGATCGCACATTTCGATCTATTTAATGCGAGAAACACGTTGCCTGGTGTTTTCACCACTCCACAGTTGGTTTGATATGCAGAACCGGCGATATCTGGGTTTTCGTGGCGTTTCAAGCTGAGATATGCATTTTCTGCGATAATCTTGGTGAGACTTCTGTCCGAAGTATGCTTAATCATCGAGATCGCTCTATTCGAGCTATTTAATGCGAGAAACACGTTATCTGGTGTTTCCAGCACTCCACAGAGCGTTTTATATGCAGAACCAGCGATATCTTGGTTTTCGTGGGGTTTCAAGCAGAGATATGCAATTTCTGCGATAATCTTGGTGAGACTTCTGTCCGAAGTATGCAGAATCATCGAGATCGCTGTTTTCGATCTATTTAATGCGAGAAACACGTTGTCTGGTGTTTTCACCACTCCACAGTTGGTTTGATATGCAGAACCGGAGATATCTTGGTTTTCGGGGGTTTCAAGCTGAGATATGCATTTTTTACGATAATCTTGGTGAGACTTCTGCCCGAAGTATGCTTAATCATCGAGAATGCTCTATTCGAGCTATTTAATGCGAGAAACACGTTATCTGGTGTTTTGACAACTCCAGATTGCGTTTGATACGCACAAATGGCGAAATCTTGGTTTTAGTCGGTTTTCATCCTGAGGTATGCATTTTCTGCGATAATCTTGGTGCGACTTCTGTCAGAAGTATGCAGAATCATCGAGATCGCTCTTTTCGAGCTATTTAATGCGCGAAACACGTTATCTGGTGTATTGACCACTCCACAGTGCGTTTGATATGCAAAACCGGCGATATCTTGGTTTTCGTCGGGTTTCAAGCTGTGATATGCATTTTCAACGATAATTTTGGTGAGACTTCTGTCCGAAGTATGCTTAATCATCGAGATCGCTCTATTCGAGCTATTTAATGCGAGAAACACGTTATCTGGTGTTTCCAGCACTCCACAGAGCGTTTTATATGCAGAACCAGCGATATCTTGGTTTTCGTGGGGTTTCAAGCAGAGATATGCAATTTCTGCGATAATCTTGGTGCGACTTCTGTCAGAAGTATGCAGAATCATCGAGATCGCTCTTTTCGAGCTATTTAATGCGCGAAACACGTTATCTGGTGTTTCCAGCACTCCACAGTGCGTTTTATATGCAGAACCAGCGATATCTTGGTTTTCGTGGGGTTTCAAGCAGAGATATGCAATTTCTGCGATAATCTTGGTGAGACTTCTGTCCGAAGTATGCAGAGTCATCGAGATCGCACATTTCGATCTATTTAATGCGAGAAACACGTTGTCTGGTGTTTTCACCACTCCACAGTTGGTTTGATATGCAGAACCGGCGATATCTGGGTTTTCGTGGGGTTTCAAGCTGAGATATGCAATTTCTGCGATAATCTTGGTGAGACCTCTGTCCGAAGTATGCAGTATCATCGAGATCGCACTTTTCGAGCTATTTAATGCGAGAAACACGTTATCTGGTGTTTTCACCATTCCACAGATGGTTTGATATGCAGAACCGGAGATATCTTGGTTTTCGTGGGGTTTCAAGCTGAGATATGCATTTTTTACGATAATCTTGGTGAGACTTCTGTCCGAAGTATGATTAATCATCGAGATCGCTCTTTTCGAGCTATTTAATGCGAGAAACACGTTATCTGGTGTTTCCAGCACTCCACAGTGCGTTTTATATGCAGAACCAGCGATATCTTGGTTTTCGTGGGGTTTCAAGCAGAGATATGCAATTTCTGCGATAATCTTGGTGAGACTTCTGTCCGAAGTATGCAGAGTCATCGAGATCGCACATTTCGATCTATTTAATGCGAGAAACACGTTGTCTGGTGTTTTCACCACTCCACAGTTGGTTTGATATGCAGAACCGGCGATATCTGGGTTTTCGTGGGGTTTCAAGCTGAGATATGCAATTTCTGCGATAATCTTGGTGAGACCTCTGTCCGAAGTATGCAGTATCATCGAGATCGCACTTTTCGAGCTATTTCATGCGAGAAACACGTTATCTGGTGTTTTCACCATTCCACAGATGGTTTGATATGCAGAACCGGAGATATCTTGGTTTTCGTGGGGTTTCAAGCTGAGATATGCATTTTTTACGATAATCTTGGTGAGACTTCTGTCCGAAGTATGATTAATCATCGAGATCGCTCTTTTCGAGCTATTTAATGCGAGAAACACGTTATCTGGTGTTTCCAGCACTCCACAGTGCGTTTTATATGCAGAACCAGCGATATCTTGGTTTTCGTGGGGTTTCAAGCAGAGATATGCAATTTCTGCTATAATCTTGGTGAGACTTCTGTCCGAAGTATGCTTAATCATCGAGATCGCTCGTTTCGAGCTATTTAATGCGAGAAACACGTTATCTGGTGTTTTCACCACTCCACAGTGCGTATGATATGCAGAACCGACGATATCTTGGTTTTCGTGGGGTTTCACGCTCAGATATGCATTTTCTGCGATAATCTTGGTGAGACTTCTGTCCGAAGTATGCAGAGTCATCGAGATCGCACATTTCGATCTATTTAATGCGAGAAACACGTTGTCTGGTGTTTTCACCACTCCACAGTTGGTTTGATATGCAGAACCGGCGATATCTGGGTTTTCGTGGGGTTTCAAGCTGAGATATGCATTTTCTGCGATAATCTTGGTGAGACTTCTGTCCGAAGTATGCTTAATCATCGAGATCGCTCTATTCGAGCTATTTAATGCGAGAAACACGTTATCTGGTGTTTCCAGCACTCCACAGTGCGTTTTATATGCAGAACCAGCGATATCTTGGTTTTCGTGGGGTTTCAAGAGGAGATATGCAATTTCTGCGATAATCTTGGTGAGACTTCTGTCCGAAGTATGCAGAGTCATCGAGATCGCACATTTCGATCTATTAAATGCGAGAAACACGTTGTCTGGTGTTTTCACCACTCCACAGTTGGTTTGATATGCAGAACCGGCGATATCTGGGTTTTCGTGGGGTTTCAAGCTGAGATATGCAGTTTCTGCGATAATCTTGGTGAGACTTCTGTTCGAAGTATGCAGAATCATCGAGATCGCACATTTCGATCTATTTAATGCGAGAAACACGTTTTCTGGGGTTTTCACCACACCACAGTTCGTTGGATGTGCAGATCCGGAGATATCTTGGTTTTCGTGGGGTTTCAAACTGAAATATGCATTTTTTACGATAATCTTGGTGAGACTTCTGTCCGAAGTATGCTTAATCATCGAGATCGCTCTATTCGAGCTATTTAATGCGAGAAACACGTTATCTGGTGTTTCCAGCACTCCACAGTGCGTTTTATATGCAGAACCAGCGATATCTTGGTTTTCGTGGGGTTTCAAGCAGAGATATGCAATTTCTGCGATAATCTTGGTGAGACTTCTGTCCGAAGTATGCAGAGTCATCGAGATCGCACATTTCGATCTATTAAATGCGAGAAACACGTTGTCTGGTGTTTTCACCACTCCACAGTTGGTTTGATATGCAGAACCGGAGATATCTTGGTTTTCGTGGGGTTTCAAGCTGAGATATGCATTTTTTACGATAATCTTGGTGAGAATTCTGTCCGAAGTATGATTAATCATCGAGATCGCTCTATTCGAGCTATTTAATGCGAGAAACACGTTATCTGGTGTTTTGACAACTCCAGAGTGCGTTTGATACGCACAAATGGCGAAATCTTGGTTTTAGTCGGTTTTCATCCTGAGGTATGCATTTTCTGCGATAATCTTGGTGCGACTTCTGTCAGAAGCATGCAGAATCATCGAGATCGCTCTTTTCGAGCTATTTAATGCGCGAAACACGTTATCTGGTGTATTGGCCACTCCTCAGTGCGATTGATATGCAAAACCGGCGATGTCTTGGTTTTCGTCGGGTTTCAAGCTGTGATATGCATTTTCAACGATAATTTTGGTGAGACCTCAGTCAGAAGTATGCAGAATCATCTAGATCGCTCGTTTCGAGCTATTTAATGCGAGAAACACGTTTTCTGGGGTTTTCACCACACCACAGTTCGTTGGATGTGCAGAACCGGAGATATCTTGGTTTTCGTGGGGTTTCAAGCTGATATATGCATTTTTTACGATCATCATGGTGAGACTTCAGTCCGAAGTATGCAGAAACATCGAGAGCGCTCTTTTCGAGCTATTTAATGCGAGAAACACGTTTTCTGGGGTTTTAACCACACCACAGTTCGTTGGATATGCAGAACCGGAGATATCTTGGTTTTCGTGGGGTTTTAAGCTGAGATATGCATTTTCTGCGATAATCTTGGTGAGACTTCTGTCCGAAGTATGCAGAATCATCGAGATCGCACTTTTCGAGCTATTTAATGCGAGAAACACGTTATCTGGTGTTTTCACCACTCCACAGATGGTTTGATATGCAGAACCGGAGATATCTTGGTTTTCGTGGGGTTTCAAGCTGAGATATGCATTTTTTAAGATAATCTTGGTGAGACTTCTGTCCGAAGTATGCTTAATCATCGAGATCGCTCTATTCGAGCTATTTAATGCGAAAAACCAAGTTTTGTGATGTTTTCACCATTCCACAGTGCGTTTGATATGCAGAACCGGCGATATCTTGATTTTCGTGGTGTTTCCAGCTGAGATATGCATTTTCTGCGATAATCTTGGTGAGACTTCTGTCCGAAGGATGCAGAGTCATCGAGATCGCACATTTCGATCTATTTAATGCGAGAAACACGTTGCCTGGTGTTTTCACCACTCCACAGTTGGTTTGATAAGCAGAACCGGCGATATCTGGGTTTTCGTGGCGTTTCAAGCTGAGATATGCATTTTCTGCGATAATCTTGGTGAGACTTCTGTCCGAAGTATGCTTAATCATCGAGATCGCTCTATTCGAGCTATTTAATGCGAGAAACACGTTATCTGGTGTTTCCAGCACTCCACAGAGCGTTTTATATGCAGAACCAGCGATATCTTGGTTTTCGTGGGGTTTCAAGCAGAGATATGCAATTTCTGCGATAATCTTGGTGAGACTTCTGTCCGAAGTATGCAGAATCATCGAGATCGCTGTTTTCGATCTATTTAATGCGAGAAACACGTTGTCTGGTGTTTTCACCACTCCACAGTTGGTTTGATATGCAGCACCGGAGATATCTTGGTTTTCGAGGGGTTTCAAGCTGAGATATGCATTTTTTACGATAATCTTGGTGAGACTTCTGCCCGAAGTATGCTTAATCATCGAGATCGCTCTATTCGAGCTATTTAATGCGAGAAACACGTTATCTGGTGTTTTGACAACTCCAGAGTGCGTTTGATACGCACAAATGGCGAAATCTTGGTTTTAGTCGGTTTTCATCCTGAGGTATGCATTTTCTGCGATAATCTTGGTGCGACTTCTGTCAGAAGTATGCAGAATCATCGAGATCGCTCTTTTCGAGCTATTTAATGCGCGAAACACGTTATCTGGTGTATTGACCACTCCACAGTGCGTTTGATATGCAAAACCGGCGATATCTTGGTTTTCGTCGGGTTTCAAGCTGTGATATGCATTTTCAACGATAATTTTGGTGAGACTTCAGTCAGAAGTATGCAGAATCATCTAGATCGCTCGTTTCGAGCTATTTAATGCGAGAAACACGTTTTCTGGGGTTTTCACCACACCACAGTTCGTTGGATGTGCTGAACCGGAGATATCTTGGTTTTCGTGGGGTTTCAAGCTGATATATGCATTTTTTACGATCATCATGGTGAGACTTCTATCCGAAGTATGCAGAATCATCGAGATTGCACTTTTCGAGCTATTTAATGCGAGAAACACGTTATCTGGTGTATTGACCACTCCACAGTGCGTTTGATATGCAGAACCGGAGATATCTTGGTTTTCGTGGGGTTTCAAGCTGAGATATGCATTTTCTGCGATAATCTTGGTGAAACTTCTGTCCGAAGTATGCAGAATCACCGAGTTCGCACTTTTCGAGCTATTTAATGCGAGAAACACGTTATCTGGTGTTTTGACAACTCCAGAGTGCGTTTGATACGCACAAATGGCGAAATCTTGGTTTTAGTCGGTTTTCATCCTGAGGTATGCATTTTCTGCGATAATCTTGGTGCGACTTCTGTCAGAAGTATGCAGAATCATCGAGATCTTTCTTTTCGAGCTATTTAATGCGAGAAACACGTTATCTGGTGTATTGACCACTCCACAGTGCGTTTGATATGCAGAACCAGCGATATCTGGGTTTTCGTGGGGTTTCAAGCTGAGATATGCATTTTCTGCGATAATCTTTGTGAGACTTCTGTCCGAAGTATGCAGAAACATCGAGAGCGCTCTTTTCGAGCTATTTAATGGGAGAAACACGCTTGCTGGTGTTTTCATCACGCCACAGTGCGTTAGATATGCAAAACCGGCGATATCTTGGTTTTCGTCGGGTTTCAAGCTGAGATATGCATTTGCAACGATAATCTTGGTGAGACTTCAGTCAGAAGTATGCAAAATCATCTAGATCGCTCGTTTCGAGCTATTTAATGCGAAAAAACAAGTCTTCTGGTGTTTTCAACATTCCAAAGTGCGTTTGATATGCAGAACCGGCGATATCATGGTTTTCGTGGGGTTTCAAGCGGAGATATGCATTTTCTACGGTTATGTTGGTGAGAATCTGTCAGAAGTATGCAGAATCTTCGAGATCGCTCTATTCGAGCTATTTAATGCGAGAAACACGTTATCTGGTGTATTGACCACTCCACAGTGCGTTTGATATGCAGAACCGGAGATATCTTGGTTTTCGTGGGGTTTCAAGCTGAGATATGCATTTTCTGCGATAATCTTGGTGAGACTTCTGTCCGAAGTATGCAGAATCATCGAGATCGCACTTTTCGAGCTGTTTAATGCGAGAAACACGTTATCTGGTGTTTTCACCACTCCACAGATGGTTAGATATGCAGAACCGGAGATATCTTGGTTTTCGTGGGGTTTCAAGCTGAGATATGCATTTTCTGCGATAATCTTGGTGAGACTTCTGTCCGATGTATGCTTAATCATCGAGATCGCTCTATTCGAGATATTTAATGCGAAAAACCAAGTTTTGTGGTGTTTTCAACATTCCACAGTGCGTTTGATATGCTGAACCGGCGATATCTTGGTTTTCGTGGGGTTTCAAGCTGAGATATGCATTTTCTGCGATAATCATGGTGAGACTTCTGTCCGAAGTATGCTTAATCATCGAGATCGCTCTTTTCGAGCTATTTAATGCGAGAAACACGTTATCTGGTGTATTGACCACTCCACAGTGCGTTTGATATGCAGAACCGGAGATATCTTGGTTTTCGTGGGGTTTCAAGCTGAGATATGCATTTTCTGCGATAATCATGGTGAGACTTCTGTCCGAAGTATGCTTAATCATCGAGATCGCTCTATTCGAGCTATTTAATGCGAGAAACACGTTATCTGGTGTTTCCAGCACACCACAGTGCGTTTTATATGCAGAACCAGCGATATCTTTGTTTTCGTGGGGTTTCAAGCAGAGATATGCATTTTCTGCGGCAATCTTGGTGAGACTTCTGTCCGAAGTATGCTTAATCATCGAGATAGCTCTATTCGAGCTATTTAATGCGACAAACACGTTATCTGGTGTTTCCAGCACTCCACAGTGCGTTTCATATGCAGAACCAGCGATATCTTGGTTTTCGTGGTGTTTCAAGCAGAGATATGCATTTTCTACGCTTATGTTGGTGAGAATCTGTCAGAAGTATGCAGAATCTTCGAGATCGCTCTATTCGAGCTATTTAATGCGAGAAACACGTTATCTGGTGTATTGACCACTCCACAGTGCGTTTGATATGCAGAACCGGAGATATCTTGGTTTTCGTGGGGTTTCAAGCTGAGATATGCATTTTCTGCGATAATCTTGGTGAGACTTCTGTCCGAAGTATGCAGAATCATCGAGATCGCACTTTTCGAGCTGTTTAATGCGAGAAACACGTTATCTGGTGTTTTCACCACTCCACAGATGGTTAGATATGCAGAACCGGAGATATCTTGGTTTTCGTGGGGTTTCAAGCTGAGATATGCATTTTCTGCGATAATCTTGGTGAGACTTCTGTCCGAAGTATGCTTAATCATCGAGATCGCTCTATTCGAGATATTTAATGCGAAAAACCAAGTTTTGTGGTGTTTTCAACATTCCACAGTGCGTTTGATATGCAGAACCGGCGATATCTTGATTTTCGTGGTGTTTCCAGCTGAGATATGCATTTTCTGCGATAATCTTGTTGAGACTTCTGTCCGAAGTATGCAGAGTCATCGAGATCGCACATTTCGATCTATTTAATGCGAGAAACACGTTGCCTGGTGTTTTCACCACTCCACAGTTGGTTTGATATGCAGAACCGGCGATATCTGGGTTTTCGTGGGGTTTCAAGCTGAGATATGCATTTTTTGCGATAATCTTGGTGAGACTTCTGTCCGAAGTATGCTTAATCATAGAGATCGCTCTAATCGAGCTATTTAATGCGAGAAACACGTTACCTGGTGTTTCCAGCACTCCACAGTGCGTTTATATGCAGAACCAGCGACATCTTGGTTTTTGTGGGGTTTCAAGCTGAGATACGCATTTTTTACGGTAATCTTGGTGAGACTTCTGTCCGAAGTATGCTTAATCATCGAGATCGCTCTATTCGAGCTATTTAATGCGAGAAACACGTTATCTGGTGTTTCCAGCACTCCACAGTGCGTTTTATATGCAGAACCAGCGATATCTTGGTTTTCGTGGGGATTCAAGCAGAGATATGCAATTTCTGCGATAATCTTGGTGAGACTTCTGCCCGAAGTATGCAGAGTCATCGAGATCGCACATTTCGATCTATTTAATGCGAGAAACACGTTGTCTGGTGTTTTCACCACTCCACAGTTGGTTTGATATGCAGAACCTGCGATATCTGGGTTTTCGTGGGGTTTCAAGCTGAGATACGCATTTTTTACGATAATCTTGGTGAGACTTCTGTCCGAAGTATGCTTAATCATCGAGATCGCTCTATTCGAGCTATTTAATGCGAGAAACACGTTGTCTGGTGTTTTCACCACTCCACAGTTGGTTTGATATGCAGAACCGGCGATATCTGGGTTTTCGTGGGGTTTCAAGCTGAGATATGCAATTTCTGCGATAATCTTGGTGAGACTTCTGTCCGAAGTATGCAGAATCATCGAGATCGCACTTTTCGAGCTATTTAATGCGAAAAACACGTTATCTGGTGTTTTCAGCACCCCACAGATGGTTTGATATGCAGAACCAGAGATATCTTGGTTTCCGTGGGGTTTCAAGCTGAGATATGCATTTTTTACGATAATCTGGGTGAGACTTCTGACCGAAGTATGCTTAATCATCGAGATCGCTCTATTCGAGGTATTTAATGCGAGAAACACGTTATCTGGTGTTTTGACAACTCCAGAGTGCGTTTGATATGCACAAATGGCGAAATCTTGGTTTTAGTCGGTTTTCATCCTGAGGTATGCATTTTCTGCGATAATCTTGGTGCGATTTCTGTCAGAAGTATGCAGAATCATCGAGATCGCTCTTTTCGAGCTATTTAATGCGCGAAACACGTTATCTGGTGTATTGACCTCTCCACAGTGCGTTTGATATGCAAAACCGGCGATATCTTGGTTTTCGTCGGGTTTCAAGCTGTGATATGCATTTTCAACGTTAATTTTGGTGAGACTTCAGTCAGAAGTAAGCAGAATCATCTAGATCGCTCGTTTCGAGCTATTTAATGCGAGAAACACGTTTTCTGGGGTTTTCACCACACCACAGTTCGTTGGATGTGCAGCACCGGAGATATCTTGGTTTTCGTGGGGTTTCAAGCTGATATATGCATTTTTTACGATCATCATGGTGAGACTTCTGTCCGAAGTATGCTTAATCATCGAGATCGCTCTATTCGAGCTATTTAATGCGAAAAAACAAGTTTTGTGGTGTTTTCAACATTCCACAGTGCGTTTGATATGCAGAACCGGCGATATCTTGGTTTTCGTGGGGTTTCAAGCTGAGATATGCATTTTCTACGATTATGTTGGTGAGAATCTGTCAGAAGGATGCAGAATCTTCGAGAACGCTCTTCTCAAGCTATTTAATGCGAGAAACACGCTTGCTGGTGTTTTCATCACGCCACAGTGCGTTAGATATGCAAATCCGGCGATATCTTGGTTTTCGTCGGGTTTCAAGCTGAGATATGCATTTTCAACGACAATCTTGGTGAGACTTCAGTCAGAAGTATGCAAAATCATCTAGATCGCTCGTTTCGAGCTATTTAATGCGAAAAAACAAGTTTTCTGGTGTTTTCAACATTCCAAAGTGCGTTTGATATGCAGAACCGGCGATATCTTGGTTTTCGTGGTGTTTCAAGCTGAGATATGCATTTTCTACGGTTATGTTGGTGAGAATCTGTCAGAAGTATAGAGAATCTTCGAGAACGCTCTTCTCGAGCTATTTAATGCGAGAAACACGCTTACTGGTGTTTTCACCACGCCACAGTGCGTTAGATATGCAGAGCCGGAGATATCTTGGTTTTCGTGAGGTTTCAAGCTGAGATATGCATTTTCTGCGGCAATCTTGGTGAGACCTCTGTACGAAGTATGCAGAATCATCGATATCGCTCTTTTCGAGCTATTTAATGCGAGAAACACGGTATCTGGTGTATTGACCACTCCACAGTGCGTTTGATATGCAAAACCGGCGATATCCTGGTTTTCGTCGGGTTTCAAGCTGAGATATGCATTTTCAACGATAATCATGGTGAGACTTCTGTCCGAAGTATGCAGAATCATCGAGATCGCACTTTTCGATCTATTTAATGCGAGAAACACGTTATCTGGTGTTTTCAGCACTCCACAGTGCGTTTGATATGCAGAACCTGCGATATCTGGGTTTTCTTGGTTTTTCAAGCTGAGATATGCATTTTCTGCGATAATCTTGGTGAGACTTCTGTCCGAAGTATGCAGAAACATCTAGAGCGCTCTTTTCGAGCTATTTAATGCGAGAAACACGTTTTCTGGGGTTTTAACCACACCACAGTTCGTTGGATATGCAGAACCGGAGATATCTTGGTTTTCGTGGGGTTTCAAGCTGAGATATGCATTTTCTGCGATAATCTTGGTGAGACATCTGTCCGAAGTATGCAGAATCATCGAGATCGCACTTTTCGAGCTATTTAATGCGAGAAACACGTTATCTGGTGTTTTCACCACTCCACAGATGGTTTGATATGCAGAACCGGAGATATCTTGGTTTTCGTGGGGTTTCAAGCTGAGATATGCATTTTTTACGATAATCTTGGTGAGACTTCTGTCCGAAGTATGCTTAACCATCGAGATTGCTCTATTCGAGCTATTTAATGCGAGAAACACGTTATCTGGTGTTTCCAGCACTCCACAGTGCGTTTTATATGCAGAACCAGCGATATCTGGGTTTTCGTGGGGTTTCAAGCTGAGATATGCATTTTCTACGATAATCTTGGTGAGACTTCTGTCCGAAGTATGCAGAAACATCGAGAGCGCTCTTATCGAGCTATTTAATGCGAGAAACACGTTTTCTGGGGTTTTAACCACACCACAGTTCGTTGGATATGCAGAACCGGAGATATCTTGGTTTTCGTGGGGTTTTAAGCTGAGATATGCATTTTCTGCGATAATCTTGGTGAGACTTCTGTCCGAAGTATGCAGAATCATCGACATCGCACTTTTCGAGCTATTTAATGCGAGAAACACGTTACCTGGTGTTTTCACCACTCCACAGATGGTTTGATATGCAGAACCAGAGATATCTTGTTTTTCGTGGGGTTTCAAGCTGAGATATGCATTTTTTACGATAATCTTGGTGAGACTTCTGTCCGAAGTATGCTTAATCATCGAGATCGCTCTAATCGAGCTATTTAATGCGAGTAACACGTTATCGGGTGTTTTCACCACTCCACAGTTCGTTGGATATGCAGAACCGGAGATATCTTGGTTTTCGTGGGGTTTCAAGCTGAGATATGCATTTTCTGCGATAATCTTGGTGAGACATCTGTCCGAAGTATGCTTAATCATCGAGAGCGCTCTTTTCGCGCTATTTAATGCGAGAAACACGTTATCTGGTGTTTTCCCCACTCCACAGTGCGTATGATATGCAGAACCGACGATATCTTGGTTGTCGTGGGGTTTCAAGCTCAGATATGCAGTTTCTGCGATAATCTTTGTGAGACTTCAGTCAGAAGTATGCAAAATCATCTAGATCGCACGTTTCGAGCTATTTAATGCGAGAAACACGTTTTCTGGGGTTTTCACCACACCACAGTTCGTTGGATGTGCAGAACCGGAGATATCTTGGTTTTCGTGGGGTTTCAAGCTGAGATATGCATTTTTTATGATAATCATGGTGAGACTTCTGTCCGAAGTATGCAGAATCATCGAGATCGCACTTTTCGAGCTATTTAATGCGAGAAACACGTTATCTGGTGTTTTCAGCACTCCACAGTGCGTTTGATATGCAGTACCAGCGATATCTGGGTTTTCGTGGGGTTTCAAGCTGAGATATGCAGTTTCTGCGATAATGTTGGTGAGACTTCTGTCCGAAGTATGCAGAAACATCGAGAGCGCTCTTTTCTAGCTATTTAATGAAGGAAACAAGTTTTCTGAGGTTTTAACCACACCACAGTTCGTTGGATATGCAGAACCGGAGATATCTTGGTTTTCGTGGGGTTTCAAGATGAGATATGCATTTTCTGCGATAATCTAGGTGAGACTTCTGTCCGAAGTATGCAGAATCATCGAGATCGCACCTTTCGAGCTATTTAATGCGAGAAACACGTTATCTGGTGTTTTCACCACTCCACAGTGCGTATGATATGCAGAACCGACGATATCTTGGCTTTCGTGAGGTTTCAAGCTCAGATATGCATTTTCAACGATAATCTTGGTGAGACTTCAGTCAGAAGAATGCAGAGTCATCGAGATCGCACATTTCGATCTATTTAATGCGAGAAACACGTTGTCTGGTGTTTTCACCACTCCACAGTTGGTTTGATATGCAGAACCGGCGATATCTGGGTTTTCGTGGGGTTTCAAGCTGAGATATGCATTTTCTGCGATAATCTTGGTGAGACTTCTGTCCGAAGTATGCTTAAACATCGAGATCGCTCTATTCGAGCTATTTAATGCGAGAAACACGTTATATGGTGTTTCTAGCACTCCACAGTGCGTTTTATATGCAGAACCAGCGATATCTTGGTTTTCGTGGGGTTTCAAGCAGAGATATGCAATTTCTGCGATAATCTTGGTGAGACTTCTGTCCGAAGTATGCAGAATCATCGATATCGCTGTTTTCGAGCTATTTAACGCGAGAAACACGTTATCTGGTGTATTGACCACTCCACAGTGCGTTTGATATGCAAAACCGGCGATATCTTGGTTTTCGTCGGGTTTCAAGCTGATATATGCATTTTCAACGATAATCTTGGTGACACTTCAGTCAGAAGTATGCAGAATCATCTAGATCGCTCGTTTCGAGCTATTTGATGCGAGAAACACGTTTTCTGGGGTTTTCACCACACCACAGTTCGTTGGATGTGCAGAACCGGAGATATATTGGCTTTCGTGGGGTTTCAAGCTGAGATATGCATTTTCAACGATAATCTTGGTGAGACTTCAGTCAGAAGTATGCAAAATCATCTAGATCGCTCGTTTCGAGCTATTTAATGCGAGAAACACGCTTGCTGGTGTTTTCACCACGCCACAGTGCGTTAGATATGCAAAACCGGCGATATCTTGGTTTTCGTCGGGTTTCAAGCTGAGATATGCATTTTCAACGATAATCTTGGTGAGACTTCAGTCAGAAGAATGCAAAATCATCTAGATCGCTCGTTTCGAGCTATTTAATGCGAAAAAACAAGTTTTCTGGTGTTTTAAACATTCCACAGTGCGTTTGATATGCAGAACCGGCGATATCTTGGTTTTCGTGGGGTTTCAAGCTGAGATATGCATTTTTTACGATAATCTTGGTGAGACTTCTGTCCGAAGTATGCTTAACCATCGAGATTGCTCTATTTGAGCTATTTAATGCGAGAAACACGTTATCTGGTGTTTCCAGCACTCCACAGTGCGTTTTATATGCAGAACCAGCGATATCTGGGTTTTCGTGGGGTTTCAAGCTGAGATATGCATTTTCTTCGATAATCTTGGTGAGACTTCTGTCCGAAGTATGCAGAAACATCGAGAGCGCTCTTTTCGAGCTATTTAATGCGAGAAACACGTTTTCTGGGGTTTTAACCACACCACAGTTCGTTGGATATGCAGAACCGGAGATATCTTGGTTTTCGTGGGGTTTTAAGCTGAGATATGCATTTTCTGCGATAATCTTGGTGAGACTTCTGTCCGAAGTATGCAGAATCATCGACATCGCACTTTTCGAGCTATTTAATGCGAGAAACACGTTATCTGGTGTTTTCACCACTCCACAGATGGTTTGATATGCAGAACCAGAGATATCTTGTTTTTCGTGGGGTTTCAAGCTGAGATATGCATTTTTTACGATAATCTTGGTGAGACTTCTGTCCGAAGTATGCTTAATCATCGAGATCGCTCTAATCGAGCTACTTAATGCGAGAAACACGTTATCGGGTGTTTTCACCACTCCACAGTTCGTTGGATATGCAGAACCGGAGATATCTTGGTTTTCGTGGGGTTTCAAGCTGAGATATGCATTTTCTGCGATAATCTTGGTGAGACATCTGTCCGAAGTATGCTTAATCATCGAGAGCGCTCTTTTCGCGCTATTTAATGCGAGAAACACGTTATCTGGTGTTTTCCCCACTCCACAGTGCGTATGATATGCAGAACCGACGATATCTTGGTTGTCGTGGGGTTTCAAGCTCAGATATGCATTTTCTGCGATAATCTTGGTGAGACTTCAGTCAGAAGTATGCAAAATCATCTAGATCGCACGTTTCGAGCTATTTAATGCAAGAAACACGTTTTCTGGGGTTTTCACCACACCACAGTTCGTTGGATGTGCAGAACCGGAGATATCTTGGTTTTCGTGGGGTTTCAAGCTGAGATATGCATTTTTTATGATAATCATGGTGAGACTTCTGTCCGAAGTATGCAGAATCATCGAGATCGCACTTTTCGAGCTATTTAATGCGAGAAACACGTTATCTGGTGTTTTCAGCACTCCACAGTGCGTTTGATATGCAGTACCAGCGATATCTGGGTTTTCGTGGGGTTTCAAGCTGAGATATGCAGTTTCTGCGATAATCTTGGTGAGACTTCTGTCCGAAGTATGCAGAAACATCGAGAGCGCTCTTTTCTAGCTATTTAATGAAGGAAACAAGTTTTCTGAGGTTTTAACCACACCACAGTACGTTGGATATGCAGAACCGGAGATATCTTGGTTTTCGTGGGGTTTCAAGATGAGATATGCATTTTCTGCGATAATCTAGGTGAGACTTCTGTCCGAAGTATGCAGAATCATCGAGATCGCACCTTTCGAGCTATTTAATGCGAGAAACACGTTATCTGGTGTTTTCACCACTCCACAGTGCGTATGATATGCAGAACCAACGATATCTTGGCTTTCGTGGGGTTTCAAGCTCAGATATGCATTTTCTGCGATAATCTTGGTGAGACTTCTGTCCGAAGCATGCAGAGTCATCGAGATCGCACATTTCGATCTATTTAATGCGAGAAACACGTTGTCTGGTGTTTTCACCACTCCACAGTTGGTTTGATATGCAGAACCGGCGATATCTGGGTTTTCGTGGGGTTTCAAGCTGAGATATGCATTTTCTGCGATAATCTTGGTGAGACTTCTGTCCGAAGTATGCTTAAACATCAAGATCGCTCTATTCGAGCTATTTAATGCGAGAAACACGTTATATGGTGTTTCTAGCACTCCACAGTGCGTTTTATATGCAGAACCAGCGATATCTTGGTTTTCGTGGGGTTTCAAGCAGAGATATGCAATTTCTGCGATAATCTTGGTGAGACTTCTGTCCAAAGTATGCAGAATCATCGATATCGCTGTTTTCGAGCTATTTAACGCGAGAAACACGTTATCTGGTGTATTGACCACTCCACAGTGCGTTTGATATGCAAAACCGGCGATATCTTGGTTTTCGTCGGGTTTCAAGCTGATATATGCATTTTCAACGATAATCTTGGTGACACTTCAGTCAGAAGTATGCAGAATCATCTAGATCGCTCGTTTCGAGCTATTTAATGCGAGAAACACGTTTTCTGGGGTTTTCACCACACCACAGTTCGTTGGATGTGCAGAACCGGAGATATATTGGCTTTCGTGGGGTTTCAAGCTGAGATATGCATTTTCAACGATAATCTTGGTGAGACTTCAGTCAGAAGAATGCAAAATCATCTAGATCGCTCGTTTCGAGCTATTTAATGCGAAAAAACAAGTTTTCTGGTGTTTTAAACATTCCACAGTGCGTTTGATATGCAGAACCGGCGATATCTTGGTTTTCGTGGGGTTTCAAGCTGAGATATGCACTTTATACGATTATGTTGGTGAGAATCTGTCAGAAGTATGCAGAATCATCGTGATCGCACATTTCGATCCTTTTAATGCGAGAAACACGTTGTCCGGTGTTTTCACCATTCCACAGTTGGTTTGATATGCAGAACCGGCGATATCTGGGTTTTCGTGGTGTTTCCAGCTGAGATATGCATTTTCTGCAGCAATCTTGGTGAGACCTCTGTCCGAAGTTTGCTTAATCATCGAGATCGCTCGTTTCAAGCTATTAAATGCGAGAAACATGTTATCTGGTGTTTTCACCACTCCAGAGTGCGTATGATATGCAGAACCGACGATATCTTGGTTTTCGTGGGGTTTCAAGCTCAGATATGCATATTCTGCGATAATCTTGGTGAGACTTCTGTCCGAAGTATGCAGAATCATCGAGATCGCACTTTTCGAGCTATTTAATGCGAGAAACACGTTTTCTGGGGTTTTAACCACACCACAGTTCGTTGGATATGCAGAACCGGAGATATCTTGGTTTTCGTGGGGTTTCAAGCTGAGATATGCATTTTCTGCGATAATCTCGGTGCGACTTCTGTCAGCAGTATGCAGAATCATCGAGATCGCACTTTTCGTGCTATTTAATGCGAGAAACAAGTTTTCTGGTATTTTCAACATTCCACAGTGCGTTTGATATGCAGAACCGGCGATATCTTGATTTTCGTGGTGTTTCCAGCTGAGATATGCATTTTCTGCGATAATCTTGGTGAGTCTTCTGTCAGCAGTATGCAGAATCATCTAGATCGCTCTTTTCGAGCTATTTAATGCGAGAAACACGTTATCTGGTGTATTGACCACTCCACAATGCGTTTGATATGCAAAACCGGCGATATCTTGGTTTTCGTCGGGTTTCAAGTTGAGATATGCATTTTCTGCGATAATCTCGGTGCGACTTCTGTCAGCAGTATGCAGAATCATCGAGATCGCACTTTTCGTGCTATTTAATGCGAGAAACAAGTTTTCTGGTGTTTTCAACATTCCACAGTGCGTTTGATGTGCAGAACCGGCGATATCTTGATTTTCGCGGTGTTTCCAGCTGAGATATGCATTTTCTGCGATAATCTAGGTGAGTCTTCTATCAGAGGTATGCAGAATCATCGAGATCCCTCTTTTCGAGCTATTTAATGCGAGAAACACGTTAACTGGTGTTTTCACCACTCCACAGTGCCTTTGATATGCAGAACCGGCGACATCTTGGATTTCGTCGGGGTTCAAGCTGAGATATGCATTTTCTACGATAATCGGGGTGAGACTTCTGTCAGAAGTATGCAGAATCATCGGGAACGCTCTTTTCGAGCTATTTAATGCGAGAAAAACGTTATCCGGTGTTTTCACCACTCCGCAGTTGGTTTGATATGCTGAACCGGCGATGTTTGGTTTTCGTCGGGTTTCAAGTTGAGATATGCATTTTCTACGATAATCTTAGTGAAACATCTGTCCGAAGTATGCAGAAACATCAAGAGCGCACTTTTCGAGCTATTTAATGCGAGAAACACGTTTTCTGGGGTTTTCACCACTGCACAGTTCGTTGGATGTGCAGAACTGGAGATATCTTGGTTTTCGTGGGGTTTCAAGCAGAGATATGCAATTTCTGCGATAATCTTGGTGAGACTTCTGTCAGAGGTATGCAGAATCATCGAGATCCCTCTTTTCGAGCTATTTAATGCGAGAAACACGTTAACTGGTGTTTTCACCACTCCACAGTGCGTTTGATATGCAGAATCGGCGACATCTTGGATTTCGTCGGGGTTCAAGCTGAGATACGCATTTTTTACGATAATCATGGTGAATCATCTGTCCGAAGTATGCAGAAACATCAAGAGCGCTCTTTTCGAGGTATTTAATACGAAAAAACAAGTTTTCTGGTGTTTTCAACATTCCACAGTGCGTTTGATATGCAGAACCGGCGATATCTTGATATTCGTGGTGTTTCCAGCTGAGATATGCATTTTCTGCGATAATCTAGGTGAGTCTTCTGTCAGAGGTATGCAGAATCATCGAGATCCCTCTTTTCGAGCTATTTAATGCGAGAAACACGTTAACTGGTGTTTTCACCACTCCACAGTGCCTTTGATATGCAGAACCGGCGACATCTTGGATTTCGTCGGGGTTCAAGCTGAGATATGCATTTTCTACGAAAATCTTGGTGAGACTTCTGTCAGAAGTATGCAGAATCATCGGGAACGCTCTTTTCGCGCTATTTAATGCGAGAAAAACGTTATCCGGTGTTTTCACCACTCCGCAGTTGGTTTGATATGCAGAACCGGCGATGTTTGGTTTTCGTCGGGTTTCAAGTTGAGTTATGCATTTTCTACGATAATCTTGGTGAAACATCTGTCCGAAGTATGCAGAAACAGAGAGATCGCACTTTTCGAGCTATTTAATGCGAGAAACACGTTATCTGGTGTTTTCAGCACTCCACAGTGCGTTTGATATGCAGAACCAGCGATATCTGGGTTTTCGTGGGGTTTCAAGCTGAGATATGCATTTTCTGCGATAATCTTGGTGAGACTTCTGTCCGAAGTATGCAGAAACATCGAGAGCGCTCTTTTCGAGCTATTTAATGAAAGAAACACGTTTTCTGGGGTTTTAACCGCTCCACAGAACGTTTGATATGCAGTACCAGCGATATCTTGGTTTTCACGGGGTTTCAAGCTTAGATATGCATTTTCTACGATAATCTTGGTGAGACTTCTGTCAGAAGTATGCAGAATCATCGGGAACGCTCTTTTCGAGCTATTTAATGCGAGAAAAACGTTATCCGGTGTTTTCACCACTCCGCAGTGCGTTTGATATGCAGAACCGGCGACATCTTGGATTTCGTCGGGGTACAACCTGAGATATGTATTTTCTAGGATAATCTTGGTGAGACTTCTGTCAGAAGTATGCAGAATCATCGGGAACGCTCTTTTCGAGCTATTTAATGCGAGAAAAACGTTATATGGTGTTTCTAGCACTCCACAGTGCGTTTTATATGCAGAACCAGCGATATCTTGGTTTTCGTGGGGTTTCAAGCAGAGATATGCAATTTCTGCGATAATCTTGGTGAGACTTCTGTCCAAAGTATGCAGAATCATCGATATCGCTGTTTTCGAGCTATTTAACGCGAGAAACACGTTGTCCGGTGTTTTCACCATTCCACAGTTGGTTTGATATGCAGAACCGGCGATATCTGGGTTTTCGTGGTGTTTCCAGCTGAGATATGCATTTTCTGCAGCAATCTTGGTGAGACCTCTGTCCGAAGTTTGCTTAATCATCGAGATCGCTCGTTTCAAGCTATTAAATGCGAGAAACATGTTATCTGGTGTTTTCACCACTCCAGAGTGCGTATGATATGCAGAACCGACGATATCTTGGTTTTCGTGGGGTTTCAAGCTCAGATATGCATATTCTGCGATAATCTTGGTGAGACTTCTGTCCGAAGTATGCAGAATCATCGAGATCGCACTTTTCGAGCTATTTAATGCGAGAAACACGTTTTCTGGGGTTTTAACCACACCACAGTTCGTTGGATATGCAGAACCGGAGATATCTTGGTTTTCGTGGGGTTTCAAGCTGAGATATGCATTTTCTGCGATAATCTCGGTGCGACTTCTGTCAGCAGTATGCAGAATCATCGAGATCGCACTTTTCGTGCTATTTAATGCGAGAAACAAGTTTTCTGGTATTTTCAACATTCCACAGTGCGTTTGATATGCAGAACCGGCGATATCTTGATTTTCGTGGTGTTTCCAGCTGAGATATGCATTTTCTGCGATAATCTTGGTGAGTCTTCTGTCAGCAGTATGCAGAATCATCTAGATCGCTCTTTTCGAGCTATTTAATGCGAGAAACACGTTATCTGGTGTATTGACCACTCCACAGTGCGTTTGATATGCAAAACCGGCGATATCTTGGTTTTCGTCGGGTTTCAAGTTGAGATATGCATTTTCTGCGATAATCTCGGTGCGACTTCTTTCAGCAGTATGCAGAATCATCGAGATCGCACTTTTCGTGCTATTTAATGCGAGAAACAAGTTTTCTGGTGTTTTCAACATTCCACAGTGCGTTTGATGTGCAGAACCGGCGATATCTTGATTTTCGCGGTGTTTCCAGCTGAGATATGCATTTTCTGCGATAATCTAGGTGAGTCTTCTGTCAGAGGTATGCAGAATCATCGAGATCCCTCTTTTCGAGCTATTTAATGCGAGAAACACGTTAACTGGTGTTTTCACCACTCCACAGTGCCTTTGATATGCAGAACCGGCGACATCTTGGATTTCGTCGGGGTTCAAGCTGAGATATGCATTTTCTACGATAATCTTGGTGAGACTTCTGTCAGAAGTATGCAGAATCATCGGGAACGCTCTTTTCGAGCTATTTAATGCGAGAAAAACGTTATCCGGTGTTTTCACCACTCCGCAGTTGGTTTGATATGCTGAACCGGCGATGTTTGGTTTTCGTCGGGTTTCAAGTTGAGATATGCATTTTCTACGATAATCTTAGTGAAACATCTGTCCGAAGTATGCAGAAACATCAAGAGCGCACTTTTCGAGCTATTTAATGCGAGAAACACGTTTTCTGAGGTTTTCACCACAGCACAGTTCGTTGGATGTGCAGAACTGGAGATATCTTGGTTTTCGTGGGGTTTCAAGCAGAGATATGCAATTTCTGCGATAATCTTGGTTGGACTTCTGTCAGAGGTATGCAGAATCATCGAGATCCCTCTTTTCGAGCTATTTAATGCGAGAAACACGTTAACTGGTGTTTTCACCACTCCACAGTGCGTTTGATATGCAGAATCGGCGACATCTTGGATTTCGTCGGGGTTCAAGCTGAGATACGCATTTTTTACGATAATCATGGTGAAACATCTGTCCGAAGTATGCAGAAACATCAAGAGCGCTCTTTTCGAGGTATTTAATACGAAAAAACAAGTTTTCTGGTGTTTTCAACATTCCACAGTGCGTTTGATATGCAGAACCGGCGATATCTTGATATTCGTGGTGTTTCCAGCTGAGATATGCATTTTCTGCGATAATCTAGGTGAGTCTTCTGTCAGAGGTATGCAGAATCATCGAGATCCCTCTTTTCGAGCTATTTAATGCGAGAAACACGTTAACTGGTGTTTTCACCACTCCACAGTGCCTTTGATATGCAGAACCGGCGACATCTTGGATTTCGTCGGGGTTCAAGCTGAGATATGCATTTTCTACGAAAATCTTGGTGAGACTTCTGTCAGAAGTATGCAGAATCATCGGGAACGCTCTTTTCGCGCTATTTAATGCGAGAAAAACGTTATCCGGTGTTTTCACCACTCCGCAGTTGGTTTGATATGCAGAACCGGCGATGTTTGGTTTTCGTCGGGTTTCAAGT
Source organism: Anthophora plumipes (assembly GCA_951804975.1). NCBI lineage: Eukaryota > Metazoa > Arthropoda > Insecta > Hymenoptera > Apidae > Anthophora > Anthophora plumipes. The sequence continues at coordinate 792,778 of CATORF010000112.1, forward strand.
TGAGTTATGCATTTTCTACGATAATCATGGTGAAACATCTGTCCGAAGTATGCAGAAACAGAGAGATCGCACTTTTCGAGCTATTTAATGCGAGAAACACGTTATCTGGTGTTTTCAGCACTCCACAGTGCGTTTGATATGCAGAACCAGCGATATCTGGGTTTTCGTGGGGTTTCAAGCTGAGATATGCATTTTCTGCGATAATCTTGGTGAGACTTCTGTCCGAAGTATGCAGAAACATCGAGAGCGCTCTTTTCGAGCTATTTAATGAAAGAAACACGTTTTCTGGGGTTTTAACCGCTCCACAGAACGTTTGATATGCAGTACCAGCGATATCTTGGTTTTCGTGGGGTTTCAAGCTGAGATATGCATTTTCTACGATAATCTTGGTGAGACTTCTGTCAGAAGTATGCAGAATCATCGGGAACGCTCTTTTCGAGCTATTTAATGCGAGAAAAACGTTATCCGGTGTTTTCACCACTCCGCAGTTCGTTTGATATGCAGAACCGGCGACATCTTGGATTTCGTCGGGGTACAACCTGAGATATGCATTTTCTAGGATAATCTTGGTGAGACTTCTGTCAGAAGTATGCAGAATCATCGGGAACGCTCTTTTCGAGCTATTTAATGCGAGAAAAACGTTATCCGGTGTTTTCACCACTCCGCAGTGCGTTTGATATGCAGAACCGGCGACATCTTGGATTTCGTCGGGGTACAACCTGAGATATGCATTTTCTGCGATAATCTTGGTGAGTCTTCTGTCCGAAGTATGCAGAATCATCGAGATCGCACTTTTCGAGCTATTTAATGCGAGAAACACGTTATCTGGTGTTTTCAGCACTCCACAGTGCGTTTGATATGCAGAACCAGCGATATCTGGGTTTTCGTGGGATTTCAAGCTGAGATATGCGTTTTCTGCGATAATCTTGGTGAGACTTCTGTCCGAAGTATGCAGAAACATCGAGAGCGCTCTTTTCGAGCTATTTAATGAAAGAAACACGTTTTCTGGGGTTTTCTGCACTCCACAGTGCGTTTGATATGCAGAACCAGCGATATCTGGGTTTTCGTGGGGTTTCAAGCTGAGATATGCAGTTTCTGCGATAATCTTGGTGAGACTTCTGTCCGAAGTATGCAGAATCATCGAGATCGCACTTTTCGAGCTATTTAATGCGAGAAACACGTTATCTGGTGTTTTCAGCACTCCACAGTGCGTTTGATATGCAGAACCAGCGATATCTGGGTTTTCGTGGGGTTTCAAGCTGAGATATGCATTTTCTGCGATAATCTTGGTGAGACTTCTGTCCGAAGTATGCAGAAACATCGAGAGCGCTCTTTTCGAGCTATTTAATGAAAGAAACACGTTTTCTGGGGTTTTAACCACTCCACAGAACGTTTGATATGCAGTACCAGCGATATCTTGGTTTTCGTGGGGTTTCAAGCTGAGATATGCATTTTCTGCGATAATCTTGGTGAGACTTCTGTCCGAAGTATGCTGAATCATTTAGATCGCTCTTTTCGAGCTATTTAATGCGAGAAACACGTTTTCTGGGGTTTCCACCACACCACAGTTCGTGGGATGTGCAGAACCGGGGATATCTTGGTTTTCGTGGGGTTTCAAGCTGAGATATGCATTTTTTACGATAATCATGGTGAGACTTCTGTCCGAAGTATGCAGAATCATCGAGATCGCACTTTTCGAGCTATTTAATGCGAGAAACACGTTATCTGGTGTTTTCTGCACTCCACAGTGCGTTTGATATGCAGAACCAGCGATATCTGGGTTTTCGTGGGGTTTCAAGCTGAGATATGCATTTTCTGCGATAATCTTGGTGAGACTTCTGTCCGAAGTATGCAGAAACATCGAGAGCTCTCTTTTCGAGCTATTTAATGAAAGAAACACGTTTTCTGGGGTTTTAACCACTCCACAGAGCGTTTGATATGCAGTACCAGCGATATCTTGGTTTTCGTGGGGTTTCAAGCTGAGATATGCATTTTCTGCGATATTCTTGGTGAGACTTCTGTCCGAAGTATGCTGAATCATTTAGATCGCTCTTTTCGAGCTATTTAATGCGAGAAATACGTTATCTGGTGTTTTCACCACTCCACAGTGCATTTGATATGCAGAACCAGCGATATCTTGGTTTTCGTGGGGTTTCAAGCTGAGATATGCATTTTTTACGATAATCTTGGTGAGACTTCTGTCCGAAGTATGCAGAATCATCGAGATCGCTCGTTTCGAGCTATTTGATGCGAGAACCACGTTACCTGGTGTTTTCACCACTCCACAGTGCGTTGGATATGCAGAACCGGAGATATTTTGGTTTTCGTCGGGTTTCAAGCTGAGATATGCATTTTCCACTGATAAGCTTGGTGAGACATCTGTCCGAAGTTTGCAGAAACATCGAGAGCGCTCTTTTCGAGCTATTTAATGCGAGAAACTCGTTTTCTGGGGTTTTCCCCACTCCACAGTTCGTTGGATATGCAGAACTAGAGATATCTTGGTTTTCGTGCGGTTTGAAGCTGAGATATGCATTTTCTGCGATAATCTTGGTGAGACTTCTGTCCGAAGTATGCCGAATCATCGAGATCGCTCTTTTCGAGCTATTCAATGCGAGAAACAAGTTATCTGGTGTTTTCACCACTCCACAGTGCCTTTGATATGCAGAACCGGCGACATCTTGGATTTCGTCGGGGTTCAAGCTGAGATATGCATTTTCTACGATAATCTTGGTGAGACTTCTGTCAGAAGTATGCAGAATCATCGGGAACGCTCTTTTCGAGCTATTTAATGCGAGAAAAACGTTATCCGGTGTTTTCACCACTCCGCAGTGGGTTTGATATGCAGAACCGGCGACATCTTGGATTTCGTCGGGGTACAACCTGAGATATGCATTTTCTGCGATAATCTTGGTGAGTCTTCTGTGCGAAGTATGCAGAATCATAGAGATCGCACTTTTCGAGCTATTTAATGCGAGAAACACGTTATCTGGTGATTTCAGCACTCCACAGTGCGTTTGATATGCAGAACCAGCGATATCTGGGTTTTCGTGGGGTTTCAAGCTGAGATATGCAGTTTCTGCGATAATCTTGGTGAGACTTCTGTCCGAAGTATGCAGAAACATCGAGAGCGCTCTTTTCGAGCTATTTAATGAAAGAAACACGTTTTCTGGGGTTTTCTGCACTCCACAGTGCGTTTGATATGCAGAACCAGCGATATCTCGGTTTTCGTGGGGTTTCAAGCTGAGATATGCAGTTTCTGCGATAATCTTGGTGAGACTTCTGTCCGAAGTATGCAGAATCATCGAGATCGCACTTTTCGAGCTATTTAATGCGAGAAACACGTTATCTGGTGTTTTCAGCACTCCACAGTGCGTTTGATATGCAGAACCAGCGATATCTGGGTTTTCGTGGGGTTTCAAGCTGAGATATGCATTTTCTGCGATAATCTTGGTGAGACTTCTGTCCGAAGTATGCAGAAACGTCGAGAGCGCTCTTCTCGAGCTATTTAATGAAAGAAACACGTTTTCTGGGGTTTTAACCACTCCACAGAACGTTTGATATGCAGTACCAGCGATATCTTGGTTTTCGTGGGGTTTCAAGCTGAGATATGCATTTTCTGCGATAATCTTGGTGAGACTTCTGTCCGAAGTATGCTGTATCATTTAGATCGCTCTTTTCGAGCTATTTAATGCGAGAAACACGTTTTCTGGGGTTTCCACCACACCACAGTTCGGTGGATGTGCAGAACCGGGGATATCTTGGTTTTCGTGGGGTTTCAAGCTGAGATATGCATTTTTTACGATAATCATGGTGACACTTCTGTCCGAAGTATGCAGAATCATCGAGATCGCACTTTTCGAGCTATTTAATGCGAGAAACACGTTATCTGGTGTTTTCAGCACTCCACAGTGCGTTTGATATGCAGAACCAGCGATATCTGGGTTTTCGTGGGGTTTCAAGCTGAGATATGCATTTTCTGCGATAATCTTGGTGAGACTTCTGTCCGAAGTATGCAGAAACATCGAGAGCGCTCTTTTCGAGCTATTTAATGAATGAAACACGTTTTCTGGGGTTTTAACCACTCCACAGAGCGTTTGATATGCAGTACCAGCGATATCCTGGTTTTCGTGGGGTTTCAAGCTGAGATATGCATTTTCTGCGATAATCTTGGTGAGACTTCTGTCCGAAGTATGCTGAATCATTTAGATCGCTCTTTTCGAGCTATTTAATGCGAGAAACACGTTATCTGGTGTTTTCACCACTCCACAGTGCATTTGATATGCAGAACTAGCGATATCTTGGTTTTCGTGGGGTTTCAAGCTGAGATATGCATTTTTTACGATAATCTTGGTGAGACTTCTGTCCGAAGTATGCAGAATCATCGAGATCGCTCGTTTCGAGCTATTTGATGCGAGAACCACGTTACCTGGTGTTTTCACCACTCCACAGTGCGTTGGATATGCAGAACCGGAGATATTTTGGTTTTCGTCGGGTTTCAAGCTGAGATATGCATTTTCCACTGATAAGCTTGGTGAGACATCTGTCCGAAGTTTGCAGAAACATCGAGAGCGCTCTTTTCGAGCTATTTAATGCGAGAAACTCGTTTTCTGGGGTTTTCCCCACTCCACAGTTCGTTGGATATGCAGAACTAGAGATATCTTGGTTTTCGTGCGGTTTGAAGCTGAGATATGCATTTTCTGCGATAATCTTGGTGAGACTTCTGTCCGAAGTATGCCGAATCATCGAGATCGCTCTTTTCGAGCTATTCAATGCGAGAAACAAGTTATCTGGTGTTTTCACCACTCCACAGTGCGTTTGATATGCAGAACCGGAGATATCTTGGTTTTCGTGGGGTTTCAATCTGAGATATGCATTTTCTGCGATAATCTTGGTGAGACTTCTGTCGGAAGTATGCAGAATCATCGAGATCGCTCTTTTCGAGCTATTTAATGCGAGAAACACGTTATTTGGTGTTTTCACCACTCCGCAGTGCGTTTGATATGCAGAACCAGCGATATCTTGGTTTTCGTGGGGCATCAAGCTCAGATATGCATTTTCTGCGATAATCTTGGTGAGACTTCTGTCCGAAGTATGCAGAATCATCGAGATCGCACTTTTCGAGCTATTTAATGCGAGAAACACGTTATCTGGTGTTTTCAGCACTCCACAGTGCGTTTGATATGCAGAACCAGCGATATCTGGGTTTTCCTGGGGTTTCAAGCTGAGATATGCATTTTCTGTGATAATCTTGGTGAGACTTCTGTCCGAAGTATGCAGAAACATCGAGAGCGCTCTTTTCGAGCTATTTAATGAAAGAAACACGTTTTCTGGGGTTTTAACCACTCCACAGAGCGTTTGATATGCAGTACCAGCGATATCTTGGTTTTCGTGGGGTTTCAAGCTGAGATATGCATTTTCTGCGATAATCTTTGTGAGACTTCTGTCCGAAGTATGCAGAAACATCGAGAGCGCTCTTTTCGAGCTATTTAATGCGAGAAAATCGTTTTGTGGGGTTTTCCCCACTCCACAGTTCGTTGGATATGCAGAACTAGAGATATCTTGGTTTTCGTGCGGTTTGAAGCTGAGATATGCATTTTCTGCGATAATCTTGGTGAGACTTCTGTCCGAAGTATGCCGAATCATCGAGATCGCTCTTTTCGAGCTATTCAATGCGAGAAACAAGTTATCTGGTGTTTTCACCACTCCACAGTGCCTTTGATATGCAGAACCGGCGACATCTTGGATTTCGTCGGGGTTCAAGCTGAGATATGCATTTTCTACGATAATCTTGGTGAGACTTCTGTCAGAAGTATGCAGAATCATCGGGAACGCTCTTTTCGAGATATTTAATGCGAGAAAAACGTTATCCGGTGTTTTCACCACTCCGCAGTGCGTTTGATATGCAGAACCGGCGACATCTTGGATTTCGTCGGGGTACAACCTGAGATATGCATTTTCTGCGATAATCTTGGTGAGTCTTCTGTGCGAAGTATGCAGAATCATAGAGATCGCACTTTTCGAGCTATTTAATGCGAGAAACACGTTATCTGGTGTTTTCAGCACTCCACAGTGCGTTTGATATGCAGAACCAGCGATATCTGGGTTTTCGTGGGGTTTCAAGCTGAGATATGCAGTTTCTGCGATAATCTTGGTGAGACTTCTGTCCGAAGTATGCAGAAACATCGAGAGCGCTCTTTTCGTGCTATTTAATGAAAGAAACACGTTTTCTGGGGTTTTCTGCACTCCACAGTGCGTTTGATATGCAGAACCAGCGATATCTGGGTTTTCGTGGGTTTTCAAGCTGAGATATGCAGTTTCTGCGATAATCTTGGTGAGACTTCTGTCCGAAGTATGCAGAATCATCGAGATCGCACTTTTCGAGCTATTTAATGCGAGAAACACGTTATCTGGTGTTTTCAGCACTCCACAGTGCGTTTGATATGCAGAACCAGCGATATCTGGGTTTTCGTGGGGTTTCAAGCTGAGATATGCAATTTCTGCGATAATCTTGGTGAGACTTCTGTCCGAAGTATGCAGAAACATCGAGAGCGCTCTTCTCGAGCTATTTAATGAAAGAAACACGTTTTCTGGGGTTTTAACCACTCCACAGAACGTTTGATATGCAGTACCAGCGATATTTTGGTTTTCGTGCGGTTTCAAGCTGAGATATGCATTTTCTGCGATAATCTTGGTGAGACTTCTGTCCGAAGTATGCTGAATCATTTAGATCGCTCTTTTCGAGCTATTTAATGCGAGAAACACGTTTTCTGGGGTTTCCACCACAGCACAGTTCGTTGGATGTGCAGAACCGGGGATATCTTGGTTTTCGTGGGGTTTCAAGCTGAGATATGCATTTTTTACGATAATCATGGTGAGACTTCTGTCCGAAGTATGCAGAATCATCGAGATCGCACTTTTCGAGCTATTTAATGCGAGAAACACGTTATCTGGTGTTTTCAGCACTCCACAGTGCGTTTGATATGCAGAACCAGCGATATCTGGGTTTTCGTGGGGTTTCAAGCTGTGATATGCATTTTCTGCGATAATCTTGGTGAGACTTCTGTCCGAAGTATGCAGAAACATCGAGAGCGCTCTTTTCGAGCTATTTAATGAAAGAAACACGTTTTCTGGGGTTTTCACCACTCCACAGAGCGTTTGATATGCAGTACCAGCGATATCTTGGTTTTCGTGGGGTTTCAAGCTGAGATATGCATTTTCTGCGATAATCATGGTGAGACTTCTGTCCGAAGTATGCTGAATCATTTAGATCGCTCTTTTCGAGCTATTTAATGCGAGAAACACGTTATCTGGTGTTTTCACCTCTCCACAGTGCATTTGATATGCAGAACCAGCGATATCTTGGTTTTCGTGGGGTTTCAAGCTGAGATATGCATTTATTACGATAATCTTGGTGAGACTTCTGTCCGAAGTATGCAGAATCATCGAGATCGCTCGTTTCGAGCTATTTGATGCGAGAACCACGTTACCTGGTGTTTTCACCACTCCACAGTGCGTTGGATATGCAGAACCGGAGATATTTTGGTTTTCGTCGGGTTTCAAGCTGAGATATGCATTTTCCACTGATAAGCTTGGTGAGACATCTGTCCGAAGTTTGCAGAAACATCGAGAGCGCTCTTTTCGAGCTATTTAATGCGAGAAACTCGTTTTCTGGGGTTTTCCCCACTCCACAGTTCGTTGGATATGCAGAACTAGAGATATCTTGGTTTTCGTGCGGTTTGAAGCTGAGATATGCATTTTCTGCGATAATCTTGGTGAGACTTCTGTCCGAAGTATGCCGAATCATCGAGATCGCTCTTTTCGAGCTATTCAATGCGAGAAACAAGTTATCTGGTGTTTTCACCACTCCACAGTGCGTTTGATATGCAGAATCGGCGACATCTTGGATTTCGTCGGGGTTCAAGTTGAGATACGCATTTTCTACGATAATCTTGGTGAAACATCTGTCCGAAGTATGCAGAAACATCAAGAGCGCTCTTTTCGAGGTATTTAATACGAAATAACAAGTTTTCTGGTGTTTTCAACATTCCGCAGTGCGTTTGATATGCAGAACCGGCGATATCTTGATTTTCGTGGTGTTTCCAGCTGAGATATGCATTTTCTGCGATAATCTAGGTGAGTCTTCAGTCAGAGGTATGCAGAATCATCGAGATCCCTCTTTTCGAGCTATTTAATGCGAGAAACACGTTAACTGGTGTTTTCACCACTCCACAGTGCCATTGATATGCAGAACCGGCGACATCTTGGATTTCGTCGGGGTTCAAGCTGAGATATGCATTTTCTACGATAATCTTGGTGAGACTTCTGTCAGAAGTATGCAGAATCATCGGGAACGCTCTTTTCGAGCTATTTAATGCGAGAAAAACGTTATCCGGTGTTTTCACCACTCCGCAGTGCGTTTGATATGCAGAACCGGCGACATCTTGGATTTCGTCGGGGTACAACCTGAGATATGCATTTTCTGCGATAATCTTGGTGAGTCTTCTGTCAGAGGTATGCAGAATCATCGAGATCCCTCTTTTCGAGCTATTTAATGCGAGAAATACTTTATCTGGTGTTTTCTCCACTCCACAGTGCATTTGATATGCAGAACCAGCGATATCTTCGTTTTCGTGGGGTTTCAAGCTGAGATATGCATTTTTTACGATAATCTTGGTGAGACTTCTGTCCGAAGTATGCAGAATCATCGAGATCGGTCGTTTCGAGCTATTTAATGCGAGAAACACGTTATCTGGTGTTTTCCCCACTCAACAGTGCGTATGATTTGCAGAACCGACGATATCTTGGTTTTCGTGGGGTTTCAAGCTCAGATATGCATTTTCTGCGATAATCTTGGTTAGACTTCTGTCCGAAGTATGCAGAGTCATCGACATCGCACATTTCGATCTATTTAATGCGAGAAACACGTTATCTGGTGTTTCCAGCACTCCACAGTGCGTTTTATATGCAGAACCAGCGATATCTTGGTTTTCATGGGGTTTCAAGCAGAGATATGCAATTTCTGCGATAATCTTGGTGAGACTTCTGTCCGAAGTATGCTTAATCATCGAGATCGCTCGTTTCGAGCTATTTAATGCGAGAAACACGTTATCTGGTGTTTTCCCCACTCCACAGTGCGTATGATATGCAGAACCGACGATATCTTGGTTTTCGTGGGGTTTCAAGCTCAGATATTCATTTTCTGCGATAATCTTGGTGAGACTTCTGTCCGAAGTATGCAGAGTCATCGAGATCGCACATTTCGATCTATTTAATGCGAGAAACACGTTGTCTGGTGTTTTCACCACTCCACAGTTGGTTTGATATGCAGAACCGGCGATGTTTGGTTTTCGTCGGGTTTCAAGCTGAGATATGCATTTTCTACGATAATCTTGGTGAAACATCTGTCCGAAGTATGCAGAAACATCAAGAGCGCACTATTCGAGCTATTTAATGCGAGAAACACGTTTTCTGGGGTTTTCACCAGACCACAGTTCGTTGGATGTGCAGAACCGGAGATATCTTGGTTTTCGTGGGGTTTCAAGCTGCGATATGCAATTTCTGCGATAATCTTGGTGAGACTTCTGTCAGAGGTATGCAGAATCATCGAGATCCCTCTTTTCGAGCTATTTAATGCGAGAAACACGTTAACTGGTGTTTTCACCACTCCACAGTGCGTTTGATATGCAGAATCGGCGACATCTTGGATTTCGTCGGGGTTCAAGTTGAGATACGCATTTTCTACGATAATCTTGGTGAAACATCTGTCCGAAGTATGCAGAAACATCAAGAGCGCTCTTTTCGAGGTATTTAATACGAAATAACAAGTTTTCTGGTGTTTTCAACATTCCGCAGTGCGTTTGATATGCAGAACCGGCGAAATCTTGATTTTCGTGGTGTTTCCAGCTGAGATATGCATTTTCTACGATAATCTTGGTGAGACTTCTGTCAGAAGTATGCAGAATCATCGGGAACGCTCTTTTCGAGCTATTTAATGCGAGAAAAACGTTATCCGGTGTTTTCACCACTCCGCAGTGCGTTTGATATGCAGAACCGGCGACATCTTGGATTTCGTCGGGGTACAACCTGAGATATGCATTTTCTGCGATAATCTTGGTGAGTCTTCTGTCAGAGGTATGCAGAATCATCGAGATCCCTCTTTTCGAGCTATTTAATGCGAGAAATACTTTATCTGGTGTTTTCTCCACTCCACAGTGCATTTGATATGCAGAACCAGCGATATCTTCGTTTTCGTGGGGTTTCAAGCTGAGATATGCATTTTTTACGATAATCTTGGTGAGACTTCTGTCCGAAGTATGCAGAATCATCGAGATCGGTCGTTTCGAGCTATTTAATGCGAGAAACACGTTATCTGGTGTTTTCCCCACTCAACAGTGCGTATGATTTGCAGAACCGACGATATCTTGGTTTTCGTGGGGTTTCAAGCTCAGATGTGCATTTTCTGCGATAATCTTGGTTAGACGTCTGTCCGAAGTATGCAGAGTCATCGACATCGCACATTTCGATCTATTTAATGCGAGAAACACGTTATCTGGTGTTTTGCCCACTCCACAGTGCGTATGATATGCAGAACCGACGATATCTTGGTTTTCGTGGGGTTTCAAGCTCAGATATTCATTTTCTGCGATAATCTTGGTGAGACTTCTGTCCGAAGTATGCAGAGTCATCGAGATCGCACATTTCGATCTATTTAATGCGAGAAACACGTTGTCTGGTGTTTTCACCACTCCACAGATGGTTTGATATGCAGAACCGGCGATATCTGGGTTTTCGTGGGATTTCAAGCTGAGATATGCATTTTCTGCGATAATCTTGGTGAGACTTCTGTCCGAAGTATGCAGAATCATCGAGATCGCACTTTTCGAGCTATTTAATGCGAGAAACGCGTTTTCTGGGGTTTTAACCACACCACAGTTCGTTGGATATGCAGAACCGGAGATATCTTGGTTTTCGTGGGGTTTCAAGCTGAGATATGCATTTTCTGCGATAATCTCGGTGCGACTTCTGTCAGCAGTATGCAGAATCATCGAGATCGCACTTTTCGAGCTATTTAATGCGAGAAACAAGTTTTCTGGTGTTTTCAACATTCCACAGTGCGTTTGATATGCAGAACTGGCGATATCTTGATTTTCGTGGTGTTTCCAGCTGAGATATGCATTTTCTGCGATAATCTTGGTGAGTCTTCTGTCAGCAGTATGCAGAATCATCTAGATCGCTCTTTTCGAGCTATTTAATGCGAGAAACACGTTATCTGGTGTATTGACCACTCCACAGTGCGTTCGATATGCAAAACCGGCGATATCTTGGTTTTCGTCGGGTTTCAAGTTGAGATATGCATTTTCTGCGATAATCTCGGTGCGACTTCTGTCAGCAGTATGCAGAATCATCGAGATCGCACTTTTCGTGCTATTTAATGCGAGAAACAAGTTTTCTGGTGTTTTCAACATTCCACAGTGCGTTTGATATGCAGAACCGGCGATATCTGGGTTTTCGTGGGATTTCCAGCTGAGATATGCATTTTCTGCGATAATCTAGGTGAGTCTTCTGTCAGAGGTATGCAGAATCATCGAGATCCCTCTTTTCGAGCTATTTAATGCGAGAGACACGTTAACTGGTGTTTTCACCACTCCACAGTGCCTTTGATATGCAGAACCGGCGACATCTTGGATTTCGTCGGGGTTCAAGCTGAGATATGCATTTTCTGCGATAATCTTGGTGAGACTTCTGTCCGAAGTATGCTTAATCATCGAGATCGCTCGTTTCGAGCTATTCAATGCGAGAAACATGTTATCTGGTGTTTTCACCACTCCACAGTTCGTATGATATGCAGAACCGACGATATCTTGGTTTTTGTGGGGTTTCAAGCTCAGATATGCATTTTCTGCGATAATCTTGGTGAGACTTCTGTCCGAAGTATGCAGAGTCATCGAGATCGTACTTTTCGAGCTATTTAATGCGAGAAACACGTTTTCTGGGGTTTTCACAACTCCACAGTTCGTTGGATATGCAGAACAGGAGATATCTTGGTTTTTGTGGGGTTTCAAGCTGAGATACGCATTTTTTACGATAATCTTGGTGAGACTTCTGTTCGAAGTACGCTTAATCATCGAGATCGCTCTATTCGAGCTATTTAATGCGAGAAACACGTTATCTGGTGTTTTCACCACTCCACAGTGCGTTTGATATGCAGAACCAGCGATATCCTGGTTTTCGTGGGGATTCAAGCTGAGATATGCAATTTCTGCGATAATCTTGGTGAGACTTCTGTCCGAAGTATGCTTAATCATCGAGATCGCTCGTTTCGAGCTATTCAATGCGAGAAACATGTTATCTGGTGTTTTCACCACTCCACAGTTCGTATGATATGCAGAACCGACGATATCTTGGTTTTCGTGGGGTTTCAAGCTCAGATATGCATTTTCTGCGATAATCTTGGTGAGACTTCTGTCCGAAGTATGCAGAGTCATCGAGATCGTACTTTTCGAGCTATTTAATGCGAGAAACACGTTTTCTGGGGTTTTCACAACTCCACAGTTCGTTGGATATGCAGAACAGGAGATATCTTGGTTTTCGTGGGGTTTCTAGCAGAGATATGCATTTTCTGCGATAATCATGGTGAGACTTCTGTTAGAAGTATGCAGAATCATCGAGATCGCACTTTTCGATCTATTTAATGCGAGAAACACGTTGTCTGGTGTTTTCACCACTCCACAGTTGGTTTGATATGCAGAACCGGCGATGTTTGGTTTTCGTCGGGTTTCAAGCTGAGATATGCATTTTCTACGATAATCTTGGTGAAACATCTGTCCGAAGTATGCAGAAACATCAAGAGCGCACTATTCGAGCTATTTAATGCGAGAAACACGTTTTCTGGGGTTTTCACCAGACCACAGTTCGTTGGATGTGCAGAACCGGAGATATCTTGGTTTTCGTGGGGTTTCAAGCTGCGATATGCAATTTCTGCGATAATCTTGGTGAGACTTCTGTCAGAGGTATGCAGAATCATCGAGATCCCTCTTTTCGAGCTATTTAATGCGAGAAACACGTTAACTGGTGTTTTCACCACTCCACAGTGCGTTTGATATGCAGAATCGGCGACATCTTGGATTTCGTCGGGGTTCAAGTTGAGATACGCATTTTCTACGATAATCTTGGTGAAACATCTGTCCGAAGTATGCAGAAACATCAAGAGCGCTCTTTTCGAGGTATTTAATACGAAATAACAAGTTTTCTGGTGTTTTCAACATTCCGCAGTGCGTTTGATATGCAGAACCGGCGAAATCTTGATTTTCGTGGTGTTTCCAGCTGAGATATGCATTTTCTACGATAATCTTGGTGAGACTTCTGTCAGAAGTATGCAGAATCATCGGGAACGCTCTTTTCGAGCTATTTAATGCGAGAAAAACGTTATCCGGTGTTTTCACCACTCCGCAGTGCGTTTGATATGCAGAACCGGCGACATCTTGGATTTCGTCGGGGTACAACCTGAGATATGCATTTTCTGCGATAATCTTGGTGAGTCTTCTGTCAGAGGTATGCAGAATCATCGAGATCCCTCTTTTCGAGCTATTTAATGCGAGAAATACTTTATCTGGTGTTTTCTCCACTCCACAGTGCATTTGATATGCAGAACCAGCGATATCTTCGTTTTCGTGGGGTTTCAAGCTGAGATATGCATTTTTTACGATAATCTTGGTGAGACTTCTGTCCGAAGTATGCAGAATCATCGAGATCGGTCGTTTCGAGCTATTTAATGCGAGAAACACGTTATCTGGGGTTTTCCCCACTCAACAGTGCGTATGATTTGCAGAACCGACGATATCTTGGTTTTCGTGGGGTTTCAAGCTCAGATGTGCATTTTCTGCGATAATCTTGGTTAGACGTCTGTCCGAAGTATGCAGAGTCATCGACATCGCACATTTCGATCTATTTAATGCGAGAAACACGTTATCTGGTGTTTTGCCCACTCCACAGTGCGTATGATATGCAGAACCGACGATATCTTGGTTTTCGTGGGGTTTCAAGCTCAGATATTCATTTTCTGCGATAATCTTGGTGAGACTTCTGTCCGAAGTATGCAGAGTCATCGAGATCGCACATTTCGATCTATTTAATGCGAGAAACACGTTGTCTGGTGTTTTCACCACTCCACAGATGGTTTGATATGCAGAACCGGCGATATCTGGGTTTTCGTGGGATTTCAAGCTGAGATATGCATTTTCTGCGATAATCTTGGTGAGACTTCTGTCCGAAGTATGCAGAATCATCGAGATCGCACTTTTCGAGCTATTTAATGCGAGAAACGCGTTTTCTGGGGTTTTAACCACACCACAGTTCGTTGGATATGCAGAACCGGAGATATCTTGGTTTTCGTGGGGTTTCAAGCTGAGATATGCATTTTCTGCGATAATCTCGGTGCGACTTCTGTCAGCAGTATGCAGAATCATCGAGATCGCACTTTTCGAGCTATTTAATGCGAGAAACAAGTTTTCTGGTGTTTTCAACATTCCACAGTGCGTTTGATATGCAGAACTGGCGATATCTTGATTTTCGTGGTGTTTCCAGCTGAGATATGCATTTTCTGCGATAATCTTGGTGAGTCTTCTGTCAGCAGTATGCAGAATCATCTAGATCGCTCTTTTCGAGCTATTTAATGCGAGAAACACGTTATCTGGTGTATTGACCACTCCACAGTGCGTTCGATATGCAAAACCGGCGATATCTTGGTTTTCGTCGGGTTTCAAGTTGAGATATGCATTTTCTGCGATAATCTCGGTGCGACTTCTGTCAGCAGTATGCAGAATCATCGAGATCGCACTTTTCGTGCTATTTAATGCGAGAAACAAGTTTTCTGGTGTTTTCAACATTCCACAGTGCGTTTGATATGCAGAACCGGCGATATCTGGGTTTTCGTGGGATTTCCAGCTGAGATATGCATTTTCTGCGATAATCTAGGTGAGTCTTCTGTCAGAGGTATGCAGAATCATCGAGATCCCTCTTTTCGAGCTATTTAATGCGAGAGACACGTTAACTGGTGTTTTCACCACTCCACAGTGCCTTTGATATGCAGAACCGGCGACATCTTGGATTTCGTCGGGGTTCAAGCTGAGATATGCATTTTCTGCGATAATCTTGGTGAGACTTCTGTCCGAAGTATGCTTAATCATCGAGATCGCTCGTTTCGAGCTATTCAATGCGAGAAACATGTTATCTGGTGTTTTCACCACTCCACAGTTCGTATGATATGCAGAACCGACGATATCTTGGTTTTTGTGGGGTTTCAAGCTCAGATATGCATTTTCTGCGATAATCTTGGTGAGACTTCTGTCCGAAGTATGCAGAGTCATCGAGATCGTACTTTTCGAGCTATTTAATGCGAGAAACACGTTTTCTGGGGTTTTCACAACTCCACAGTTCGTTGGATATGCAGAACAGGAGATATCTTGGTTTTTGTGGGGTTTCAAGCTGAGATACGCATTTTTTACGATAATCTTGGTGAGACTTCTGTTCGAAGTACGCTTAATCATCGAGATCGCTCTATTCGAGCTATTTAATGCGAGAAACACGTTATCTGGTGTTTTCACCACTCCACAGTGCGTTTGATATGCAGAACCAGCGATATCCTGGTTTTCGTGGGGATTCAAGCTGAGATATGCAATTTCTGCGATAATCTTGGTGAGACTTCTGTCCGAAGTATGCTTAATCATCGAGATCGCTCGTTTCGAGCTATTCAATGCGAGAAACATGTTATCTGGTGTTTTCACCACTCCACAGTTCGTATGATATGCAGAACCGACGATATCTTGGTTTTCGTGGGGTTTCAAGCTCAGATATGCATTTTCTGCGATAATCTTGGTGAGACTTCTGTCCGAAGTATGCAGAGTCATCGAGATCGTACTTTTCGAGCTATTTAATGCGAGAAACACGTTTTCTGGGGTTTTCACAACTCCACAGTTCGTTGGATATGCAGAACAGGAGATATCTTGGTTTTCGTGGGGTTTCTAGCAGAGATATGCATTTTCTGCGATAATCATGGTGAGACTTCTGTTAGAAGTATGCAGAATCATCGAGATCGCACTTTTCGATCTATTTAATGCGAGAAACACGTTGTCTGGTGTTTTCACCACTGCACAGTTGGTTTGATATGCAGAACCGGCGATGTTTGGTTTTCGTCGGGTTTCAAGCTGAGATATGCATTTTCTACGATAATCTTGGTGAAACATCTGCCCGAAGTATGCAGAAACATCAAGAGCGCTCTTTTCGAGGTATTTAATACGAAAAAACAAGTTTTCTGGTGTTTTCAACATTCCACAGTGCGTTTGATATGCAGAACCGGCGATATCTTGATTTTCGTCGGGGTTCAAGCTGAGATATGCATTTTCTACGAGAATCTTGGTACGACTTCTGTCAGAAGTATGCACGAATCATCGGGATCGCTCTTTTCGAGCGATTTAATGCGAGAAAAACGTTATCTGGTGTTTTCACCACTCCACACTGCATTTGATATGCAGAACCAGCGATATCTTGGTTTTCGTGGGGTTTCAAGCTGAGATATGCATTTTTTACGATAATCTTGGTGAGACTTCTGTCCGAAGTATGCAGAATCATCGAGATCGCTCGTTTCGAGCTATTTAATGCGAGAACCACGTTACCTGGTGTTTTCACCACTCCACAGTGCGTTGGATATGCAGAACCGGATATATTTTGGTTTTCGTCGGGTTTCAAGCTGAGATATGCATTTTCTACGATAAGCTTGGTGAGATATCTGTCCGAAGAATGCAGAAACATCAAGAGCGCTCTTTTCGAGCTATTTAATGCGAGAAACACGTTGTCTGGTGTTTTCACCACTCCACAGTGCATTTGATATGCAGAACCAGCGATATCTTGGTTTTCGTGGGGTTTCAAGCTGAGATATGCATTTTCTTCGATAATCTTGGTGAGACTTCTGTCCGAAGTATGCAGAATCATCGAGATCGCTCTTTTCGAGCTATTTAATGCGAGAAACAAGTTATCTGGTGTTTTCACCACTCCACAGTGCGTTTGATATGCAGAACCAGCGATATCTTGGTTTTCGTGGGGTTTCAAGCTCAGATATGCATTTTCTGCGATAATCTTGGTGAGACCTCTGTCCGAAGTATGCAGAAACATCGAGAGCTCTCTTTTCGAGCTATTTAATGCGAGAAACTCGTTTTCTGGGGTTTTCACCACTCCACAGTTCGTTGGATATGCAGAACTAGAGATATCTTGGTTTTCGTGCGGTTTGAAGCTGAGATATGCATTTTCTGCGATAATCTTGGTGAGACTTCTGTCCGAAGTATGCAGAAACATCGAGAGCGCTCTTTTCGAGCTATTTAATGAAAGAAACACGTTTTCTGGGGTTTTAACCACTCCACAGAGCGTTTGATATGCAGTACCAGCGATATCTTGGTTTTCGTGGGGTTTCAAGCTGAGATATGCATTTTCTGCGATAATCATGGTGAGACTTCTGTCCGAAGTATGCTGAATCATTTAGATCGCTCTTTTCGAGCTATTTAATGCGAGAAACACGTTATCTGGTGTTTTCACCTCTCCACAGTGCATTTGATATGCAGAACCAGCGATATCTTGGTTTTCGTGGGGTTTCAAGCTGAGATATGCATTTTTTACGATAATCTTGGTGAGACTTCTGTCCGAAGTATGCAGAATCATCGAGATCGCTCGTTTCGAGCTATTTGATGCGAGAACCACGTTACCTGGTGTTTTCACCACTCCACAGTGCGTTGGATATGCAGAACCGGAGATATTTTGGTTTTCGTCGGGTTTCAAGCTGAGATATGCATTTTCCACTGATAAGCTTGGTGAGACATCTGTCCGAAGTTTGCAGAAACATCGAGAGCGCTCTTTTCGAGCTATTTAATGCGAGAAACTCGTTTTCTGGGGTTTTCCCCACTCCACAGTTCGTTGGATATGCAGAACTAGAGATATCTTGGTTTTCGTGCGGTTTGAAGCTGAGATATGCATTTTCTGCGATAATCTTGGTGAGACTTCTGTCCCAAGTATGCCGAATCATCGAGATCGCTCTTTTCGAGCTATTCAATGCGAGAAACAAGTTATCTGGTGTTTTCACCACGCCACAGTGCGTTTGATATGCAGAACCGGAGATATCTTGGTTTTCGTGGGGTTTCAATCTGAGATATGCATTTTCTGCGATAATCTTGGTGAGACTTCTGTCCGAAGTATGCAGAATCATCGAGATCGCTCTTTTCGAGCTATTTAATGCGAGAAACACGTTATTTGGTGTTTTCACCACTCCGCAGTGCGTTTGATATGCAGAACCAGCGATATCTTGGTTTTCGTGGGGCATCAAGCTCAGATATGCATTTTCTGCGAGAATCTTGGTGAGACTTCTGTCCGAAGTATGCAGAATCATCGAGATCGCACTTTTCGAGCTATTTAATGAAAGAAACACGTTTTCTGGAGTTTTAACCACTCCACAGAGCGTTTGATATGCAGTACCAGCGATATCTTGGTTTTCGTGGGGTTTCAAGCTGAGATATGCATTTTCTGCGATAATCTTGGTGAGACTTCTGTCCGAAGTATGCTGAATCATTTAGATCGCTCTTTTCGAGCTATTTAATGCGAGAAACACGTTATCTGGTGTTTTCACCACTCCACAGTGCATTTGATATGCAGAACCAGCGATATCTTGGTTTTCGTGGGGTTTCAAGCTGAGATATGCATTTTCTGCGATAATCTAGGTGAGTCTTCTGTCAGAGGTATGCAGAATCATCGAGATCCCTCTTTTCGAGCTATTTAATGCGAGAAACACGTTAACTGGTGTTTTCACCACTCCACAGTGCCTTTGATATGCAGAACCGGCGACATCTTGGATTTCGTCGGGGTTCAAGCTGAGATATGCATTTTCTACGATAATCTTGGTGAGACTTCTGTCCAAAGTATGCAGAATCATCGAGTTCGCTCTTTTCGGGGCTATATAATGCGAGAAACAAGTTATCTGGTGTTTTCACCACTCCACAGTGCGTTTGATATGCTGAACCGGCGATATCTTGGTTTTTGTGGGGTTTCAAGCTGAGATACGCATTTTTTACGATAATCTTGGTGAGACTTCTGTTCGAAGTACGCTTAATCATCGAGATCGCTCTATTCGAGCTATTTAATTCGTGAAACACGTTATCTGGTGTTTTCACCACTCCACAGTGCGTTTGATATGCAGAACCAGCGATATCCTGGTTTTCGTGGGGATTCAAGCTGAGATATGCAATTTCTGCGATAATCTTGGTGAGACTTCTGTCCGAAGTATGCTTAATCATCGAGATCGCTCGTTTCGAGCTATTCAATGCGAGAAACATGTTATCTGGTGTTTTCACCACTCCACAGTTCGTATGATATGCAGAACCGACGATATCTTGGTTTTCGTGGGGTTTCAAGCTCAGATATGCATTTTCTGCGATAATCTTGGTGAGACTTCTGTCCGAAGTATGCAGAGTCATCGAGATCGTACTTTTCGAGCTATTTAATGCGAGAAACACGTTTTCTGGGGTTTTCACAACTCCACAGTTCGTTGGATATGCAGAACAGGAGATATCTTGGTTTTTGTGGGGTTTCAAGCTGAGATACGCATTTTTTACGATAATCTTGGTGAGACTTCTGTTCGAAGTACGCTTAATCATCGAGATCGCTCTATTCGAGCTATTTAATGCGAGAAACACGTTATCTGGTGTTTTCACCACTCCACAGTGCGTTTGATATGCAGAACCAGCGATATCCTGGTTTTCGTGGGGATTCAAGCTGAGATATGCAATTTCTGCGATAATCTTGGTGAGACTTCTGTCCGAAGTATGCTTAATCATCGAGATCGCTCGTTTCGAGCTATTCAATGCGAGAAACATGTTATCTGGTGTTTTCACCACTCCACAGTTCGTATGATATGCAGAACCGACGATATCTTGGTTTTCGTGGGGTTTCAAGCTCAGATATGCATTTTCTGCGATAATCTTGGTGAGACTTCTGTCCGAAGTATGCAGAGTCATCGAGATCGTACTTTTCGAGCTATTTAATGCGAGAAACACGTTTTCTGGGGTTTTCACAACTCCACAGTTCGTTGGATATGCAGAACAGGAGATATCTTGGTTTTTGTGGGGTTTCAAGCTGAGATACGCATTTTTTACGATAATCTTGGTGAGACTTCTGTCCGAAGTATGCTTAATCATCGAGATCGCTCGTTTCGAGCTATTCAATGCGAGAAACATGTTATCTGGTGTTTTCACCACTCCACAGTTCGTATGATATGCAGAACCGACGATATCTTGGTTTTCGTGGGGTTTCAAGCTCAGATATGCATTTTCTGCGATAATCTTGGTGAGACTTCTGTCCGAAGTATGCTTAATCATCGAGATCGCTCGTTTCGAGCTATTCAATGCGAGAAACATGTTATCTGGTGTTTTCACCACTCCACAGTTCGTATGATATGCAGAACCGACGATATCTTGGTTTTCGTGGGGTTTCAAGCTCAGATATGCATTTTCTGCGATAATCTTGGTGAGACTTCTGTCCGAAGTATGCAGAAACATCAAGAGCGCTCTTTTCGAGGTATTTAATACGAAAAAACAAGTTTTCTGGTGTTTTCAACATTCCACAGTGCGTTTGATATGCAGAACCGGCGATATCTTGATTTTCGTCGGGGTTCAAGCTGAGATATGCATTTTCTACGAGAATCTTGGTACGACTTCTGTCAGAAGTATGCACGAATCATCGGGATCGCTCTTTTCGAGCGATTTAATGCGAGAAAAACGTTATCTGGTGTTTTCACCACTCCACAGTGCATTTGATATGCAGAACCAGCGATATCTTGGTTTTCGTGGGGTTTCAAGCTGAGATATGCATTTTTTACGATAATCTTGGTGAGACTTCTGTCCGAAGTATGCAGAATCATCGAGATCGCTCGTTTCGAGCTATTTAATGCGAGAACCACGTTACCTGGTGTTTTCACCACTCCACAGTGCGTTGGATATGCAGAACCGGATATATTTTGGTTTTCGTCGGGTTTCAAGCTGAGATATGCATTTTCTACGATAAGCTTGGTGAGATATCTGTCCGAAGAATGCAGAAACATCAAGAGCGCTCTTTTCGAGCTATTTAATGCGAGAAACACGTTGTCTGGTGTTTTCACCACTCCACAGTGCATTTGATATGCAGAACCAGCGATATCTTGGTTTTCGTGGGGTTTCAAGCTGAGATATGCATTTTCTTCGATAATCTTGGTGAGACTTCTGTCCGAAGTATGCAGAATCATCGAGATCGCTCTTTTCGAGCTATTTAATGCGAGAAACAAGTTATCTGGTGTTTTCACCACTCCACAGTGCGTTTGATATGCAGAACCAGCGATATCTTGGTTTTCGTGGGGTTTCAAGCTCAGATATGCATTTTCTGCGATAATCTTGGTGAGACCTCTGTCCGAAGTATGCAGAAACATCGAGTGCGCTCTTTTCGAGCTATTTAATGCGAGAAACTCGTTTTCTGGGGTTTTCACCACTCCACAGTTCGTTGGATATGCATAACCAGAGATATCTTGGTTTTCGTGGGGTTTCAAGCTCAGATATGCATTTTCTGCGATAATCTTGGTGAGACTTCTGTCCGAAATATGCAGAATCATCGAGATCGCACTTTTCGAGCTATTTAATGCGAGAAACACGTTTTCTGGGGTTTTCACCACTCCACAGTTCGTTGGATACGCAGAACAGGAGATATCTTGGTTTTCGTGGGGTTTCTAGCAGAGATATGCATTTTCTGCGATAAACATGGTGAGACTTCAGTTAGAAGTATGCAGAATCATCGAGATCGCACTTTTCGATCTATTTAATGCGAGAAACACGTTGTCTGGTGTTTTCACCACTGCACAGTTGGTTTGATATGCAGAACCGGCGATGTTTGGTTTTCGTCGGGTTTCAAGCTGAGATACGCATTTTTTACGATTATCTTGGTGAGACTTCTGTTAGAAGTATGCTTAATCATCGAGATCGCTCTATTCGAGCTATTTACTGTGTGAAACACGTTATCTGGTGTTTTCAGCACTCCACAGTGCGTTTGATATGCACAACCAGCGATATCCTGGTTTTCGTGGGGATTCAAGCTGAGATATGCAATTTCTGCGATAATCTTGGTGAGACTTCTGTCCGAAGTATGCTTAATCATCGAGATCGCTCGTTTCGAGCTATTCAATGCGAGAAACATGTTATCTGGTGTTTTCACCACTCCATAGTGCGTATGATATGCAGAACCGACGATATCTTGGTTTTCGTGGGGTTTCAAGCTCAGATATGCATTTTCTGCGATAATCTTGGTGAGACTTCTGTCCGAAGTATGCAGAATCATCGAGTTCGCTCTATTCGAGCTAGTTAATGTGAGAAACACGTTATCTGGTGTTTTCAGCACTCCACAGTGCGTTTGATATGCAGAACCAGCGATATCCTGGTTTTCGTGGGGATTCAAGCTGAGATATGCATTTTCTGCGATAATCTTGGTGAGACTTCTGTCCGAAGTATGCAGAGTCATGGAGATCGTACTTTTCGAGCTATTTAATGCGAGAAACACGTTTTCTGGGGTTTTCACCACTCCACAGTTCGTTGGATATGCAGAACAGGAGATATCTTGGTTTTCGTGGGGTTTCTAGCAGAGATATGCATTTTCTGCGATAATCATGGTGAGACTTCTGTTAGAAGTATGCAGAATCATCGAGATCGCTCTTTTCGATCTATTTAATGCGAGAAACACGTTGTCTGGTGTTTTCACCACTGCACAGTTGGTTTGATATGCAGAACCGGCGATGATTGGTTTTCGTCGGGTTTCAAGCTGAGATATGCATTTTCTACGATAATCTTGGTGAAACATCTGTCCGAAGTATGCAGAAACCTCAAGAGCGCTTTTTTCGAGGTAGTTAATACGAAAAAACAAGTTTTCTGGTGTTTTCAACATTCCACAGTGCGCTTGATATGCAGAACCGGCGATATCTTGATTTTCGTGGTGTTTCCAGGTGAGATATGCATTTTCTGCGATAATCTTGGTGAGTCTTCTGTCAGAGGTATGCAGAATCATCGAGAACCCTCTTTTCGAGCTATTTAATGCGAGAGACACGTTAACTGGTGCTTTCACCACTCCTCAGTGCGTTTGATATGCAGAACCGGCGACATCTTGGATTTCGTCGGGGTTCAAGCTGAGATATGCATTTTCTACGATAATCTTGGTGAGACTTCTGTCAGAAGTATGCAGAATCATCGGGATCGCTCTTTTCGAGCTATTTAATGCGATAAACACGTTATCCGGTGTCTTCACCACTCCGCAGTGCGTTTGATATGCAGAACCGGCGACATCTTGGATTTCGTCGGGGTTCAACCTGAGATATGCATTTTCTGCGATAATCTTGGTGAGTCTTCTGTCAGAGGTATGCAGAATCATCGGGATCGCTTTTTTCGAGCTATCTAATGCGAGAAACACGTTATCTGGTGTTTTCACCACTCCACAGTGCTTTTGATATGCAGACCCGGCCACATCTTGGCTTTCGTCGGGTATCAAGCTGAGATACGCATTTTTTACGATAATCTTGGTGAGACTTCTGTCCGAAGTATGTTTAATCATCGAGATCGCTCTATTCGTGCTATTTAATGCGAGAAATACGTTATCTGGTGTTTTCAGCACTCCACAGTGCGTTTGATATGCAGAACCGGCGATATCTTGATTTTCGTGGTGTTCCCAGCTGATATATGCATTTTGTGCGATAATCTTGGTGAGTCTTTTGTCAGAAGTATGCAGAATCATCTAGATCGCTCTTTTCGAGGTATTTAATACGAAAAAACAAGTTTTCTGGTGTTTTCAACATTCCACAGTGCGTTTGATATGCAGAACCGGCGATATCTTGATTTTCGTGGTGTTTCCAGCTGAGATATGCATTTTCTGCGATAATCTAGGTGAGTCTTCTGCCAGAAGTATGCAGAACCATCTAGATCGCTCTTTTCGAGCTATTTAATGCGAGAAACACGTTATCTGGAGTTTTCACCACTCCACAGTGCGTTTGATATGCAGAACCGGCGACATCTTGGATTTCGTCGGGGTTCAAGCTGACATATGCATTTTCTACGATTATCTTGGTGAGACTTCTGTCAGAAGTATGCAGAATCTTCGAGAACGCTCTTTTCGAGCAACTTAAAGCGCGAAACACGTTATCTGGTGTTTTCACCACTCCACAGTGCGTTTGATATGCAGAACAGTAGATACCTTGGTTTTCGTGGGGTTTCAAGCTGAGATATGCATTTTCTGCGATAATCTTGGTGAGACTTCTGTTAGAAGTATGCAGAATCATCGAGATCGCACTTTTCGAGCTATTTAATGCGAGAAACACGTTTTCTGGGGTTTTCACCACTCCACAGTGCGTTTGATATGCTGAACACAGCTATATCTTGGTTTTCGTGGGGTTTCAAGCTGAGATATGCATTTTTTACGATAATTTTGGTGAGACTTCCGTCCGAAGTATGCAGAATCATCGAGATCGCTCGTTTCGAATTATTTAATGCGAGAAACAGGTTATCTGGTGTTTTCACCACTCCACAGTGCGTTTGATATGCAGAACAGGCGATATCTTGGTTTTCGTTGGGTTTCAAGCTGAGATATGCATTTTCTGCAATAATCTTGGTGGTTCTTTTGTCAGAAGTATGCAGAATCATCTAGATCGCTCTTTTCGAGCTACTTAATGCACGAAACACGTTTTCTGGTGTTTTCACCACTCCACAGTACGTTTGACATGCAGAACCGGAGATATCTTGGTTTCGGTCGGGTTTCAAGCTGAGATATGCATTTTCTACGATAATCCTGGTGAGACTTCTGTCAGAAGTATGCAGAATCTTCGAGAACGCTCTTTTCGAGATACTTAATGCGCGAAACACGTTTTCTGGTGTTTTCACCACTCCAAGGTAGGTTTGATGTGCAGAACCGGAGATAACTCGGTTTTCGTCGGGTTTCAAGCTGAGATATGCATTTTCTACGATAATCTTGGTGAGACTTCTGTCAGAAGTATGCAGAATCATCGAGATCGCGCTTTTCGAGCTATTTAATGCGAGAAACACGTTATCTGGTGTTTTCACCACTCCACAGTTGGTTTGATATGCAGAACCGGCGATATTTTGGTTTTCGTGGGGTTTCAAGCTGAGATATGCATTTTCTGCGATAATCTTGGTGAGACTTCTGTCCGAAGTATGCAGAATCATCTAGATCGCTCTTTTCGAGCTATTTAATGCGAAAAAACCAGTTTTCTGCTGTTTTCAACATTCCACAGTGCGTTTGATATGCAAAACCGGCGACATCTTTGATTTCGTCGGGGTTCAAGCTGAGATATGCATTTTCTACGATAATCTTGGTGAGACTTCTGTCCGAAGTATGCTGAATCATCTAGATCGCTCTTTTCGAGCTAGCTAGTGCGAGAAACACGTTATCTGGTGTTTTCACCACTCCACAGTGCGTGTGATATGCAGAACAGTAGATATCTTGGTTTTCGTGGGGTTTCAAGCTGAGATATGCATTTTCTGCGATAATCTTGGTGAGACTTCTGTTAGAAGTATGCAGAATCATCGAGATCGCACTTTTCGAGCTATTTAATGCGAGAAACACGTTTTCTGGGGTTTTCACCACTCCACAGTGCGTTTGATATGCTGAACACAGCTATATCTTGGTTTTCGTGGGGTTTCAAGCTGAGATATGCATTTTTTACGATAATTTTGGTGAGACTTCCGTCCGAAGTATGCAGAATCATCTAGATCGCTCATTTCGAGCTATTTAATGCGAAAAAACCAGTTTTCTGCTGTTTTCAACATTCCACAGTGCGTTTGATATGCAGAACCGGCGACATCTTTGATTTCGTCGGGATTCAAGCTGAGATATGCATTTTCTACGATAATCTTGGTGAGAATTCTGTCAGAAGTATGCAGAATCTTCGAGAACGCTCTTTTCGAGCAACTTAAAGCGCGAAACACGTTATCTGGTGTTTTCACCACTCCACAGTGCGTTTGATATGCAGAACAGTAGATATCTTGGTTTTCGTGGGGTTTCAAGCTGAGATATGCATTTTCTGCGATAATCTTGGTGAGACTTCTGTTAGAAGTATGCAGAATCATCGAGATCGCACTTTTCGAGCTATTTAATGCGAGAAACACGTTTTCTGGGGTTTTCACCACTCCACAGTGCGTTTGATATGCTGAACACAGCTATATCTTGGTTTTCGTGGGGTTTCAAGCTGAGATATGCATTTTTTACGATAATTTTGGTGAGACTTCCGTCCGAAGTATGCAGAATCATCGAGATCGCTCGTTTCGAACTATTTAATGCGAGAAACAGGTTATCTGGTGTTTTCACCACTCCACAGTGCGTTTGATATGCAGAACAGGCGATATCTTGGTTTTCGTTGGGTTTCAAGCTGAGATATGCATTTTCTGCAATAATCTTGGTGGTTCTTTTGTCAGAAGTATGCAGAATCTTCGAGAACGCTCTTTTCGAGATACTTAATGCGCGAAACACGTTTTCTGGTGTTTTCACCACTCCAAGGTAGGTTTGATGTGCAGAACCGGAGATAACTCGGTTTTCGTCGGGTTTCAAGCTGAGATATGCATTTTCTACGATAATCTTGGTGAGACTTCTGTCAGAAGTATGCAGAATCATCGAGTTCGCGCTTTTCGAGCTATTTTATGCGAGAAACACGTTATCTGGTGTTTTCACCACTCCACAGTTGGTTTGATATGCAGAACAGTAGATAACTCGGTTTTCGTCGGGTTTCAAGCTGAGATATGCATTTTCTACGATAATCTTGGTGAGACTTCTGTCAGAAGTATGCAGAATCATCGAGATCGCGCTTTTCGAGCTATTTAATGCGAGAAACACGTTATCTGGTGTTTTCACCACTCCACAGTTGGTTTGATATGCAGAACCGGCGATATTTTGGTTTTCGTGGGGTTTCAAGCTGAGATATGCATTTTCTGCGATAATCTTGTTGAGACTTCTGTCCGAAGTATGCAGAATCATCGAGATCGCACTTTTCGAGCTATTTAATGCGAGAAACACGATAGCTGGTGTTTTCACCACTCCACAGTGCGTTTGATATGCAGAACAGGCGATATCTTGGTTTTCGTTGGGTTTCAAGCTGAGATATGCATTTTCTGCAATAATCTTGGTGGTTCTTTTGTCAGAAGTATGCAGAATCTTCGAGAACGCTCTTTTCGAGATACTTAATGCGCGAAACACGTTTTCTGGTGTTTTCACCACTCCAAGGTAGGTTTGATGTGCAGAACCGGAGATAACTCGGTTTTCGTCGGGTTTCAAGCTGAGATATGCATTTTCTACGATAATCTTGGTGAGACTTCTGTCAGAAGTATGCAGAATCATCGAGATCGCTCGTTTCGAGCTACTGAATGCGAGAAACACGTTATCTGGTGTTTTCACCACTCCACAGTGCGTTGGATATGCAGAACCGGAGATATTTTGGTTTTCGTCGGGTTTCAAGTTGAGATATGCATTTTCTACGATAAGCTTGGTAAAACATCTGTCCGAAGTATGCAGAAACATCGAGAGCGCTCTTTTCGAGCTATTTAATGCGAGAAACACGTTTTCTGGGGGTTTCACCACTCCACAGTTCGTTGGATATGCTGAACAGTAGATGTCTTGGTTTTCGTGGGGTTTCACGCAGAGATATGCATTTTCTGCGATAATCTTGGTGAGACTTCTGTTAGAAGTATGCAGAATCATCGAGATCGCGCTTTTCGAGCTATTTAATGCGAGAAACACGTTATCTGGTGTTTTCACCACTCCACAGTGGGTTTGAAATGCAGAACAGTAGATATCTTTGTTTTCGTGGGGTTTCAAGCTGAAATATGCATTTTCTGCGATAATCTTGTTGAGACTTCTGTCCGAAGTATGCAGAATCATCGAGATCGCACTTTTCGAGCTATTTAATGCGAGAAACACGATAGCTGGTGTTTTCACCACTCCACAGGGCGTATGATATGCAGAATCGGCGATATCTTGGTTTTCGTGGGGTTTCAAGCTGAGATATGCATTTTTTACGATAATTTCGGTGAGACTTCTGTCCGAAGTATGCAGAATCATCGAGATCGCTCGTCTCGAGCTATTTAATGCGAGAAACACGTTATCTGGTTTTTTCACCACTCCACAGTGCGTTTGATATGCAGAGCCAGCGATATCTTGGTTTTCGTGGGGTTTCAAGCTGAGATATGCATTTCCTGCGATAATCTTGGTGAGTCTTCTGTCCGAAGTATGCTGAATCATCGAGATCGCTCTTTTCGAGCTAGTTAGTGCGAGAAACACGTTATCTGGTGTTTTCACCACTCCACAGTGCGTTTGATATGCAGAACAGTAGATATCTTGGTTTACGTGGGGTTTCAAGCTGAGATATGCATTTTCTGCGATAATCTTCTTGAGACTTCTGTCCGAAGTATGCAGAATCATCGAGATCGCTCGTTTCGAGCTATTTAATGCGAGAAACACGTTATCTGGTGTTTTCACCACTCCACAGTGCGTTGGATATGCAGAACCGGAGATATTTTGGTTTTCGTCGGGTTTCATGCTGAGATATGCATTTTCTACGATAATCTTGGTGAGTCTTCTGTCCGAAGTATGCTGAATCATCGAGATCGCTCTTTTCGAGCTAGTTAGTGCGAGAAACACGTTATCTGGTGTTTTCACCACTCCACAGTGCGTTTGATATGCAGAACAGTAGATATCTTGGTTATCGTGGGGTTTCAAGCTGAGATATGCATTTTCTGCGATAATCTTCTTGAGACTTCTGTCCGAAGTATGCAGAATCATCGAGATCGCTCGTTTCGAGCTATTTAATGCGAGAAACACGTTATCTGGTGTTTTCACCACTCCACAGTGCGTTGGATATGCAGAACCGGAGATATTTTGGTTTTCGTCGGGTTTCATGCTGAGATATGCATTTTCTACGATAATCTTGGTGAGTCTTCTGTCCGAAGTATGCTGAATCATCGAGATCGCTCTTTTCGAGCTAGTTAGTGCGAGAAACACGTTATCTGGTGTTTTCACCACTCCACAGTGCGTTTGATATGCAGAACCAGCGATATCTTGGTTTTCGTGGGGTTTCAAGCTGAGATATGCATTTTCTGCGATAATCTTGGTGAGTCTTCTGTCCGAAGTATGCTGAATCATCGAGATCGCTCTTTTCGAGCTAGTTAGTGCGAGAAACACGTTATCTGGTGTTTTCACCACTCCACAGTGCGTTGGATATGCAGAACCGGAGATATTTTGGTTTTCGTCGGGTTTCAAGCTGAGATATGCATTTTCTACGATAATCCTGGTGAGACTTCTGTCAGAATTATGCAGAATCTTCGAGAACGCTCGTTTCGAGCTACTTAATGCGCGAAACACGTATTCTGGTGTTTTCACCACTCCACGGTATGTTTGATGTGCAGAACCGGAGATATACCGGTTTTCGTCGGGTTTCAAGCTGAGATATGCATTTTCTACGATAATCTTGGTGAAACATCTGCCCGAAGTATGCAGAAACATCGAAAGCGCTCTTTTCGAGCTATTTAATGCGAGAAACTCGTTTTCTGGGGTTTTTACCACTCCACAGTGCGTTGGATATGCAGAACCGGAGATATTTTGGTTTTCGTCGGGTTTCCAGCTGAGATATGCATTTTCTACGATAAGCTTGGTAAAACATCTGTCCGAAGTATGCAGAAACATCGAGAGCGCTCTTTTCGAGCTATTTAATGCGAGAAACACGTTTTCTGGGGTTGTCACCACACCACAGTTCGTTGGATATGCAGAACAGTAGATATCTTGGTTTTCGTGGGGTTTCAAGCACAGATATGCATTTTCTGCGATAATCTTGGTGAGACTTCTGTTAGAAGTATGCAGAAACATCGAGAGCGCTCTTTTCGAGCTATTTAATGCGAGAAACTCGTTTTCTGGGGTTTTCACCACTAAACAGTTCGTTGGATATGCAGAACCGGAGATATCTTGGTTTTCGTGGGGTTTCAAGCTGAGATATGCGTTTCCTGCGATAATCTTGGTGACACTTCTGTCCGAAGTATGCTGAATCATCGAGATCGCTCTCTTCGAGATAGTTAGTGCGAGAAACACGTTATCTGGTGATTTCACCACTCCACAGTGCGTTTGATATGCAGAAGAGGCGATATCTTGGTTTTCGTGTGGTTTCAAGCTGAGATATGCATTTTCTGCGATAATCTTGGTGAGTCTTCTGTCCGAAGTATGCTGAATCATCGAGATCGCTCTTTTCGAGCTAGTTAGTGCGAGAAACACGTTATCTGGTGTTTTCACCACTCCACAGTGCGTTTGATATTCAGAACCGGAGATATTTTGGATTTCGTCGGGTTTCAAGCTGAGATATGCATTTTCTACGATAATCTTGGTGAAACATCTGTCCGAAGTATGCAGAAACATCGACAGCGCTCTTTTCGATCTATTTAATGCGAGAAACACGTTTTCTGGGGTTTTCACCACTCCACAGTTCGTTGGATATGCAGAACAGTAGATATCTTGGTTTTCGTGGGGTTTCTAGCAGATATATGCATTTTCTGCGATAAGCTTGGTAAAACATCTGTCCGAAGTATGCAG
The DNA here is from genome assembly GCA_951804975.1 of Anthophora plumipes. Taxonomy (NCBI): domain Eukaryota; kingdom Metazoa; phylum Arthropoda; class Insecta; order Hymenoptera; family Apidae; genus Anthophora; species Anthophora plumipes. The sequence continues at coordinate 823,447 of CATORF010000112.1, forward strand.
AAACATCGAGAGCGCTCTTTTCGAGCTATTTAATGCGAGAAACACGTTTTCTGGGGTTGTCACCACACCACAGTTCGTTGGATATGCTGAACAGTAGATATCTTGGTTTTCGTGGGGTTTCAAGCAGAGATATGCATTTTCTGCGATAATCTTGGTGAGACTTCTGTTAGAAGTATGCAGAAACATCGAGAGCGCTCTTTTCGAGCTATTCAATGCGAGAAACTCGTTTTCTGGGGTTTTCACCACTAAACAGTTCGTTGGATATGCAGAACCGGAGATATCTTGGTTTTCGTGGGGTATCAAGCTGAGATATGCGTTTCCTGCGATAATCTTGGTGACGCTTCTGTCCGAAGTATGCTGAATCATCTAGATCGCTCTTTTCGAGCTATTTAATGCGAGAAACGCGTTATCTGGTGTTTTCACCACTCCACAGTGCGTTTGACATGCAGAACCAGCGATATCTTGGTTTTCGTGGGGTTTCAAGCTGAGATATGCATTTTCTACGATAATCCTGGTGAGACTTCTGTCAGAATTATGCAGAATCTTCGAGAACGCTCTTTTCGAGCTACTTAATGCCCGAAACACGTTTTCTGGTGTTTTCACCACTCCTCAGTGCGTTCGATATGCAGAACCGGCGATATCTTGGTTTTCGTGGGGTTTCAAGATGAGATATGCATTTTCTGCGATAATCTTGGTGAGTCTTCTGTCCGAAGTATGCTGAATCATCGAGATCGCTCTTTTCGAGCTAGTTAGTGCGAGAAACACGTTATCTGGTGTTTTCACCACTCCACAGTGCGTTCGATATGCAGAACCAGCGATATCTTGGTTTTCGTGGGGTTTCAAGCTGAGATATGCTTTTTTTACGATAATCTTGATGAGACTTCTGTCCGAAGTATGCAGAATCATCGAGATCGCTCGTTTCGGGCTATTTAATGCGAGAAACACGTTTTCTGGGGTTGTCACCACACCACAGTTCGTTGGATATGCAGAACAGTAGATATCTTGGTTTTCGTGGGGATTCAAGCTGAGATATGCATTTTTTACGATAATTTTGGTGAGACTTCTGTCCGAAGTATGCAGATTCATCGTCATCGCTCGTTTCGAGCTATTTAGTGCGAGAAACATTTTATCTGGTGTTTTCACCTCTCCACAGTGCGTTTGATATGCAGAAGCGGCGATATCTTGGTTTTCGTGGGGTTTCAAGCTGAGATATGCGTTTTCTGCGATAATCTTGGTGAGTCTTCTGTCCGAAGTATGCTGAATCATCGAGATCGCTCTTTTCGAGCTAGTTAGTGCGAGAAACACGTTATCTGGTGTTTTCACCACTCCACAGTGCGTTTGATATGCAGAACCGGAGATATTTTGGTTTTTGTCGGGTTTCAAGCTGAGATATGCATTTTCTACGACAATCTTGGTGAAACATCTGTCCGAAGTATGCAGAAACATCGACAGCGCTCTTTTCGAGCTATTTAATGCGAGAAACTCGTTTTCTGGGGTTTTCACCACTAAACAGTTCGTTGGATAAGCAGAACCGGAGATATCTTGGTTTTCGTGGGGTTTCAAGCTGAGATATTCGTTTCCTGCGATAATCTTGGTGAGACATCTGTCCGAAGTATGCTGAATCATCGAGATCGCTCTCTTCGAGATAGTTAGTGCGAGAAACACGTTATCTGGTGTTTTCACCACTCCACAGTGCGTTTGATATGCAGAACAGTAGATATCTTGGTTTTCGTGGGGTTTCAAGCAGAGATATGCATTTTCTGCGATAATCTTGGTGAGACTTCTGTTAGAAGTATGCAGAAACATCGAGAGCGCTCTTTTCGAGCTATTTAATGCGAGAAGCTCGTTTTCTGGGGTTTTCACCACTAAACAGTTCGTTGGATATGCAGAACCGGAGATATCTTGGTTTTCGTGGGGTTTCAAGCTGAGATATTCGTTTCCTGCGATAATCTTGGTGACGCTTCTGTCCGAAGTATGCTGAATCATCTAGATCGCTCTTTTCGAGCTATTTAATGCGAGAAACGCGTTATCTGGTGTTTTCACCACTCCACAGTGCGTTTGACATTCAGAACCAGCGATATCTTGGTTTTCGTGGGGTTTCAAGCTGAGATATGCATTTACTGCGATAATATTGGTGAGACTTCAGTCAGAAGTATGCAGAATCATCTAGATCGCTCTTTTCGAGCTACTTAATGCACGAAACACGTTTTCTGGTGTTTTCACCACTCCACAGTACGTTTGACATGCAGAACCGAAGATATCTTGGTTTCGGTCGGGTTTCAAGCTGAGATATGCATTTTCTACGATAATCCTGGTGAGACTTCTTACAGAATTATGCAGAATCTTCGAGAACGCTCTTTTCGAGCTACTTAATGCCCGAAACACGTTTTCTGGTGTTTTCACCACTCCTCAGTGCGTTTGATATGCAGAACCGGCGATTTCTTGGTTTTCGTGGGGTTTCAAGCTGAGATATGCATTTTCTGCGATAATCTTGGTGAGTCTTCTGTCCGAAGTATGCTGAATCATCGAGATCGCTCTTTTCGAGCTAGTTAGTGCGAGAAACACGTTATCTGGTGTTTTCACCACTCCACAGTGCGTTTGATATGCAGAACAAGCGATATCTGGGTTTTCGTGGGGTTTCAAGCTGAGATATGCTTTTTTTACGATAATCTTGATGAGACTTCTGTCCGAAGTATGCAGAATCATCGAGATCGCTCGTTTCGGGCTATTCAATGCGAGAAACACGGTATCTGGTGTTTTCACCACTCCACAGTGCGTTTGATATGCAGAGCCAGCGATATCTTGGTTTTCGTGGGGTTTCAAGCAGAGATATGCATTTTCTGCGATAATCTTTGTGAGACATCTGTCCGAAGTATGCTGAATCATCGAGATCGCTCTCTTCGAGATAGTTAGTGCGAGAAACACGTTATCTGGTGTTTTCAGCACTCCACAGTGCGTTTGATATGCAGAACCGGCGATATCTTGGTTTTCGTGGGGTTTCAAGCTGAGATATGCATTTTTTACGATAATTTTGGTGAGACTTCTGTCCGAAGCATGCAGATTCATCGACATCGCTCGTTTCGAGCTATCTAGTGCGAGAAACATGTTAACTGGTGTTTTCACCTCTCCACAGTGCGTTTGATATGCAGAAGCGGCGATATCTTGGTTTTCGTGGGGTTTCAAGCTGAGATATGCGTTTTCTGCGATAATCTTGGTGAGTCTTCTGTCCGAAGTATGCTGAATCATCGAGATCGCTCTTTTCGAGCTAGTTAGTGCGAGAAACACGTTATCTGGTGTTTTCACCACTCCACAGTGCGTTTGATATGCAGAACCGGAGATATTTTGGTTTTCGTCGGGTTTCAAGCTGAGATATGCATTTTCTACGATAATCTTGGTGAAACATCTGTCCGAAGTATGCAGAAACATCGACAGCGCTCTTTTCGATCTATTTAATGCGAGAAACACGTTTTCTGGGGTTTTCACCACTCCACAGATGGTTTGATATGCAGAACCAGAGATATCTTGTTTTTCGTGGGGTTTCAAGCTGAGATATGCATTTTTTAAGATAATCTTGGTGAGACTTCTGTCCGAAGTATGCTTAATCATCGAGATCGCTCTAATCGAGCTATTTAATGCGAGAAACACGTTATCGGGTGTTTCCAGCACTCCACAGTGCGTTTTATATGCAGAACCAGCGATATCTTGGTTTTCGTGGGGTTGCAAGCACAGATATGCAATTTCTGCGATAATCTTGGTGAGACTTCTGTCCGAAGTATGCTTAATCATCGAGAGTGCTCTTTTCGCGCTATTTAATGCGAGATACACGTTATCTGGTGTTTTCACCACTCCACAGTTGGTTTGATATGCAGAACCGGCGATATCTGGGTTTTCGTGGGGTTTCAAGCTGTGATATGCATTTTCTGCGATAATCTTGGTGAGACTTCTGTCCGAAGTATGCTTAAACATCGAGATCGCTCTTTTCGAGCTAGTTAGTGCGAGAAACACGTTATCTGGTGTTTTCACCACTCCACAGTGCGTTTGATATGCAGTACCAGCGATATCTGGGTTTTCGTGGGGTTTCATGCTGAGATATGCAGTTTCTGCGATAATCTTGGTGAGACTTCTGTCCGAAGTATGCAGAAACATCGAGAGCGCTCTTTTCTAGCTATTTAATGAAGGAAACAAGTTTTCTGAGGTTTTAACCACACCACAGTTCGTTGGATATGCAGAACCGGAGATATCTTGGTTTTCGTGGGGTTTCAAGATGAGATATGCATTTTCTGCGATAATCTAGGTGAGAATTCTGTCCGAAGTATGCAGAATCATCGAGATCGCTCGTTTCGGGCTATTCAATGCGAGAAACACGTTATCTGGTGTTTTCACCACTCCACAGTGCGTTTGATATGCAGAACCAGCGATATCTTGGTTTTCGTGGGGTTTCAAGCAGAGATATGCATTTTCTGCGATAATCTTTGTGAGACATCTGTCCGAAGTATGCTGAATCATCGAGATCGCTCTCTTCGAGATAGTTAGTGCGAGAAACACGTTATCTGGTGTTTTCACCACTCCACAGTGCGTTTGATATGGAGAACAGTAGATATCTTGGTTTTCGTGGGGTTTCAAGCTGAGATATGCATTTTCTGCGATAATCTTGTTGAGACTTCTGTCCGAAGTATGCAGAATCATCGAGATCGCTCGTTTGGAGCTATTTAATGCGAGAAACACGTTATCTGGTGTTTTCAGCACTCCACAGTGCGTTTGATATGCAGAACCGGCGATATCTTGGTTTTCGTGGGGTTTCAAGCTGAGATATGCATTTTTTACGATAATTTTGGTGAGACTTCTGTCCGAAGTATGCAGATTCATCGACATCGCTCGTTTCGAGCTATCTAGTGCCAGAAACATGTTAACTGGTGTTTTCACCTCTCCACAGTGCGTTTGATATGCAGAAGCGGCGATATCTTGGTTTTCGTGGGGTTTCAAGCTGAGATATGCGTTTTCTGCGATAATCTTGGTGAGTCTTCTGTCCGAAGTATGCTGAATCATCGAGATCGCTCTTTTCGAGCTAGTTAGTGCGAGAAACACGTTATCTGGTGTTTTCACCACTCCACAGTGCGTTTGATATGCAGAACCGGAGATATTTTGGTTTTCGTCGGGTTTCAAGCTGAGATATGCATTTTCTACGATAATCTTGGTGAAACATCTGTCCGAAGTATGCAGAAACATCGACAGCGCTCTTTTCGATCTATTTAATGCGAGAAACACGTTTTCTGGTGTATTGACCACTCCACAGTGCGTTTGATATGCAAAACCGGCGATATCTTGGTTTTCGTCGGGTTTCAAGCTGATATATGCATTTTCAACGATAATCTTGGTGACACTTCAGTCAGAAGTATGCAGAATCATCTAGATCGCTCGTTTCGAGCTATTTAATGCGAGAAACACGTTTTCTGGGGTTTTCACCACACCACAGTTCGTTGGATGTGCAGAACCGGAGATATATTGGCTTTCGTGGGGTTTCAAGCTGAGATATGCATTTTCAACGATAATCTTGATGAGACTTCTGTCCGAAGTATGCAGAATCATCGAGATCGCTCGTTTCGGGCTATTCAATGCGAGAAACACGTTATCTGGTGTTTTCACCACTCCACAGTGCGTTTGATATGCAGAACCGGCGATATCTTGGTTTTCGTGGGGTTTCAAGCTGAGATATGCACTTTATACGATTATGTTGGTGAGAATCTGTCAGAAGTATGCAGAATCTTCGAGATCGCACATTTCGATCTATTTAATGGGAGAAACACGTTGTCCGGTATTTTCACCATTCCACAGTTGGTTTGATATGCAGAACCGGCGATATCTGGGTTTTCGTGGTGTTTCCAGCTGAGATATGCATTTTCTGCAGCAATCTTGGTGAGACCTCTGTCCGAAGTATGCTTAATCATCGAGATCGCTCGTTTCAAGCTATTCAATGCGAGAAACATGTTATCTGGTGTTTTCACCACTCCAGAGTGCGTATGATATGCAGAACCGACGATATCTTGGTTTTCGTGGGGTTTCAAGCTCAGATATGCATTTTCTGCGATAATCTTGGTGAGACTTCTGTCCGAAGTATGCAGAGTCATCGAGATCGTACTTTTCGTGCTATTTAATGCGAGAAACACGTTTTCTGGGGTTTTCACCACTCCACAGTTCGTTGGATATGCAGAACAGGAGATATCTTGGTTTTCGTGGTGTTTCCAGCTGAGATATGCATTTTCTGTGATAATCTTGGTGAGTCTTCTGTCAGAAGTATGCATAATCATCGAGATCCCTCTTTTCGAGCTATTTAATGCGAGAAACACGTTAACTGGTGTTTTCACCACTCCACAGTGCGTTTGATATGCAGAACCAGCGACATCTTGGTTTTTGTGGGGTTTCAAGCTGAGATACGCATTTTTTACGATAATCTTGGTGAGTCTTCTGTCAGAAGTATGCATAATCATCGAGATCCCTCTTTTCGAGCTATTTAATGCGAGAAACACGTTAACTGGTGTTTTCACCACTCCACAGTGCGTTTGATATGCAGAACCAGCGACATCTTGGTTTTTGTGGGGTTTCAAGCTGAGATACGCATTTTTTACGATAATCTTGGTGAGACTTCTGTCCGAAGTATGCTTAATCATCGAGATCGCTCTATTCGAGCTATTTAATGCGAGAAACACGTTATCTGGAGTTTTCACCACTCCACAGTGCTTTTGATATGCAGACCCGGCCACATCTTGGCTTTCGTCGGGTATCAAGCTGAGATATGCATTTTCTGCGATAATCTTTTATGAGAATTCTGTCAGAAGTATGCAGAATCATCTAGATCGCTCTTTTCGAGCTATTTAATGCGAAAAAACAAGTTTTCTGGTGTTTTCAACATTCCACAGTGCGTTTGATAAGCAGAACCGGCGATATCTTCATTTTCGTGGTGTTTCCAGCTGAGATATGCATTTTCTGTGATAATCTTGGTGAGTCTTCTGTCAGAAGTATGCAGAATCATCGAGATCCCTCTTTTCGATCTATTTAATGCGAGAAACACGTTGTCTGGTGTTTTCACCACTCCACAGTTGGTTTGATATGCAGAACCGGCGATGTTTCGTTTTCGTCGGGTTTCAAGTTGAGATATGCATTTTCTACGATAATCTTGGTGAAACATCTGTCCGAAGTATGCAGAAACATCAAGAGCGCTCTTTTCGAGCTATTTAATGCGAGAAACACGTTATCTGGAGTTTTCACCACTCCACAGTGCGTTTGATATGCAGAACCGGCGATATCTTGATTTTCGTGGTGTTCCCAGCTGATATATGCATTTTCTGCGATAATCTTGGTGAGTCTTTTGTCAGAAGTATGCAGAATCATCTAGATCGCTCTTTTCGAGGTATTTAATACGAAAAAACAAGTATTCTGGTGTTTTCAACATTCCACAGTGCGTTTGATAAGCAGAACCGGCGATATCTTCATTTTCGTGGTGTTTCCAGCTGAGATATGCATTTTCTGTGATAATCTTGGTGAGTCTTCTGTCAGAAGTATGCAGAATCATCGAGATCCCTCTTTTCGAGCTATTTAATGCGAGAAACACGTTAACTGGTATTTTCACCACTCCACAGTGCGTTTGATATGCAGAACCGGCGACATCTTGGATTTCGTCGGGGTTCAAGCTGAGATATGCATTTTCTACGATAATCTTGGTGAGACTTCTGTCAGAAGTATGCAGAATCATCGGGATCGCTCTTTTCGAGCTATATAATGCGAGAAAAACGTTATCTGGTGTTTTCACCACTCCGCAGTGCGTTTGATATGCAGAACCGGCGAAATCTTGATTTTCGTGAGGTTTCAAGCTGAGATATGCATTTTCTGCGATAATCTTGGTGAGACTTCAGTCAGAAGTATGCAGAATCATCTAGATCGCTCTTTTGGAGCTATTTAATGCGAAAAAACAAGTCTTCTGGTGTTTTCAACATTCCAAAGCGCGTTTGATATGCAGAACCGGCGATATCTTGGTTTTCGTGGGATTTCAAGCTGAGATATGCATTTTCTACGGTTATGTTGGTGAGAATCTGTCAGAAGTATGCAGAATCTTCGAGATCGCTCTATTCGAGCTATTTAATGCGAGAAACACGTTATCTGGTGTATTGACAACTCCACAGATGGTTAGATATGCAGAACCGGAGATATCTTGGTTTTCGTGGGGTATCAAGCTGAGATATGCATTTTTTACGATAATCTTGGTGACACTTCTGTCCGAAGTATGCAGAAACATCGAGAGCGCTCTTTTCGAGCTACTTAATGCGAGAAACAGGTTATCTGGTGTTTTCACCACTCCACAGATGGTTAGATATGCAGAACCAGCGACATCTTGGTTTTTGTGGGGTTTCAAGCTGAGATACGCATTTTTTACGGTAATCTTGGTGAGACTTCTGTCAGAAGGATGCTTAATCATCGAGATCGCTCTATTCGAGCTATTTAATGCGAGAAACACGTTATCTGGTGTTTCCAGCACTCCACAGTGCGTTTTATATGCAGAACCAGCGATATCTTGGTTTTCGTGGGGTTTCAAGCAGAGATATGCAATTTCTGCGATAATCTTGGTGAGACTTCTGTCCGAAGTATGCAGAGTCATCGAGATCGCACTTTTCGAGCTATTTAATGCGAGAAACACGTTATCTGGTGTTTTCACCACTCCACAGATGGTTTGATATGCAGAACCGGAGATATCTTGGTTTTCGTGGGGTTTCAAGCTCAGATATGCATTTTCTGCGATAATCTTGGTGAGACTTCTGTCCGAAGTATGCAGAGTCATCCAGATCGCACATTTCGATCTATTTAATGCGAGAAACACGTTGTCTGGTGTTTTCCCCACTCCACAGTTGGTTTGATATGCAGAATTGGAGATATCTTGGTTTTTGTGGGGTTTCAAGCTGAGATGTGCATTTTTTACGATAATCTTGGTGAGACTTCTGACCGAAGTATGCAGAATCATCGAGATCGCACTTTTCGAGCTATTTAATGCGAAAAACACGTTATCTGGTGTTTTCAGCACTCCACAGATGGTTTGATATGCAGAACCGGAGATATCTTGGTTTCCGTGGGGTTTCAAGCTGAGATATGCATTTTTTACGATAATCTTGGTGAGACTTCTGTGCGAAGTATGCAGAATCATCGAGATCGCACTTTTCGAGCTATTTAATGCGAAAAACACGTTGTCTGGTGTTTTCACGACTCCACAGTGCGTTTTATATGCAGAAAAAGCGACATCTTGGTTTTTGTGGGGTTTCAACCTGAGATACGCATTTTTTACGATAATCTTGGTGAGACTTCTGTCCGAAGTATGCTTAATCATCGAGATCGCTCTATTCGAGCTATTTAATGCGAGAAACACGTTGTCTGGTGTTTTCACCACTCCACAGTTGGTTTGATATGCAGAACCGGCGATATCTGGGTTTTCGTGGGGTTTCAAGCTGAGATATGCAATTTCTGCGATAATCATGGTGAGACTTCTGTCCGAAGTATGCAGAATCATCGAGATCTCACTTTTCGAGCTACCTAATGCGAGAAACACGTTCTCTGGTTGTTTTCACCACTCCACAGTGCGTTTGATATGCAGAACCGGCGATATCTTGATTTTCGTGGTGTTTCCAGCTGAGATATGCATTTTCAGCGATAATATTGGTGAGACTTCAGTCAGAAGTATGCAGAATCAACTAGATCGCTCTTTTCGAGCTACCTAATGCACGAAACACGTTTTCTGGTGTTTTCACAACTCCACAGTACGTTTGACATGCAGAACCGGAGATATCTTGGTTTCGGTCGGGTTTCAAACTGAGATATGCATTTTCTACGATAATCCTGGTGAGACTTCTGTCAGAAGTATGCAGGATCTTCGAGAACGCTCTTTTCGGGCTATTTAATGCGATAAACACGTTATCCGGTGTCTTCACCACTCCACAGTGCGTTTGATATGCAGAACGGGCGACATCTTGATTTTCGTGAGGTTTCAAGCTGAGATATGCATTTTCTGCGATAATCTTGGTGAGACTTCAGTCAGAAGTATGCAGAATCGTCTAGATCGCTCTTTTCGAGCTATTTAATGCGAAAAAAACAAGTTTTCTGGTGTTTTCAACATTCCACAGTGCGTTTGATATGCAGAACCGGCGATATCTTCATTTTCGTGGTGTTTCCAGCTGAGATATGCATTTTCTGTGATAATCTTGGTGAGTCTTCTGTCAGAAGTATGCAGAATCATCGAGATCCCCCTTTTCGAGCTATTTAATGCGAGAAACACGTTAACTGGTGTTTTCACCACTCCACAGTGCGTTTGTTATGCAGAACCAGCGACATCTTGGTTTTTGTGGGGTTTCAAGCTGAGATATGCAATTTCTGCGATAATCTTTGTGAGACTTCTGTCCGAAGTATGCTTAACCATCGAGATCGCTCGTTTCGAGCTATTCAATGCGAGAAACATGTTATCTGGTGTTTTCACCACTCCACAGTGCGTATGATATGCAGAACCGACGATATCTTGGTCTTCGTGGGGTTTCAAGCTCAGATATGCATTTTCTGCGATAATCTTGGCGAGACTTCTGTCCGAAGTATGCAGAGTCATCGAGATCGTAATTTTCGAGCTATTTAATGCGAGAAACACGTTTTCTGGGGTTTTCACCACTCCACAGTTCGTTGGATATGCAGAACAGGAGATACCTTGGTTTTCGTGGGGTTTCTAGCAGAGATATGCATTTTCTGCGATAATCATGGTGAGACTTCTGTTTGAGGTATGCAGAATCATCGAGAACGCACTTTTCGATCTAATTAATGCGAGAAACACGTTGTCTGGTGTTTTCACCACTCCACAGTTGGTTTGATATGCAGAACCGGCGATGTTTGGTTTTCGTCGGGTTTCTAGATGAGATATGCATTTTCTACGATAATCTTGGTGAGACTTCTGTTAGAAGTATGCAGAATCATCGAGATCGCACTTTTCGATCTAATTAATGCGAGAAACACGTTATCTGGAGTTTTCACCACTCCACAGTGCGTTTGATATGCAGAACCGGCGATATCTTGATTTTCGTGGTGTTCCCAGCTGATATATGCATTTTCTGCGATAATCTTGGTGAGTCTTTTGTCAGAAGTATGCAGAATCATCTAGATTGCTCTTTTCGAGGTATTTAATACGAAAAAACAAGTTTTCTGGTGTTTATAACATTCCACAGTGCGTTTGATATGCAGAACCGGCGATATCTTGATTTTCGTGGTGTTTCCTGCTGAGATATGCATTTTCTCCGATAATCTAGGTGAGTCTTCTGCCAGAAGTATGCAGAACCATCTAGATCGCTCTTTTCGAGCTATTTAATGCGAGAAACACGTTATCTGGTGTTTTCACCACTCCACAGTGCGTTTGATATGCAGAACCGGCGACATCTTGGATTTCTTCGGGGTTCAAGCTGAGATATGCATTTTCTACGATAATCTTGGTGAGACTTCTGTCAGAAGTATGCAGAATCATTGGGATCGCTCTTTTCGAGCTATTTAATGCGAGAAAAACGTTATCTGGTGTTTTCACCACTCCGCAGTGCGTTTGATATGCAGACCCGGCGACATCTTGGATTTCGTCGGGGTTCAACCTGAGATATGCATTTTCTGCGATAATCTTGGTGAGTCTTCTGTCAGAGGTATGCAGAATCATCGAGATCCCTCTTTTCGAGCTATTTATTGCGAGAAACACGTTAACTGGTGTTTTCACCACTCCACAGTGCGTTTGATATGCAGAACCGGCGACATCTTGGATTCCGTCGGGGTTCAAGCTGAGATGTGCATTTTCAGCGATAATCTTGGTGAGTCTTCTGTCAGAAGTATGCAGAATCTTCGAAATCGCTCTTTTCGAGCTAGTTAATGCGAGAAACACGTTATCTGGCGTTTTCACCTCTCCACAGTGCGTTTGATATGCTGAACCGGCGACATCTTGGCTGTCGTAGGGTATCAAGCTGAGATATGCATTTTCTACTATAATCTTGTTGAGACTTCTGTCAGAAGTATGCAGAATCATCGGGATCGCTCTTTTCGGGCTATTTAATGCGAGAAACACGTTATCCGGTGTCTTCACCACTCCACAGTGCGTTTGATATGCAGAACCGGCGACATCTTGGATTTCTTCGGGGTTCAAGCTGAGATATGCATTTTCTACGATAATCTTGGTGAGACTTCTGTCAGAAGTATGCAGAATCATTGGGATCGCTCTTTTCGAGCTATTTAATGCGAGAAAAACGTTATCTGGTGTTTTCACCACTCCGCAGTGCGTTTGATATGCAGAACGGGCGACATCTTGATTTTCGTGAGGTTTCAAGCTGAGATACGCATTTTTTACGGTAATCTTGGTGAGTCTTCTGTCAGAAGGATGCTTAATCATCGAGATCGCTCTATTCGAGCTATTTAATGCGAGAAACACGTTATCTGGTGTTTCCAGCACTCCACAGTGCGTTTTATATGCAGAACCAGCGATATCTTGGTTTTCGTGGGGTTTCAAGCAGAGATATGCATTTTCTGCGATAATCTTGGTGAGACTTCTGTCCGAAGTATGCTGAATCATCGAGATCGCTCTTTTCGAGCTAGTTAATGCGAGAAAAACCTTATCCGGTGTTTTCACCACTCCACAGATGGTTAGATATGCAAAACCGGAGATATCTTGGTTTTCGTGGGGTTTCAAGCTGAGGTATGCATTTTTTACGATAATCTTGGTGAGACTTCTGTCCGAAGTATGCTTAATCATCGAGATCGCTCTATTCGAGCTATTTAATGCGAGAAACACGTTATCTGGTGTTTCCAGCACTCCACAGTGCGTTTTATATGCAGAACCAGCGATATCTTGGTTTTCGTGGGGTTTCAAGCAGAGATATGCAATTTCTGCGATAATCTTGGTGAGACTTCTGTCCGAAGTATGCAGAGTCATCGAGATCGCACTTTTCGAGCTATTTAATGCGAGAAACACGTTATCTGGTGTTTTCACCACTCCACAGATGGTTTGATATGCAGAACCGGAGATATCTTGGTTTTCGTGGGGTTTCAAGCTGAGATATGCATTTTCTGCGATAATCTTGGTGAGACTTCTGTTCGAAGTATGCAGAATCATCGAGATCGCACTTTTCCAGCTATTTAATGCGAGAAACAGTTTATCTGATGTTTTCACCACTCCACAGTGCGTATGATATGCAGAACCGACGATATCTTGGTTTTCGTGGGGTTTCAAGCTCAGATATGCATTTTCTGCGATAATCTTGGTGAGACTTCTGTCCGAAGTATGCTGAATCATCGAGATCGCTCTTTTCGAGCTAGTTAATGCGAGAAAAACCTTATCCGGTGTTTTCACCACTCCACAGATGGTTAGATATGCAAAACCGGAGATATCTTGGTTTTCGTGAGGTTTCAAGCTGAGATACGCATTTTTTACGGTAATCTTGGTGAGTCTTCTGTCAGAAGGATGCTTAATCATCGAGATCGCTCTATTCGAGCTATTTAATGCGAGAAACACGTTATCTGGTGTTTCCAGCACTCCACAGTGCGTTTTATATGCAGAACCAGCGATATCTTGGTTTTCGTGGGGTTTCAAGCAGAGATATGCATTTTCTGCGATAATCTTGGTGAGACTTCTGTCCGAAGTATGCTGAATCATCGAGATCGCTCTTTTCGAGCTAGTTAATGCGAGAAAAACCTTATCCGGTGTTTTCACCACTCCACAGATGGTTAGATATGCAAAACCGGAGATATCTTGGTTTTCGTGGGGTTTCAAGCTGAGGTATGCATTTTTTACGATAATCTTGGTGAGACTTCTGTCCGAAGTATGCTTAATCATCGAGATCGCTCTATTCGAGCTATTTAATGCGAGAAACACGTTATCTGGTGTTTCCAGCACTCCACAGTGCGTTTTATATGCAGAACCAGCGATATCTTGGTTTTCGTGGGGTTTCAAGCAGAGATATGCAATTTCTGCGATAATCTTGGTGAGACTTCTGTCCGAAGTATGCAGAGTCATCGAGATCGCACTTTTCGAGCTATTTAATGCGAGAAACACGTTATCTGGTGTTTTCACCACTCCACAGATGGTTTGATATGCAGAACCGGAGATATCTTGGTTTTCGTGGGGTTTCAAGCTGAGATATGCATTTTCTGCGATAATCTTGGTGAGACTTCTGTTCGAAGTATGCAGAATCATCGAGATCGCACTTTTCCAGCTATTTAATGCGAGAAACAGTTTATCTGATGTTTTCACCACTCCACAGTGCGTATGATATGCAGAACCGACGATATCTTGGTTTTCGTGGGGTTTCAAGCTCAGATATGCATTTTCTGCGATAATCTTGGTGAGACTTCTGTCCGAAGTATGCAGAGTCATCCAGATCGCACATTTCGATCTATTTAATGCGAGAAACACGTTGTCTGGTGTTTTCCCCACTCCACAGTTGGTTTGATATGCAGAACCGGAGATATCTTGGTTTTTGTGGGGTTTCAAGCTGAGATATGCATTTTTTACGATAATCTTGGTGAGACTTCTGACCGAAGTATGCAGAATCATCGAGATCGCACTTTTCGAGCTATTTAATGCGAAAAACACGTTATCTGGTGTTTTCAGCACTCCACAGATGGTTTGATATGCAGAACCGGAGATATCTTGGTTTCCGTGGGGTTTCAAGCTGAGATATGCATTTTTTACGATAATCTTGGTGAGACTTCTGTGCGAAGTATGCAGAATCATCGAGATCGCACTTTTCGAGCTATTTAATGCGAAAAACACGTTGTCTGGTGTTTTCACCACTCCACAGTGCGTTTTATATGCAGAAAAAGCGACATCTTGGTTTTTGTGGGGTTTCAACCTGAGATACGCATTTTTTAATATAATCTTGGTGAGACTTCTGTCCGAAGTATGCTTAATCATCGAGATCGCTCTATTCGATCTATTTAATGCGAGAAACACGTTGTCTGGTGTTTTCACCACTCCACAGTTGGTTTGATATGCAGAACCGGCGATATCTGGGTTTTCGTGGGATTTCAAGCTGAGATATGCAATTTCTGCGATAATCTTGGTGAGACTTCTGTCCGAAGTATGCAGAATCATCGAGATCGCACTTTTCGAGCTATTTAATGCGAAAAACACGTTTTCTGGGGTTTTCACCACTCCACAGTTCGTTGGATATGCAGAACAGGAGATACCTTGGTTTTCGTGGGGTTTCTAGCAGAGATATGCATTTTCTGCGATAATCATGGTGAGACTTCTGTTAGAAGTATGCAGAATCATCGAGATCGCACTTTTCGATCTAATTAATGCGAGAAACACGTTGTCTGGTGTTTTCACCACTCCACAGTTGGTTTGATATGCAGAACCGGCGATGTTTGGTTTTCGTCGGGTTTCTAGATGAGATATGCATTTTCTACGATAAACTTGGTGAGACTTCTGTTAGAAGTATGCAGAATCATCGAGATCGCACTTTTCGATCTAATTAATGCGAGAAACACGTTATCTGGAGTTTTCACCACTCCACAGTGCGTTTGATATGCAGAACCGGCGACATCTTGGATTTCTTCGGGGTTCAAGCTGAGATATGCATTTTCTACGATAATCTTGGTGAGACTTCTGTCAGAAGTATGCAGAATCATTGGGATCGCTCTTTTCGAGCTATTTAATACGAGAAAAACGTTATCTGGTGTTTTCACCACTCCGCAGTGCGTTTGATATGCAGACCCGGCGACATCTTGGATTTCGTCGGGGTTCAACCTGAGATATGCATTTTCTGCGATAATCTTGGTGAGTCTTCTGTCAGAGGTATGCAGAATCATCGAGATCCCCCTTTTCGAGCTATTTATTGCGAGAAACACGTTAACTGGTGTTTTCACCACTCCACAGTGCGTTTGATATGCAGAACCGGCGACATCTTGGATTTCGTCGGGGTTCAAGCTGAGATGTGCATTTTCAGCGATAATCTTGGTGAGTCTTCTGTCAGAAGTATGCAGAATCTTCGAAATCGCTCTTTTCGAGCTAGTTAATGCGAGAAACACGTTATCTGGCGTTTTCACCTCTCCACAGTGCGTTTGATATGCAGAACCGGCGACATCTTGGCTGTCGTAGGGTATCAAGCTGAGATATGCATTTTCTACGATAATCTTGTTGAGACTTCTGTCAGAAGTATGCAGAATCATCGGGATCGCTCTTTTCGGGCTATTTAATGCGATAAACACGTTATCCGGTGTCTTCACCACTCCACAGTGCGTTTGATATGCAGAACGGGCGACATCTTGATTTTCGTGAGGTTTCCAGCTGAGATATGCATTTTCTGTGATAATCTTGGTGAGTCTTCTGTCAGAAGTATGCAGAATCATCGAGATCCCCCTTTTCGAGCTATTTAATGCGAGAAACACGTTAACTGGTGTTTTCACCACTCCACAGTGCGATTGTTATGCAGAACCAGCGACATCTTGGTTTTTGTGGGGTTTCAAGCTGAGATATGCAATTTCTGCGATAATCTTGGTGATACTTCTGTCCGAAGTATGCTTAACCATCGAGATCGCCCTTTTCGAGCTAGTTAGTGCGAGAAACACGTTATCTGGTGTTTTCACCACTCCACAGTGCGTATGATATGCAGAACCGACGATATCTTGGTTTTCGTGGGGTTTCAAGCTCAGATATGCATTTTCTGCGATAATCTTGGTGAGACTTCTGTCCGAAGTATGCAGAGTCATCCAGATCGCACATTTCGATCTATTTAATGCGAGAAACACGTTGTCTGGTGTTTTCCCCACTCCACAGTTGGTTTGATATGCAGAACCGGAGATATCTTGGTTTTTGTGGGGTTTCAAGCTGAGATATGCATTTTTTACGATAATCTTGGTGAGACTTCTGTCCGAAGTATGCTTAATCATCGAGATCGCTCTATTCGAGCTATTTAATGCGAGAAACACGTTATCTGGTGTTTTCAGCACTCCACAGTGCGTTTGATATGCAGAACCAGCGATATCTTGGTTTTCGTGGGGATTCAAGCTGAGATATGCAATTTCTGCGATAATCTTGGTGCGACTTCCGTGGGAAGTATGCTTAATCATCGAGATCGCTCGTTTCGAGCTATTTAATGCGAGAAACACGTTATCTGGTGTTTTCACCACTCCACAGTGCGTATGATATGCAGAACCGGCGATATCTTGGTTTTCGTGGGGTTTCAAGCTGAGATATGCATTTTCTGTGATAATCTTGGTGAGACTTCTGTCCGAAGTATGCTGAATCATCGAGATCGCTCTTTTCGAGCTATTTAATGCGAGAAACACGTTATCTGGTGTTTTCACCACTCCACAGTGCGTTTGATATGCAGAACCAGCGATATCTTGGTTTTCGTGGGGTTTCAAGATGAGATATGCATTTTCTGCGATAATATTGGTGAGACTTCAGTCAGAAGTGTGCAGAATCATCTAGATCGCTCTTTTCGAGCTACTTAATGCACGAAACACGTTTTCTGGTGTTTTCACCACACCACAGTACGTTTGACATGCAGAACCGGAGATATCTTGGTTTCGGTCGGGTTTCAAGCTGAGATATGCATTTTCTACGATAATCCTGGTGAGACTTCTGTCAGAAGTATGCAGAATCTTCGAGAACGCTCTTTTCGATCTACTTAATGCGCGAAACACGTTTTCTGGTGTTTTCACCACTCCACGGTACGTTTGATGTGCAGAACCGGAGATAACTCGGTTTTCGTGGGGTTTCAAGCCGAGATATGCATTTTTTACGATAATCTTGGTGAGACTTCTGTCCGAAGGATGCAGAATCATCGAGATCGCGCAATTCGAGCTATTTAATGCGAGAAACACGTTATCTGGTGTTTTCACCACTCCACGGTGCGTTGGATATGCAGTACCAGCGACATCTTGGTTTTCGTGGGGTTTCAAGCTGAGATTTGCATTTTCTGCGATAATCTTGGTGAGACTTCTGTCCGAAGTATGCTGAAACATCGAGATCGCTCTTTTCGAGCTAGTTAAAGCGAGAAAAACCTTATCCGGTGTTTTCACCACTCCACAGTTCGTTGGATAGGCAGAACAGTAGATATCATGGTTTTCGTGGGGTTTCAAGCAGAGATATGCATTTTCTGCGATAATCTTGGTGAGACTTCTGTGCGAAGTATGCTGAATCATCGAGATCGCTCTTTTCGAGCTAGTTAATGCGAGAAATACCTTATCCGGTGTTTTCACCACTCCACAGTGCGTTTGATATGCAATACAGTAGATATCTTGGTTTTCGTGGGGTTTCAAGCTGAGATATGCATTTTTTACGATAATCTTGGTGAGACTTCTGTCCGAAGTATGCTGAATCATCGAGATCGCCCTGTTCGAGCTAGTTAGTGCGAGAAACACGTTATCTGGTGTTTTCACCACTCCACAGTGCGTTTGATATGCAGAACCGGCGATATCTTGGTTTTCGTGGGGTTTCAAGCTGAGATATGCATTTTCTGTGATAATCTTGGTGAGACTTCTGTCCGAAGTATGCTGAATCATCGAGATCGCTCTTTTCGTGCTATTTAATGCGAGAAACACGTTATCTGGTGTTTTTACCACTCCACAGTGCGTTTGATATGCAGAACCGGCGACATCTTTGATTTCGTCGGGGTTCAAGTTGAGATATGCATTTTGTACGATAAGCTTGGTGAAACATCTGTCCGAAGAATGCAGAAACGTCGAGAGCGCTCTTTTCGAGCTATTTAATGCGAGAAACACGTTATCTGGTGTTTTTACCACTCCACAGTGCGTTTGATATGCAGAACCGGCGACATCTTTGATTTCGTCGGGGTTCAAGTTGAGATATGCATTTTCTACGATAATCTTGGTGGGTCTTTTGTCAGAAGTATGCACAATCATCTAGATCGCTCTTTTCGTGCTATTTAATGCGAGAAACACGTTATCAGGTGTTTTTACCACTCCACAGTGCGTTTGATGTGCAGAACCTGCGATATCATGATTTTCGTGGTGTTTCCAGCTGGGATATGCATTTTCTGCGATAATCTTGGTGAGACTTCTGTCCTAAGTATGCAGAATCATCTAGATCGCTCTTTTCGAGCTATTTAATGCGAGAAAAACGTTATCTGGTGTTTTCACCACTCCACAGTGCGTTTGATATGCAGAACCAGCGATATCTTGGTTTTCGTGGGGTTTCAAGCTGAGATATGCATTTTCTGCGATAATATTGGTGAGACTTCAGTCAGAAGTGTGCAGAATCAACTAGATCGCTATTTTCGAGCTACTTAATGCGAGAAACACGTTATCTGGTGTTTTCACCACTCCACAGTGCGTTTGATATGCAGAACCAGCGATATCTTGGTTTTCGTGGGGTTTCAAGCTGAGATATGCATTTTCTGCGATAATATTGGTGAGACTTCAGTCAGAAGTGTGCAGAATCAACTAGATCGCTATTTTCGAGCTACTTAATGCACGAAACACGTTTTCTGGTGTTTTCAACACTCCACAGTGCGTTTGATATGCAGAACCGGCGATATCTTGGTTTTTGTGGGGTTTCAAGCTGAGATATGCATTTTTTACGATAATCTTGGTGAGACTTCTGTCCGAAGTATGCTTTATCATCGAGATCGCTCTATTCGAGCTATTTAATGCGAGAAACACGTTATCTGGTGTTTTCAGCACTCCACAGTGCGTTTGATATGCAGAACCAGCGATATCTTGGTTTTCGTGGGGATTCAAGCTGAGATATGCAATTTCTGCGATAATCTTGGTGCGACTTCTGTGGGAAGTATGCTTAATCATCGAGATCGCTCGTTTCGAGCTATTTAATGCGAGAAACACGTTATCTGGTGTTTTCACCACTCCACAGTGCGTATCATATGCAGAACCGGCGATATCTTGGTTTTCGTGGGGTTTCAAGCTGAGATATGCATTTTCTGTGATAATCTTGGTGAGACTTCTGTCCGAAGTATGCTGAATCATCGAGATCGCTCTTTTCGTGCTATTTAATGCGAGAAACACGTTATCTGGTGTTTTTACCACTCCACAGTGCGTTTGATATGCAGAACCGGCGACATCTTTGATTTCGTCGGGGTTCAAGTTGAGATATGCATTTTCTACGATAAGCTTGGTGAAACATCTGTCCGAAGAATGCAGAAACGTCGAGAGCGCTCTTTTCGAGCTATTTAATGCGAGAAACACGTTATCTGGAGTTTTTACCACTCCACAGTGCGTTTGATATGCAGAACCGGCGACATCTTTGATTTCGTCGGGGTTCAAGTTGAGATATGCATTTCCTACGATAATCTTGGTGGGTCTTTTGTCAGAAGTATGCACAATCATCTAGATCGCACTTTTCGAGCTATTTAATGCGAGAAACACGTTATCTGGTGTTTTCACCACTCCACGGTACGTTTGATGTGCAGAACCGGAGATAACTCGGTTTTCGTCGGGTTTCAAGCTGAGATATGCATTTTCTACGATAAGCTTGGTGAAACATCTGTCCGAAGTATGCAGAAACGTCGAGAGCGCTCTTTTCGAGCTACTTAATGCGAGAAACACGTTTTCTGGGGTTTTCACCACTCCACAGTGCAGTTTGATGTGCAGAACCTGCGATATCATGATTTTCGTGGTGTTTCCAGCTGGGATATGCATTTTCTGCGATAATCTTGGTGAGACTTCTGTCCTAAGTATGCAGAATCATCTAGATCGCTCTTTTCGAGCTATTTAATGCGAGAAACACGTTCTCTGGTTGTTTTCACCACTCCACAGTGCGTTTGATGTGCAGAACCTGCGATATCATGATTTTCGTGGTGTTTCCAGCTGGGATATGCATTTTCTGCGATAATCTTGGTGAGACTTCTGTCAGAAGTATGCAGGATCTTCGTGAACGCTCCTTCGAGCTACTTAATGCGAGAAACACGTTTTCTGGTGTTTTCACCACTCCACAGTGCGTTTGATATGCAGAACCGGCGACATCTTGGTTTTCGTGGGGTTTCAAGCAGAGATATGCATTTTCTGCGATAATCTTGGTGAGCCTTCCGTCCGAAGTATGCAGAATCATCTAGATCGCTCTTTTCGAGCTATTTAATGCGAGAAACACGTTATCTGGTGTTTTCACCACTCCACAGTGCGTTTGATATGCAGAACCAGCGATATCTTGGTTTTCGTGGGGTTTCAAGCTGAGATATGCATTTTCTGCGATAATATTGGTGAGACTTCAGTCAGAAGTGTGCAGAATCATCTAGATCGCTCTTTTCGAGCTACTTAATGCAGGAAACACGTTTTCTGGTGTTTTCACCACACCACAGTACGTTTGACATGCAGAACCGGAGATAGCTTGGTTTTCGTGGCGTTTCAAGCTGAGATATGCATTTTCTGCGATAATCTTGGTGAGACTTCTGTCCGAAGTATGCAGAGTCATCGAGATCGTACTTTTCGGGCTATTTAATGCGAGAAACACGTTTTCTGGGGTTTTCACCACTCCACAGCTCGTTGGATATGCAGAACCGGAGATATCTTGGTTTTCGTGGGGTTTCAAGATGAGATATGCATTTTCTGCGATAATCTTGGTGAGACTTCTGTCCGAAGTATGCAGAGTCATCGAGATCGTACTTTTCGAGCTATTTAATGCGAGAAACACGTTATCTGGTGTTTTCACCACTCCACAGTGCGTTTGATATGCAGAACCGGCGATATCTTGGTTTTTGTGGGGTTTCAAGCTGAGATATGCATTTTTTACGATAATCTTGGTGAGACTTCTGTCCGAAGTATGCTTAATCATCGAGATCGCGCTATTCGAGCTATTTAATGCGAGAAACACGTTATCTGGTGTTTTCAGCACTCCACAGTGCGTTTGATGTGCAGAACCTGCGATATCATGATTTTCGTGGTGTTTCCAGCTGGGATATGCATTTTCTGCGATAATCTTGGTGAGACTTCTGTCCTAAGTATGCAGAATCATCTAGATCGCTCTTTTCGTGCTATTTAATGCGAGAAACACGTTATCTGGTGTTTTCACCACTCCACAGTGCGTTTGATATGCAGAACCTGCGATATCATGATTTTCGTGGTGTTTCCAGCTGGGATATGCATTTTCTGCGATAATCTTGGTGAGACTTCTGTCCTAAGTATGCAGAATCATCTAGATCGCTCTTTTCGAGCTATTTAATGCGAGAAACACGTTTTCTGGTGTTTTCACCACACCACAGTACGTTTGACATGCAGAACCGGAGATATCTTGATTTCGGTCGGGTTTCAAGCTGAGATATGCATTTTCTACGATAATCCTGGTGAGACTTCTGTCAGAAGTATGCAGAATCTTCGAGAACGCTCTTTTCGATCTACTTAATGCGCGAAACACGTTTTCTGGTGTTTTCACCACTCCACGGTACGTTAGATGTGCAGAACCGGAGATAACTCGGTTTTCGTTGGGTTTCAAGCTGAGATATGCATTTTTTACGATAATCTTGGTGAGACTTCTGTCCGAAGTATGCTGAATCATCGAGATCGCCCTTTTCGAGCTAGTTAGTGCGAGAAACACGTTATCTGGTGTTTTCACCACTCCACAGTGCGTTGGATATGCAGTACCAGCGACATCTTGGTTTTCGTGGGGTTTCAAGCTGAGATATGCATTTTCTGCGATAATCTTGGTGAGACTTCTGTCCGAAGTATGCTGAAACATCGAGATCGCTCTTTTCGAGCTAGTTAATGCGAGAAAAACCTTATCCGGTGTTGTCACCACTCCACAGTGCGTTTGATATGCAATACAGTAGATATCTTGGTTTTCGTGGGGTTTCAAGCTGAGATATGCATTTTTTACGATAATCTTGGTGAGACTTCTGTCCGAAGTATGCTGAATCATCGAGATCGCCCTTTTCGAGCTAGTTAGTGCGAGAAACACGTTATCTGGTGTTTTCACTACTCCACAGTGCGTTTGATATGCAGAACCGGAGGTATCTTGGTTTTCGTGGGGTTTCAAGATGAGATATGCACTTTCTGCGATAATCTTGGTGAAACTTCTGTCCGAAGTATGCAGAGTCATCGAGATCGTACTTTTCGAGCTATTAAATGCGAGAAACACGTTATCTGGTGTTTTCACCACTCCACAGTGCGTTTGATATGCAGAACCGGCGATATCTTGGTTTTTGTGGGCTTTCAAGCTGAGATATGCATTTTTTACGATAATCTTGGTGAGACTTCTGTCCGAAGTATGCTTAATCATCGAGATCGCTCTATTCGAGCTATTTAATGCGAGAAACACGTTATCTGGCGTTTTCAGCACTCCACAGTGCGTTTGATATGCAGAACCAGCGATATATTGGTTTTCGTGGGGATTCAAGCTGAGATATGCAATTTCTGCGATAATCTTGGTGAGACTTCTGTCCGAAGTATGCAGAGTCATCGAGATCGTACTTTTCGAGCTATTTAATGCGAGAAACACGTTATCTGGTGTTTTCACCACTCCACAGTGCGTATGATATGCAGAACCGGCGATATCTTGGTTTTCGTGAGGTTTCAAGTTGAGATATGCATTTTCTGCGATAATCTTGGTGAGACTTCTGTCCGAAGTATGCTGAATCATCGAGATCGCTCTTTTCGTGCTATTTAATGGGAGAAACACGTTATCTGGTGTTTTTACCACTCCACAGTGCGTTTGATATGCAGAACCGGCGACATCTTTGATTTCGTCGGGGTTCAAGTTGAGATATGCATTTTCTACGATAATCTTGGTGGGTCTTTTGTCAGAAGTATGCACAATCATCTAGATCGCTCTTTTCGTGCTATTTAATGCGAGAAACACGTTATCAGGTGTTTTTACCACTCCACAGTGCGTTTGATGTGCAGAACCTGCGATATCATGATTTTCGTGGTGTTTCCAGCTGGGATATGCATTTTCTGCGATAATCTTGGTGAGACTTCTGTCCTAAGTATGCAGAATCATCTAGATCGCTCTTTTCGAGCTATTTAATGCGAGAAAAACGTTATCTGGTGTTTTCACCACTCCACAGTGCGTTTGATATGCAGAACCAGCGATATCTTGGTTTTCGTGGGGTTTCAAGCTGAGATATGCATTTTCTGCGATAATATTGGTGAGACTTCAGTCAGAAGTGTGCAGAATCAACTAGATCGCTATTTTCGAGCTACTTAATGCGAGAAACACGTTATCTGGTGTTTTCACCACTCCACAGTGCGTTTGATATGCAGAACCAGCGATATCTTGGTTTTCGTGGGGTTTCAAGCTGAGATATGCATTTTCTGCGATAATATTGGTGAGACTTCAGTCAGAAGTGTGCAGAATCAACTAGATCGCTATTTTCGAGCTACTTAATGCACGAAACACGTTTTCTGGTGTTTTCAACACTCCACAGTGCGTTTGATATGCAGAACCGGCGATATCTTGGTTTTTGTGGGGTTTCAAGCTGAGATATGCATTTTTTACGATAATCTTGGTGAGACTTCTGTCCGAAGTATGCTTTATCATCGAGATCGCTCTATTCGAGCTATTTAATGCGAGAAACACGTTATCTGGTGTTTTCAGCACTCCACAGTGCGTTTGATATGCAGAACCAGCGATATCTTGGTTTTCGTGGGGATTCAAGCTGAGATATGCAATTTCTGCGATAATCTTGGTGCGACTTCTGTGGGAAGTATGCTTAATCATCGAGATCGCTCGTTTCGAGCTATTTAATGCGAGAAACACGTTATCTGGTGTTTTCACCACTCCACAGTGCGTATCATATGCAGAACCGGCGATATCTTGGTTTTCGTGGGGTTTCAAGCTGAGATATGCATTTTCTGTGATAATCTTGGTGAGACTTCTGTCCGAAGTATGCTGAATCATCGAGATCGCTCTTTTCGTGCTATTTAATGCGAGAAACACGTTATCTGGTGTTTTTACCACTCCACAGTGCGTTTGATATGCAGAACCGGCGACATCTTTGATTTCGTCGGGGTTCAAGTTGAGATATGCATTTTCTACGATAAGCTTGGTGAAACATCTGTCCGAAGAATGCAGAAACGTCGAGAGCGCTCTTTTCGAGCTATTTAATGCGAGAAACACGTTATCTGGAGTTTTTACCACTCCACAGTGCGTTTGATATGCAGAACCGGCGACATCTTTGATTTCGTCGGGGTTCAAGTTGAGATATGCATTTCCTACGATAATCTTGGTGGGTCTTTTGTCAGAAGTATGCACAATCATCTAGATCGCACTTTTCGAGCTATTTAATGCGAGAAACACGTTATCTGGTGTTTTCACCACTCCACGGTACGTTTGATGTGCAGAACCGGAGATAACTCGGTTTTCGTCGGGTTTCAAGCTGAGATATGCATTTTCTACGATAAGCTTGGTGAAACATCTGTCCGAAGTATGCAGAAACGTCGAGAGCGCTCTTTTCGAGCTACTTAATGCGAGAAACACGTTTTCTGGGGTTTTCACCACTCCACAGTGCAGTTTGATGTGCAGAACCTGCGATATCATGATTTTCGTGGTGTTTCCAGCTGGGATATGCATTTTCTGCGATAATCTTGGTGAGACTTCTGTCCTAAGTATGCAGAATCATCTAGATCGCTCTTTTCGAGCTATTTAATGCGAGAAACACGTTCTCTGGTTGTTTTCACCACTCCACAGTGCGTTTGATGTGCAGAACCTGCGATATCATGATTTTCGTGGTGTTTCCAGCTGGGATATGCATTTTCTGCGATAATCTTGGTGAGACTTCTGTCAGAAGTATGCAGGATCTTCGTGAACGCTCCTTCGAGCTACTTAATTCGAGAAACACGTTTTCTGGTGTTTTCACCACTCCACAGTGCGTTTGATATGCAGAACCGGCGACATCTTGGTTTTCGTGGGGTTTCAAGCAGAGATATGCATTTTCTGCGATAATCTTGGTGAGCCTTCCGTCCGAAGTATGCAGAATCATCTAGATCGCTCTTTTCGAGCTATTTAATGCGAGAAACACGTTATCTGGTGTTTTCACCACTCCACAGTGCGTTTGATATGCAGAACCAGCGATATCTTGGTTTTCGTGGGGTTTCAAGCTGAGATATGCATTTTCTGCGATAATATTGGTGAGACTTCAGTCAGAAGTGTGCAGAATCATCTAGATCGCTCTTTTCGAGCTACTTAATGCAGGAAACACGTTTTCTGGTGTTTTCACCACACCACAGTACGTTTGACATGCAGAACCGGAGATAGCTTGGTTTTCGTGGCGTTTCAAGCTGAGATATGCATTTTCTGCGATAATCTTGGTGAGACTTCTGTCCGAAGTATGCAGAGTCATCGAGATCGTACTTTTCGGGCTATTTAATGCGAGAAACACGTTTTCTGGGGTTTTCACCACTCCACAGCTCGTTGGATATGCAGAACCTGAGATATCTTGGTTTTCGTGGGGTTTCAAGATGAGATATGCATTTTCTGCGATAATCTTGGTGAGACTTCTGTCCGAAGTATGCAGAGTCATCGAGATCGTACTTTTCGAGCTATTTAATGCGAGAAACACGTTATCTGGTGTTTTCACCACTCCACAGTGCGTTTGATATGCAGAACCGGCGATATCTTGGTTTTTGTGGGGTTTCAAGCTGAGATATGCATTTTTTACGATAATCTTGGTGAGACTTCTGTCCGAAGTATGCTTAATCATCGAGATCGCGCTATTCGAGCTATTTAATGCGAGAAACACGTTATCTGGTGTTTTCAGCACTCCACAGTGCGTTTGATGTGCAGAACCTGCGATATCATGATTTTCGTGGTGTTTCCAGCTGGGATATGCATTTTCTGCGATAATCTTGGTGAGACTTCTGTCCTAAGTATGCAGAATCATCTAGATCGCTCTTTTCGTGCTATTTAATGCGAGAAACACGTTATCTGGTGTTTTCACCACTCCACAGTGCGTTTGATATGCAGAACCTGCGATATCATGATTTTCGTGGTGTTTCCAGCTGGGATATGCATTTTCTGCGATAATCTTGGTGAGACTTCTGTCCTAAGTATGCAGAATCATCTAGATCGCTCTTTTCGAGCTATTTAATGCGAGAAACACGTTTTCTGGTGTTTTCACCACACCACAGTACGTTTGACATGCAGAACCGGAGATATCTTGATTTCGGTCGGGTTTCAAGCTGAGATATGCATTTTCTACGATAATCCTGGTGAGACTTCTGTCAGAAGTATGCAGAATCTTCGAGAACGCTCTTTTCGATCTACTTAATGCGCGAAACACGTTTTCTGGTGTTTTCACCACTCCACGGTACGTTAGATGTGCAGAACCGGAGATAACTCGGTTTTCGTTGGGTTTCAAGCTGAGATATGCATTTTTTACGATAATCTTGGTGAGACTTCTGTCCGAAGTATGCTGAATCATCGAGATCGCCCTTTTCGAGCTAGTTAGTGCGAGAAACACGTTATCTGGTGTTTTCACCACTCCACAGTGCGTTGGATATGCAGTACCAGCGACATCTTGGTTTTCGTGGGGTTTCAAGCTGAGATATGCATTTTCTGCGATAATCTTGGTGAGACTTCTGTCCGAAGTATGCTGAAACATCGAGATCGCTCTTTTCGAGCTAGTTAATGCGAGAAAAACCTTATCCGGTGTTGTCACCACTCCACAGTGCGTTTGATATGCAATACAGTAGATATCTTGGTTTTCGTGGGGTTTCAAGCTGAGATATGCATTTTTTACGATAATCTTGGTGAGACTTCTGTCCGAAGTATGCTGAATCATCGAGATCGCCCTTTTCGAGCTAGTTAGTGCGAGAAACACGTTATCTGGTGTTTTCACTACTCCACAGTGCGTTTGATATGCAGAACCGGAGGTATCTTGGTTTTCGTGGGGTTTCAAGATGAGATATGCACTTTCTGCGATAATCTTGGTGAAACTTCTGTCCGAAGTATGCAGAGTCATCGAGATCGTACTTTTCGAGCTATTAAATGCGAGAAACACGTTATCTGGTGTTTTCACCACTCCACAGTGCGTTTGATATGCAGAACCGGCGATATCTTGGTTTTTGTGGGCTTTCAAGCTGAGATATGCATTTTTTACGATAATCTTGGTGAGACTTCTGTCCGAAGTATGCTTAATCATCGAGATCGCTCTATTCGAGCTATTTAATGCGAGAAACACGTTATCTGGCGTTTTCAGCACTCCACAGTGCGTTTGATATGCAGAACCAGCGATATATTGGTTTTCGTGGGGATTCAAGCTGAGATATGCAATTTCTGCGATAATCTTGGTGAGACTTCTGTCCGAAGTATGCAGAGTCATCGAGATCGTACTTTTCGAGCTATTTAATGCGAGAAACACGTTATCTGGTGTTTTCACCACTCCACAGTGCGTATGATATGCAGAACCGGCGATATCTTGGTTTTCGTGAGGTTTCAAGTTGAGATATGCATTTTCTGCGATAATCTTGGTGAGACTTCTGTCCGAAGTATGCTGAATCATCGAGATCGCTCTTTTCGTGCTATTTAATGGGAGAAACACGTTATCTGGTGTTTTTACCACTCCACAGTGCGTTTGATATGCAGAACCGGCGACATCTTTGATTTCGTCGGGGTTCAAGTTGAGATATGCATTTTCTACGATAAGCTTGGTGAAACATCTGTCCGAAGAATGCAGAAACGTCGAGAGCGCTCTTTTCGAGCTATTTAATGCGAGAAACACGTTATCTGGTGTTTTTACCACTCCACAGTGCGTTTGATATGCAGAACCGGCGACATCTTTGATTTCGTCGGGGTTCAAGTTGAGATATGCATTTTCTACGATAATCTTGGTGGGTCTTTTGTCAGAAGTATGCACAATCATCTAGATCGCTCTTTTCGAGCTATTTAATGCGAGAAACACGTTATCTGGTGTTTTCACCACTCCACGGTACGTTTGATGTGCAGAACCGGAGATAACTCGGTTTTCGTCGGGTTTCAAGCTGAGATATGCATTTTCTACGATAAGCTTGGTGAAACATCTGTCCGAAGTATGCAGAAACGTCGAGAGAGCTCTTTTCGAGCTACTTAATGCGAAAAACACGTTTTCTGGGGTTTTCTCCACTCCACAGTTCGTTGGATATGCAGAACAGTAGATATCTTGGTTTTCGTGGGGTTTCAAGCAGAGATATGCATTTTCTGCGATAATCTTGGTGAAACATCTGTCCGAAGTATGCAGAAACGCCGAGAGCGCTCTTTTCGAGCTATTTAATGCGAGAAACACGTTCTCTGGTTGTTTTCACCACTCCACAGTGCGTTTGATGTGCAGAACCTGCGATATCATGATTTTCGTGGTGTTTCCAGCTGGGATATGCATTTTCTGCGATAAGCTTGGTGAGACTTCTATCAGAAGTATGCAGGATCTTCGAGAACGCTAGTTTCGAGCTATTTAATGCGAGAAACACGTTATCTAGTGTTTTCACCACTCCACGGTACGTTTGATGTGCAGAACCGGAGATAACTCGGTTTTCGTCGGGTTTCAAGCTGAGATATGCATTTTCTACGATAAGCTTGGTGAAACATCTGTCCGAAGTATGCAGAAACGTCGAGAGCGCTCTTCTCGAGCTACTTAATGCGAGAAACACGTTATCTGGTGTTTTCACCACTCCACAGTTGGTTTGATATGCAGAACCGGCGAAATATTGGTTTTCGTCGGGTTTCAAGCTGAGATATGCATTTTCTACGATAATCTTGGTGAAACATCTGTCCGAAGTATGCAGAATCATCGAGATCGCTAGTTTCGAGCTATTTAATGCGAGAAACACGTTATCTGGTGTTTTCACCACTCCACGGTACGTTTGATGTGCAGAACCGGAGATAACTCGGTTTTCGTGGTGTTTCCAGCTGGGATATGCATTTTCTGCGATAATCTTGGTGAGACTTCTGTCAGAAGTATGCAGGATCTTCGAGAACGCTAGTTTCGAGCTATTTAATGCGAGAAACACGTTATCTGGTGTTTTCACCACTCCACGGTACGTTTGATGTGCAGAACCGGAGATAACTCGGTTTTCGTCGGGTTTCAAGCTGAGATATGCATTTTCTACGTTAAGCTTGGTGAAACATCTGTCCGAAGTATGCAGAAACGTCGAGAGCGCTCTTTTCGAGCTATTTAAAGCGAGAAACACGTTCTCTGGTTGTTTTCACCACTCCACAGTGCGTTTGATGTGCAGAACCTGCGATATCATGATTTTCGTGGTGTTTCCAGCTGGGATATGCATTTTCTGCGATAATCTTGGTGAGACTTCTGTCAGAAGTATGCAGGATCTTCGAGAACGCTAGTTTCGAGCTATTTAATGCGAGAAACACGTTATCTGGTGTTTTCACCACTCCACGGTACGTTTGATGTGCAGAACCGGAGATAACTCGGTTTTCGTCGGGTTTCAAGCTGAGATATGCATTTTCTACGATAAGCTTGGTGAAACATCTGTCCGAAGTATGCAGAAACGTCGAGATCGCCCTTTTCGAGCTAGTTAGTCCGAGAAACACGTTATCTGGTGTTTTCACCACTCCACAGTGCGTTGGATATGCAGTACCAGCGACATCTTGGTTTTCGTGGGGTTTCAAGCTGAGATATGCATTTTCTGCGATAATCTTGGTGAGACTTCTGTCCGAAGTATGCTGAAACATCGAGATCGCTCTTTTCGAGCTAGTTAATGCGAGAAAAACCTTATCCGGTGTTTTCACCACTCCACAGTGCGTTTGATATGCAATACAGTAGATATCTTGGTTTTCGTGGGGTTTCAAGCTGAGATATGCATTTTTTACGATTATCTTGGTGAGACTTCTGTCCGAAGTATGCTGAATCATCGATATCGCCCTTTTCGAGCTAGTTAGTGCGAGAAACACGTTATCTGGTGTTTTCACTACTCCACAGTGCGTTTGATATGCAGAACCGGCGATATCTTGGTTTTCGTGGGGTTTCAAGCTGAGATATGCATTTTCTGCGATAATCTTGGTGAGACTTCTGTCCGAAGGATGCAGAGTCATCGAGATCGTACTTTTCGTGCTATTTAATGCGAGAAACACGTTTTCTGCGGTTTTCACCTCTCCACAGCTCGTTGGATATGCAGAACCAGAGATATCTTGGTTTTCGTGGGGTTTCAAGCTGAGATATGCATTTTCTGCGATAATCTTGGTGAGACTTCTGTCCGAAGTATGCAGAGTCATCGAGATCGTACTTGTCCGGCTATTTAATGCGAGAAACACGTTTTCTGCGGTTTTCACCACTCCACAGCTCGTTGGATATGCAGAACCGGAGATATCTTGGTTTTCGTGGGGTTTCAAGATGAGATATGCATTTTCTGCGATAATCTTGGTGAGACTTCTGTCCGAAGTATGCTGAATCATCGAGATCGCCCTTTTCGAGCTAGTTAGTGCGAGAAACACGTTATCTGGTGTTTTCACTACTCCACAGTGCGTTTGATATGCAGAACCGGCGATATCTTGGTTTTCGTGGGGTTTCAAGCTGAGATATGCATTTTTTACGATAATCTTGGTGAGACTTCTGTCCGAAGTATGCTTAATCATCGAGATCGCTCTATTCGAGCTATTTAATGCGAGAAACACGTTATCTGGCGTTTTCAGCACTCCACAGTGCGTTTGATATGCAGAACCAGCGATATCTTGGTTTTCGTGGGGATTCAAGCTGAGATATGCAATTTCTGCGATAATATTGGTGAGACTTCTGTCCGAAGTATGCAGAGTCATCGAGATCGTACTTTTCGAGCTATTTAATGCGAGAAACACGTTATCTGGTGTTTTCACCACTCCACAGTGCGTTTGATATGCAGAACCGGCGATATCTTGGTTTTTGTGGGGTTTCAAGCTGAGATATGCATTTTTTACGATAATCTTGGTGAGACTTCTGTTCCGAAGTATGCTTAATCATCGAGATCGCTCTATTCGAGCTATTTAATGCGAGAAACACGTTATCTGGTGTTTTTACCACTCCACAGTGCGTTTGATATGCAGAACCGGCGACATCTTTGATTTCGTCGGGGTTCAAGTTGAGATATGCATTTTCTACGATAAGCTTGGTGAAACATCTGTCCGAAGAATGCAGAAACGTCGAGAGCGCTCTTTTCGAGCTATTTAATGCGAGAAACACGTTATCTGGTGTTTTTACCACTCCACAGTGCGTTTGATATGCAGAACCGGCGACATCTTTGATTTCGTCGGGGTTCAAGTTGAGATATGCATTTTCTACGATAAGCTTGGTGAAACATCTGTCCGAAGAATGCAGAAACGTCGAGAGCGCTCTTTTCGAGCTATTTAATGCGAGAAACACGTTATCTGGTGTTTTTACCACTCCACAGTGCGTTTGATATGCAGAACCGGCGACATCTTTGATTTCGTCGGGGTTCAAGTTGAGATATGCATTTTCTACGATAATCTTGGTGGGTCTTTTGTCAGAAGTATGCACAATCATCTAGATCGCTCTTTTCGAGCTATTTAATGCGAGAAACACGTTATCTGGTGTTTTCACCACTCCACGGTACGTTTGATGTGCAGAACCGGAGATAACTCGGTTTTCGTCGGGTTTCAAGCTGAGATATGCATTTTCTACGATAAGCTTGGTGAAACATCTGTCCGAAGTATGCAGAAACGTCGAGAGCGCTCTTTTCGAGCTACTTAATGCGAGAAACACGTTTTCTGGGGTTTTCACCACCCCACAGTTCGTTGGATATGCAGAACAGTAGATATCTTGGTTTTCGTGGGGTTTCAAGCAGAGATATGCATTTTCTGCGATAATCTTGGTGAAACATCTGTCCGAAGTATGCAGAAACGTTACGAGCGCTCTTTTCGAGCTATTTAATGCGAGAAACACGTTCTCTGGTTGTTTTCACCACTCCACAGTGCGTTTGATATGCAGAACCGGCGATATCTTGGTTTTTGTGGGGTTTCAAGCTGAGATATGCATTTTCTGCGATAATCTTGGTGAGACTTCTGTCCGAAGTATGCAGAGTCATCGAGATCGTACTTTTCGGGCTATTTAATGCGAGAAACACGTTTTCTGCGGTTTTCACCACTCCACAGCTCGTTGGATATGCAGAACCGGAGATATCTTGGTTTTCGTGGGGTTTCAAGATGAGATATGCATTTTCTGCGATAATCTTGGTGAGACTTCTGTCCGAAGTATGCTGAATCATCGAGATCGCCCTTTTCGAGCTAGTTAGTGCGAGAAACACGTTATCTGGTGTTTTCACTACTCCACAGTGCGTTTGATATGCAGAACCGGCGATATCTTGGTTTTCGTGGGGTTTCAAGCTGAGATATGCATTTTTTACGATAATCTTGGTGAGACTTCTGTCCGAAGTATGCTTAATCATCGAGATCGCTCTATTCGAGCTATTTAATGCGAGAAACACGTTATCTGGCGTTTTCAGCACTCCACAGTGCGTTTGATATGCAGAACCAGCGATATCTTGGTTTTCGTGGGGATTCAAGCTGAGATATGCAATTTCTGCGATAATCTTGGTGAGACTTCTGTCCGAAGTATGCAGAGTCATCGAGATCGTACTTTTCGAGCTATTTAATGCGAGAAACACGTTATCTGGTGTTTTCACCACTCCACAGTGCGTTTGATATGCAGAACCGGCGATATCTTGGTTTTTGTGGGGTTTCAAGCTGAGATATGCATTTTTTACGATAATCTTGGTGAGACTTCTGTTCCGAAGTATGCTTAATCATCGAGATCGCTCTATTCGAGCTATTTAATGCGAGAAACACGTTATCTGGTGTTTTCACCACTCCACAGTGCGTATGATATGCAGAACCGGCGATATCTTGGTTGTCGTGAGGTTTCAAGCTGAGATATGCATTTTCTGCGATAATCTTGGTGAGACTTCTGTCCGAAGTATGCTGAATCATCGAGATCGCTCTTTTCGTGCTATTTAATGCGAGAAACACGTTATCTGGTGTTTTTACCACTCCACAGTGCGTTTGATATGCAGAACCGGCGACATCTTTGATTTCGTCGGGGTTCAAGTTGAGATATGCATTTTCTACGATAAGCTTGGTGAAACATCTGTCCGAAGAATGCAGAAACGTCGAGAGCGCTCTTTTCGAGCTATTTAATGCGAGAAACACGTTATCTGGTGTTTTTACCACTCCACAGTGCGTTTGATATGCAGAACCGGCGACATCTTTGATTTCGTCGGGGTTCAAGTTGAGATATGCATTTTCTACGATAATCTTGGTGGGTCTTTTGTCAGAAGTATGCACAATCATCTAGATCGCTCTTTTCGAGCTATTTAATGCGAGAAACACGTTATCTGGTGTTTTCACCACTCCACGGTACGTTTGATGTGCAGAACCGGAGATAACTCGGTTTTCGTCGGGTTTCAAGCTGAGATATGCATTTTCTACGATAAGCTTGGTGAAACATCTGTCCGAAGTATGCAGAAACGTCGAGAGCGCTGTTTTCGAGCTACTTAATGCGAGAAACACGTTTTCTGGGGTTTTCACCACCCCACAGTTCGTTGGATATGCAGAACAGTAGATATCTTGGTTTTCGTGGGGTTTCAAGCAGAGATATGCATTTTCTGCGATAATCTTGGTGAAACATCTGTCCGAAGTATGCAGAAACGTTACGAGCGCTCTTTTCGAGCTATTTAATGCGAGAAACACGTTCTCTGGTTGTTTTCACCACTCCACAGTGCGTTTGATGTGCAGAACCTGCGATATCATGATTTTCGTGGTGTTTCCAGCTGGGATATGCATTTTCTGCGATAATCTTGGTGAGACTTCTGTCAGAAGTATGCAGGATCTTCGAGAACGCTAGTTTCGAGCTATTTAATGCGAGAAACACGTTATCTGGTGTTTTCACCACTCCACGGTACGTTTGATGTGCAGAACCGGAGATAACTCGGTTTTCGTCGGGTTTCAAGCTGAGATATGCATTTTCTACGATAAGCTTGGTGAAACATCTGTCCGAAGTATGCAGAAACGTCGAGATCGCCCTTTTCGAGCTAGTTAGTGCGAGAAACACGTTATCTGGTGTTTTCACCACTCCACAGTGCGTTGGATATGCAGTACCAGCGACATCTTGGTTTTCGTGGGGTTTCAAGCTGAGATATGCATTTTCTGCGATAATCTTGGTGAGACTTCTGTCCGAAGTATGCTGAAACATCGAGATCGCTCTTTTCGAGCTAGTTAATGCGAGAAACACGTTATCTGGTGTTTTCACCACTCCACAGTGCGTTTGATATGCAGAACCGGCGATATCTTGGTTTTTGTGGGGTTTCAAGCTGAGATATGCATTTTTTACGATAATCTTGGTGAGACTTCTGTTCCGAAGTATGCTTAATCATCGAGATCGCTCTATTCGAGCTATTTAATGCGAGAAACACGTTATCTGGTGTTTTCACCACTCCACAGTGCGTATGATATGCAGAACCGGCGATATCTTGGTTGTCGTGAGGTTTCAAGCTGAGATATGCATTTTCTGCGATAATCTTGGTGAGACTTCTGTCCGAAGTATGCTGAATCATCGAGATCGCTCTTTTCGTGCTATTTAATGCGAGAAACACGTTATCTGGTGTTTTTACCACTCCACAGTGCGTTTGATATGCAGAACCGGCGACATCTTTGATTTCGTCGGGGTTCAAGTTGAGATATGCATTTTCTACGATAAGCTTGGTGAAACATCTGTCCGAAGAATGCAGAAACGTCGAGAGCGCTCTTTTCGAGCTATTTAATGCGAGAAACACGTTATCTGGTGTTTTTACCACTCCACAGTGCGTTTGATATGCAGAACCGGCGACATCTTTGATTTCGTCGGGGTTCAAGCTGAGATATGCATTTTCTACGATAATCTTGGTGGGTCTTTTGTCAGAAGTATGCACAATCATCTAGATCGCTCTTTTCGAGCTATTTAATGCGAGAAACACGTTATCTGGTGTTTTCACCACTCCACGGTACGTTTGATGTGCAGAACCGGAGATAACTCGGTTTTCGTCGGGTTTCAAGCTGAGATATGCATTTTCTACGATAAGCTTGGTGAAACATCTGTCCGAAGTATGCAGAAACGTCGAGAGCGCTCTTTTCGAGCTACTTAATGCGAGAAACACGTTTTCTGGGGTTTTCACCACCCCACAGTTCGTTGGATATGCAGAACAGTAGATATCTTGGTTTTCGTGGGGTTTCAAGCAGAGATATGCATTTTCTGCGATAATCTTGGTGAAACATCTGTCCGAAGTATGCAGAAACGTTACGAGCGCTCTTTTCGAGCTATTTAATGCGAGAAACACGTTCTCTGGTTGTTTTCACCACTCCACAGTGCGTTTGATGTGCAGAACCTGCGATATCATGATTTTCGTGGTGTTTCCAGCTGGGATATGCATTTTCTGCGATAATCTTGGTGAAACTTCTGTCAGAAGTATGCAGGATCTTCGAGAACGCTAGTTTCGGGCTATTTAATGCGAGAAACACGTTATCTGGTGTTTTCACCACTCCACGGTACGTTTGATGTGCAGAACCGGAGATAACTCGGTTTTCGTCGGGTTTCAAGCTGAGATATGCATTTTCTACGATAAGCTTGGTGAAACATCTGTCCGAAGTATGCAGAAACGTCGAGATCGCCCTTTTCGAGCTAGTTAGTGCGAGAAACACGTTATCTGGTGTTTTCACCACTCCACAGTGCGTTGGATATGCAGTACCAGCGACATCTTGGTTTTCGTGGGGTTTCAAGCTGAGATATGCATTTTCTGCGATAATCTTGGTGAGACTTCTGTCCGAAGTATGCTGAAACATCGAGATCGCTCTTTTCGAGCTAGTTAATGCGAGAAAAACCTTATCCGGTGTTTTCACCACTCCACAGTGCGTTTGATATGCAATACAGTAGATATCTTGGTTTTCGTGGGGTTTCAAGCTGAGATATGCATTTTTTACGATTATCTTGGTGAGAATTCTGTCCGAAGTATGCTGAATCATCGAGATCGCCCTTTTCGAGCTAGTTAGTGCGAGAAACACGTTATCTGGTGTTTTCACTACTCCACAGTGCGTTTGATATGCAGAACCGGCGATATCTTGGTTTTCGTGGGGTTTCAAGCTGAGATATGCATTTTCTGCGATAATCTTGGTGAGACTTCTGTCCGAAGTATGCAGAGTCATCGAGATCGTACTTTTCGTGCTATTTAATGCGAGAAACACGTTTTCTGCGGTTTTCACCTCTCCACAGCTCGTTGGATATGCAGAACCAGAGATATCTTGGTTTTCGTGGGGTTTCAAGCTGAGATATGCATTTTCTGCGATAATCTTGGTGAGACTTCTGTCCGAAGTATGCAGAGTCATCGAGATCGTACTTTTCGGGCTATTTAATGCGAGAAACACGTTTTCTGCGGTTTTCACCACTCCACAGCTCGTTGGATATGCAGAACCGAAGATATCTTGGTTTTCGTGGGGTTTCAAGATGAGATATGCATTTTCTGCGATAATCTTGGTGAGACTTCTGTCCGAAGTATGCTGAATCATCGAGATCGCCCTTTTCGAGCTAGTTAGTGCGAGAAACACGTTATCTGGTGTTTTCACTACTCCACAGTGCGTTTGATATGCAGAACCGGCGATATCTTGGTTTTC
Organism: Anthophora plumipes; assembly: GCA_951804975.1. Taxonomy (NCBI): domain Eukaryota; kingdom Metazoa; phylum Arthropoda; class Insecta; order Hymenoptera; family Apidae; genus Anthophora; species Anthophora plumipes. The sequence goes on from CATORF010000112.1 coordinate 861,011, forward strand.
GTGGGGTTTCAAGCTGAGATATGCATTTTTTACGATAATCTTGGTGAGACTTCTGTCCGAAGTATGCTTAATCATCGAGATCGCTCTATTCGAGCTATTTAATGCGAGAAACACGTTATCTGGCGTTTTCAGCACTCCACAGTGCGTTTGATATGCAGAACCAGCGATATCTTGGTTTTCGTGGGGATTCAAGCTGAGATATGCAATTTCTGCGATAATCTTGGTGAGACTTCTGTCCGAAGTATGCAGAGTCATCGAGATCGTACTTTTCGAGCTATTTAATGCGAGAAACACGTTATCTGGTGTTTTCACCACTCCACAGTGCGTTTGATATGCAGAACCGGCGATATCTTGGTTTTTGTGGGGTTTCAAGCTGAGATATGCATTTTTTACGATAATCTTGGTGAGACTTCTGTTCCGAAGTATGCTTAATCATCGAGATCGCTCTATTCGAGCTATTTAATGCGAGAAACACGTTATCTGGTGTTTTCACCACTCCACAGTGCGTATGATATGCAGAACCGGCGATATCTTGGTTGTCGTGAGGTTTCAAGCTGAGATATGCATTTTCTGCGATAATCTTGGTGAGACTTCTGTCCGAAGTATGCTGAATCATCGAGATCGCTCTTTTCGTGCTATTTAATGCGAGAAACACGTTATCTGGTGTTTTTACCACTCCACAGTGCGTTTGATATGCAGAACCGGCGACATCTTTGATTTCGTCGGGGTTCAAGTTGAGATATGCATTTTCTACGATAAGCTTGGTGAAACATCTGTCCGAAGAATGCAGAAACGTCGAGAGCGCTCTTTTCGAGCTATTTAATGCGAGAAACACGTTATCTGGTGTTTTTACCACTCCACAGTGCGTTTGATATGCAGAACCGGCGACATCTTTGATTTCGTCGGGGTTCAAGTTGAGATATGCATTTTCTACGATAATCTTGGTGGGTCTTTTGTCAGAAGTATGCACAATCATCTAGATCGCTCTTTTCGAGCTATTTAATGCGAGAAACACGTTATCTGGTGTTTTCACCACTCCACGGTACGTTTGATGTGCAGAACCGGAGATAACTCGGTTTTCGTCGGGTTTCAAGCTGAGATATGCATTTTCTACGATAAGCTTGGTGAAACATCTGTCCGAAGTATGCAGAAACGTCGAGAGCGCTCTTTTCGAGCTACTTAATGCGAGAAACACGTTTTCTGGGGTTTTCACCACCCCACAGTTCGTTGGATATGCAGAACAGTAGATATCTTGGTTTTCGTGGGGTTTCAAGCAGAGATATGCATTTTCTGCGATAATCTTGGTGAAACATCTGTCCGAAGAATGCAGAAACGTTACGAGCGCTCTTTTCGAGCTATTTAATGCGAGAAACACGTTCTCTGGTTGTTTTCACCACTCCACAGTGCGTTTGATGTGCAGAACCTGCGATATCATGATTTTCGTGGTGTTTCCAGCTGGGATATGCATTTTCTGCGATAATCTTGGTGAGACTTCTGTCAGAAGTATGCAGGATCTTCGAGAACGCTAGTTTCGAGCTATTTAATGCGAGAAACACGTTATCTGGTGTTTTCACCACTCCACGGTACGTTTGATGTGCAGAACCGGAGATAACTCGGTTTTCGTCGGGTTTCAAGCTGAGATATGCATTTTCTACGATAAGCTTGGTGAAACATCTGTCCGAAGTATGCAGAAACGTCGAGAGCGCTCTTTTCGAGCTACTTAATGCGAGAAACACGTTATCTGGTGTTTTCACCACTCCACAGTTGGTTTGATATGCAGAACCGGCGAAATATTGGTTTTCGTCGGGTTTCAAGCTAAGATATGCATTTTCTACGATAATCTTGGTGAAACATCTGTCCGAAGTATGCACAATCATCGAGATCGCTAGTTTCGAGCTATTTAATGCGAGAAACACGTTATCTGGTGTTTTCACCACTCCACGGTACGTTTGATGTGCAGAACTGGAGATAACTCGGTTTTCGGCGGGTTTCAAGCTGAGATATGCATTTTCTACGATAAGCTTGGTGAAACATCTGTCCGAAGTATGCAGAAACGTCGAGAGCGCTCTTTTCGAGCTACTTAATGCGAGAAACACGTTATCTGGTGTATTCACCACTCCACAGTGCGTTTGATATGCAGAACAGTAGATATCCTGGTTTTCGTGGGGTTTCAAGCTGAGATATGCATTTTCTGCGATAATCTTGTTGAGACTTCTGCCCGAAGTATGCAGAAACATCGAGAGCGCTCTTTTCGAGCTATTTAATGCGAGAAACACGTTATCTGGTGTTTTTACCACTCCACAGTGCGTTGGATATGCAGAACAGTAGATATCTTGGTTTACGTGTGGTTTCAAGCAGAGATATGCATTTTCTGCGATAATCTAGGTGAAACATCTGTCCGAAGTATGCAGAAACATCGAGAGCGCTCATTTCGAGCTATTTAATGCGAGAAACACGTTTTCTGGGGTTTTCACCACTCCACAGTTCGTTGGATATGCAGAACAGTAGATATCTTGTTTTTCGTGGGGTTTCAAGCAGAGATATGCATTTTCTGCGATAATCTTGGTGAAACATCTGTCCGAAGTATGCAGAAACGTCGGGAGCGCTCTTTTCGAGCTATTTATTGCGAGAAACACGTTCTCTGGTTGTTTTCACCACTCCACAGTGCGTTTGATGTGCAGAACCTGCGATATCATGATTTTCGTGGGGTTTCAAGCTGAGATATGCATTTTTTACGATAATCATGTTGAGACTTCTGTCCGAAGTATGAAGAATTATCGAGATCGCTCTATTCGAGCTATTTAATGCGAGAAACACTTTTTCAGGGGTTTTTCACCACTCCACAGTGCGTTGGATATGCAGAACCGGCGATATTTTGGTTTTCGTCGGGTTTCAAGCTGAGATATGCATTTTCTACGATAAGCTTGGTGAAACATCTGTCCGAAGTATGCAGAAACATCGAGTACGCTCTTTTCGAGCTATTTATTGCGAGAAACACGTTATCTGGTGTTTTCACCACTCCACAGTGCGTTTGATATGCAGAACCGGCGATATCTAGGTTTTTGTGGGGTTTCAAGCTGAGATATGCATTTTTTACGATAATCTTGGTGAGACTTCTGTCCGAAGTATGCTTAATCATCGAGATCGCTCTATTCGTGCTATTTAATGCGAGAAACACGTTATCTGGTGTTTTCAGCACTCCACAGTGCGTTTGATATGCAGAACCAGCGATATCTTGGTTTTCGTGGGGATTCAAGCTGAGATATGCAATTTCTGCGATAATCTTGGTGAGACTTCTGTCCGAAGTATGCAGAGTCATCGAGATCGTACTTTTCGAGCTATTTAATGCGAGAAACACGTTATCTGGTGTTTTCACCACTCCACAGTGCGTTTGATATGCAGAACCGGCGATATCTTGGTTTTTGTGGGGTTTCAAGCTGAGATATGCATTTTCTGCGATAATCTTGTTGAGACTTCTGTCCGAAGTATGCAGAAACATCGAGAGCGCTCATTTCGAGCTAGTTAATGCGAGAAACACGTTATCTGGTGCTTTCACCACTCCACAGTGCGTTGGATATGCAGAACATTAGATATCTTGGTTTACGTGTGGTTTCAAGCAGAGATATGCATTTTCTGCGATAATCTTGGTGAGACTTCTGTTAGAAGTATGCAGAATCATCGAGATCGAACTTTTCGAGCTGTTTAATGCGAGAAACACGTTATCTGGTGTTTTCACCACTCCACAGTTGGTTTGATATGCAGAACCGGCGACATCTTTGATTTCGTCGGGGTTCAAGTTGAGATATGCATTTTCTACGATAATCTTGTTGAGACTTCTGTCCGAAGTATGCAGAAACATCGAGAGCGCTCTTTTCGAGCTATTTAATGCGAGAAACACGTTATCTGGTGTTTTTACCACTCCACAGTGCGTTTGATATGCAGAACCGGCGACATCTTTGATTTCGTCGGGGTTCAAGTTGAGATATGTATTTTCTACGATAATCTTGGTGGGTCTTTTGTCAGAAGTATGCAGAATCATCTAGATCGCTCTTTTCGAGCTATTTAATGCGAGAAACGAGTTATCTGGTGTTTTCACCACTCCACAGTGCGTTGGATATGCAGAACAGTAGATATCTTGGTTTTCGTTGGGTTTCAAGCTGAGATATGCATTTTTGACGATACTCTTGGTGAGACTTCTGTCCGAAGTATGCAGAATCATCGAGAGCGCTCTTTTCGAGCTATTTAATGCGAGAAACTCGTTTTCTGGTGCATTCACCACTCCACAGTTGGTTTGATATGCAGAACCGGCGATATCTTGGTTTTCGTGGGGTTTCAAGCTGAGATATGCATTTTCTGCGATAATCTTGTTGAGACTTCTGTCCGAAGTATGCAGAATCATCGAGATGGCTCTTTTCGAGCTATTTAATGCGAGAAACACGTTCTCTGGTTGTTTTCACCACTCCACAGTGCGTTTGATGTGCAGAACCTGCGATATCATGATTTTCGTGGTGTTTCCAGCTGGGATATGCATTTTCTGCGATGATCTTGGTGAGACTTCTGTCCGAAGTATGCTTAATCATCGAGATCGCTCGTTTCGAGCTATTTAATGCGAGAAACACTTTATCTGGTGTTTTCACAACTCCACAGTGCGTATGATATGCAGAACCGGCGATATCTTGGTTTTCGTGGGGTTTCAAGCTGAGACATGCATTTTCTGCGATAATCTTGGTGAGACTTCTGTCCGAAGTATGCTGAAACATCGAGATCGCTCTTTTCGAGCTAGTTAATGGGAGAAAAAACTTATCCGCTGTTTTCACCACTCCACAGTGCGTTTGATATGCAGAACCGGCGATATCTTGGTTTTCGTGCGGTTTCAATCTGAGATATGCATTTTCTGCGATAATCTTGGTGAGACTTCTGTCCGAAGTATGCACAATCATCTAGATCGCTCTTTTCGAGCTATTTAATGCGAGAAACACGTTATCTGGTGTTTTCACCACTCCACGGTACGTTTGATGTGCAGAACCGGAGATAACTCGGTTTTCGTCGGGTTTCAAGTTGAGATATGCATTTTCTACGATAAGCTTGGTGAAACATCTGTCCGAAGTATGCAGCATCATCAAGATCGCTCTATTCGAGCTATTTAATGCGAGAAACACGTTTTCTGGTGTATTCACCACACCACAGTACGTTTGACATGCTGAACCGGAGATATCTTGGTTTCGGTCGGGTTTCAGGCTGAGATATGCATTTTCTACGATAAGCTTGGTGAAACATCTGTCCGAAGTATGCAGAAACATCGAGAGCGCTCTTTTCGAGCTATTTATTGCGAGAAACACGTTCTCTGGTGTTTTCACCACTCCACAGTGCGTTTGATATGCAGAACAGCAGATATCTTAGTTTTCGTGGGGTTTCAAGCTGAGATATGCATTTTCTGCGATAATCTTGTTGAGACATCTGTCCGAAGTATGCAGAAACATCGAGAGCGCTCATTTCGAGCTAGTTAATGCGAGAAACACGCTATCTGGTGCTTTCACCACTCCACAGTGCGTTGGATATGCAGAACATTAGATATCTTGGTTTACGTGTGGTTTCAAGCAGAGATATGCATTTTCTGCGATAATCTTGGTGAGACTTCTGTCCGAAGTATGCAGAAACATCGAGAGCGCTCTTTTCGAGCTATTTAATGCGAGAAACACGTTATCTGGTGTTTTCACCACTCCACAGTGCGTTTGATATGCAGAACAGCAGATATCTTGGTTTTCGTGGGGTTTCAAGCTGAGATATGCATTTTCTGCGATAATCTTGTTGAGACTTCTGTCCGAAGTATGCAGAAACATCGAGAGCGCTCATTTCGAGCTAGTTAATGCGAGAAACACGTTATCTGGTGTTTTCACCACTCCACAGTTGGTTTGATATGCAGAACCGGCGACATCTTTGATTTCGTCGGGGTTTAAGTTGAGATATGCATTTTCTACGATAATCTTGTTGAGACTTCTGTCCGAAGTATGCAGAAACATCGAGAGCGTTCTTTTCGAGCTATTTAATGCGAGAAACACGTTATCTGGTGTTTTTACCACTCCACAGTGCGTTTGATATGCAGAACCGGCGACATCTTTGATTTCGTCGGGGTTCAAGTTGAGATATGCATTTTCTACGATAATCTTGGTGGGTCTTTTGTCAGAAGTATGCAGAATCATCTAGATCGCTCTTTTCGAGCTATTTAATGCGAGAAACGAGTGATCTGGTGTTTTCACCACTCCACAGTGCGTTGGATATGCAGAACAGTAGATATCTTGGTTTTCGTGGGGTTTCAAGCTGAGATATGCATTTTTTACGATAATCTTGGTGAGACTTCTGTCCGAAGTATGAACAATTATCGAGATCGCTCTATTCGAGCTATTTAATGCGAGAAACACGTTTTCAGGGGGTTTTCACTACTCCACAGAGCGTTGGATATGCAGAACCGGCGATATTTTGGTTTTCGTCGGGTTTCAAGCTGAGATATGCATTTTCTACGATTAGCTTGGTGAAACATCTGTCCGAAGTATGCAGAAACGTCGAGAGCGCTCTTTTCGAGCTATTTATTGCGAGAAACACGTTCTCTGGTGTTTTCACCACTCCACAGTTGGTTTGATATGCAGAACCGGCGATATTTTGGTTTTCGTCGGGTTTCAAGCTGAGATATGCATTTTCAACGATAATCTAGGTGAAACATCTGTCCGAAGTATGCAGAAACATCGAGAGCGCTCTTTTCGAGCTATTTAATGCGAGAAACACGTTATCTGGTGTTTTCACCACTCCACAGTGCGTTTGATATGCAGAACAGCAGATATCTTGGTTTTCGTGGGGTTTCAAGCTGAGATATGCATTTTCTGCGATAATCTTGTTGAGACTTCTGTCCGAAGTATGCAGAAACATCGAGAGCGCTCATTTTGAGCTAGTTAATGCGAGAAACACGTTATCTGGTGCTTTCACCACTCCACAGTGCGTTGGATATGCAGAACATTAGATATCTTGGTTTACGTGTGGTTTCAAGCAGAGATATGCATTTTCTGCGATAATCTTGGTGAGACTTCTGTTAGAAGTATGCAGAATCATCGAGATCGCACTTTTCGAGCTGTTTAATGCGAGAAACACGTTATCTGGTGTTTTCACCACTCCACAATTGGTTTGATATGCAGAACCGGCGACATCTTTGATTTCGTCGGGGTTCAAGTTGAGATATGCATTTTCTACGATAATCTTGTTGAGACTTCTGTCCGCAGTATGCAGAAACATCGAGAGCGCTCTTTTCGAGCTATTTAATGCGAGAAACACGTTATCTGGTGTTTTTACCACTCCACAGTGCGTTTGATATGCAGAACCGGCGACATCTTTGATTTCGTCGGGGTTCAAGTTGAGATATGCATTTTCTACGATAATCTTGGTGGGTCTTTTGTCAGAAGTATGCAGAATCATCTAGATCGCTCTTTTCGAGCTATTTAATGCGAGAAACACGTTCTCTGGTTGTTTTCACCACTCCACAGTGCGTTTGATGTGCAGAACCTGCGATATCATGATTTTCGTGGTGTTTCCAGCTGGGATATGCATTTTCTGCGATGATCTTGGTGAGACTTCTGTCCGAAGTATGCTTAATCATCGAGATCGCTCGTTTCGAGCTATTTAATGCGAGAAACACTTTATCTGGTGTTTTCACAACTCCACAGTGCGTATGATATGCAGAACCGGCGATATCTTGGTTTTCGTGGGGTTTCAAGCTGAGATATGCATTTTCTGCGATAATCTTGGTGAGACTTCTGTCCGAAGTATGCTGAAACATCGAGATCGCTCTTTTCGAGCTAGTTAATGGGAGAAAAAACTTATCCGCTGTTTTCACCACTCGACAGTGCGTTTGATATGCAGAACCGGCGATATCTTGGTTTTCGTGCGGTTTCAATCTGAGATATGCATTTTCTGCGATAATCTTGGTGAGACTTCTGTCCGAAGTATGCACAATCATCTAGATCGCTCTTTTCGAGCTATTTAATGAGAGAAACACGTTATCTGGTGTTTTCACCACTCCACGGTACGTTTGATGTGCAGAACCGGAGATAACTCGGTTTTCGTCGGGTTTCAAGCTGAGATATGCATTTTCTACGATAAGCTTGGTGAAACATCTGTCCGAAGTATGCAGAAACGTCGAGAGCGCTCTTCTCGAGCTACTTAATGCCTAAAACACGTTTTCTGGGGTTTTCACCACTCCACAGTTCGTTGGAAATGCAGAACAGTAGATATCTTGGTTTTCGTGGGGTTTCAAGCAGAGATATGCATTTTCTGCGATAATCTTGGTGAAACATCTGTCCGAAGTATGCAGAAACGTCAAGAGCGCTCTTTTCGAGCTATTTAATGCGAGAAACACGTTCTCTGGTTGTTTTCACCACTCCACAGTGCGTTTGATGTGCAGAACCTGCGATATCATGATTTTCGTGGTGTTTCCAGCTGGGATATGCATTTTCTGCGATAATCTTGGTGAGACTTCTGTCAGAAGTATGCAGGATCTACGAGAACGCTAGTTTCGAGCTATTTAATGCGAGAAACACGTTATCTGGTGTTTTCACCACTCCACGGTACGTTTGATGTGCAGAACCGGAGATAACTCGGTTTTCGTCGGGTTTCAAGCTGAGATATGCATTTTCTACGATAAGCTTGGTGAAACATCTGTCCGAAGTATGCAGAAACGTCGAGAGCGCTCTTTTCGAGCTACTTAATGCGAGAAACACGTTATCTGGTGTTTTCACCACTCCACAGTTGGTTTGATATGCAGAACCGGCGAAATATTGGTTTTCGTCGGGTTTCAAGCTGAGATATGCATTTTCTACGATAATCTTGGTGAAACATCTGTCCGAAGTATGCAGAATCATCGAGATCGCTAGTTTCGAGCTATTTAATTCGAGAAACACGTTATCTGGTGTTTTCACCACTCCACGGTACGTTTGACGTGCAGAACCGGAGATAACTCGGTTTTCGGCGGGTTTCAAGCTGAGATATGCATTTTCTACGATAAGCTTGGTGAAACATCTGTCCGAAGTATGCAGAAACGTCGAGAGCGCTCTTTTCGAGCTACTTAATGCGAGAAACACGTTATCTGGTGTATTCACCACTCCACAGTGCGTTTGATATGCAGAACAGTAGATATCCTGGTTTTCGTGGGGTTTCAAGCTGAGATATGCATTTTCTCCGATAATCTTGTTGAGACTTCTGCCCGAAGTATGCAGAAACATCGAGAGCGCTCTTTTCGAGCTATTTAATGCGAGAAACACGTTATCTGGTGTTTTTACCACTCCACAGTGCGTTTGATATGCAATACAGTAGATATCTTGGTTTTCGTGGGGTTTCAAGCTGAGATATGCATTTTTTACGATAATCTTGGTGAGACTTCTGTCCGAAGTATGCTGAATCATCGAGAGCGCTCATTTCGAGCTATTTAATGCGAGAAACACGTTTTCTGGGGTTTTCACCACTCCACAGTTCGTTGGATATGCAGAACAGTAGATATCTTGTTTTTCGTGGGGTTTCAAGCAGAGATATGCATTTTCTGCGATAATCTTGGTGAAACATCTGTCCGAAGTATGCAGAAACGTCGAGAGCGCTCTTTTCGAGCTATTTATTGCGAGAAACACGTTCTCTGGTTGTTTTCACCTCTCCACAGTGCGTTTGATGTGCAGAACCTGCGATATCATGATTTTCGTGGGGTTTCAAGCTGAGATATGCATTTTTTACGATAATCATGTTGTGACTTCTGTCCGAAGGATGCAGAATCATCGAGATCGCGCAATTCGAGCTATTTAATGCGACAAACACGTTATCTGGTGTTTTCAGCACTCCACAGTGCGTTTGATATGCAGAACCAGCGATATCTTGGCTTTCGTTGGGTTTCAAGCTGAGATATGCATTTTTTACGATAATCTTGGTGAGATTTCTGTCCGAAGTATGAAGAATTATCGAGATCGCTCTATTCGAGCTATTTAATGCGAGAAACACTTTTTCAGGGGTTTTTCACCACTCCACACTGCGTTGGATATGCAGAACCGGCGATATTTTGGTTTTCGTCGGGTTTCAAGCTGAGATATGCATTTTCTACGATAAGCTTGGTGAAACATCTGTCCGAAGTATGCAGAAACATCGAGTACGCTCTTTTCGAGCTATTTATTGCGAGAAACACGTTATCTGGTGTTTTCACCACTCCACAGTGCGTTTGATATGCAGAACCGGCGATATCTAGGTTTTTGTGGGGTTTCATGCTGAGATATGCATTTTTTACGATAATCTTGGTGAGACTTCTGTCCGAAGTATGCTTAATCATCGAGATCGCTCTATTCGTGCTATTTAATGCGAGAAACACGTTATCTGGTGTTTTCAGCACTCCACAGTGCGTTTGATATGCAGAAAGAGCGATATCTTGGTTTTCGTGGGGATTCAAGCTGAGATATGCAATTACTGCGATAATCTTGGTGAGACTTCTGTCCGAAGTATGCAGAGTCATCGAGATCGTACTTTTCGAGCTATTTAATGCGAGAAACACGTTATCTGGTGTTTTCACCACTCCACAGTGCGTTTGATATGCAGAACCGGCGATATCTTGGTTTTTGTGGGGTTTCAAACTGAGATATGCATTTTTTACGATAATCTTGGTGAGACTTCTGTCCGAAGTATGCTTAATCATCGAGATCGCTCTATTCGAGCTATTTAATGCGAGAAACACGTTATCTGGTGTTTTCAGCACTCCACAGTGCGTTTGATATGCAGGACCAGCGATATCTTGGTTTTCGTGGGGATTCAACCTGAGATATGCAATTTCTGCGATAATCTTGGTGCGACTTCTGTGGGAAGTATGCTTAATCATCGAGATCGCTCGTTTCGAGCTATATAATGCGAGAAACACGTTATCTGGTGTTTTCACCACTCCACAGTGCGTATGATATGCAGAACCGGCGATATCTTGGTTTTCGTGGGGTTTCAAGCTGAGATATGCATTTTTTACGATAATCTTGGTGAGACTTCTGTCCGAAGTATGCAGAATCATCGAGATCGCTCTATTCGAGCTATTTAATGCGAGAAACACGTTTTCTGGTGTATTCACCACACCACAGTACGTTTGACATGCAGAACCGGAGATATCTTGGTTTCGGTCGGGTTTCAGGCTGAGATATGCATTTTCTGCGATAAGCTTGGTGAAACATCTGTCCGAAGTATGCAGAAACATCGAGAGCGCTCTATTCGAGCTATTTATTGCCAGAAACACGTTCTCTGGTGTTTTCACCACTCCACAGTTGGTTTGATATGCAGAACCGGAGATATCTTGATTTCGGTCGGGTTTCAAGCTGAGATATGCATTTTCTACGATAATCCTGGTGAGACTTCTGTCAGAAGTATGCAGAATCTTCGAGAACGCTCTTTTCGATCTACTTAATGCGCGAAACACGTTTTCTGTTGTTTTCACCACTCCACGGTACGTTTGATATGCAGAACCGGAGATAACTCGGTTTTCGTGGGGTTTCAAGCTGAGATATGCATTTTTTACGATAATCTTGGTGAGACTTCTGTCCGAAGGATGCAGAATCATCGAGATCGCGCAATTCGAGCTATTTAATGCGACAAACACGTTATCTGGTGTTTTCAGCACTCCACAGTGCGTTTGATATGCAGAACCGGCGATATCTTGGTTTTTGTGGGGTTTCAAACTGAGATATGCATTTTTTACGATAATCTTGGTGAGACTTCTGTCCGAAGTATGCTTAATCATCGAGATCGCTCTATTCGAGCTATTTAATGCGAGAAACACGTTATCTGGTGTTTTCAGCACTCCACAGTGCGTTTGATATGCAGGACCAGCGATATCTTGGTTTTCGTGGGGATTCAACCTGAGATATGCAATTTCTGCGATAATCTTGGTGCGACTTCTGTGGGAAGTATGCTTAATCATCGAGATCGCTCGTTTCGAGCTATTTAATGCGAGAAACACGTTATCTGGTGTTTTCACCACTCCACAGTGCGTATGATATGCAGAACCGGCGATATCTTGGTTTTCGTGGGGTTTCAAGCTGAGATATGCATTTTTTACGATAATCTTGGTGAGACTTCTGTCCGAAGTATGCAGAATCATCGAGATCGCTCTATTCGAGCTATTTAATGCGAGAAACACGTTTTCTGGTGTATTCACCACACCACAGTACGTTTGACATGCAGAACCGGAGATATCTTGGTTTCGGTCGGGTTTCAGGCTGAGATATGCATTTTCTACGATAAGCTTGGTGAAACATCTGTCCGAAGTATGCAGAAACATCGAGAGCGCTCTATTCGAGCTATTTATTGCCAGAAACACGTTCTCTGGTGTTTTCACCACTCCACAGTTGGTTTGATATGCAGAACCGGAGATATCTTGATTTCGGTCGGGTTTCAAGCTGAGATATGCATTTTCTACGATAATCCTGGTGAGACTTCTGTCAGAAGTATGCAGAATCTTCGAGAACGCTCTTTTCGATCTACTGAATGCGCGAAACACGTTTTCTGTTGTTTTCACCACTCCACGGTACGTTTGATATGCAGAACCGGAGATAACTCGGTTTTCGTGGGGTTTCAAGCTGAGATATGCATTTTTTACGATAATCTTGGTGAGACTTCTGTCCGAAGGATGCAGAATCATCGAGATCGCGCAATTCGAGCTATTTAATGCGACAAACACGTTATCTGGTGTTTTCAGCACTCCACAGTGCGTTTGATATGCAGAACCAGCGATATCTTGGCTTTCGTTGGGTATCAAGTTGAGATATGCATTTTTTACGATAATCTTGGTGAGACATCTGTCCGAAGTATGAAGAATTATCGAGATCGCTCTATTCGAGCTATTTAATGCGAGAAACACGTTTTCAGGGGGTTTTCACCACTCCACAGTGCGTTGGATATGCAGAACCGGCGATATGTTGGTTTTCGTCGGGTTTCAAGCTGAGATATGCATTTTCAACGATAATCTAGGTGAAACATCTGTCCGAAGTATGCAGAAACATCGAGAGCGCTCTATTCGAGCTATTTAATGCGGGAAACACGTTTTCTGGTGTATTCACCACACCACAGTACGTTTGACATGCAGAACCGGAGATATCTTGGTTTCGGTCGGGTTTCAGGCTGAGATATGCATTTTCTACGATAAGCTTGGTGAAACATCTGTCCGAAGTATGCAGAAACATCGAGAGCGCTCTTTTCGAGCTATTTATTGCGAGAAACACGTTCTCTGGTGTTTTCACCACTCCACAGTTGGTTTGATATGCAGAACCGGCGATATTTTGGTTTTCGTCGGGTTTCAAGCTGAGATATGCATTTTCAACGATAATCTAGGTGAAACATCTGTCCGAAGTATGCAGAAACATCGAGAGCGCTCTTTTCGAGCAATTTAATGCGAGAAACACGTTATCTGGTGTTTTCACCACTCCACAGTGCGTTTGATATGCAGAACAGCAGATATCTTAGTTTTCGTGGGGTTTCAAGCTGAGATATGCATTTTCTGCGATAATCTTGTTGAGACATCTGTCCGAAGTATGCAGAACCATCGAGAGCGCTCATTTCGAGCTAGTTAATGCGAGAAACACGCTATCTGGTGCTTTCACCACTCCACAGTGCGTTGGATATGCAGAACATTAGATATCTTGGTTTACGTGTGGTTTCAAGCAGAGATATGCATTTTCTGCGATAATCTTGGTGAGACTTCTGTCCGAAGTATGCAGAAACATCGAGAGCGCTCTTTTCGAGCTATTTAATGCGAGAAACACGTTATCTGGTGTTTTCACCACTCCACAGTGCGTTGGATATGCAGAACAGTAGATATCTTGGTTTTCGTGGGGTTTCAAGCTGAGATATGCATTTTTTACGATAATCTTGGTGAGACTTCTGTCCGAAGTATGCAGAATCATCGAGAGCGCTCTTTTCGAGCTATTTAATGCGAGAAACACGTTATCTGGTGTTTTTACCACTCCACAGTGCGTTTGATATGCAGAACCGGCGACATCTTTGATTTCGTCGGGGTTCAAGTTGAGATATGCATTTTCTACGATAATCTTGTTGAGACTTCTGTCCGAAGTATGCAGAAACATCGAGAGCGCTCTTTTCGAGCTATTTAATGCGAGAAACACGTTATCTGGTGTTTTTACCACTCCACAGTGCGTTTGATATGCAGAACCGGCGACATCTTTGATTTCGTCGGGGTTCAAGTTGAGATATGCATTTTCTACGATAATCTTGGTGGGTCTTTTGTCAGAAGTATGCAGAATCATCTAGATCGCTCTTTTCGAACTATTTAATGCGAGAAACGAGTGATCTGGTGTTTTCACCACTCCACAGTGCGTTGGATATGCAGAACAGTAGATATCTTGGTTTTCGTGGGGTTTCAAGCTGAGATATGCATTTTTTACGATAATCTTGGTGAGACTTCTGTCCGAAGTATGCAGAATCATCGAGAGCGCTCTTTTCGAGCTACTTAATGCGAGAAACTCGTTTTCTGGTGCATTCACCACTCCACAGTTGGTTTGATATGCAGAACCGGCGATATTTTGGTTTTCGTCGGGTTTCAAGCTGAGATATGCATTTTCTACGATAATCTTGGTGAAACATCTGTCCGAAGTATGCAGAAACATCGAGAGCGCTCTTTTCGAGCTATTTAATGCGGGAAACACGTTTTCTGGTGTATTCACCACACCACAGTACGTTTGACATGCAGAACCGGAGATATCTTGGTTTCGGTCGGGTTTCAGGCTGAGATATGCATTTTCTACGATAAGCTTGGTGAAACATCTGTCCGAAGTATGCAGAAACATCGAGAGCGCTCTTTTCGAGCTATTTATTGCGAGAAACACGTTCTCTGGTGTTTTCACCACTCCACAGTTGGTTTGATATGCAGAACCGGCGATATTTTGGTTTTCGTCGGGTTTCAAGCTGAGATATGCATTTTCAACGATAATCTAGGTGAAACATCTGTCCGAAGTATGCAGAAACATCGAGAGCGCTCTTTTCGAGCAATTTAATGCGAGAAACACGTTATCTGGTGTTTTCACCACTCCACAGTGCGTTTGATATGCAGAACAGCAGATATCTTAGTTTTCGTGGGGTTTCAAGCTGAGATATGCATTTTCTGCGATAATCTTGTTGAGACATCTGTCCGAAGTATGCAGAACCATCGAGAGCGCTCATTTCGAGCTAGTTAATGCGAGAAACACGCTATCTGGTGCTTTCACCACTCCACAGTGCGTTGGATATGCAGAACATTAGATATCTTGGTTTACGTGTGGTTTCAAGCAGAGATATGCATTTTCTGCGATAATCTTGGTGAGACTTCTGTCCGAAGTATGCAGAAACATCGAGAGCGCTCTTTTCGAGCTATTTAATGCGAGAAACACGTTATCTGGTGTTTTCACCACTCCACAGTGCGTTGGATATGCAGAACAGTAGATATCTTGGTTTTCGTGGGGTTTCAAGCTGAGATATGCATTTTTTACGATAATCTTGGTGAGACTTCTGTCCGAAGTATGCAGAATCATCGAGAGCGCTCTTTTCGAGCTATTTAATGCGAGAAACACGTTATCTGGTGTTTTTACCACTCCACAGTGCGTTTGATATGCAGAACCGGCGACATCTTTGATTTCGTCGGGGTTCAAGTTGAGATATGCATTTTCTACGATAATCTTGTTGAGACTTCTGTCCGAAGTATGCAGAAACATCGAGAGCGCTCTTTTCGAGCTATTTAATGCGAGAAACACGTTATCTGGTGTTTTTACCACTCCACAGTGCGTTTGATATGCAGAACCGGCGACATCTTTGATTTCGTCGGGGTTCAAGTTGAGATATGCATTTTCTACGATAATCTTGGTGGGTCTTTTGTCAGAAGTATGCAGAATCATCTAGATCGCTCTTTTCGAACTATTTAATGCGAGAAACGAGTGATCTGGTGTTTTCACCACTCCACAGTGCGTTGGATATGCAGAACAGTAGATATCTTGGTTTTCGTGGGGTTTCAAGCTGAGATATGCATTTTTTACGATAATCTTGGTGAGACTTCTGTCCGAAGTATGCAGAATCATCGAGAGCGCTCTTTTCGAGCTACTTAATGCGAGAAACTCGTTTTCTGGTGCATTCACCACTCCACAGTTGGTTTGATATGCAGAACCGGCGATATTTTGGTTTTCGTCGGGTTTCAAGCTGAGATATGCATTTTCTACGATAATCTTGGTGAAACATCTGTCCGAAGTATGCAGAAACATCGAGAGCGCTCTTTTCGTGCTATTAAATGCGAGAAACTCGTTTTCTGTTGTTTTCACCACTCCACGGTACGTTTGATATGCAGAACCGGAGATAACTCGGTTTTCGTGGGGTTTCAAGCTGAGATATGCATTTTTTACGATAATCTTGGTGAGACTTCTGTCCGAAGGATGCAGAATCATCGAGATCGCGCAATTCGAGCTATTTAATGCGACAAACACGTTATCTGGTGTTTTCAGCACTCCACAGTGCGTTTGATATGCAGAACCAGCGATATCTTGGCTTTCGTTGGGTATCAAGCTGAGATATGCATTTTTTACGATAATCTTGGTGAGACATCTGTCCGAAGTATGAAGAATTATCGAGATCGCTCTATTCGAGCTATTTAATGCGAGAAACACGTTTTCAGGGGGTTTTCACCACTCCACAGTGCGTTGGATATGCAGAACCGGCGATATTTTGGTTTTCGTCGGGTTTCAAGCTGAGATATGCATTTTCTACGATAAGCTTGGTGAAACATCTGTCCGAAGTATGCAGAAACATCGAGAGCGCTCTTTTCGAGCTATTTATTGCGAGAAACACGTTCTCTGGTGTTTTCACCACTCCACAGTTGGTTTGATATGCAGAACCGGCGATATTTTGGTTTTCGTCGGGTTTCAAGCTGAGATATGCATTTTCAACGATAATCTAGGTGAAACATCTGTCCGAAGTATGCAGAAACATCGAGAGCGCTCTTTTCGAGCAATTTAATGCGAGAAACACGTTATCTGGTGTTTTCACCACTCCACAGTGCGTTTGATATGCAGAACAGCAGATATCTTAGTTTTCGTGGGGTTTCAAGCTGAGATATGCATTTTCTGCGATAATCTTCTTGAGACATCTGTCCGAAGTATGCAGAAACATCGAGAGCGCTCATTTCGAGCTAGTTAATGCGAGAAACACGCTATCTGGTGCTTTCACCACTCCACAGTGCGTTGGATATGCAGAACATTAGATATCTTGGTTTACGTGTGGTTTCAAGCAGAGATATGCATTTTCTGCGATAATCTTGGTGAGACTTCTGTCCGAAGTATGCAGAAACATCGAGAGCGCTCTTTTCGAGCTATTTAATGCGAGAAACACGTTATCTGGTATTTTCACCACTCCACAGTGCGTTGGATATGCACAACAGTAGATATCTTGGTTTTCGTGGGGTTTCAAGCTGAGATATGCATTTTTTACGATAATCTTGGTGAGACTTCTGTCCGAAGTATGCAGAATCATCGAGAGCGCTCTTTTCGAGCTATTTAATGCGAGAAACACGTTATCTGGTGTTTTTACCACTCCACAGTGCGTTTGATATGCAGAACCGGCGACATCTTTGATTTCGTCGGGGTTCAAGTTGAGATATGCATTTTCTACGATAATCTTGTTGAGACTTCTGTCCGAAGTATGCAGAAACATCGAGAGCGCTCTTTTCGAGCTGTTTAATGCGAGAAACACGTTATCTGGTGTTTTTACCACTCCACAGTCCGTTTGATATGCAGATCCGGCGACATCTTTGATTTCGTCGGGGTTCAAGTTGAGATATGCATTTTCTACGATAATCTTGGTGGGTCTTTTGTCAGAAGTATGCAGAATCATCTAGATCGCTCTTTTCGAACTATTTAATGCGAGAAACGAGTGATCTGGTGTTTTCACCACTCCACAGTGCGTTGGATATGCAGAACAGTAGATATCTTGGTTTTCGTGGGGTTTCAAGCTGAGATATGCATTTTTTACGATAATCTTGGTGAGACTTCTGTCCGAAGTATGCAGAATCATCGAGAGCGCTCTTTTCGAGCTACTTTATGCGAGAAACTCGTTTTCTGGTGCATTCACCACTCCACAGTTGGTTTGATATGCAGAACCGGCGATATTTTGGTTTTCGTCGGGTTTCAAGCTGAGATATGCATTTTCTACGATAATCTTGGTGAAACATCTGTCCGAAGTATGCAGAAACATCGAGAGCGCTCTTTTCGAGCAATTTAATGCGAGAAACACGTTATCTGGTGTTTTCACCACTCCACAGTGCGTTTGATATGCAGAACAGCAGATATCTTAGTTTTCGTGGGGTTTCAAGCTGAGATATGCATTTTCTGCGATAATCTTGTTGAGACATCTGTCCGAAGTATGCAGAACCATCGAGAGCGCTCATTTCGAGCTAGTTAATGCGAGAAACACGCTATCTGGTGCTTTCACCACTCCACAGTGCGTTGGATATGCAGAACATTAGATATCTTGGTTTACGTGTGGTTTCAAGCAGAGATATGCATTTTCTGCGATAATCTTGGTGAGACTTCTGTCCGAAGTATGCAGAAACATCGAGAGCGCTCTTTTCGAGCTATTTAATGCGAGAAACACGTTATCTGGTGTTTTCACCACTCCACAGTGCGTTGGATATGCAGAACAGTAGATATCTTGGTTTTCGTGGGGTTTCAAGCTGAGATATGCATTTTTTACGATAATCTTGGTGAGACTTCTGTCCGAAGTATGCAGAATCATCGAGAGCGCTCTTTTCGAGCTATTTAATGCGAGAAACACGTTATCTGGTGTTTTTACCACTCCACAGTGCGTTTGATATGCAGAACCGGCGACATCTTTGATTTCGTCGGGGTTCAAGTTGAGATATGCATTTTCTACGATAATCTTGTTGAGACTTCTGTCCGAAGTATGCAGAAACATCGAGAGCGCTCTTTTCGAGCTATTTAATGCGAGAAACACGTTATCTGGTGTTTTTACCACTCCACAGTGCGTTTGATATGCAGAACCGGCGACATCTTTGATTTCGTCGGGGTTCAAGTTGAGATATGCATTTTCTACGATAATCTTGGTGGGTC
This sequence comes from Anthophora plumipes, assembly GCA_951804975.1. Classification (NCBI taxonomy): domain Eukaryota; kingdom Metazoa; phylum Arthropoda; class Insecta; order Hymenoptera; family Apidae; genus Anthophora; species Anthophora plumipes. The sequence goes on from CATORF010000112.1 coordinate 880,153, forward strand.
TTTTGTCAGAAGTATGCAGAATCATCTAGATCGCTCTTTTCGAACTATTTAATGCGAGAAACGAGTGATCTGGTGTTTTCACCACTCCACAGTGCGTTGGATATGCAGAACAGTAGATATCTTGGTTTTCGTGGGGTTTCAAGCTGAGATATGCATTTTTTACGATAATCTTGGTGAGACTTCTGTCCGAAGTATGCAGAATCATCGAGAGCGCTCTTTTCGAGCTACTTAATGCGAGAAACTCGTTTTCTGGTGCATTCACCACTCCACAGTTGGTTTGATATGCAGAACCGGCGATATTTTGGTTTTCGTCGGGTTTCAAGCTGAGATATGCATTTTCTACGATAATCTTGGTGAAACATCTGTCCGAAGTATGCAGAAACATCGAGAGCGCTCTTTTCGTGCTATTAAATGCGAGAAACTCGTTTTCTGTTGTTTTCACCACTCCACGGTACGTTTGATATGCAGAACCGGAGATAACTCGGTTTTCGTGGGGTTTCAAGCTGAGATATGCATTTTTTACGATAATCTTGGTGAGACTTCTGTCCGAAGGATGCAGAATCATCGAGATCGCGCAATTCGAGCTATTTAATGCGACAAACACGTTATCTGGTGTTTTCAGCACTCCACAGTGCGTTTGATATGCAGAACCAGCGATATCTTGGCTTTCGTTGGGTATCAAGCTGAGATATGCATTTTTTACGATAATCTTGGTGAGACATCTGTCCGAAGTATGAAGAATTATCGAGATCGCTCTATTCGAGCTATTTAATGCGAGAAACACGTTTTCAGGGGGTTTTCACCACTCCACAGTGCGTTGGATATGCAGAACCGGCGATATTTTGGTTTTCGTCGGGTTTCAAGCTGAGATATGCATTTTCTACGATAAGCTTGGTGAAACATCTGTCCGAAGTATGCAGAAACATCGAGAGCGCTCTTTTCGAGCTATTTATTGCGAGAAACACGTTCTCTGGTGTTTTCACCACTCCACAGTTGGTTTGATATGCAGAACCGGCGATATTTTGGTTTTCGTCGGGTTTCAAGCTGAGATATGCATTTTCAACGATAATCTAGGTGAAACATCTGTCCGAAGTATGCAGAAACATCGAGAGCGCTCTTTTCGAGCAATTTAATGCGAGAAACACGTTATCTGGTGTTTTCACCACTCCACAGTGCGTTTGATATGCAGAACAGCAGATATCTTAGTTTTCGTGGGGTTTCAAGCTGAGATATGCATTTTCTGCGATAATCTTGTTGAGACATCTGTCCGAAGTATGCAGAAACATCGAGAGCGCTCATTTCGAGCTAGTTAATGCGAGAAACACGCTATCTGGTGCTTTCACCACTCCACAGTGCGTTGGATATGCAGAACATTAGATATCTTGGTTTACGTGTGGTTTCAAGCAGAGATATGCATTTTCTGCGATAATCTTGGTGAGACTTCTGTCCGAAGTATGCAGAAACATCGAGAGCGCTCTTTTCGAGCTATTTAATGCGAGAAACACGTTATCTGGTATTTTCACCACTCCACAGTGCGTTGGATATGCACAACAGTAGATATCTTGGTTTTCGTGGGGTTTCAAGCTGAGATATGCATTTTTTACGATAATCTTGGTGAGACTTCTGTCCGAAGTATGCAGAATCATCGAGAGCGCTCTTTTCGAGCTATTTAATGCGAGAAACACGTTATCTGGTGTTTTTACCACTCCACAGTGCGTTTGATATGCAGAACCGGCGACATCTTTGATTTCGTCGGGGTTCAAGTTGAGATATGCATTTTCTACGATAATCTTGTTGAGACTTCTGTCCGAAGTATGCAGAAACATCGAGAGCGCTCTTTTCGAGCTGTTTAATGCGAGAAACACGTTATCTGGTGTTTTTACCACTCCACAGTCCGTTTGATATGCAGATCCGGCGACATCTTTGATTTCGTCGGGGTTCAAGTTGAGATATGCATTTTCTACGATAATCTTGGTGGGTCTTTTGTCAGAAGTATGCAGAATCATCTAGATCGCTCTTTTCGAACTATTTAATGCGAGAAACGAGTGATCTGGTGTTTTCACCACTCCACAGTGCGTTGGATATGCAGAACAGTAGATATCTTGGTTTTCGTGGGGTTTCAAGCTGAGATATGCATTTTTTACGATAATCTTGGTGAGACTTCTGTCCGAAGTATGCAGAATCATCGAGAGCGCTCTTTTCGAGCTACTTAATGCGAGAAACTCGTTTTCTGGTGCATTCACCACTCCACAGTTGGTTTGATATGCAGAACCGGCGATATTTTGGTTTTCGTCGGGTTTCAAGCTGAGATATGCATTTTCTACGATAATCTTGGTGAAACATCTGTCCGAAGTATGCAGAAACATCGAGAGCGCTCTTTTCGAGCTATTAAATGCGAGAAACTCGTTTTCTGGTGTTTTCACCACACCACATTGCGTTTGATAGGCAGACCCGGCGACATCTTTGATTTCGTCGGGGTTCAAGCTGAGATATGCATTTTCTACGATAATCTTGGTGAGACTTCAGTCCGAAGTATGCTGAATCATCGAGATCGCTCTTTTCTAGTTAGTTAGTGCGAGAAACACGTTATCTGGTGTTTTCACAACTCCACAGTGCGTATGATATGCAGAACCGGCGATATCTTGGTTTTCGTGGGGTTTCAAGCTGAGATATGCATTTTCTGCGATAATCTTGGTGAGACTTCTGTCCGAAGTATGCTTAATCATCGAGATCGCTCGTTTCGAGCTATTTAATGCGAGAAACACTTTATCTGGTGTTTTCACAACTCCACAGTGCGTATGATATGCAGAACCGGCGATATCTTGGTTTTTGTGGGGTTTCAAGCTGAGATATGCATTTTTTACGATAATCTTGGTGAGACTTCTGTCCGAAGTATGCAGAATCATCGAGGTGGCTCTTTTCGAGCTATTTAATGCGAGAAACACGTTCTCTGGTTGTTTTCACCACTCCACAGTGCGTTTGATGTGCAGAACCTGCGATATCATGATTTTCGTGGTGTTTGCAGCTGGGATATGCATTTTCTGCGATAATCTTGGTGAGACTTCTGTCCGAAGTATGCTTAATCATCGAGATCGCTCGTTTCGAGCTATTTAATGCGAGAAACACGTTATCTGGTGTTTTCACCACTCCACAGTGCGTATGATATGCAGAACCGGCGATATCTTGGTTTTCGTGGGGTTTCAAGCTGAGATATGCATTTTCTGCGATAATCTTGGTGAGACTTCTGTCCGAAGTATGCTGAATCATCGAGATCGCTCTTTTCGTGCTATTGAATGCACGAAACACGTTTTCTGGTGTTTTCACCACACCACTGTACGTTTGACATGCAGAACCGGAGATATCTTGATTTCGGTCGGGTTTCAATCTGAGATATGCATTTTCTACGATAATCCTGGTGTGACTTCTGTCAGAAGTATGCAGAATCTTCGAGAACGCTCTTTTCGATCTACTTAATGCGCGAAACACGTTTTCTGTTGTTTTCACCACTCCACGGTACGTTTGATGTGCAGAACCGGAGATAACTCGGTTTTCGTGGGGTTTCAAGCTGAGATATGCATTTTTTACGATAATCTTGGTGAGACTTCTGTCCGAAGGATGCAGAACCATCGAGATCGCGCAATTCGAGCTATTTAATGCGACAAACACGTTATCTGGTGTTTTCAGCAGTCCACAGTGCGTATGATATGCAGAACCGGCGATATCTTGGTTTTCGTGGGGTTTCAAGCTGAGATATGCATTTTCTGCGATAATCTTGGTGAGACTTCTGTCCGAAGTATGCTGAAACATCGAGATCGCTCTTTTCGAGCTAGTTAATGGGAGAAAAAACTTATCCGCTGTTTTCACCACTCCACAGTGCGTTTGATATGCAGAACCGGCGATATCTTGGTTTTCGTGCGGTTTCAATCTGAGATATGCATTTTCTGCGATAATCTTGGTGAGACTTCTGTCCGAAGTATGCTGTATCATCGAGATCGCTCTTTTCGAGCTAGTTGGTGCGAGAAACACGTTATCTGGTGTTTTTACCACTCCACAGTGCGTTTGATATGCAAAACCGGCGATATCTTGGTTTTCGTGGGGTTTCAAGCTGAGATATGCATTTTCTGCGATAATCTTGGTGAGACTTCTGTCCGAAATATGCTGTATCATCGAGATCGCTCTTTTCGAGCTAGCTAGTGCGAGAAACACGTTATCTGGTGTTTTCACCACTCCACAGTGCGTTTGATATGCAGAACAGTAGATACCTTGGTTTTCGTGGGGTTTCAAGCTGAGATATGCATTTTCTGCGATAATCTTGTTGAGATTTCTGTCCGAAGTATGCAGAATCATCGAGATCGCTCGTTTCGAGCTACTGAATGCGAGAAACACGTTATCTGGTGTTTTCACCACTCCACAGTGCGTTGGATATGCAGAACCGGAGATATTTTGGTTTTCTTCGGGTTTCAAGCTGAGATATGCATTTTCTACGATAAGCTTGGTAAAACATCTGTCCGAAGTATGCAGAAACATCGAGAGCGCTCTTTTCGAGCTATTTAATGCGAGAAACACGTTTTCTGGGGGTTTCACCACTCCACAGTTCGTTGGATATGCAGAACAGTAGATATCTTGGTTTTCGTGGGGTTTCAAGCAGAGATATGCATTTTCTGCGATAATCTTGGTGAGACATCTGTTAGAAGTATGCAGAATCATCGAGATCGCGCTTTTCGAGCTATTTAATGCGAGAAACACGTTATCTGGTGTTTTCACCACTCCACAGTTGGTTTGATATGCAGAACCGGCGATATCTTGGTTTTCGTGCGGTTTCAAGCTGAGATATGCATTTTCTGCGATAATCTTGGTGAGACTTCTGTCCGAAGTATGCTGTATCATCGAGATCGCTCTTTTCGAGCTTGTTAGTGCGAGAAACACGTTATCTGGTGATTTCACCACTCCACAGTTGGTTTGATATGCAGAACCGGCGATATTTTGGTTTTCGTCGGGTTTCAAGCTGAGATATGCATTTTCTACGATAATCTTGGTGAAACATCTGTCCGAAGTATGCAGAAACATCGAGAGCGCTCTTTTCGAGCTATTTAATGCGACAAACACGTTATCTGGTGTTTTCAGCACTCCACAGTGCGTTTGATATGCAGAACCAGCGATATCTTGGCTTTCGTTGGGTATCAAGCTGAGATATGCATTTTTTACGATAATCTTGGTGAGACATCTGTCCGAAGTATGAAGAATTATCGAGATCGCTCTATTCGAGCTATTTAATGCGAGAAACACGTTTTCAGGGGGTTTTCACCACTCCACAGTGCGTTGGATATGCAGAACCGGCGATATTTTGGTTTTCGTCGGGTTTCAAGCTGAGATATGCATTTTCTACGATAAGCTTGGTGAAACATCTGTCCGAAGTATGCAGAAACATCGAGAGCGCTCTTTTCGAGCTATTTATTGCGAGAAACACGTTCTCTGGTGTTTTCACCACTCCACAGTTGGTTTGATATGCAGAACCGGCGATATTTTGGTTTTCGTCGGGTTTCAAGCTGAGATATGCATTTTCAACGATAATCTAGGTGAAACATCTGTCCGAAGTATGCAGAAACATCGAGAGCGCTCTTTTCGAGCAATTTAATGCGAGAAACACGTTATCTGGTGTTTTCACCACTCCACAGTGCGTTTGATATGCAGAACAGCAGATATCTTAGTTTTCGTGGGGTTTCAAGCTGAGATATGCATTTTCTGCGATAATCTTGTTGAGACATCTGTCCGAAGTATGCAGAAACATCGAGAGCGCTCATTTCGAGCTAGTTAATGCGAGAAACACGCTATCTGGTGCTTTCACCACTCCACAGTGCGTTGGATATGCAGAACATTAGATATCTTGGTTTACGTGTGGTTTCAAGCAGAGATATGCATTTTCTGCGATAATCTTGGTGAGACTTCTGTCCGAAGTATGCAGAAACATCGAGAGCGCTCTTTTCGAGCTATTTAATGCGAGAAACACGTTATCTGGTGTTTTTACCACTCCACAGTGCGTTTGATATGCAGAACCGGCGACATCTTTGATTTCGTCGGGGTTCAAGTTGAGATATGCATTTTCTACGATAATCTTGTTGAGACTTCTGTCCGAAGTATGCAGAAACATCGAGAGCGCTCTTTTCGAGCTATTTAATGCGAGAAACACGTTATCTGGTGTTTTTACCACTCCACAGTGCGTTTGATATGCAGAACCGGCGACATCTTTGATTTCGTCGGGGTTCAAGTTGAGATATGCATTTTCTACGATAATCTTGGTGGGTCTTTTGTCAGAAGTATGCAGAATCATCTAGATCGCTCTTTTCGAACTATTTAATGCGAGAAACGAGTGATCTGGTGTTTTCACCACTCCACAGTGCGTTGGATATGCAGAACAGTAGATATCTTGGTTTTCGTGGGGTTTCAAGCTGAGATATGCATTTTTTACGATAATCTTGGTGAGACTTCTGTCCGAAGTATGCAGAATCATCGAGAGCGCTCTTTTCGAGCTACTTAATGCGAGAAACTCGTTTTCTGGTGCATTCACCACTCCACAGTTGGTTTGATATGCAGAACCGGCGATATTTTGGTTTTCGTCGGGTTTCAAGCTGAGATATGCATTTTCTACGATAATCTTGGTGAAACATCTGTCCGAAGTATGCAGAAACATCGAGAGCGCTCTTTTCGAGCTATTAAATGCGAGAAACTCGTTTTCTGGTGTTTTCACCACACCACATTGCGTTTGATATGCAGACCCGGCGACATCTTTGATTTCGTCGGGGTTCAAGCTGAGATATGCATTTTCTACGATAATCTTGGTGAGACTTCAGTCCGAAGTATGCTGAATCATCGAGATCGCTCTTTTCTAGTTAGTTAGTGCGAGAAACACGTTATCTGGTGTTTTCACAACTCCACAGTGCGTATGATATGCAGAACCGGCGATATCTTGGTTTTCGTGGGGTTTCAAGCTGAGATATGCATTTTCTGCGATAATCTTGGTGAGACTTCTGTCCGAAGTATGCTTAATCATCGAGATCGCTCGTTTCGAGCTATTTAATGCGAGAAACACTTTATCTGGTGTTTTCACAACTCCACAGTGCGTATGATATGCAGAACCGGCGATATCTTGGTTTTCGTGGGGTTTCAAGCAGAGATATGCATTTTCTGCGATAATCTTGGTGAGACATCTGTTAGAAGTATGCAGAATCATCGAGATCGCGCTTTTCGAGCTATTTAATGCGAGAAACACGTTATCTGGTGTTTTCACCACTCCACAGTTGGTTTGATATGCAGAACCGGCGATATCTTGGTTTTCGTGCGGTTTCAAGCTGAGATATGCATTTTCTGCGATAATCTTGGTGAGACTTCTGTCCGAAGTATGCTGTATCATCGAGATCGCTCTTTTCGAGCTAGTTAGTGCGAGAAACACGTTATCTGGTGTTTTCACCACTCCACAGTGCGTTTGATATGCAGAACAGTAGATATCTTGGTTTTCGTGGGGTTTCAAGCAGAGATATGCATTTTCTGCGATAATCTTGGTGAGACTTCTGTCCGAAGTATGCTGAATCATCGAGATCGTTCTTTTCGAGCTAGTTAGTGCGAGAAACACGTTATCTGGTGTTTTCACCACTCCACAGTGCGTTTGATATGCAGAACAGTAGATATCTTGGTTTTCGTGGGGTTTCAAGCTGAGATATGCATTTTCTGCGATAATCTTGTTGACAGTTCTGTCCGAAGCATGCAGAATCATCGAGATCGCTCGTTTCGAGCTATTTAATGCGAGAAACACGTTATCTGGTGTTTTCACCACTCCACAGTATGTTGGATATGCAGAACCGGAGATATTTTGGTATTCGTCGGGTTTCAAGCTGAGATATGCATTTTCTACGATAAGCTTGGTGAAACATCTGTCCGAAGTATGCAGAAACGTCGAGAGCGCTCTTTTCGAGCTATTTAATGCCAGAAACACGTTTTCTGGGGTTTTCACCACTCCACAGTTCGTTGGATATGCAGAACAGTAGATATCTTGGTTTTCGTGGAGTTTCAAGCAGAGATATGCATTTTCTGCGATAATCTTGGTGAGACATCTGTCCGAAGTATGCTGTATCATCGAGATCGCTCTTTTCGAGCTAGTTAGTGCGAGAAACACGTTATCTGGTGTTTTCACCTCTCCACAGTGCGTTTGATATGCAGAACAGTAGATATCTTGGTTTTCGTGGGGTTTCAAGCAGAGATATGCATTTTCTGCGATAATCTTGGTGAGACTTCTGTCCGAAGTATGCTGAATCATCGAGATCGCTCTTTTCGAGCTAGTTAGTGCGAGAAACACGTTATCTGGTGTTTTCACCACTCCACAGTGCGTTTGATATGCAGAACATTACATATCTTGGTTTTCGTGGGGTTTCAAGCTGAGATATGCATTTTCTGCGATAATCTTGTGAGAGTTCTGTCCGAAGTATGCAGAATCATCGAGATCGCTCGTTTCGAGCTATTTAATGCGAGAAACACGTTATCTGGTGTTTTCACCACTCCACAGTTGGTTTGATATGCAGAACCGGCGATATTTTGGTTTTCGTCGGGTTTCAAGCTGAGATATGCATTTTCTACGATAATCTTGGTGAAACATCTGTCCGAAGTATGCAGAAACATCGAGAGCGCTCTTATCGAGCTATTTAATGCGAGAAACACGTTATCTGGTGTCTTCACCACTCCACAGTGCGTTTGATATGCAGAACAGTAGATATCTTTGTTTTCGTAGGGTTTCAAGCTGAGATATGCATTTTCTGCGATAATCTTGTTGAGACTTCTGTCCGAAGTATGCTGAATCATCTAGATCGCTCTTTTCGAGCTATTTAATGCGAGAAGCACGTTATCTGGTGTTTTCACCACTCCACGGTACGTTTCATATGCAGAACCAGCGATATCTTGGTTTTCGTGGCATTTCAAGCTGAGATATGCATTTCCTGCGATAATCTTGGTGAGACTTCTGTCCGATGTATGCTGAATTATCGAGATCGCTCGTTTCGAGCTATTTAATGCGAGAAACACGTTATCTGGTGTTTTACCACTCCACAGTGCGTTGGATATGCAGAACTGGAGATATTTTGGTTTTCGTCGCGTTTCAAGCTGAGATATGCATTTCCTGCGATAATCTTGGTGAGACTTCTGTCCGAAGTATGCTGAATCATCTAGATCGCTCTTTTCGAGCTATTTAATGCGAGAAACACATTATCTGGTGTTTTCACCACTCCGCAGTGCGTTTGATATGCAGAACCGGCAACATCTTGATTTTCGTGGGTTTTCGAGCTAAGATATGCATTTTCTTCGATAATCGTGGTGAGACTTCTGTCCGAAGTATGAAGAATGATCGAGATCGCTCTATTCGAGCTATTTAATGCGAGAAACACGTTTTCTGGGGTTTTCACCACTCCACAGTTCGTTGGATATGCAGAACAGTAGATATCTTGGTTTTCGTGGGGTTTCAAGCAGAGATATGCATTTTCTGCGATAATCTTGGTGAGCCTTCTGTTAGAAGTATGCAGAATCATCGAGATCGCGCTTTTCGAGCTATTTAATGCGAGAAACACGTTATCTAGTGTTTTCACCACTCCACAGTTGGTTTGATATGCAGAACCGGCGATACTTTGGTTTTCGTCGAGTTTCAAGCTGAGATATGCATTTTCTACGATAATCTTGGTGAAACATCTGTCCGAAGTATGCAGAAACATCGAGAGCGCTCTTTTCGATCTATTTAATGCGAGAAACTCGTTTTCTGGGGTTTGCACCACTCCACAGTTCGTTGGATATGCAGAACCGGAGATATCTTGGTTTTCGTTTGGTTTCAAGCTGAGATATGCATTTCCTGCGATAATCTTGGTGAGACTTCTGTCCGAAGTATGCTGAATCATCTAGATCGCTCTTTTCGAGCTATTTAATGCGAGAAACACATTATCTGGTGTTTTCACCACTCCACAGTATGTTGGATATGCAGAACCGGAGATATTTTGGTTTTCGTCGGGTTTCAAGCTGAGATATGCATTTTCTACGATAAGCTTGGTGAAACATCTGTCCGAAGTATGCAGAAACGTCGAGAGCGCTCTTTTCGAGCTATTTAATGCCAGAAACACGTTTTCTGGGGTTTTCACCACTCCACAGTTCGTTGGATATGCAGAACAGTAGATATCTTGGTTTTCGTGGAGTTTCAAGCAGAGATATGCATTTTCTGCGATAATCTTGGTGAGACATCTGTCCGAAGTATGCTGTATCATCGAGATCGCTCTTTTCGAGCTAGTTAGTGCGAGAAACACGTTATCTGGTGTTTTCACCTCTCCACAGTGCGTTTGATATGCAGAACAGTAGATATCTTGGTTTTCGTGGGGTTTCAAGCAGAGATATGCATTTTCTGCGATAATCTTGGTGAGACTTCTGTCCGAAGTATGCTGAATCATCGAGATCGCTCTTTTCGAGCTAGTTAGTGCGAGAAACACGTTATCTGGTGTTTTCACCACTCCACAGTGCGTTTGATATGCAGAACATTACATATCTTGGTTTTCGTGGGGTTTCAAGCTGAGATATGCATTTTCTGCGATAATCTTGTGAGAGTTCTGTCCGAAGTATGCAGAATCATCGAGATCGCTCGTTTCGAGCTATTTAATGCGAGAAACACGTTATCTGGTGTTTTCACCACTCCACAGTGCGTTGGATATGCAGAACCGGATATATTTTGGTTTTCGTCGGGTTTCAAGCTGAGATATGCATTTTCTACGATAAGCTTGGTGAAACATCTGTCCGAAGTATGCAGAAACGTGGAGAGCGCTCTTTTCGAGCTATTTAATGCCAGAAACACGTTTTCTGGGGTTTTCACCACTCCACAGTTCGTTGGATATGCAGAACAGTAGATATCTTGGTTTTCGTGGGGTTTCAAGCAGAGATATGCATTTTCTGCGAAAATCTTGGTGAGACTTCTGTTAGAAGTATGCAGAATCATCGAGATCGCACTTTTCGAGCTATTTAATGCGAGAAACACGTTATCTGGTGTTTTCACCACTCCACAGTTGGTTTGATATGCAGAACCGGCGATATTTTGGTTTTCGTCGGGTTTCAAGCTGAGATATGCATTTTCTACGATAATCTTGGTGAAACATCTGTCCGAAGTATGCAGAAACATCGAGAGCGCTCTTATCGAGCTATTTAATGCGAGAAACACGTTATCTGGTGTCTTCACCACTCCACAGTGCGTTTGATATGCAGAACAGTAGATATCTTGGTTTTCGTAGGGTTTCAAGCTGAGATATGCATTTTCTGCGATAATCTTGTTGAGACTTCTGTCCGAAGTATGCTGAATCATCTAGATCGCTCTTTTCGAGCTATTTAATGCGAGAAGCACGTTATCTGGTGTTTTCACCACTCCACGGTACGTTTCATATGCAGAACCAGCGATATCTTGGTTTTCGTGGCATTTCAAGCTGAGATATGCATTTCCTGCGATAATCTTGGTGAGACTTCTGTCCGATGTATGCTGAATTATCGAGATCGCTCGTTTCGAGCTATTTAATGCGAGAAACACGTTATCTGGTGTTTTACCACACCACAGTGCGTTGGATATTGCAGAACTGGAGATATTTTGGTTTTCGTCGCGTTTCAAGCTGAGATATGCATTTCCTGCGATAATCTTGGTGAGACTTCTGTCCGAAGTATGCTGAATCATCTAGATCGCTCTTTTCGAGCTATTTAATGCGAGAAACACATTATCTGGTGTTTTCACCACTCCGCAGTGCGTTTGATATGCAGAACCGGCAACATCTTGATTTTCGTGGGTTTTCGAGCTAAGATATGCATTTTCTTCGATAATCGTGGTGAGACTTCTGTCCGAAGTATGAAGAATGATCGAGATCGCTCTATTCGAGCTATTTAATGCGAGAAACACGTTTTCTGGGGTTTTCACCACTCCACAGTTCGTTGGATATGCAGAACAGTAGATATCTTGGTTTTCGTGGGGTTTCAAGCAGAGATATGCATTTTCTGCGATAATCTTGGTGAGCCTTCTGTTAGAAGTATGCAGAATCATCGAGATCGCGCTTTTCGAGCTATTTAATGCGAGAAACACGTTATCTAGTGTTTTCACCACTCCACAGTTAGTTTGATATGCAGAACCGGCGATACTTTGGTTTTCGTCGAGTTTCAAGCTGAGATATGCATTTTCTACGATAATCTTGGTGAAACATCTGTCCGAAGTATGCAGAAACATCGAGAGCGCTCTTTTCGATCTATTTAATGCGAGAAACTCGTTTTCTGGGGTTTTCACCACTCCACAGTTCGTTGGATATGCAGAACCGGAGATATCTTGGTTTTCGTTTGGTTTCAAGCTGAGATATGCATTTCCTGCGATAATCTTGGTGAGACTTCTGTCCGAAGTATGCTGAATCATCTAGATCGCTCTTTTCGAGCTATTTAATGCGAGAAACACATTATCTGGTGTTTTCACCACTCCTCAGTGCGTTCGATATGCAGAACCAGCGATATGTTGGTTTTCGTGGGGTTTCAAGTTGAGATATGCATTTTCTGCGATAATCTTGGAGAGACTTCTGTCCGAAGTATGCTGAAACATCGAGATCGCTCTTTTCGAGCTAGTTGATGCGAGAAACACGTTATCTGGTGTCTTCACCACTCCACTGTGCGTTTGATATGCAGAACCGGCAACATCTTGATTTTCGTGAGGTTTCGAGCTGAGATATGCATTTTCTGCGATAATATTGGTGAGACATCAGTCAGAAGTATGCAGAATCATCTAGATCGCTCTTTTCGAGCTACTTAATGCACGAAACACGTTTTCTGGTGTTTTCACCACTCCACGGTACGTTTGATGTGCAGAACCGGAGATATCTTGGTTTCGGTCGGGTTTCAAGCGGAGATATGCATTTTCTACGATAATCCTGGTGAGACTTCTGTCAGAAGTATGCAGAATCTTCGAGAACGCTCTTTTCGAGATACTGAATGCGCGAAACACGTTTTCTGGTGTTTTCACTACTCCACGGTACGTTTGATGTGCAGAACCAGCGATATCTTGGCTTTCGTGGGGTTTTAAGCTGAGATATGCATTTTTTACGATAATCTTGGTGAGACTTCGGTCCGAAGTATGCTTAATCATCGAGATCGCTCGTTTCGAGCTATTTAATGCGAGAAACAGATTATCTGGTGTTTTCACCACTCCACAGTGCGTTTGATATGCAGAACAGTAGATATCTTGGTTTTCGTGGGGTTTCAAGCTGAGATATGCATTTTCTGCGATAATCTTGTTGAGACTTCTGTCCGAAGTATGCAGAATCATCGAGATCGCTCGTTTCGAGCTATTTAATGCGAGAAACACGTTATCCGGTGTTTACACCACTCCACAGTGCGTTTGATGTGCAGAACCTGCGATATCATGATTTTCGTGGTGTTTCCAGCTGGGATATGCATTTTCTGCGATAATCTTGGTGAGACTTCTGTCAGAAGTATGCAGGATCTTCGAGAACGCTCTTTTCGAGCTACTTAATGCGAGAAACACGTTTTCTGGTGTTTTCACCACTCCACAGTTGGTCTGATATGCAGAACCGGCGATATCTTGGTTTTCGTGGGGCTTCAAGCAGAGATATGCATTTTCTGCGATAAACTTGGTGAGACTTCTGTTAGAAGTATGCAGAATCATCGAGATCGCACTTTTCGAGCTATTTAATGCGAGAAACACGTTATCTGGTGTTTTCCCCACTCCACAGTTGGTTTGATATGCAGAACCAGCGATATTTTGGTTTTCGTCGGGTTTCATGCTGAGATATGCATTTTCTACGATAATGTTGGTGAAACATCTGTCCGAAGTATGCAGAAACATCGAGAGCGCACTTTTCGAGCTATTTAATGCGAGGAACTCGTTTTCTGGGGTTTTCAGCACTCCACTGTTCGTTGGATATGCAGAACAGTAGATATCTTGGTTTTCGTGGGGTTTCAAGCCGAGATATGCATTTTCTGCGATAATCTTGTTGAGACATCTGTCCGAAGGATGCAGATTCATCGAGATCGCTCGTTTCGAGCTATTTAATGCGAGAAACACGTTATCTGGTGTTTTCACCACTCCACAGTGCGTTTGATATGCAGAACCAGCGATATCTTGGCTCTCGTGGGGTTTCAAGCTGAGATATGCATTTTTTACGATAATCGTGGTGAGACTTCTGTCCGAAGTATGAAGAATTATCGAGATCGCTCTATTCGAGCTATTTAATGCGAGAAACACGTTTTCAGGGGGGTGTCACCACTCCTCAGTGCTTTGGATATGCAGAACCAGCGATATTTTGGTTTTCGTCGGGTTTCAAGCTGAGATATGCATTTTCTACGATAAGCTTGGTGAAACATCTGTCCAAAGTATGCAGAAACATCGAGAGCGCTCTTTTCGAGCTATTTAATGCGAGAAACACGTTTTCTGGGGTTTTCACCACTCCACAGTTCGTTGGATATTCAGAACAGTAGATATCTTGGTTTTCGTGGGGTTTCAAGCAGAGATATGCATTTTCTGCGATAATCTTAGTGAGACTTCTGTTAGAAGTATACAGAATCATCTAGATCGCTCTTTTCGAGCTACTGAATGCACGAAACACGTTTTCTGGTGTTTTCACCACTCCACAGTACGTTTGACATGCAGAACCGGAGATATCTTGGTTTCGGCCGGGTTTCAAGCTGAGATATGCATTTTCTACGATAATCCTGGTGAGACTTCTGTCAGAAGTATGCAGAATCTTCGAGAACGCTCTTTTCGAGATACTTAATGCGCGAAACACGTTTTCCGGTGTTTTCACCACTCCACGGTACGTTTGATGTGCAGAACCGGAGATAACTCGGTTTTCGTCGGGTTTCAAGTTGAGATATGCATTTTCTGCGATAATCTTGGTGGATCTTTTGTCAGAAGTATGCAGAATCATCTAGATCGCTCTTTTCGAGCTATTTAATGCGAGAAACACGTTATCTGGTGTTTTCCCCACTCCACAGTGCGTTTGATATGCAGAACCGGCGACATCTTCGATTTCGTCGGGGCTCAAGTTGAGATATGCATTTTCTACGATAATCTTGGTGAGACTTCTGTCAGAAGTATGCAGAATCATCGTGATAGGCCTTTTCGAGCTATTTAACGCGAGAAACACGTTCTCTGGTTGCTTTCACCACTCCACAGTGCGTTTGATATGCAGAACCGGCAACATCTTGATTTTCGTGAGGTTCCGAGCTGAGATATGCATTTTCTGCGATAATATTGGTGAGACATCAGTCAGAAGTATGCAGAATCATCTAGATCGCTCTTTTCGAGCTACTTAATGCACGAAACACGTTTTCTGGTGTTTTCACCACTCCACGGTACGTTTGAGGTGCAGAACCGGAGATATCTTGGTTTCGGTCGGGTTTCAAGCTGAGATATGCATTTTCTACGATAATCCTGGTGAGACTTCTGTCAGAAGTATGCAGAATCTTCGAGAACGCTCTTTTCGAGATACTTAATGCGCGAAACACGTTTTCCGGTGTTTTCACCACTCCACGGTACGTTTGATGTGCAGAACCGGAGATAACTCGGTTTTCGTGGTGTTTCCAGCAGAGATATGCATTTTCTGCGATAATCATGGTGGGTCTTTTGTCAGAAGTATGCAGAATCATCTAGATCACTCGTTTCGAGCTATTTAATGCGAGAAACACGTTATCTGGTGTTTTCACCACTCCACAGTGCGTTGGATATGCAGAACCGGAGATATTTTGGTTTTCGTCGGGTTTCCAGCTGAGATATGCATTTTCTACGATAAGCTTGGTGAAACATCTGTCCGAAGTATGCAGAAACATCGAGAGCGCACTTTGCGAGCTATTTATTGCGAGAAACACGTTCTCTGGTGTTTTCACCACTCCACAGTGCGTTTGATATGCAGAACAGTAGATATCTTGGTTTTCGTGGGGTTTCAAGCTGAGATATGCATTTTCTGCGATAATCTTGTTGAGACTTCTGTCCGAAGTATGCAGAAACATCGAGAGCGCTCTTTTCGAGCTATTTATTGCGAGAAACACGTTATCTGGTGTTTTCACCACTCCACAGTGCGTTTGATATGCAGAACCGTCGACATCTTTGATTTCGTCGGGGTTCAAGTTGAGATATGCATTTTCTACGATAATCTTGGTGAGACTTCTGTCCGTAGTATGCAGAATCATCGTGATCGGCCTTTTCGAGCTATTTAACGCGAGAAACACGTTCTCTGATTGTTTTCACCACTCCACAGTGCGTTTGATATGCAGAACCGGCAACATCTTGATATTCGTGAGGTTTCGGGCAGAGATATGCATTTTCTGCGATAATATTGGTGAGACATCAGTCAGAAGTATGCAGAATCATCTAGATCGCTCTTTTCGAGCTACTTAATGCAGGAAACACGTTTTCATGTGCTTTCACCACTCCACGGTAGGTTTGATGTGCAGAACCGGAGATAACTCGGTTTTCGTCGGGTTTCAAGCTGAGATATGCATTTTCTACGATAATCTTGGTGAGACTTCTGTCAGAAGTATGCAGGATCTTCGAGATCGCTCTTTTCGAGCTATTTAATGCGAGAAACACGTTCTCTGGTTGTTTTCACCACTACACAGTGCGTTTGATGTGCAGAACCGGAGATAACTCGGTTTTCGTCGGGTTTCAAGCTGAGATATGCATTTTCTGCGATAATCTTGTTGAGACTTCTGTCCGAAGTATGCAGAATCATCGAGATCGCTCGTTTCGAGCTATTCAATGCGAGAAACACGTTATCTGGTGTTTTCACCACTCCACAGTGCGTTTGATATGCAGAACCGGCGATATCTTGGTTTTCGTGGGGTTTCAAGCTGAGATATGCATTTTCTGCGATAATCTTGGTGAGACTTCTGTCCGAAGTATGCTGTATCATCGAGATCGCTCTTTTCGAGCTAGTTAGTGCGAGAAACACGTTATCTGGTGTTTTCACCACTCCACAGTGCGTTTGATATGCAGAACAGTAGATATCTTGGTTTTCGTGGGGTTTCAAGCTGAGATACGCATTTTCTGCGATAATCTTGTTGAGACTTCTGTCCGAAGTATGCAGAATCATCGAGATCGCTCGTTTCGAGCTATTCAATTCGAGAAACACGTTATCTGGTGTTTTCACCACTCCACAGTGCGTTTGATATGCAGAACCGGCGATATCTTGGTTTTCGTGGGGTTTCAAGCAGAGATATGCATTTTCTGCGATAATCTTGGTGAGACTTCTGTCCGAAGTATGCTGAATCATCGAGTTCGTTCTTTTCGAGCTAGTTAGTGCGAGAAACACGTTATCTGGTGTTTTCACCACTCCACAGTGCGTTTGATATGCAGAACAGTAGATATCTTGGTTTTCGTGTGGTTTCAAGCTGAGATATGCATTTTCTGCGATAATCTTGTTGAGACTTCTGTCCGAAATATACAAAATCATCGAGATTGCTCGTTTCGAGCTATTTAATGCGAGAAACACGTTATCTTGTGTTTTCACCACTCCACAGTGCGTTGGATATGCAGAACCGGAGATATTTTGGTTTTCGTCGGGTTTCAAGCTGAGATATGCATTTTCTACGATAAGCTTGGTGAAACATCTGTCCGAAGTATGCAGAAACGTCGAGAGCGCTCTTTTCGAGCTATTTAATGCGAGAAACACGTTTTCTGGGGTTTTCACCACTCCACAGTGCGTTTGATATGCAGAACAGTAGATATCTTGGTTTTCGTGGGGTTTCAAGCTGAGATATGCATTTTCTGGGATAATCTTGGTGAGACTTCTGTCCGAAGCATGCAAAATCATCGAGATCGCACTTTTCGAGCTATTTAATGCGAGAAACCCGTTTTCTGGTGTTTTCACCACTCCACGGTACGTTTGATGTGCAGAACCGGAGATAACTCGGTTTTCGTGGTGTTTCCAGCAGAGATATGCATTTTCTGCGATAATCTTGGTGGGTCTTTTGTCAGAAGTATGCAGGATCATCGAGAACGCTCTTTTCGAGCTATTTAATGCGAGATACACGTAATCTGGTGTTTTCACCACTCCACAGTGCGTTTGATATGCAGAACAGTAGATATCTTGGTTTTCGTGGGGTTTCAAGCTGAGATACGCATTTCCTGCGATAATCTTGTTGAGACTTCTGTCAGAAGTATGCAGAATCTTCGAGAACGCTCTTTTCGAGCTACTTAATGCGCGAAACACGTTTTCTGGTGTTTTCACCACTCCACGGTACGTTTGATGTGCAGAACCGGAGATAACTCGGTTTTCGTCGGGTTTCAAGCTGAGATATGCACTTTCTGCGATAATATTGGTGAGACTTCAGTCAGAAGTATGCAGAATCATCTAGATCGCTCGTTTCGAGCTATTTAATGCGAGAAACACGTTATCTGGTGTTTTCACCTCTCCACAGTGCGTTGGATATGCAGAACCGGAGATATTTTGGTTTTCGTCGGGTTTCCAGCTGAGATATGCATTTTCTACGATAAGCTTGGTGAAACATCTGTCCGAAGTATGCAGAAACATCGAGAGCGCACTTTGCGAGCTATTTATTGCGAGAAACACGTTCTCTGGTGTTTTCACCACTCCACAGTGCGTTTGATATGCAGAACAGTAGATATCTTGGTTTTCGTGGGGTTTCAAGCTGAGATATGCATTTTCTGCGATAATCTTGTTGAGACTTCTGTCCGAAGTATGCAGAAACATCGAGAGCGCTCTTTTCGAGCTATTTATTGCGAGAAACACGTTATCTGGTGTTTTCACCACTCCACAGTGCGTTTGATATGCAGAACCGTCGACATCTTTGATTTCGTCGGGGTTCAAGTTGAGATATGCATTTTCTACGATAATCTTGGTGAGAATTCTGTCCGTAGTATGCAGAATCATCGTGATCGGCCTTTTCGAGCTATTTAACGCGAGAAACACGTTCTCTGATTGTTTTCACCACTCCACAGTGCGTTTGATATGCAGAACCGGCAACATCTTGATATTCGTGAGGTTTCGGGCAGAGATATGCATTTTCTGCGATAATATTGGTGAGACATCAGTCAGAAGTATGCAGAATCATCTAGATCGCTCTTTTCGAGCTACTTAATGCAGGAAACACGTTTTCATGTGCTTTCACCACTCCACGGTAGGTTTGATGTGCAGAACCGGAGATAACTCGGTTTTCGTCGGGTTTCAAGCTGAGATATGCATTTTCTACGATAATCTTGGTGAGACTTCTGTCAGAAGTATGCAGGATCTTCGAGATCGCTCTTTTCGAGCTATTTAATGCGAGAAACACGTTCTCTGGTTGTTTTCACCACTACACAGTGCGTTTGATGTGCAGAACCGGAGATAACTCGGTTTTCGTCGGGTTTCAAGCTGAGATATGCATTTTCTGCGATAATCTTGTTGAGACTTCTGTCCGAAGTATGCAGAATCATCGAGATCGCTCGTTTCGAGCTATTCAATGCGAGAAACACGTTATGTGGTGTTTTCACCACTCCACAGTGCGTTTGATATGCAGAACCGGCGATATCTTGGTTTTCGTGGGGTTCCAAGCTGAGATATGCATTTTCTGCGATAATCTTGGTGAGACTTCTGTCCGAAGTATGCTGTATCATCGAGATCGCTCTTTTCGAGCTAGTTAGTGCGAGAAACACGTTATCTGGTGTTTTCACCACTCCACAGTGCGTTTGATATGCAGAACAGTAGATATCTTGGTTTTCGTGGGGTTTCAAGCTGAGATACGCATTTTCTGCGATAATCTTGTTGAGACTTCTGTCCGAAGTATGCAGAATCATCGAGATCGCTCGTTTCGAGCTATTCAATGCGAGAAACACGTTATCTGGTGTTTTCACCACTCCACAGTGCGTTTGATATGCAGAACCGGCGATATCTTGGTTTTCGTGTGGTTTCAACCTGAGATATGCATTTTCTGCGATAATCTTGTTGAGACTTCTGTCCGAAATATACAGAATCATCGAGATTGCTCGTTTCGAGCTATTTAATGCGAGAAACACGTTATCTTGTGTTTTCACCACTCCACAGTGCGTTGGATATGCAGAACCGGAGATATTTTGGTTTTCGTCGGGTTTCAAGCTGAGATATGCATTTTCTACGATAAGCTTGGTGAAACATCTGTCCGAAGTATGCAGAAACGTCGAGAGCGCTCTTTTCGAGCTATTTAATGCGAGAAACACGTTTTCTGGGGTTTTCACCACTCCACAGTGCGTTTGATATGCAGAACAGTAGATATCTTGGTTTTCGTGGGGTTTCAAGCTGAGATATGCATTTTCTGCGATAATCTTGGTGAGACTTCTGTCCGAAGCATGCTGTATCATCGAGATCGCACTTTTCGAGCTATTTAATGCGAGAAACCCGTTTTCTGGTGTTTTCACCACTCCACGGTACGTTTGATGTGCAGAACCGGAGATAACTCGGTTTTCGTGGTGTTTCCAGCAGAGATATGCATTTTCTGCGATAATCTTGGTGGGTCTTTTGTCAGAAGTATGCAGGATCATCGAGAACGCTCTTTTCGAGCTATTTAATGCGAGATACACGTAATCTGGTGTTTTCACCACTCCACAGTGCGTTTGATATGCAGAACAGTAGATATCTTGGTTTTCGTGGGGTTTCAAGCTGAGATACGCATTTCCTGCGATAATCTTGTTGAGACTTCTGTCAGAAGTATGCAGAATCTTCGAGAACGCTCTTTTCGAGCTACTTAATGCGCGAAACACGTTTTCTGGTGTTTTCACCACTCCACGGTACGTTTGATGTGCAGAACCGGAGATAACTCGGTTTTCGTCGTGTTTCAAGCTGAGATATGCACTTTCTACGACAATCTTGGTGAGACTTCTGTCAGAAGTATGCAGGATCTTCGAGAACGCTCTTTTCGAGCTATTTAATGCGAGAAACACGTTATCTGGTGTTTTCACCACTCCACAGTGCGTTTGACATGCAGAACCAGCGATATCTTGGTTTTCGTGGGGTTTCAAGCTGAGATATGCATTTTCCGCGATAATATTGGTGAGACCTCAGTCAGAAGTATGCAGAATCATCTAGATCGCTCTTTTCGAACTACTTAATGCACGAAACACGTTTTCTGGTGTTTTCACCACTCCACAGTACGTTTGACATGCAGAACCGGAGATATCTTGGTTTCGGTCGGGTTTCAAGCTGAGATATGCATTTTCTACGATAATCCTGGTGAGACTTCTGTCAGAATTATGCAGAATCTTCGAGAACGCTCTTTTCGAGCTACTTAATGCGCGAAACACGTTTTCTGGTGTTTTCACCACTCCACGGTACGTTTGATGTGCAGAACCGGAGATATATCGGTTTTCGTCGGGTTTCAAGTTGAGATATGCATTTTCTACGATAATCTTGGTGAGACTTCTGTCAGAAGTTTGCAGGATCTTCGAGAACGCTCTTTTCGAGCTACTTAATGCGAGAAACACGTTTTCTGGTGTTTTCACCACTCCACAGTGCGTTTGATATGCAGAACCAGCGATATATCGGTTTTCGTCGGGTTTCAAGTTGAGATATGCATTTTCTACGATAATCTTGGTGAGACTTCTGTTAGAAGTATGCAGAATCATCGAGATCGCACTTTTCGAGCTATTTAATGCGAGAAACACGTTTTCTGGGGTTTTCACCACTCCACAGTGCGTTTGATATGCTGAACACAACTATATCTTGGTTTTCGTGGGGTTTCAAGCTGAGATATGCATTTTTTACGATAATTTTGGTGAGACTTCCGTGCGAAGTATGCAGAATCATCGAGATCGCTCGTTTCGAGCTATTTAATGCGAGAAACAGGTTATCTGGTGTTTTCACCACTCCACAGTGCGTTTGATATGCAGAACAGGCGATATCTTGGTTTTCGTTGGGTTTCAAGCTGAGATATGCATTTTCTGCGATAATCTTGGTGAGACTTCTGTCCGAAGTATGCTGTATCATCGAGATCGCTCTTTTCGAGCTAGTTAGTGCGACAAACACGTTTTCTGGGGTTTTCACCACTCCACAGTTCGTTGGATATGCAGAACAGTAGATATCTTGGTTTTCGTGGGGTTTCAAGCAGAGATATGCATTTTCTGCGATAATCTTGGTGAGACTTCTGTCAGAAGTATGCAGAATCATCTAGATCGCACTTTTCGAGCTATTTAATGCGAGCAACACGTTTTCTGGTGTTTTCACCACTCCACGGTACGTTTGATATGCAGAACCGGCGATATCTTGGTTTTCGTGGGGTTTCAAGCTGAGATATGCATTTTCTGCGATAATCTTGGTGAGACTTCTGTCCGAAGTATGCTGTATCATCGAGATCGCTCTTTTCGAGCTAGTTAGTGCGAGAAACACGTTATCTGGTGTTTTCACCACTCCACAGTGCGTTTGATATGCAGAACAGTAGATATCTTGGTTTTCGTGGGGTTTCAAGCTGAGATACGCATTTTCTGCGATAATCTTGTTGAGACTTCTGTCCGAAGTATGCAGAATCATCGAGATCGCTCGTTTCGAGCTATTCAATGCGAGAAACACGTTATCTGGTGTTTTCACCACTCCACAGCGCGTTTGATATGCAGAACCGGCGATATCTTGGTTTTCGTGGGGTTTCAAGCAGAGATATGCATTTTCTGCGATAATCTTGGTGAGACTTCTGTCCGAAGTATGCTGAATCATCGAGTTCGTTCTTTTCGAGCTAGTTAGTGCGAGAAACACGTTATCTGGTGTTTTCACCACTCCACAGTGCGTTTGATATGCAGAACAGTAGATATCTTGGTTTTCGTGTGGTTTCAACCTGAGATATGCATTTTCTGCGATAATCTTGTTGAGACTTCTGTCCGAAATATACAGAATCATCGAGATTGCTCGTTTCGAGCTATTTAATGCGAGAAACACGTTATCTTGTGTTTTCACCACTCCACAGTGCGTTGGATATGCAGAACCGGAGATATTTTGGTTTTCGTCGGGTTTCAAGCTGAGATATGCATTTTCTACGATAAGCTTGGTGAAACATCTGTCCGAAGTATGCAGAAACGTCGAGAGCGCTCTTTTCGAGCTATTTAATGCGAGAAACACGTTTTCTGGGGTTTTCACCACTCCACAGTGCGTTTGATATGCAGAACAGTAGATATCTTGGTTTTCGTGGGGTTTCAAGCTGAGATATGCATTTTCTGCGATAATCTTGGTGAGACTTCTGTCCGAAGCATGCTGTATCATCGAGATCGCACTTTTCGAGCTATTTAATGCGAGAAACCCGTTTTCTGGTGTTTTCACCACTCCACGGTACGTTTGATGTGCAGAACCGGAGATAACTCGGTTTTCGTGGTGTTTCCAGCAGAGATATGCATTTTCTGCGATAATCTTGGTGGGTCTTTTGTCAGAAGTATGCAGGATCATCGAGAACGCTCTTTTCGAGCTATTTAATGCGAGATACACGTAATCTGGTGTTTTCACCACTCCACAGTGCGTTTGATATGCAGAACAGTAGATATCTTGGTTTTCGTGGGGTTTCAAGCTGAGATACGCATTTCCTGCGATAATCTTGTTGAGACTTCTGTCAGAAGTATGCAGAATCTTCGAGAACGCTCTTTTCGAGCTACTTAATGCGCGAAACACGTTTTCTGGTGTTTTCACCACTCCACGGTACGTTTGATGTGCAGAACCGGAGATAACTCGGTTTTCGTCGTGTTTCAAGCTGAGATATGCACTTTCTACGACAATCTTGGTGAGACTTCTGTCAGAAGTTTGCAGGATCTTCGAGAACGCTCTTTTCGAGCTATTTAATGCGAGAAACACGTTATCTGGTGTTTTCACCACTCCACAGTGCGTTTGACATGCAGAACCAGCGATATCTTGGTTTTCGTGGGGTTTCAAGCTGAGATATGCATTTTCTGCGATAATCTTGGTGAGACTTCTGTCCGAAGTATGCTGTATCATCGAGATCGCTCTTTTCGAGCTAGTTAGTGCGACAAACACGTTTTCTGGGGTTTTCACCACTCCACAGTTCGTTGGATATGCAGAACAGTAGATATCTTGGTTTTCGTGGGGTTTCAAGCAGAGATATGCATTTTCTGCGATAATCTTGGTGAGACTTCTGTCAGAAGTATGCAGAATCATCTAGATCGCACTTTTCGAGCTATTTAATGCGAGCAACACGTTTTCTGGTGTTTTCACCACTCCACGGTACGTTTGATGTGCAGAACCGGAGATATCTCGGTTTTCGTCGGGTTTCAAGTTGAGATATGCATTTTCTGCGATAATCTTGTTGAGACTTCTGTCCGAAGTATGCAGAATCATCGATATCGCTCCTTTCGAGCTATTTAATGCGAGAAACACGTTCTCTGCTTGGTTTCACCACTCCACAGTGCGTTTGATATGCAGAACCGGCGATATCTTGATTTTCGTGGTGTTTCCAGCTGAGATATGCATTTTCTGCGATAGTATTGGTGAGACTTCAGTCAGAAGTATGCAGAATCATCTAGATCGCTCTTTTCGAGCTACCTAATGCACGAAACACGTTTTCTGGTTTTTTCACCACTCCACGGTACGTTTGATGTGCAGAACCGGAGATAACTCGGTTTTCGTCGGGTTTCAAGCTGAGATATGCTTTTCTACGACAATCTTGGTGAGACTTCTGTCAGAAGTATGCAGGATCTTCGAGAACGCTCTTTTCGAGCTACTTAATGCGCGAAACACGTTTTCTGGTGTTTTCACCACTCCACGGTACGTTTGATGTGCAGAACCGGAGATATATCGGTTTTCGTCGGGTTTCAAGTTGAGATATGCATTTTCTACGATAATCTTGGTGAGACTTCTGTCAGAAGTATGCAGGATCTTCGAGAACGCTCTTTTCGAGCTACTTAATGCGAGAAACACGTTTTCTGGTGTTTTCACCACTCCACAGTGCGTTTGATATGCAGAACCAGCGATATCTTGGTTTTCGTGGGGTTTCAAGATGAGATATGCATTTTCTGCGATAATATTGGTGAGACTTCAGTCAGAAGTATGCAGAATCATATAGATCGCTCTTTTCGAGCTACTTAATGCACGAAACACGTTTTCTGGTGCATTCACCACTCCACAGTACGTTTGACATGCAGAACCGGAGATACCTTGGTTTCGGTCGGGTTTCAAGCTTAGATATGCATTTTCTACGATAATCCTGGTAGACTTCTGTCAGAAGTATGCAGAATCTTCGAGAACGCTCTTTTCGAGCTACTTAATGCGCGAAACACGTTATCTGGTGTTTTCACCACTCCACAGTGCGTTTGATATGCAGAACAGTAGATATCTTGGTTTTCGTGGGGTTTCAAGCTGAGATATGCATTTTCTGCGATAATCGTGGTGAGACTTCTGTTAGAAGTATGCAGAATCATCGAGATCGCACTTTTCGAGCTATTTAATGCGAGAAACACGTTTTCTGGGGTTTTCACCACTCAACAGTGCGTTTGATATGCTGAACACAGCTATATCTTGGTTTTCGTGGGGTTTCAAGCTGAGATATGCATTTTTTACGATAATTTTGTGAGACTTCCGTCCGAAGTATGCAGAATCATCGAGATCGCTCGTTTCGAGCTATTTAATGCGAGAAACAGGTTATCTGGTGTTTTCACCACTCCACAGTGCGTTTGATATGCAGAACAGGCGATATCTTGGTTTTCGTTGGGTTTCAAGCTGAGATATGCATTTTCTGCGATAATCTTGGTGAGACTTCTGTCCGAAGTATGCTGTATCATCGAGATGGCTCTTTTCGAGCTAGTTAGTGCGAGAAACACGTTTTCTGGGGTTTTCACCACTCCACAGTTCGTTGGATATGCAGAACAGTAGATATCTTGGTTTTCGTGGGGTTTCAAGCAGAGATATGCATTTTCTGCGATAATCTTGGTGAGACTTCTGTTAGAAGTATGCAGAATCATCGAGATCGCACTTTTCGAGCTATTTAATGCGAGAAACACGTTATCTGGTGTTTTCACCACTCCACAGTTGGTTTGATATGCAGAACCGGCGATATTTTGGTTTTCGTGGGGTTTCAAGCTGAGATATGCATTTTCTGCGATAATCCTGGTGAGACTTCTGTCAGAAGTATGCAGAACCTTCGAGAACGCTCTTTTCGAGATACTTAATGCGCGAAACACGTTTTCTGGTGTTTTCGCCACTCCACGGTACGTTTCATGTGCAGAACCGGAGATAACTCGGTTTTCGTCGGGTTTCAAGTTGAGATATGCATTTTCTGCGATAATCTTGGTGGGTCTTTTGTCAGAAGTATCCAGAATCATCTAGATCGCTCTTTTCGAGATATTTAATGCGAGAAACACGTTATCTGGTGTTTTCACCACTCCACAGTGCGTTTGATATGCAGAACCGACGACATCTTTCATTTCGTCGGGGTTCAAGTTGAGATATGCATTTTCTACGATAATCTTTGTGGTTCTTTTGTCAGAAGGATGCAGAATCATCTAGATCGCTCTTTTCGAGCTACTTAATGCACGAAACACGTTTTCTGGTTTTTCACCACTCCACAGTACGATTGACATGCAGAACCGGAGATATCTTGGTTTCGGTCGGGTTTCAAGCTGAGATATGCATTTTCTACGATAATCCTGGTGAGTCTTCTGTCAGAAGTATGCAGAATCTTCGAGAAAGCTCTTTTCGAGATACTTAATGCGCGAAACACGTTTTCTGGGGGTTTCACCACTCCACAGTTCGTTGGATATGCAGAACAGTAGATGTTTTGGTTTTCGTGGGGTTTCAAGCAGAGATATGCCTTTTCTACGATAGTCTTGGTGAAACATCTGTCCGAAGTATGCAGAAACATCGATAGCGCTCTTTTCGAGCTATTTAATGCGAGAAACACGTTATCTGGTGTTTTCACCACTCCACAGTTGGTTTGATATGCAGAACCGGCGATATTTTGGTTTTCGTGGGGTTTCAAGCTGAGATATGCATTTTCTGCGATAATCCTGGTGAGACTTCTGTCAGAAGTATGCAGAACCTTCGAGAACGCTCTTTTCGAGATACTTAATGCGCGAAACACGTTTTCTGGTGTTTTCGCCACTCTACGGTACGTTTGATGTGCAGAACCGGAGATAACTCGGTTTTCGTCGGGTTTCAATTTGAGATATGCATTTTCTGCGATAATCTTGGTGGGTCTTTTGTCAGAAGTATCCAGAATCATCTAGATCGCTCTTTTCGAGATATTTAATGCGAGAAACACGTTATCTGGTGTTTTCACCACTCCACAGTGCGTTTGATATGCAGAACCAGAGATATCTTGGTTTCGGTCGGGTTTCAAGCTGAGATATGCATTTTCTACGATAATCCTGGTGAGACTTCTGTCAGAAGTATGGAGAATCTTCGAGAAAGCTCTTTTCGAGATACTTAATGCGCGAAACACGTTTTCTGGGGGTTTCACCATTCCACAGTTCGTTGGATATGCAGAACAGTATATGTCTTGGTTTTCGTGGGGTTTCAAGCAGAGATATGCCTTTTCTACGATAATCTTGTTGAGACTTCTGTCCGAAGTATGCAGAAACATCGAGAGCGCTCTTTTCGAGCTATTTATTGCGAGAAACACGTTATCTGGTGTTTTCACCACTCCACAGTGCGTTTGATATGCAGAACCGGCGACATCTTTGATTTCGTCGGGGTTCAAGTTGAGATATGCATTTTCTACGATAATCTTGGTGAGACTTCTGTCAGAAGTATGCAGAATCATCGTGATCGGCCTTTTCGAGCTATTTAACGCGAGAAACACGTTCTCTGATTGTTTTCACCACTCCACAGTGCGTTTGATATGCAGAACCGGCAACATCTTGATATTCGTGAGGTTTCGGACAGAGATATGCATTTTCTGCGATAATATCGGTGAGACTTCTGTCCGAAGTATGCAAAATCATCGAGATCGCTCTGTTCGAGCTATTTAATGCGAGAAACACGTTATCTGGTGTTTTCACCACTCCACAGTGCGTTTGATATGCTGAACCGGCGACATCTTTGATTTCGTCGGGGTTCAAGTTGAGATATGCATTTTCTACGATAATCTTGGTGTTTCTTTTGTCAGAAGTATGCAGAATCATCTAGATCGCCCTTTTCGAGCTACTTAATGCACGAAACAGGTTTTGTGGTGTTTTCACCACTCCACAGTGCGTTCGATATGCAGAACAGTAGATATCTTGGTTTTCGTGGGGTTTCAAGCTGAGATATGCATTTTCTGCGATAATCTTGTTGAGACTTCTGTCCGAAGTATGCAAAATCATCGAGATCGCCCGTTTCGAGCTATTTATTGCGAGAAACACGTTCTCTGGTGTTTTCACCACTCCACAGTTGGTTTGATATGCAGAACCGACGATATTTTGGTTTTCGTCGGGTTTCAAGCTGAGACATGCATTTTCTACGATAGTCTTGGTGAAACATCTGTCCGAAGTATGCAGAATCATCGGGATCGCGCTTTTCGAGCTATTTAATGCGAGAAACACGTTATCTGGTGTTTTCGCCACTCCACAGTTGGTTTGATATGCAGAACCGGCGACATCTTTGATTTCGTCGGGGTTCAAGTTGAGATATGCATTTTCTACGATAATCTTGGTGAGACTTCTGTCAGAAGTATGCAGAATCATCGTGATCGGCCTTTTCGAGCTATTTAACGCGAGAAACACGTTCTCTGATTGTTTTCACCACTCCACAGTGCGTTTGATATGCAGAACCGGCAACATCTTGATATTCGTGAGGTTTCGGGCAGAGATATGCATTTTCTGCGTTAATATCGGTGAGACTTCTGTCCGAAGTATGCAAAATCATCGAGATCGCTCTGTTCGAGCTATTTAATGCGAGAAACACGTTATCTGGTGTTTTCACCACTCCACAGTGCGTTTGATATGCAGAACCGGCGACATCTTTGATTTCGTCGGGGTTCAAGTTGAGATATGCATTTTCTACGATAATCTTGGTGTTTCTTTTGTCAGAAGTATGCAGAATCATCTAGATCGCCCTTTTCGAGCTACTTAATGCACGAAACAGGTTTTGTGGTGTTTTCACCACTCCACAGTGCGTTCGATATGCAGAACAGTAGATATCTTGGTTTTCGTGGGGTTTCAAGCTGAGATATGCATTTTCTGCGATAATCTTGTTGAGACTTCTGTCCGAAGTATGCAAAATCATCGAGATCGCTCGTTTCGAGCTATTTATTGCGAGAAACACGTTCTCTGGTGTTTTCACCACTCCACAGTTGGTTTGATATGCAGAACCGACGATATTTTGGTTTTCGTCGGGTTTCATGCTGAGACATGCATTTTCTACGATAGTCTTGGTGAAACATCTGTCCGAAGTATGCAGAATCATCGGGATCGCGCTTTTCGAGCTATTTAATGCGAGAAACACGTTATCTGGTGTTTTCACCACTCCACAGTTGGTTTGATATGCAGAACCGGCGATATTTTGGTTTTCGTCGGGTTTCAAGCTGAGATATGCATTTTCTACGATAATCTTGGTGAAACATCTGTCCGAAGTATGCAGAAACATCGAGAGCGCTCTTTTCGAGCTATTTAATGCGAGAAACACGTTATCTGGTGTTTTCACCACTCCACAGTGCGTTTGACATGCAGAACCAGCGATATCTTGGTTTTCGTGGGGTTTCAAGCTGAGATATGCATTTTCCGCGATAATATTGGTGAGACTTCAGTCAGAAGTATGCAGAATCATCTAGATCGCTCTTTTCGAACTACTTAATGCACGAAACACGTTTTCTGGTGTTTTCACCACTCCACAGTACGTTTGACATGCAGAACCGGAGATATCTTGGTTTCGGTCGGGTTTCAAGCTGAGATATGCATTTTCTACGATAATCCTGGTGAGACTTCTGTCAGAATTATGCAGAATCTTCGAGAACGCTCTTTTCGAGCTACTTAATGCGCGAAACACGTTTTCTGGTGTTTTCACCACTCCGCGGTACGTTTGATGTGCAGAACCGGAGATATATCGGTTTTCGTCGGGTTTCAAGATGAGATATGCATTTTCTGCGATAATATTGGTGAGACTTCAGTCAGAAGTATGCAGAATCATCTAGATCGCTCTTTTCGAGCTACTTAATGCACGAAACACGTTTTCTGGTGCTTTCACCACTCCACAGTACGTTTGACATGCATAACCGGAGGTACCTTGGTTTCGGTCGGGTTTCAAGCTGAGATATGCATTTTCTACGATAATCCTGGTGGACTTCTGTCAGAAGTATGCAGAATCATCGAGAACGCTCTTTTCGAGCTACTTAATGCGCGAAACACGTTATCTGGTGTTGTCACCACTCCACAGTGCGTTTGATATGCAGAACAGTAGATATCTTGGTTTTCGTGGGTTTTCAAGCTGAGATATGCATTTTCTGCGATAATCTTGGTGAGACTTCTGTTAGAAGTATGCAGAATCATCGAGTTCGCACTTTTCGAGCTATTTAATGCGAGAAACACGTTTTCTGGGGTTTTCACCACTCCACAGTGCGTTTGATATGCTGAACACAGCTATATCTTGGTTTTCGTGGGGTTTCAAGCTGAGATATGCATTTTTTACGATAATTTTGGTGACACTTCCGTCCGAAGTATGCAGAATCATCGAGATCGCTCGTTTCGAGCTATTTAATGCGAGAAACAGGTTATCTGGTGTTTTCACCACTCCACAGTGCGTTTGATATGCAGAACAGGCGATATCTTGGTTTTCGTTGGGTTTCAAGCTGAGATATGCATTTTCAGCGATAATCTTGGTGAGACTTCTGTCCGAAGTATGCTGTATCATCGTGATCGCTCTTTTCGAGCTAGTTAGTGCGAGAAACACGTTTTCTGGGGTTTTCACCAATCCACAGTTCGTTGGATATGCAGAACAGTAGATATCTTGGTTTTCGTGGGGTTTCAAGCAGAGATATGCATTTTCTGCGATAATCTTGGTGAGACTTCTGTTAGAAGTATGCAGAATCATCGAGATCGCACTTTTCGAGCTATTTAATGCGAGAAACACGTTATCTGGTGTTTTCACCACTCCACAGTTGGTTTGATATGCAGAACCGGCGATATTTTGGTTTTCGTGGGGTTTCAAGCTGAGATATGCATTTTCTGCGATAATCCTGGTGAGACTTCTGTCAGAAGTATGCAGAACCTTCGAGAACGCTCTTTTCGAGATACTTAATGCGCCAAACACGTTTTCTGGTGTTTTCGCCACTCCACGGTACGTTTGATGTGCAGAACCGGAGATAACTCGGTTTTCGTCGGGTTTCAAGTTGAGATACGCATTTTCTGCGATAATCTTGGTGGGTCTTTTGTCAGAAGTATCCAGAATCATCTAGATCGCTCTTTTCGAGATATTTAATGCGAGAAACACGTTATCTGGTGTTTTCACCACTCCACAGTGCGTTTGATATGCAGAACCGGCGACATCTTTGATTTCGTCGGGGTTCAAGTTGAGATATGCATTTTCTACGATAATCTTGGTGGTTCTTTTGTCAGAAGTATGCAGAATCATCTAGATCGCTCTTTTCGAGCTACTTAATGCACGAAACACGTTTTCTGGTGTTTTCACCACTCCACAGTACGTTTGACATGCAGAACCGGAGATATCTTGGTTTCGGTCGGGTTCCAAGCTGAGATATGCATTTTCTACGATAATCCAGGTGAGACTTCTGTCAGAAGTATGCAGAATCATCGAGAAAGCTCTTTTCGAGATACTTAATGCGCGAAACACGTTTTCAGGTGTTTTCACCACTCCACGGTACGTTTGATGTGCAGAACCGGAGATAACTCGGTTTTCGTCGGGTTTCAAGCTGAGATATGCATTTTCTGCGATAATCTTGTTGAGACTTCTGTCCGAAGTATGCAAAATCATCGAGATCGCTCGTTTCGAGCTATTTAATGCGAGAAACACGTTATCTGGTGTTTTCACCACTCCACAGTGCGTTGGATATGCAGAACCGGCGATATTTTGGTTTTCGTCGGGTATCAAGCTGAGACATGCATTTTCTACGATAGTCTTGGTGAAACATCTGTCCGAAGTATGCAGAAATATCGAGAGCGCTCTTTTCGAGCTATTTAATGCCAGAAACACGTTTTCTGGGGTTTTCACCACTCCACAGTTCGTTGGATATTCAGAACAGTAGATATCTTGGTTTTCGTGGGGTTTCAAGCAGAGATATGCATTTTCTGCGATAATCTTAGTGAGACTTCTGTTAGAAGTATACAGAATCATCGAGAGCGCACTTTTCGAGCTATTTAATGCGAGAAACACGTTATCTGGTGTTTTCACCACTCCACAGTTGGTTTGATATGCAGAACCGGCGATATTTTGGTTTTCGTCGGGATTCAAGCTGAGATATGCATTTTCTACGATAATCTTGGTGAAACATCTGTCCGAAGTATGCAGAAACATCGAGAGCGCACTTTTCGAGCTATTTAATGCCAGAAACTCGTTTTCTGGGGTTTTCAACACTCCACAGTTCGTTGGATATGCAGAACCAGCGATATCTTGGTTTTCGTGGCATTTCAAGCTGAGGTATGCATTTCCTGCGATAATCTTGGTGAGACTTCGGTCCGATGTATGCTGAATCATCGAGATCGCTCTTTTCGAGCTAGTTAGTGCGAGAAACACGTTATCTGGTGTTTTCACCACTGCACAGTGCGTTTGATATGCAGAACACTAGATATCTGGGTTTTCGTGGGGTTTCAAGCAGAGATATGCATTTTCTGCGATAATCTTAGTGAGACTTCTGTTAGAAGTATACAGAATCATCGAGATCGCACTTTTCGAGCTATTTAATGCGAGAAACACGTTATCTGGTGTTTTCACCACTCCACAGTTGGTTTGATATGCAGAACCGGCGATATTTTGGTTTTCGTCGGGTTTCAAGCTGAGATATGCAGTTTCTGCGATAATCTTGGTGAGACTTCTGTCCGAAGTATGCTGTATCATCGAGATCGCTCTTTTCGAGCTAGTTAGTGCGAGAAACACGTTTTCTGGGGTTTTCACCACTCCACAGTTCGTTGGATATGCAGAACAGTAGATATCTTGGTTTTCGTGGGGTTTCAAGCAGAGATATGCATTTTCTGCGATAATCTTGGTGAGACTTCTGTTTGAAGTATGCAGAAACATCGAGATCGCACTTTTCGAGCTATTTAATGCGAGAAACATGTTATCTGGTGTTTTCACCACTCCACAGTTGGTTTGATATGCAGAACCGGCGATATTTTGGTTTTCGTGGGGTTTCAAGCTGAGATATGCATTTTCTGCGATAATCCTGGCGAGACTTCTGTCAGAAGTATGCAGAACCTTCGAGAACGCTCTTTTCGAGATACTTAATGCGCGAAACACGTTTTCTGGTGTTTTCGCCACTCCACGGTACGTTTGATGTGCAGAACCGGGGACAACTCGGTTTTCGTCGGGGTTCAAGTTGAGATATGCATTTTCTACGATAATCTTGGTGGTTCTTTTGTCAGAAGTATGCAGAATCATCTAGATCGCTCTTTTCGAGCTACTTAATGCACGAAACACGTTTTCTGGTGTTTTCACCACTCCACAGTACGTTTGACATGCAGAACCGGAGATATCTTGGTTTCGGTCGGGTTTCAAGCTGAGATATGCATTTTCTACGATAATCCTGGTGAGACTTCTGTCAGAAGTATGCAGAATCTTCGAGAAAGCTCTTTTCGAGATACTTAATGCGCGAAACACGTTTTCTGGGGGTTTCACCACTCCACAGTTCGTTGGATATGCAGAACAGTAGATGTCTTGGTTTTCGTGGGGTTTCAAGCAGAGATTGCCTTTTCTGCGATAATCTTGGTGAGACTTCTGTTAAAAGTATGCAGAATCATCGGGATCGCGCTTTTCGAGCTATTTAATGCGGGAAACACGTTATCTGGTGTTTTCACCACTCCACAGTTGGTTTGATATGCAGAACCGGCGATATTTTGGTTTTCGTCGGGTTTCAAGCTGAGATATGCATTTTCTACGATAATCTTGGTGAAACATCTGTCCGAAGTATGCAGAAACATCGAGAGCGCTCTTTTCGAGCTATTTAATGCGAGAAACACGTTATCTGGTGTTTTCACCACTCCACAGTGCGTTTGACTTGCAGAACCAGCGATATCTTGGTTTTCGTGGGGTTTCAAGATGAGATATGCATTTTCTGCGATAATATTGTAGAGACTTCAGTCAGAAGTATGCAGAATCATCTAGATCGCTCTTTTCGAGCTATTTAATGCGCGAAACACGTTTTCTGGTGTTTTCACCACTCCACGGTACGTTTGATATGCAGAACCGGAGATAACTCGGTTTTCGTCGGGTTTCAAGTTGAGATATGCATTTTCTGCGATAATCTTGGTGGGTCTTTTGTCAGAAGTATGCAGAATCATCTAGATCGCTCTTTTCGAGCTATTTAATGCGAGCGACACGTTTTCTGGCGTTTTCACCACTCCACGGTACGTTTGATGTGCAGAACCGGCGACATCTTGGTTTTCGTGGGGTTTCAAGCTGAGATATGTATTTTCTGCGATAATCTTGGTGAGACTTCTGTCCGGAGTATGCTGAATCATCGAGAACGCTCTTTTCGAGATACTTAATGCGCGAAACACGTTTTCTGGTGTTTTCACCACTCCACAGTGCGTTGGATATGCAGAACCGGAGATATTTTGGTTTTCGTCGGGTTTCATGCTGAGATATGCATTTTCTACGATAATCCTGGTGAGACTTCTGTCAGAAGTATGCAGAAACTTCGAGAAAGCTCTTTTCGAGATACTTAATGCGAGAAACACGTTATCTGGTGTTTTCACCACTCCACAGTTGGTTTGATATGCAGAACCGGCGATATTTTGGTTTTCGTCGGGTTTCAAGCTGAGATATGCATTTTCTACGATAATCTTGGTGGTTCTTTTGTCAGAAGTATGCAGAATCATCTAGATCGGTCTTTTCGAGCTACTTAATGCCCGAAACACGTTTTCTGGTGTTTTCACCACTCCACAGTACGTTTGACATGCAGAACCGGAGATAACTCGGTTTTCGTCGGGTTTCAAGCTGAGATATGCATTTTCTACGATAATCCTGGTGAGACTTCTGTCAGAAGTATGCAGAATCTTCGAGAACGCTCTTTTCGAGATACTTAATGCGCGAAACCCGTTTTCTGGTGTTTTCACCACTCCACGGTGCGTTTGATATGCAGAACCGGCGATATCTTGGTTTTCGTGGGGTTTCAAGCTGAGATATGCATTTTCTACGATAATCTTGGTGAGACTTCTGTCAGAAGTATGCAGGACCTTCGAGAACGCTCTTTTCGAGCTACTTAATATGAGAAACACGTTTTCTGGTGTTTTCACCACTCCACAGTGCGTTTGATATGCAGTACCAGCGACATCTTGGTTTTCGTGGGGTTTCAAGCTGAGATATGCATTTTCCGCGATAATATTGGTGAGACTTCAGTCAGAAGTATGCAGAATCATCTAGATCGCTCTTTTCGAGCTACTTAATGCACGAAACACGTTTTCTGGTGTTTCCACCACTCCACAGTACGTTTGACATGCAGAACCGGAGATGTCTTGGTTTCGGTCGGGTTTCAAGCTGAGATATGCATTTTCTACGATAATCCTGGTGGACTTCTGTCCGAAGTATGCTGAATCATCGAGATCGCTCTGTTCTAGCTAGTTAGTGCGAGAAACACGTTATCTGGTGTTTTCACCACTCCACAGTGCGTTTGATTTGCAGAACAGTAGATATCTGGGTTTTCGTGGGGTTTCATGCTGAGATATGCAGTTACTGCGATAATCTTGTTGCGACTTCTGTCCGAAGTATGCAGAATCATCGAGATCGCTCTTTTCGAGCTAGTTCATGCGAGAAAAACCTTATCCGGTGTTTTCACCACTCCAGAGTGCGTTGGATATGCAGAACCGGAGATATTTTGGTTTTCGTCGGGTTTCAAGCTGAGATATGCATTTTCTACGATGAGCTTGGTGAAACATCTGTCCAAAGTATGCAGAAACATCGAGAGCGCTCTTTTCGAGCTATTTAATGCGAGAAACACGTTATCTGGTGTCTTCACCACTCCACAGTGCGTTTGATTTGCAGAACAGTAGATATCTTGGTTTTCGTGGGGTTTCAAGCTGAGATATGCATTTTCTGCGATAATCTTGTTGCGACTTCTGTCCGAAGTATGCAGAATCATCGAGATCGCTCTTTTCGAGCTATTTAATGCGAGAAACACGTTCGCTGGTTGTTTTCACCACTCCACAGTGCGTTTGATATGCAGAACCGGCGATATCTTGATTTTCGTGGTGTTTCCAGCTGAGATATGCATTTTCTGCGATAATCTTGGTGAGACTTCTGTCAGAAGTATGCAGGATCTTCGAGAACACTCTTTTCGAGCTAATTAATATGAGAAACACGTTTTCTGGTGTTTTCACCACTCCACAGTGCGTTTGATATGCAGTACCAGCGACATCTTGGTTTTCGTGGGGTTTCAAGCTGAGATATGCATTTTCTGCGATAATCTTGGTGAGACTTCTGTCCGAAGTATGCAGAATCATCGAGATCGCTCTTTTCGAGCTAGTTAATGCGAGAAACACGTTCGCTGGTTGTTTTCACCACTCCACAGTGCGTTTGATATGCAGAACCGGCGATATCTTGATTTTCGTGGTGTTTCCAGCTGAGAAATGCATTTTCTGCGATAATATTGGTGAGACTTCAGTCAGAAGTATGCAGAATCTTCGAGAACGCTCTTTTCGAGCTACTTAATGCGCGAAACACGTTATCTGGTGTTTTCACCACTCCACAGTGCGTTTGATATGCAGAACAGTAGATATCTTGGTTTTCGTGGGGTTTCAAGCTGAGATATGCATTTTCTGCGATAATCTTGGTGAGACTTCTGTCAGAAGTATGCAGAATCATCGAGATCGCACTTTTCGAGCTATTTAATGCGAGAAACACGTTTTCTAGGGTTTTCACCACTCCACAGTGCGTTTGATATGCAGAACCGGCGATATCTTGGCTTTCGTGGTGTTTCAAGCTGAGATATGCATTTTTTACGATAATCTTGGTGAGACTTCTGTCCGAAGTATGCTTAATCATCGAGATCGCTCCTTTCGAGCTATTTAATGCGAGAAACACGTTCGCTGGCTGTTTTCACCACTCCACAGTGCGTTTGTTATGCAGAACCGGCGATATCTTGATTTTCGTGGGGTTTCAAGCTGAGATATGCATTTTCTGCGATAATCTTGGTGAGACTTCTGTCAGAAGTATGCAGAATCATCGAGATCGCACTTTTCGAGCTATTTAATGCGAGAAACACGTTTTCTAGGGTTTTCACCACTCCACAGTGCGTTTGATATGCAGAACCGGCGATATCTTGGCTTTCGTGGTGTTTCAAGCTGAGATATGCATTTTTTACGATAATCTTGGTGAGACTTCTGTCCGAAGTATGCTTAATCATCGAGATCGCTCCTTTCGAGCTATTTAATGCGAGAAACACGTTCGCTGGTTGTTTTCACCACTCCACAGTGCGTTTGATATGCAGAACCGGCGATATCTTGATTTTCGTGGTGTTTCCATCTGAGAAATGCATTTTCTGCGATAATATTGGTGAGACTTCAGTCAGAAGTATGCAGAATCTTCGAGAACGCTCTTTTCGAGCTACTTAATGCGCGAAACACGTTATCTGGTGTTTTCACCACTCCACAGTGCGTTTGATATGCAGAACAGTAGATATCTTGGTTTTCGTGGGGTTTCAAGCTGAGATATGCATTTTCTGCGATAATCTTGGTGAGACTTCTGTCAGAAGTATGCAGAATCATCGAGATCGCACTTTTCGAGCTATTTAATGCGAGAAACACGTTTTCTAGGGTTTTCACCACTCCACAGTGCGTTTGATATGCAGTACCAGCGACATCTTGGTTTTCGTGGGGTTTCAAGCTGAGATATGCATTTTCTGCGATAATCTTGGTGAGACTTCTGTCCGAAGTATGCAGAATCATCGAGATCGCTCTTTTCGAGCTAGTTAATGCGAGAAACACGTTCGCTGGTTGTTTTCACCACTCCACAGTGCGTTTGATATGCAGAACCGGCGATATCTTGATTTTCGTTGTGTTTCCAACTGAGAAATGCATTTTCTGCGATAATATTGGTGAGACTTCAGTCAGAAGTATGCAGAATCTTCGAGAACGCTCTTTTCGAGCTACTTAATGCGCGAAACACGTTATCTGGTGTTTTCACCACTCCACAGTGCGTTTGATATGCAGAACAGTAGATATCTTGGTTTTCGTGGGGTTTCAAGCTGAGATATGCATTTTCTGCGATAATCTTGGTGAGACTTCTGTCCGAAGTATGCAGAATCATCGAGATCGCTCTTTTCGAGCTAGTTAATGAGAGAAAAACCTTATCCGGTGTTTTCACCACTCCACAGTGCGCTTGATATGCAGAACCAGCGATATCTTGGCTTTCGTGGTGTTTCAAGCTGAGATATGCATTTTTTACGATAATCTTGGTGAGACTTCTGTCCGAAGTATGCTTAATCATCGAGATCGCTCCTTTCGAGCTATTTTATGCGAGAAACACGTTATCCGGTGTTTTCACCACTCCACAGTGCGTTTGATATGCAGAACCAGCGATATCTTGGCTTTCGTGGGGTTTCAAGCTGAGATATGCATTTTTTACGATAATCTTGTTGAGACTTCTGTCCGAAGTATGCAGAATCATCGAGAACGCTCATTCCGAGCTACTTAATGTGCGAAACACGTTTTCTGGTGTTTTCACCACTCCACGGTACGTTTGATGTGCAGAACCGGCGATATCTTGGTTTTCGTGGGGTTTCAAGCTGAGATATGCATTTTGTACGATAAGCTTGGTGAGACTTCTGTCAGAAGTATGCAGGATCTTCGAGAACGCTCTTTTCGAGCTAGTTAATGCGAGAAAAACCTTATCCGGTGTTTTCACCACTCCACAGTGCGTTTGATATGCAAAACCGGCGATATCTTGGTTTTCGTGGGGTTTCAAGCTGAGATATGCATTTTCTGCGATAATCTTGGTGAGACATCTGTTAGAAGTATGCAGAATCATCGAGATCGCACTTTTCGAGATATTTAATGCGAGAAACACGTTATCTGGTGTTTTCACCACTCCACAGTGCGTTTGATATGCAGAACCGGCGATATCTTGGTTTTCATGGGGTTTCAAGCTGAGATATGCATTTTCTACGATAATCGTGGTGAGACTTCTGTCCGAAGTATGCAGAATCATCGAGATCGCACTTTTCGAGCTATTGAATGCGAGAAACACGTTATCTGGTATTTTCACTACTCCACAGTTGGTTTGATATGCAAAAGCGGCGATATCTTGGTTTTCGTTGGGTTTCAAGTTGAGATATGCATTTTCTGCGATAATCTTGGTGAGACTTCTGTCCGAAGTATGCAGAAA
Organism: Anthophora plumipes; assembly: GCA_951804975.1. Taxonomy (NCBI): domain Eukaryota; kingdom Metazoa; phylum Arthropoda; class Insecta; order Hymenoptera; family Apidae; genus Anthophora; species Anthophora plumipes. Next base: position 919,605 of record CATORF010000112.1, read on the forward strand.
CATCGAGAGCGCTCTTTTCGAGATATTTATTGCGAGAAACACGTTATCTGGTGTTTTCACCACTCCACAGTGCGTTTGATATGCAGAACCGGCGACATCTTTGATTTCGTCGGGGTTCAAGTTGAGATATGCATTTTCTACGATAATCTTGGTGGGTCTTTTGTCAGAAGTATGCAGAATCATCTAGATCGCTCTCTTGGAGCTACTTAATGCACGAAACACGTTTTCTTGTGTTTTCACCACTCCACAGTACTTTTGACATGCAGAACCGGAGATATCTTGGTTTTCGTGGGGTTTCAAGCTGAGATATGCATTTTCTGCGATAATCTTGTTGAGACTTCTGTCCGAAGTATGCAGAAACATCGAGAGCGCTCTTTTCGAGCTATCTATTGCGAGAAACACTTTATCTGGTGTTTTCACCACTCCACAGTGCGTTTGATATGCAGAAACTGCGACATCTATGATTTCGTCGGGGTTCAAGTTGAGATATGCATTTTCTACGATAATCTTGGTGGGTCTTTTGTCAGAAGTATGCAGAATCATCTAGATCGCTCTTTTGGAGCTACTTAATGCACGAAACACGTTTTCTTGTGTTTTCACCACTCCACAGTACTTTTGACATGCAGAACCGGAGTATTCTTGGTTTCAGTCGGGTTTCAAGCTGAGATATTCATTTTCTACGATAATCCTGGTGAGACTTCTGTCAGAAGTATGCAGAATCTTCGAGAACGCTCTTTTCGAGATACTTAATGCGCGAAACACGTTTTCTGGTGTTTTCACCACTCCACGGTACGTTTGATGTGCAGAACCGGAGATAACCCGGTTTTCGTCGGGTTTCAAGCTGAGATATGCATTTTCTACGATAAGCTTGGTGAAACATCTGTCCGAAGTATGCAGAAACGTCGAGAGCGCTCTTTTCGAGCTATTTAATGCGTGAAACAAGTTTTCTGGGGTTTTCACCACTCCACAGTTCGTTGGATATGCAGAACAGTAGATATCTTGGTTTTCGAGGGGTTTCATGCAGAGATATGCATTTTCTGCGATAATCTTGGTGAGACTTCTGTTAGAAGTATGCAGAATCATCGAGATCGCACTTTTCGAGCTATTTAATGCGAGAAACACGTTATCTGGTGTTTTCACCACTCCACAGTGCGTTTGATATGCAGAACCGGCGATATCTTGGTTTTCGTGGGGTTTCAAGCTGAGATATGCATTTTCTACGATAATCGTGGTGGGACTTCCGTCCGAAGTATGAAGAATTATCGAGATCGCTCTATTCGAGCTATTTAATGCGAGAAACACGTTTTCTGGGGTTTTCACCACTCCACAGTTCGTTGGATATGCAGAACAGTAGATATCTTGGTTTTCGTGTGGTTTCAAGCAGAGATATGCATTTCCTGCGATAATCTTGGTGAGACTTCTGTCCGATGTATGCTGAATCATCGAGATCGCTCTTTTCGAGCTAGTTAGTGCGAGAAACACGTTATCTGGTGCTTTCACCACTCCACAGTGCGTGTGATATGCAGAACTGTACATATCTGGGTTTTCGTGGGGTTTCAAGCTGAGATATGCATTTTCTGCGATAATCTTGTTGAGACTTCTGTCCGAAGTATGCAGAATCATCGAGATCGCTCGTTTCGAGCTATTTAATGCGAGAAACACGTCATCTGGTGTTTTCACCACTCCACAGTGCGTTGGATATGCAGAACCGGAGATATTTTGGTTTTCGCCGGGTTTCAAGCTGAGATATGCATTTTCTGCGATAATCTTGTTGAGACTTCTGTCCGAAGTATGCAGAAACATCGAGAGCGCTCTTTTCGAGCTATTTATTGCGAGAAACACGTTATCTGGTGTTTTCACCACTCCACAGTACTTTTGACATGCAGAACCGGAGATATCTTCGTTTCAGTCGGGTTTCAAGCTGAGATATTCATTTTCTACGATAATCCTGGTGAGACTTCTGTCAGAAGGATGCAGAAACGTCGAGAGCGCTCTTTTCGAGCTACTTAATGCGCGAAACACGTTTTCTGGTGTTTTCACCACTCCACGGTACGTTTGATGTGCAGAACCGGAGATAACTCGGTTTTCGTCGGGTTTCAAGCTGAGATATGCATTTTCTACGATAAGCTTGGTGAAACATCTGTCCGAAGTATGCAGAAACGTCGAGAGCGCTCTTTTCGAGCTACTTAATGCGAGAAACACGATTTCTGGGGTTTTCACCACTCCACAGTTCGTTGGATATGCAGAACAGTAGATATCTTGGTTTTCGTGGTGTTTCAAGCAGAGATATGCATTTTCTGCGATAATCTTGGTGAGACTTCTGTTAGAAGTATGCAGAATCATCGAGATCGCACTTTTCGAACTATTTAATGCGAGAAACACGTTATCTGGTGTTTTCACCACTCCACAGTTGGTTTGATATGCAGAACCGGCGATATTTTGGTTTTCGTCGGGTTTCAAGCTGAGATATGCATTTTCTACGATAATCTTGGTGAAACATCAGTCCGAAGTATGCAGAAACATCAAGAGCGCTCTTTTCGAGCTATTTAATGCGAGAAACACGTTCGCTGGCTGTTTTCACCACTCCACAGTGCGTTTGATATGCAGAACCGGCGATATCTTGATTTTCGTGGTGTTTCCAGCTGAGATATGCATTTTCTGCGATAATCTTGGTGAGACTTCTGTCAGAAGTATGCAGGATCTTCGAGAACACTCTTTTCGAGCTACTTAATATGAGAAACACGTTTTCTGGTTTTTTCACCACTCCACAGTGCGTTTGATATGCAGTACCAGCGACATCTTGGTTTTCGTGGGGTTTCAAGCTGAGATATGCATTTTCTGCGATAATCTTGGTGAGACTTCTGTCCGAAGTATGCAGAATCATCGAGATCGCTCTTTTCGAGCTAGTTAATGCGAGAAACACGTTCGCTGGTTGTTTTCACCACTCCACAGTGCGTTTGATTTGCATAACAGTAGATATCTTGGTTTTCGTCGGGTTTCAAGCTGAGATATGCATTTTCTACGATAAACTTGGTGAAACATCTGTCCAAAGTATGCACAAACATCGAGAGCGCTCTTTTCGAGCTATTTAATGCGAGAAACACGTTTTCTGGGGTTTTCACCACTCCACAGTTCGTTGGATATGAAGAACAGTAGATATCTTGGTTTTCGTGGGGTTTCAAGCTGAGATATGCATTTTCTACGATAATCCTGGTGAGACTTCTGTCAGAAGTATGCAGAATCCTCGAGAACGCTCATTCCGAGCTACTTAATGTGCGAAACACGTTTTCTGGTGTTTTCACCACTCCACGGTACGTTTGATGTGCAGAACCGGAGATAACTCGGTTTTCATCGGGTTTCAAGCTGAGATATGCATTTTCTACGATAAGCTTAGTGAAACATCTGTCCAAAGTATGCAGGATCTTCGAGAACGCTCTTTTCGAGCTATTTAATGCGGGAAACACGTTATCTGGTGTTTTCACCACTCCACAGTTCGTTGGATATGCAGAACAGTAGATATCTTGGTTTTCGTGGGGTTTCAAGCTGAGATATGCATTTTCTACGATAATCCTGGTGACACTTCTGTCAGAAGTATGCAGAATCTTCGAGAACGCTCATTCCGAGCTACTTAATGTGCGAAACACGTTTTCTGGTGTTTTCACCACTCCACGGTACGTTTGATGTGCAGAACCGGAGATAACTCGGTTTTCGTCGGGTTTCAAGCTGAGATATGCATTTTCTACGATAATCTTGGTGAGACTTCTGTCAGAAGTATGCAGAATCATCGTGATCGGCCTTTTCGATCTATTTAATGCGAGAAACACGTTTTCAGGGGGTTTTCACCACTCCACAGTGCGTTGAATATGCAGAACCGGCGATATCTTGGCTTTCGTGGGGTTTCAAGCTGAGATATGCATTTTTTACGATAATCGTGGTGAGACTTCTGTGCGAAGTATGAAGAATTATCGAGATCGCTCTATTCGAGCTCTTTAATGCGAGAAACACGTTTTCAGGGGGTTTTCACCACTCCACAGTGCGTTGGATATGCAGAACCGGCGATATTTTGGTTTTCGTCGGGTTTCAAGCTGAGATATGCATTTTCTACGATAAACTTGGTGAGACTTCTGTCAGAAGTATGCAGAATCATCGTGATCGGCCTTTTCGAGCTATCTAATGCGAGAAACACGTTTTCAGGGGGTTTTCACCACTCCACAGTGCGTTGGATATGCAGAACCGGCGATATTTTGGTTTTCGTCGGGTTTCAAGCTGAGATATGCATTTTCTACGATAAGCTTGGTGAAACATCTGTACAAAGTATGCAGAAACATCGACAGCGCTCTTTTCGAGCTATTTAATGCGAGAAACACGTTTTCTGGGGTTTTCACCACTCCACAGTTCGTTGGATATGCGGAACAGTAGATATCTTGGTTTTCGTGGGGTTTCAAGCTGAGATATGCATTTTCTGCGATAATCTTGTTGAGACTTCTGTCCGAAGTATGCAGAATCATGGAGATCGCTCGTTTCGAGCTATTTAATGCGAGAAACACGTTTTCTGGGGTTTTCACCACTCCACAGTTCGTTGGATATGCAGAACAGTAGATATCTTGGTTTTCGTGGGGTTTCAAGCTGAGATATGCATTTTCTGCGATAATCTTGGTGAAACATCTGTCCGAAGTATGCAGAAACATCGAGAGCGCTCTTTTCGAGCTATTTAATGCGAGAAACACGTTATCTGGTGTTTTCACCACTCCACAGTGCGTTTGATATGCAGAACAGTAGATATCTTGGTTTTCGTGGGGTTTCAAGCTGAGATATGCATTTTCTGCGATAATCTTGTTGAGACTTCTGTCGGAAGTATGCAGAAACATCGAGAGCGCTCTTTTCGAGCTATTTAATACGAGAAACACGTTTTCTGGGGTTTTCACCACTCCACAGTTCGTTGGATATGCAGAACCGGAGATATCTTGGTTTTCGTGGGGTTTCAAGCTGAGATATGCATTTTCTGCGATAATCTTGTTGAGACTTCTGTCCGAAGTATGCAGAAATATCGAGAGCGCTCTTTTCGAGCTATTTATTGGGAGAAACATGTTATCTGGTGTTTTCATCACTCCACAGTGCGTTTGATGTGCAGAACCAGCGATATTTTGGGTTTCGTGGCATTTCAAGATGAGATATGCATTTTCTACGATAATCTTGGTGAAACATCTGTCCGAAGTATGCAGAAACATCGAGAGCGCACTTTTCGAGCTATTTAATGCGAGAAACTCGTTTTCTGGGGTTTTCAACACTCCACAGTTCGTTGGATATGCAGAACCGGAGATATCTTGGTTTTCGTGGGGTTTCAAGCTGAGATATGCATTTCCTGCGATAATCTTGGTGAGACTTCTGTCCGAAGTATGCTGAATCATCTAGATCGCTCTTTTCGAGCTATTTAATGCGAGAAACACGTTATCTGGTGTTTTCACCACTCCACAGTGCGTTTGATATGCAGAACTAGCGATATTTTGGTTTTCGTGGCATTTCAAGCTGAGATATGCATTTTCTAGGATAACCTTGGTGAAACATCTGTCCGAAGTATGCAGAAACATCGAGAGCGCTCTTTTCGAGCTATTTATTGTGAGAAACACGTTCTCTGGTGTTTTCACCACTCCACAGTGCGTTTGATATGCAGAACAGTAGATATCTTGGTTTTCGTGGGGTTTCAAGCTGAGATATGCATTTTCTGCGATAATCCTGTTGAGACTTCTGTCCGAAGTATGCAGAAACATCGAGAGCGCTCTTTTCGAGCTATTTATTGCGAGAAACACGTTATCTGGTGTTTTCACCTCTCCACAGTGCGTTTGATATGCAGAACCGGCGACATCTTTGATTTCGTCGAGGTTCAAGTTGAGATATGCATTTTCTACGATAATCTTGGTGAGACTTCTGTCAGAAGTATGCAGAATCATCGTGATCGGCCTTTTCGAGCTATTTAACGCGAGAAACACGTTTTCTGGTGATTTCACCACTCCACAGTACGTTTGACATGCAGAACCGCAGATATCTTGGTTTCGGTCGGGTTTCAAGCTGAGATATGCATTTTCTGCGATAATCCTGGTGAGACTTCTGTCAGAAGTATGCAGAATCATCGAGATCGCACTTTTCGAGCTATTTAATGCGAGAAACACGTTTTCTAGGGTTTTCACCACTCCACAGTGCGTTTGATATGCAGAACCGGCGATATCTTGGCTTTCGTGGTGTTTCAAGCTGAGATATGCATTTTTTACGATAATCTTGGTGAGACTTCTGTCCGAAGTATGCTTAATCATCGAGATCGCTCCTTTCGAGCTATTTAATGCGAGAAACACGTTCGCTGGCTGTTTTCACCACTCCACAGTGCGTTTGATATGCAGAACCGGCGATATCTTGATTTTCGTGGGGTTTCAAGCTGAGATATGCATTTTCTGCGATAATCTTGGTGAGACTTCTGTCAGAAGTATGCAGAATCATCGAGATCGCACTTTTCGAGCTATTTAATGCGAGAAACACGTTTTCTAGGGTTTTCACCACTCCACAGTGCGTTTGATATGCAGTACCAGCGACATCTTGGTTTTCGTGGGGTTTCAAGCTGAGATATGCATTTTCTGCGATAATCTTGGTGACACTTCAGTCAGAAGTATGCAGAATCTTCGAGAACGCTCTTTTCGAGCTAGTTAATGCGAGAAACACGTTCGCTGGTTGTTTTCACCACTCCACAGTGCGTTTGATATGCAGAACCGGCGATATCTTGATTTTCGTGGTGTTTCCAGCTGAGAAATGCATTTTCTGCGATAATATTGGTGAGACTTCAGTCAGAAGTATGCAGAATCTTCGAGAACGCTCTTTTCGAGCTACTTAATGCGCGAAACACGTTATCTGGTGTTTTCACCACTCCACAGTGCGTTTGATATGCAGAAGAGTATATATCTTGGTTTTCGCGGGGTTTCAAGCTGAGATATGCATTTTCTGCGATAATCTTGGTGAGACTTCTGTCAGAAGTATGCAGAATCATCGAGATCGCACTTTTCGAGCTATTTAATGCGAGAAACACGTTTTCTAGGGTTTTAACCCCTCCACAGTGCGTTTGATATGCAGAACCGGCGATATCTTGGCTTTCGTGGTGTTTCAAGCTGAGATATGCATTTTTTACGATAATCTTGGTGAGACTTCTGTCCGAAGTATGCTTAATCATCGAGATCGCTCCTTTCGAGCTATTTAATGCGAGAAACACGTTCGCTGGCTGTTTTCACCACTCCACAGAGCGTTTGATATGCAGAACCGGCGATATCTTGATTTTCGTGGGGTTTCAAGCTGAGATATGCATTTTCTGCGATAATCTTGGTGAGACTTCTGTCAGAAGTATGCAGAATCATCGAGATCGCACTTTTCGAGCTATTTAATGCGAGAAACACGTTTTCTAGGGTTTTCACCACTCCACAGTGCGTTTGATATGCAGAACCGGCGATATCTTGGCTTTCGTGGTGTTTCAAGCTGAGATATGCATTTTTTACGATAATCTTGGTGAGACTTCTGTCCGAAGTATGCTTAATCATCGAGATCGCTCCTTTCGAGCTATTTAATGCGAGAAACACGTTCGCTGGTTGTTTTCACCACTCCACAGTGCGTTTGATATGCAGAACCGGCGATATCTTGATTTTCGTGGTGTTTCCATCTGAGAAATGCATTTTCTGCGATAATATTGGTGAGACTTCAGTCAGAAGTATGCAGAATCTTCGAGAACGCTCTTTTCGAGCTACTTAATGCGCGAAACACGTTATCTGGTGTTTTCACCACTCCACAGTGCGTTTGATATGCAGAACAGTAGATATCTTGGTTTTCGTGGGGTTTCAAGCTGAGATATGCATTTTCTGCGATAATCTTGGTGAGACTTCTGTCAGAAGTATGGAGAATCATCGAGATCGCACTTTTCGAGCTATTTAATGCGAGAAACACGTTTTCTAGGGTTTTCACCACTCCACAGTGCGTTTGATATGCAGTACCAGCGACATCTTGGTTTTCGTGGGGTTTCAAGCTGAGATATGCATTTTCTGCGATAATCTTGGTGAGACTTCTGTCCGAAGTATGCAGAATCATCGAGATCGCTCTTTTCGAGCTAGTTAATGCGAGAAACACGTTCGCTGGTTGTTTTCACCACTCCACAGTGCGTTTGATATGCAGAACCGGCGATATCTTGATTTTCGTGGTGTTTCCAGCTGAGAAATGCATTTTCTGCGATAATATTGGTGAGACTTCAGTCAGAAGTATGCAGAATCTTCGAGAACGCTCTTTTCGAGCTACTTAATGCGCGAAACACGTTATCTGGTGTTTTCACCACTCCACAGTGCGTTTGATATGCAGAAGAGTAGATATCTTGGTTTTCGCGGGGTTTCAAGCTGAGATATGCATTTTCTGCGATAATCTTGGTGAGACTTCTGTCAGAAGTATGCAGAATCATCGAGATCGCACTTTTCGAGCTATTTAATGCGAGAAACACGTTTTCTAGGGTTTTAACCCCTCCACAGTGCGTTTGATATGCAGAACCGGCGATATCTTGGCTTTCGTGGTGTTTCAAGCTGAGATATGCATTTTTTACGATAATCTTGGTGAGACTTCTGTCCGAAGTATGCAGAATCATCGAGATCGCTCTTTTCGAGCTAGTTAATGCGTGAAACACGTTCGCTGGTTGTTGTCACCACTCCACAGTGCGTTTGATATGCAGAACCGGCGATATCTTGATTTTCGTGGTGTTTCCAGCTGAGAAATGCATTTTCTGCGATAATATTGGTGAGACTTCAGTCAGAAGTATGCAGAATCTTCGAGAACGCTCTTTTCGAGCTACTTAATGCGCGAAACACGTTATCTGGTGTTTTCACCACTCCACAGTGCGTTTGATATGCAGAACAGTAGATATCTTGGTTTTCGTGGGGTTTCAAGCTGAGATATGCATTTTCTGCGATAATCTTGGTGAGACTTCTGTCCGAAGTATGCAGAATCATCGAGATCGCTCTTTTCGAGCTAGTTAATGAGAGAAAAACCTTATCCGGTGTTTTCACCACTCCACAGTGCGCTTGATATGCAGAACCAGCGATATCTTGGCTTTCGTGGTGTTTCAAGCTGAGATATGCATTTTCTACGATAATCCTGGTGAGACTTCTGTCAGAAGTATGCAGAATCTTCGAGAACGCTCATTCCGAGCTACTTAATGTGCGAAACACGTTTTCTGGTGTTTTCACCACTCCACGGTACGTTGGATATGCAGAACCGGCGATATTTTGGTTTTCGTCGGGTTTCAAGCTGAGATATGCATTTTCTACGATAAACTTGGTGAAACATCTGTCCAAAGTATGCACAAACATCGAGAGCGCTCTTTTCGAGCTATTTAATGCGAGAAACACGTTTTCTGGGGTTTTCACCACTCCACAGTTCGTTGGATATGCAGAACAGTAGATATCTTGGTTTTCGTGGGGTTTCAAGCTGAGATATGCATTTTCTACGATAATCCTGGTGAGACTTCTGTCAGAAGTATGCAGAATCTTCGAGAACGCTCATTCCGAGCTACTTAATGTGCGAAACACGTTTTCTGGTGTTTTCACCACTCCACGGTACGTTTGATGTGCAGAACCGGAGATAACTCGGTTTTCATCGGGTTTCAAGCTGAGATATGCATTTTCTACGATAAGCTTAGTGAAACATCTGTCCAAAGTATGCAGGATCTTCGAGAACGCTCTTTTCGAGCTATTTAATGCGGGAAACACGTTATCTGGTGTTTTCACCACTCCACAGTTCGTTGGATATGCAGAACAGTAGATATCTTGGTTTTCGTGGGGTTTCAAGCTGAGATATGCATTTTCTACGATAATCCTGGTGACACTTCTGTCAGAAGTATGCAGAATCTTCGAGAACGCTCATTCCGAGCTACTTAATGTGCGAAACACGTTTTCTGGTGTTTTCACCACTCCACGGTACGTTTGATGTGCAGAACCGGAGATAACTCGGTTTTCGTCGGGTTTCAAGCTGAGATATGCATTTTCTACGATAATCTTGGTGAGACTTCTGTCAGAAGTATGCAGAATCATCGTGATCGGCCTTTTCGATCTATTTAATGCGAGAAACACGTTTTCAGGGGGTTTTCACCACTCCACAGTGCGTTGAATATGCAGAACCGGCGATATCTTGGCTTTCGTGGGGTTTCAAGCTGAGATATGCATTTTTTACGATAATCGTGGTGAGACTTCTGTGCGAAGTATGAAGAATTATCGAGATCGCTCTATTCGAGCTCTTTAATGCGAGAAACACGTTTTCAGGGGGTTTTCACCACTCCACAGTGCGTTGGATATGCAGAACCGGCGATATTTTGGTTTTCGTCGGGTTTCAAGCTGAGATATGCATTTTCTACGATAATCTTGGTGAGACTTCTGTCAGAAGTATGCAGAATCATCGTGATCGGCCTTTTCGAGCTATTTAACGCGAGAAACACGTTCTCTGGTTGTTTTCACCACTCCACAGTGCGTTTGATATGCACAACCGGCAACATCTTGATTTTCGTGAGGTTTCGAGCTGAGATATGCATTTTCTGCGATAATATTGGTGAGACATCAGTCAGAAGTATGCAGAATCATCTAGATCGCTCTTTTCGAGCTACTTAATGCAGGAAACACGTTTTCTGGTGTTTTCACCACTCCACAGTACGTTTGACATGCAGAACCGGAGATATCTTGGTTTCGGTCGGGTTTCAAGCTGAGATATGCATTTTCTACGATAATCCTGGTGAGACTTCTGTCAGAAGTATGCAGAATCTTTGAGAACGCTCTTTTCGATATACTTAATGCGCGAAACACGTTTTCTGGTGTTTTCACCTCTCCACGGTAGGTTTGATGTGCAGAACCGGAGATAACTCGGTTTTCGTCGGGTTTCAAGCTGAGATATGCATTTTCTACGATAATCTTGGTGAGACTTCTGTCAGAAGTATGCAGGATCTTCGAGATCGCTCTTTTCGCGCTATTTAATTTGAGAAACACGTTCTCTGGTTGTTTTCACCACTCCACAGTGCGTTTGATATGCAGAACCGGCGACATCTTTGATTTCGTCGGGGTTCAAGTGGAGATATGCATTTTCTGCGATAATCTTGGTGGGTCTTTTGTCAGAAGTATGCAGAATCATCAAGATCGCTCTTTTCGAGCTACTTAATGCACGAAACACGTTTTCTTGTGTTTTCACCACTCCACAGTACGTTTGACATGCAGAACCGGACATATCTTGGTTTCGGCCGGGTTTCAAGCTGAGATATGCATTTTCTACGATAATCCTGGTGGACTTCTGTCCGAAGTATGCTGAATCATCGAGATCGCTCTGTTCTAGCTAGTTAGTGCGAGAAACACGTTATCTGGTGTTTTCACCACTCCACAGTGCGTTTGATTTGCAGAACAGTAGATATCTTGGTTTTCGTGGGGTTTCAAGCTGAGATATGCATTTTCTGCGATAATCTTGTTGCGACTTCTGTCCGAAGTATGCAGAATCATCGAGATCGCTCTTTTCGAGCTAGTTCATGCGAGAAAAACCTTATCCGGTGTTTTCACCACTCCAGAGTGCGTTGGATATGCAGAACCGGAGATATTTTGGTTTTCGTCGGGTTTCAAGCTGAGATATGCATTTTCTACGATGAGCTTGGTGAAACATCTGTCCAAAGTATGCAGAAACATCGAGAGCGCTCTTTTCGAGCTATTTAATGCGAGAAACACGTTTTCTGGTGTTTTCACCACTCCACAGTGCGTTTGATATGCAGTACCAGCGACATCTTGGTTTTCGTGGGGTTTCAAGCTGAGATATGCATTTTCTGCGATAATCTTGGTGAGACTTCTGTCCGAAGTATGCAGAATCATCGAGATCGCTCTTTTCGAGCTAGTTAATGCGAGAAACACGTTTTCTGGTGTTTTCACCACTCCACAGTGCGTTTGATATGCAGTACCAGCGACATCTTGGTTTTCGTGGGGTTTCAAGCTGAGATATGCATTTTCTGCGATAATCTTGGTGAGACTTCTGTCAGAAGTATGCAGGATCTTCGAGAACACTCTTTTCGAGCTACATAATATGAGAAACACGTTTACTGGTGTTTTCACCACTCCACAGTGCGTTTGATATGCAGAACAGTAGGTATCTTGGTTTTCGTAGGGTTTCAAGCTGAGATATGCATTTTCTGCGATAATCTTGGTGAGACTTCTGTCCGAAGTATGCTGAATCATCGAGATCGCTCTGTTCTAGCTAGTTAGTGCGAGAAACACGTTATCTGGTGTTTTCACCACTCCACAGTGCGTTTGATTTGCAGAACAGTAGATATCTTGGTTTTCGTGGGGTTTCAAGCTGAGATATGCATTTTCTGCGATAATCTTGTTGCGACTTCTGTCCGAAGTATGCAGAATCATCGAGATCGCTCTTTTCGAGCTATTTAATGCGAGAAACACGTTCGCTGGTTGTTTTCACCACTCCACAGTGCGTTTGATATGCAGAACCGGCGATATCTTGATTTTCGTGGTGTTTCCAGCTGAGATATGCATTTTCGGCGATAATCTTGGTGAGACTTCTGTCAGAAGTATGCAGGATCTTCGAGAACACTCTTTTCGAGCTACTTAATATGAGAAACACGTTTTCTGGTGTTTTCACCACTCCACAGTGCGTTTGATATGCAGTACCAGCGACATCTTGGTTTTCGTGGGGTTTCAAGCTGAGATATGCATTTTCTGCGATAATCTTGGTAAGACTTCTGTCCGAAGTATGCAGAATCATCGAGATCGCTCTTTTCGAGCTAGTTAATGCGAGAAACACGTTCGCTGGTTGTTTTCACCACTCCACAGTGCGTTTGATATGCAGAACCGGCGATATCTTGATTTTCGTGGTGTTTCCAGCTGAGAAATGCATTTTCTGCGATAATATTGGTGAGACTTCAGTCAGAAGTATGCAGATTCTTCGAGAACGCTCTTTTCGAGCTACTTAATGCGCGAAACACGTTATCTGGTGTTTTCACCACTCCACAGTGCGTTTGATATGCAGAACAGTAGATATCTTGGTTTTCGTGGAGTTTCAAGCTGAGATATGCATTTTCTGCGATAATCTTGGTGAGACTTCTGTCAGAAGTATGCAGAATCATCGAGATCGCACTTTTCGAGCTATTTAATGCGAGAAACACGTTCGCTGGTTGTTTTCACCACTCCACAGTGCGTTTGATATGCAGAACCGGCGATATCTTGATTTTCGTGGTGTTTCCATCTGAGAAATGCATTTTCTGCGATAATATTGGTGAGACTTCAGTCAGAAGTATGCAGAATCATCGAGATCGCTCTTTTCGAGCTAGTAAATGCGAGAAACACGTTCGCTGGTTGTTTTCACCACTCCACAGTGCGTTTGATATGCAGAACCGGCGATATCTTGATTTTCGTGGTGTTTCCAGCTGAGAAATGCATTTTCTGCGATAATATTGGTGAGACTTCAGTCAGAAGTATGCAGAATCTTCGAGAACGCTCTTTTCGAGCTACTTAATGCGCGAAACACGTTATCTGGTGTTTTCACCACTCCACAGTGCGTTTGATATGCAGAACAGTAGATATCTTGGTTTTCGTGGGGTTTCAAGCTGAGATATGCATTTTCTGCGATAATCTTGGTGAGACTTCTGTCAGAAGTATGGAGAATCATCGAGATCGCACTTTTCGAGCTATTTAATGCGAGAAACACGTTTTCTAGGGTTTTCACCACTCCACAGTGCGTTTGATATGCAGTACCAGCGACATCTTGGTTTTCGTTAGGGTATCAAGCTGAGATATGCATTTTCTGCGATAATCTTGGTGAGACTTCTGTCCGAAGTATGCAGAATCATCGAGATCGCTCTTTTCGAGCTAGTTAATGCGAGAAACACGTTCGCTGGTTGTTTTCACCACTCCACAGTGCGTTTGATATGCAGAACCGGCGATATATTGATTTTCGTGGTGTTTCCAGCTGAGAAATGCATTTTCTGCGATAATATTGGTGAGACTTCAGTCAGAAGTATGCAGAATCTTCGAGAACGCTCTTTTCGAGCTACTTAATGCGCGAAACACGTTATCTGGTGTTTTCACCACTCCACAGTGCGTTTGATATGCAGAACAGTAGATATCTTGGTTTTCGTGGGGTTTCAAGCTGAGATATGCATTTTCTGCGATAATCTTGGTGAGACTTCTGTCCGAAGTATGCAGAATCATCGAGATCGCTCTTTTCGAGCTAGTTAATGAGAGAAAAACCTTATCCGGTGTTTTCACCACTCCACAGTGCGCTTGATATGCAGAACCAGCGATATCTTGGCTTTCGTGGTGTTTCAAGCTGAGATATGCATTTTTTACGATAATCTTGGTGAGACTTCTGTCCGAAGTATGCTTAATCATCGAGATCGCTCTATTCGAGGTCTTTAATGCGAGAAACACGTTTTCAGGGGGTTTTCACCACTCCACAGTTCGTTGGATATGCAGAACCGGCGATATTTTGGTTTTCGTCGGGTTTCAAGCTGAGATATGCATTTTCTACGATAAACTTGGTGAAACATCTGTCCAAAGTATGCACAAACATCGAGAGCGCTCTTTTCGAGCTATTTAATGCGAGAAACACGTTTTCTGGGGTTTTCACCACTCCACAGTTCGTTGGATATGCAGAACAGTAGATATCTTGGTTTTCGTGTGGTTTCAAGCTGAGATATGCATTTTCTACGATAATCCTGGTGAGACTTCTGTCAGAAGTATGCAGAATCTTCGAGAACGCTCATTCCGAGCTACTTAATGTGCGAAACACGTTTTCTGGTGTTTTCACCACTCCACGGTACGTTTGATGTGCAGAACCGGAGATAACTCGGTTTTCGTCGGGTTTCAAGCTGAGATATGCATTTTCTACGATAATCTTGGTGAGACTTCTGTCAGAAGTATGCAGAATCATCGTGATCGGCCTTTTCGATCTATTTAATGCGAGAAACACGTTTTCAGGGGGTTTTCACCACTCCACAGTGCGTTGAATATGCAGAACCGGCGATATCTTGGCTTTCGTGGTGTTTCAAGCTGAGATATGCATTTTTTACGATAATCGTGGTGAGACTTCTGTGCGAAGTATGAAGAATTATCGAGATCGCTCTATTCGAGCTCTTTAATGCGAGAAACACGTTTTCAGGGGGTTTTCACCACTCCACAGTGCGTTGGATATGCAGAACCGGCGATATTTTGGTTTTCGTCGGGTTTCAAGCTGAGATATGCATTTTCTACGATAATCTTGGTGAGACTTCTGTCAGAAGTATGCAGAATCATCGTGATCGGCCTTTTCGAGCTATTTAACGCGAGAAACACGTTCTCTGGTTGTTTTCACCACTCCACAGTGCGTTTGATATGCAGAACCGGCAACATCTTGATTTTCGTGAGGTTTCGAGCTGAGATATGCATTTTCTGCGATAATATTGGTGAGACATCAGTCAGAAGTATGCAGAATCATCTAGATCGCTCTTTTCGAGCTACTTAATGCAGGAAACACGTTTTCTGGTGTTTTCACCACTCCACAGTACGTTTGACATGCAGAACCGGAGATATCTTGGTTTCGGTCGGGTTTCAAGCTGAGATATGCATTTTCTACGATAATCCTGGTGAGACTTCTGTCAGAAGTATGCAGAATCTTTGAGAACGCTCTTTTCGAGATACTTAATGCGCGAAACACGTTTTCTGGTGTTTTCACCTCTCCACGGTAGGTTTGATGTGCAGAACCGGAGATAACTCGGTTTTCGTCGGGTTTCAAGCTGAGATATGCATTTTCTACGATAATCTTGGTGAGACTTCTGTCAGAAGTATGCAGGATCTTCGAGATCGCTCTTTTCGCGCTATTTAATTTGAGAAACACGTTCTCTGGTTGTTTTCACCACTCCACAGTGCGTTTGATATGCAGAACCGGCGACATCTTTGATTTCGTCGGGGTTCAAGTGGAGATATGCATTTTCTGCGATAATCTTGGTGGGTCTTTTGTCAGAAGTATGCAGAATCATCAAGATCGCTCTTTTCGAGCTACTTAATGCACGAAACACGTTTTCTTGTGTTTTCACCACTCCACAGTACGTTTGACATGCAGAACCGGACATATCTTGGTTTCGGCCGGGTTTCAAGCTGAGATATGCATTTTCTACGATAATCCTGGTGAGACTTCTGTCAGAAGTATGCAGAATCTTCGAGAACGCTCTTTTCGAGATACTTAATGCGCGAAACCCGTTTTCTGGTGTTTTCACCACTCCACGGTGCGTTTGATATGCAGAACCGGCGATATCTTGGTTTTCGTGGGGTTTCAAGCTGAGATATGCATTTTCTACGATAATCTTGGTGAGACTTCTGTCAGAAGTATGCAGGAACTTCGAGAACGCTCTTTTCGAGCTACTTAATATGAGAAACACGTTTTCTGGTGTTTTCACCACTCCACAGTGCGTTTGATATGCAGTACCAGCGACATCTTGGTTTTCGTGGGGTTTCAAGCTGAGATATGCATTTTCCGCGATAATATTGGTGAGACTTCAGTCAGAAGTATGCAGAATCATCTAGATCGCTCTTTTCGAGCTACTTAATGCACGAAACACGTTTTCTGGTGTTTCCACCACTCCACAGTACGTTTGACATGCAGAACCGGAGATGTCTTGGTTTCGGTCGGGTTTCAAGCTGAGATATGCATTTTCTACGATAATCCTGGTGACACTTCTGTCAGAAGTATGCAGAATCTTCGAGAACGCTCATTCCGAGCTACTTAATGTGCGAAACACGTTTTCTGGTGTTTTCACCACTCCACGGTACGTTTGATGTGCAGAACCGGAGATAACTCGGTTTTCATCGGGTTTCAAGCTGAGATATGCATTTTCTACGATAAGCTTAGTGAAACATCTGTCCAAAGTATGCAGGATCTTCGAGAACGCTCTTTTCGAGCTATTTAATGCGGGAAACACGTTATCTGGTGTTTTCACCACTCCACAGTTCGTTGGATATGCAGAACAGTAGATATCTTGGTTTTTGG
Organism: Anthophora plumipes; assembly: GCA_951804975.1. Classification (NCBI taxonomy): domain Eukaryota; kingdom Metazoa; phylum Arthropoda; class Insecta; order Hymenoptera; family Apidae; genus Anthophora; species Anthophora plumipes. The sequence goes on from CATORF010000112.1 coordinate 936,660, forward strand.
TGGGGTTTCAAGCTGAGATATGCATTTTCTACGATAATCCTGGTGACACTTCTGTCAGAAGTATGCAGAATCTTCGAGAACGCTCATTCCGAGCTACTTAATGTGCGAAACACGTTTTCTGGTGTTTTCACCACTCCACGGTACGTTTGATGTGCAGAACCGGAGATAACTCGGTTTTCGTCGGGTTTCAAGCTGAGATATGCATTTTCTACGATAATCTTGGTGAGACTTCTGTCAGAAGTATGCAGAATCATCGTGATCGGCCTTTTCGATCTATTTAATGCGAGAAACACGTTTTCAGGGGGTTTTCACCACTCCACAGTGCGTTGAATATGCAGAACCGGCGATATCTTGGCTTTCGTGGTGTTTCAAGCTGAGATATGCATTTTTTACGATAATCGTGGTGAGACTTCTGTGCGAAGTATGAAGAATTATCGAGATCGCTCTATTCGAGCTCTTTAATGCGAGAAACACGTTTTCAGGGGGTTTTCACCACTCCACAGTGCGTTGGATATGCAGAACCGGCGATATTTTGGTTTTCGTCGGGTTTCAAGCTGAGATATGCATTTTCTACGATAATCTTGGTGAGACTTCTGTCAGAAGTATGCAGAATCATCGTGATCGGCCTTTTCGAGCTATTTAACGCGAGAAACACGTTCTCTGGTTGTTTTCACCACTCCACAGTGCGTTTGATATGCAGAACCGGCAACATCTTGATTTTCGTGAGGTTTCGAGCTGAGATATGCATTTTCTGCGATAATATTGGTGAGACATCAGTCAGAAGTATGCAGAATCATCTAGATCGCTCTTTTCGAGCTACTTAATGCAGGAAACACGTTTTCTGGTGTTTTCACCACTCCACAGTACGTTTGACATGCAGAACCGGAGATATCTTGGTTTCGGTCGGGTTTCAAGCTGAGATATGCATTTTCTACGATAATCCTGGTGAGACTTCTGTCAGAAGTATGCAGAATCTTTGAGAACGCTCTTTTCGAGATACTTAATGCGCGAAACACGTTTTCTGGTGTTTTCACCTCTCCACGGTAGGTTTGATGTGCAGAACCGGAGATAACTCGGTTTTCGTCGGGTTTCAAGCTGAGATATGCATTTTCTACGATAATCTTGGTGAGACTTCTGTCAGAAGTATGCAGGATCTTCGAGATCGCTCTTTTCGCGCTATTTAATTTGAGAAACACGTTCTCTGGTTGTTTTCACCACTCCACAGTGCGTTTGATATGCAGAACCGGCGACATCTTTGATTTCGTCGGGGTTCAAGTGGAGATATGCATTTTCTGCGATAATCTTGGTGGGTCTTTTGTCAGAAGTATGCAGAATCATCAAGATCGCTCTTTTCGAGCTACTTAATGCACGAAACACGTTTTCTTGTGTTTTCACCACTCCACAGTACGTTTGACATGCAGAACCGGACATATCTTGGTTTCGGCCGGGTTTCAAGCTGAGATATGCATTTTCTACGATAATCCTGGTGAGACTTCTGTCAGAAGTATGCAGAATCTTCGAGAACGCTCTTTTCGAGATACTTAATGCGCGAAACCCGTTTTCTGGTGTTTTCACCACTCCACGGTGCGTTTGATATGCAGAACCGGCGATATCTTGGTTTTCGTGGGGTTTCAAGCTGAGATATGCATTTTCTACGATAATCTTGGTGAGACTTCTGTCAGAAGTATGCAGGAACTTCGAGAACGCTCTTTTCGAGCTACTTAATATGAGAAACACGTTTTCTGGTGTTTTCACCACTCCACAGTGCGTTTGATATGCAGTACCAGCGACATCTTGGTTTTCGTGGGGTTTCAAGCTGAGATATGCATTTTCCGCGATAATATTGGTGAGACTTCAGTCAGAAGTATGCAGAATCATCTAGATCGCTCTTTTCGAGCTACTTAATGCACGAAACACGTTTTCTGGTGTTTCCACCACTCCACAGTACGTTTGACATGCAGAACCGGAGATGTCTTGGTTTCGGTCGGGTTTCAAGCTGAGATATGCATTTTCTACGATAATCCTGGTGGACCTCTGTCCGAAGTATGCTGAATCATCGAGATCGCTCTGTTCTAGCTAGTTAGTGCGAGAAACACGTTATCTGGTGTTTTCACCACTCCACAGTGCGTTTGATTTGCAGAACAGTAGATATCTTGGTGTTCGTGGGGTTTCAAGCTGAGATATGCATTTTCTGCGATAATCTTGTTGCGACTTCTGTCCGAAGTATGCAGAATCATCGAGATCGCTCTTTTCGAGCTAGTTCATGCGAGAAAAACCTTATCCGGTGTTTTCACCACTCCAGAGTGCGTTGGATATGCAGAACCGGAGATATTTTGGTTTTCGTCGGGTTTCAAGATGAGATATGCATTTTCTACGATGAGCTTGGTGAAACATCTGTCCAAAGTATGCAGAAACATCGAGAGCGCTCTTTTCGAGCTATTTAATGCGAGAAACACGTTATCTGGTGTCTTCACCACTCCACAGTCCGTTTGATATACAGAACAGTAGGTATCTTGGTTTTCGTAGGGTTTCAAGCTGAGATATGCATTTTCTGCGATAATCTTGGTGAGACTTCTGTCCGAAGTATGCTGAATCATCGAGATCGCTCTGTTCTAGCTAGTTAGTGCGAGAAACACGTTATCTGGTGTTTTCACCACTCCACAGTGCGTTTGATTTGCAGAACAGTAGATATCTTGGTTTTCGTGGGGTTTCAAGCTGAGATATGCATTTTCTGCGATAATCTTGTTGCGACTTCTGTCCGAAGTATGCAGAATCATCGAGATCGCTCTTTTCGAGCTATTTAATGCGAGAAACACGTTCGCTGGTTGTTTTCACCACTCCACAGTGCGTTTGATATGCAGAACCGGCGATATCTTGATTTTCGTGGTGTTTCCAGCTGAGATATGCATTTTCTGCGATAATCTTGGTGAGACTTCTGTCAGAAGTATGCAGGATCTTCGAGAACACTCTTTTCGAGCTACTTAATATGAGAAACACGTTTTCTAGGGTTTTCACCACTCCACAGTGCGTTTGATATGCAGAACCGGCGATATCTTGGCTTTCGTGGTGTTTCAAGCTGAGATATGCATTTTTTACGATAATCTTGGTGAGACTTCTGTCCGAAGTATGCTTAATCATCGAGATCGCTCCTTTCGAGCTATTTAATGCGAGAAACACGTTCGCTGGCTGTTTTCACCACTCCACAGTGCGTTTGATATGCAGAACCGGCGATATCTTGATTTTCGTGGGGTTTCAAGCTGAGATATGCATTTTCTGCGATAATCTTGGTGAGACTTCTGTCAGAAGTATGCAGAATCATCGAGATCGCACTTTTCGAGCTATTTAATGCGAGAAACACGTTTTCTAGGGTTTTCACCACTCCACAGTGCGTTTGATATGCAGAACCGGCGATATCTTGGCTTTCGTGGTGTTTCAAGCTGAGATATGCATTTTTTACGATAATCTTGGTGAGACTTCTGTCCGAAGTATGCTTAATCATCGAGATCGCTCCTTTCGAGCTATTTAATGCGAGAAACACGTTCGCTGGTTGTTTTCACCACTCCACAGTGCGTTTGATATGCAGAACCGGCGATATCTTGGTTTTCGTGGGGTTTCAAGATGAGATATGCATTTTCTACGATAATCTTGGTGAAACATCTGTCCGAAGTATGCAGAAACATCGAGAGCGCACTTTTCGAGCTATTTAATGCGAGAAACTCGTTTTCTGGGGTTTTCAACACTCCACAGTTTGTTGGATATGCAGAACCGGAGATATCTTGGTTTTCGTGGGGTTTCAAGCTGAGATATGCATTTCCTGCGATAATCTTGGTGAGACTTCCGTCCGAAGTATGCTGAATCATCTAGATCGCTCTTTTCGAGCTATTTAATGCGAGAAACACGTTATCTGGTGTTTTCACCACTCCACAGTGCGTTTGATATGCAGAACTAGCGATATTTTGGTTTTCGCGGCATTTCAAGCTGAGATATGCATTTTCTAGGATAATCTTGGTGAAACATCTGTCCGAAGTATGCAGAAACATCGAGAGCGCTCTTTTCGAGCTATTTATTGCGAGAAACACGTTCTCTGGTGTTTTCACCACTCCACAGTGCGTTGGATATGCAGAACCGGAGATATTTTGGTTTTCGTCGGGTTTCAAGCTGAGATATGCATTTTCTACGATAAGCTTGGTGAAACATCTGTCCGAAGTATGCAGAAACATCGAGAGCGCTCTTTTCGAGCTATTTATTGCGAGAAACACGTTCGCTGGTGTTTTCACCACTCCACAGTTGGTTTGATATGCAGAACCGACGATATTTTGGTTTTCGTCGGGTTTCAAGCTGAGATATGCATTTTCTACGATAATCTTGGTGAAACATCTGTCCGAAGTATCCAGAAACATCGAGAGCGCTCTTTTCGAGCTATTTAATGCGAGAAACACGTTATCTGGTGTTTTCACCACTCCACAGTGCGTTTGATATGCAGAACAGTAGATATCTTGGTTTTCGTGGGGTTTCAAGCTGAGATATGCATTTTCTGCGATAATCCTGTTGAGACTTCTGTCCGAAGTATGCTTAATCATCGAGATCGCTCCTTTCGAGCTATTTAATGCGAGAAACACGTTCGCTGGTTGTTTTCACCACTCCACAGTGCGTTTGATATGCAGAACCGGCGATATCTTGGTTTTCGTGGGGTTTCAAGCTGAGATATGCATTTTCTACGATAATCTTGGTGAGACTTCTGTCAGAAGTATGCAGAATCTTCGAGAACGCTCTTTTCGAGCTACTTAATGCGAGAAACACGTTATCTGGTGTTTTCACCACTCCACAGTGCGTTTGATATGCAGAACAGTAGATATCTTGGTTTTCGTGGGGTTTCAAGCTGAGATATGCATTTTCTGCGATAATCTTGGTGAGACTTCTGTCAGAAGTATGCAGAATCATCGAGATCGCACTTTTCGAGCTATTTAATGCGAGAAACACGTTTTCTAGGGTTTTCACCACTCCACAGTGCGTTTGATATGCAGTACCAGCGACATCTTGGTTTTCGTGGGGTTTCAAGCTGAGATATGCATTTTCTGCGATAATCTTGGTGAGACTTCTGTCCGAAGTATGCAGAATCATCGAGATCGCTCTTTTCGAGCTAGTTAATGCGAGAAACACGTTCGCTGGTTGTTTTCACCACTCCACAGTGCGTTTGATATGCAGAACCGGCGATATCTTGATTTTCGTGGTGTTTCCAGCTGAGAAATGCATTTTCTGCGATAATATTGGTGAGACTTCAGTCAGAAGTATGCAGAATCTTCGAGAACGCTCTTTTCGAGCTACTTAATGCGCGAAACACGTTATCTGGTGTTTTCACCACTCCACAGTGCGTTTGATATGCAGAACAGTAGATATCTTGGTTTTCGTGGGGTTTCAAGCTGAGATATGCATTTTCTACGATAATCTTGGTGAGACTTCTGTCAGAAGTATGCAGAATCATCGTGATCGGCCTTTTCGAGCTATTTAATGCGAGAAACACGTTTTCGGGGGGTTTTCACCACTCCACAGTGCGTTGAATATGCAGAACCGGCGATATCTTGGCTTTCGTGGGGTTTCAAGCTGAGATATGAATTTTTTACGATAATCGTGGTGAGACTTCTGTGCGAAGTATGAAGAATTATCGAGATCGCTCTATTCGAGCTCTTTAATGCGAGAAACACGTTTTCAGGGGGTTTTCACCACTCCACAGTGCGTTGGATATGCAGAACCGGCGATATTTTGGTTTTCGTCGGGTTTCAAGCTGAGATATGCATTTTCTACGATAAGCTTGGTGAAACATCTGTACAAAGTATGCAGAAACATCGACAGCGCTCTTTTCGAGCTATTTAATGCGAGAAACACGTTTTCTGGGGTTTTCACCACTCCACAGTTCGTTGGATATGCGGAACAGTAGATATCTTGGTTTTCGTGGGGTTTCAAGCTGAGATATGCATTTTCTGCGATAATCTTGTTGAGACTTCTGTCCGAAGTATGCAGAATCATGGAGATCGCTCGTTTCGAGCTATTTAATGCGAGAAACACGTTTTCTGGTGTTTTCATCACTCCACAGTGCGTTTGATGTGCAGAACCAGCGATATTTTGGGTTTCGTGGCATTTCAAGATGAGATATGCATTTTCTACGATAATCTTGGTGAAACATCTGTCCGAAGTATGCAGAAACATCGAGAGCGCACTTTTCGAGCTATTTAATGCGAGAAACTCGTTTTCTGGGGTTTTCAACACTCCACAGTTCGTTGGATATGCAGAACCGGAGATATCTTGGTTTTCGTGGGGTTTCAAGCTGAGATATGCATTTCCTGCGATAATCTTGGTGAGACTTCTGTCCGAAGTATGCTGAATCATCTAGATCGCTCTTTTCGAGCTATTTAATGCGAGAAACACGTTATCTGGTGTTTTCACCACTCCACAGTGCGTTTGATATGCAGAACTAGCGATATTTTGGTTTTCGTGGCATTTCAAGCTGAGATATGCATTTTCTAGGATAATCTTGGTGAAACATCTGTCCGAAGTATGCAGAAACATCGAGAGCGCTCTTTTCGAGCTATTTATTGCGAGAAACATGTTCTCTGGTGTTTTCACCACTCCACAGTGCGTTGGATATGCAGAACCGGAGATATTTTGGTTTTCGTCGGGTTTCAAGCTGAGATATGCATTTTCTACGATAAGCTTGGTGAAACATCTGTCCGAAGTATGCAGAAACATCGAGAGCGCTCTTTTCGAGCTATTTAATGCGCGAAACACGTTATCTGGTGTTTTCACCACTCCACAGTGCGTTTTATATGCAGAACCGGCGATATCTTGATTTTCGTGGTGTTTCCAGCTGAGAAATGCATTTTCTGCGATAATATTGGTGAGACTTCAGTCAGAAGTATGCAGAATCTTCGAGAACGCTCTTTTCGAGCTACTTAATGCGCGAAACACGTTATCTGGTGTTTTCACCACTCCACAGTGCGTTTGATATGCAGAACAGTAGATATCTTGGTTTTCGTGGGGTTTCAAGCTGAGATATGCATTTTCTACGATAATCTTGGTGAGACTTCTGTCAGAAGTATGCAGAATCATCGTGATCGGCCTTTTCGAGCTATTTAATGCGAGAAACACGTTTTCGGGGGGTTTTCACCACTCCACAGTGCGTTGAATATGCAGAACCGGCGATATCTTGGCTTTCGTGGGGTTTCAAGCTGAGATATGAATTTTTTACGATAATCGTGGTGAGACTTCTGTGCGAAGTATGAAGAATTATCGAGATCGCTCTATTCGAGCTCTTTAATGCGAGAAACACGTTTTCAGGGGGTTTTCACCACTCCACAGTGCGTTGGATATGCAGAACCGGCGATATTTTGGTTTTCGTCGGGTTTCAAGCTGAGATATGCATTTTCTACGATAAGCGTGGTGAAACATCTGTACAAAGTATGCAGAAACATCGACAGCGCTCTTTTCGAGCTATTTAATGCGAGAAACACGTTTTCTGGGGTTTTCACCACTCCACAGTTCGTTGGATATGCAGAACCGGAGATATCTTGGTTTTCGTGGGGTTTCAAGCTGAGATATGCATTTTCTGCGATAATCTTGTTGAGACTTCTGTCCGAAGTATGCAGAAATATCGAGAGCGCTCTTTTCGAGCTATTTATTGCGAGAAACATGTTATCTGGTGTTTTCATCACTCCACAGTGCGTTTGATGTGCAGAACCAGCGATATTTTGGGTTTCGTGGCATTTCAAGATGAGATATGCATTTTCTACGATAATCTTGGTGAAACATCTGTCCGAAGTATGCAGAAACATCGAGAGCGCACTTTTCGAGCTATTTAATGCGAGAAACTCGTTTTCTGGGGTTTTCAACACTCCACAGTTCGTTGGATATGCAGAACCGGAGATATCTTGGTTTTCGTGGGGTTTCAAGCTGAGATATGCATTTCCTGCGATAATCTTGGTGAGACTTCTGTCCGAAGTATGCTGAATCATCTAGATCGCTCTTTTCGAGCTATTTAATGCGAGAAACACGTTATCTGGTGTTTTCACCACTCCACAGTGCGTTTGATATGCAGAACTAGCGATATTTTGGTTTTCGTGGCATTTCAAGCTGAGATATGCATTTTCTAGGATAATCTTGGTGAAACATCTGTCCGAAGTATGCAGAAACATCGAGAGCGCTCTTTTCGAGCTATTTATTGCGAGAACCATGTTCTCTGGTGTTTTCACCACTCCACAGTGCGTTGGATATGCAGAACCGGAGATATTTTGGTTTTCGTCGGGTTTCAAGCTGAGATATGCATTTTCTACGATAAGCTTGGTGAAACATCTGTCCGAAGTATGCAGAAACATCGAGAGCGCTCTTTTCGAGCTATTTATTGCGAGAAACACGTTCGCTGGTGTTTTCACCACTCCACAGTTGGTTTGATATGCAGAACCGACGATATTTTGGTTTTCGTCGGGTTTCAAGCTGAGATATGCATTTTCTACGATAATCTTGGTGAAACATCTGTCCGAAGTATCCAGAAACATCGAGAGCGCTCTTTTCGAGCTATTTAATGCGAGAAACACGTTATCTGGTGTTTTCACCACTCCACAGTGCGTTTGATATGCAGAACAGTAGATATCTTGGTTTTCGTGGGGTTTCAAGCTGAGATATGCATTTTCTGCGATAATCCTGTTGAGACTTCTGTCCGAAGTATGCAGAAACATCGAGAGCGCTCTTTTCGAGCTATTTATTGCGAGAAACACGTTATCTGGTGTTTTCACCTCTCCACAGTGCGTTTGATATGCAGAACCGGCGACATCTTTGATTTCGTCGAGGTTCAAGTTGAGATATGCATTTTCTACGATAATCTTGGTGAGACTTCTGTCAGAAGTATGCAGAATCATCGTGATCGGACTTTTCGAGCTATTTAACGCGAGAAACACGTTCTCTGGTTGTTTTCACCACTCCACAGTGCGTTTGATATGCAGAACCGGCAACATCTTGATTTTCGTGAGGTTTCGAGCTGAGATATGCATTTTCTGCGATAATATTGGTGAGACATCAGTCAGAAGTATGCAGAATCATCTAGATCGCTCTTTTCGAGCTACTTAATGCAGGAAACACGTTTTCTGGTGTTTTCACCACTCCACAGTACGTTTGACATGCAGAACCGGAGATATCTTGGTTTCGGTCGGGTTTCAAGCTGAGATATGCATTTTCTACGATAATCCTGGTGAGACTTCTGTCAGAAGTATGCAGAATCATCGAGATCGCACTTTTCGAGCTATTTAATGCGAGAAACACGTTTTCTAGGGTTTTCACCACTCCACAGTGCGTTTGATATGCAGAACCGGCGATATCTTGGCTTTCGTGGTGTTTCAAGCTGAGATATGCATTTTTTACGATAATCTTGGTGAGACTTCTGTCCGAAGTATGCTTAATCATCGAGATCGCTCCTTTCGAGCTATTTAATGCGAGAAACACGTTCGCTGGCTGTTTTCACCACTCCACAGTGCGTTTGATATGCAGAACCGGCGATATCTTGATTTTCGTGGGGTTTCAAGCTGAGATATGCATTTTCTGCGATAATCTTGGTGAGACTTCTGTCAGAAGTATGCAGAATCATCGAGATCGCACTTTTCGAGCTATTTAATGCGAGAAACACGTTTTCTAGGGTTTTCACCACTCCACAGTGCGTTTGATATGCAGTACCAGCGACATCTTGGTTTTCGTGGGGTTTCAAGCTGAGATATGCATTTTCTGCGATAATCTTGGTGAGACTTCTGTCCGAAGTATGCAGAATCATCGAGATCGCTCTTTTCGAGCTAGTTAATGCGAGAAACACGTTCGCTGGTTGTTTTCACCTCTCCACAGTGCGTTTGATATGCAGAACCGGCGATATCTTGATTTTCGTGGTGTTTCCAGCTGAGAAATGCATTTTCTGCGATAATATTGGTGAGACTTCAGTCAGAAGTATGCAGAATCTTCGAGAACGCTCTTTTCGAGCTACTTAATGCGCGAAACACGTTATCTGGTGTTTTCACCACTCCACAGTGCGTTTGATATGCAGAAGAGTAGATATCTTGGTTTTCGCGGGGTTTCAAGCTGAGATATGCATTTTCTGCGATAATCTTGGTGAGACTTCTGTCAGAAGTATGCAGAATCATCGAGATCGCACTTTTCGAGCTATTTAATGCGAGAAACACGTTTTCTAGGGTTTTAACCCCTCCACAGTGCGTTTGATATGCAGAACCGGCGATATCTTGGCTTTCGTGGTGTTTCAAGCTGAGATATGCATTTTTTACGATAATCTTGGTGAGACTTCTGTCCGAAGTATGCTTAATCATCGAGATCGCTCCTTTCGAGCTATTTAATGCGAGAAACACGTTCGCTGGCTGTTTTCACCACTCCACAGTGCGTTTGATATGCAGAACCGGCGATATCTTGATTTTCGTGGGGTTTCAAGCTGAGATATGCATTTTCTGCGATAATCTTGGTGAGACTTCTGTCAGAAGTATGCAGAATCATCGAAATCGCACTTTTCGAGCTATTTAATGCGAGAAACACGTTTTCTAGGGTTTTCACCACTCCACAGTGCGTTTGATATGCAGAACCGGCGATATCTTGGCTTTCGTGGTGTTTCAAGCTGAGATATGCATTTTTTACGATAATCTTGGTGAGACTTCTGTCCGAAGTATGCTTAATCATCGAGATCGCTCCTTTCGAGCTATTTAATGCGAGAAACACATTCGCTGGTTGTTTTCACCACTCCACAGTGCGTTTGATATGCAGAACCGGCGATATCTTGATTTTCGTGGTGTTTCCATCTGAGAAATGCATTTTCTGCGATAATATTGGTGAGACTTCAGTCAGAAGTATGCAGAATCTTCGAGAACGCTCTTTTCGAGCTACTTAATGCGCGAAACACGTTATCTGGTGTATTCACCACTCCACAGTGCGTTTGATATGCAGAACAGTAGATATCTTGGTTTCCGTGGGGTTTCAAGCTGAGATATGCATTTTCTGCGATAATCTTGGTGAGACTTCTGTCAGAAGTATGGAGAATCATCGAGATCGCACTTTTCGAGCTATTTAATGCGAGAAACACGTTTTCTAGGGTTTTCACGACTCCACAGTGCGTTTGATATGCAGTACCAGCGACATCTTGGTTTTCGTGGGGTTTCAAGCTGAGATATGCATTTTCTGCGATAATCTTGGTGAGACTTCTGTCCGAAGTATGCAGAATCATCGAGATCGCTCTTTTCGAGCTAGTTAATGCGAGAAACACGTTCGCTGGTTGTTTTCACCACTCCACAGTGCGTTTGATATGCAGAACCGGCGATATCTTGATTTTCGTGGTGTTTCCAGCTGAGAAATGCATTTTCTGCGATAATATTGGTGAGACTTCAGTCAGAAGTATGCAGAATCTTCGAGAACGCTCTTTTCGAGCTACTTAATGCGCGAAACACGTTATCTGGTGTTTTCACCACTCCACAGTGCGCTTGATATGCAGAACCAGCGATATCTTGGCTTTCGTGGTGTTTCAAGCTGAGATATGCATTTTTTACGATAATCTTGGTGAGACTTCTGTCCGAAGTATGCTTAATCATCGAGATCGCTCTATTCGAGCTCTTTAATGCGAGAAACACGTTTTCAGGGGGTTTTCACCACTCCACATTTCGTTGGATATGCAGAACCGGCGATATTTTGGTTTTCGTCGGGTTTCAAGCTGAGATATGCATTTTCTACGATAAACTTGGTGAAACATCTGTCCAAAGTATGCACACACATCGAGAGCGCTCTTTTCGAGCTATTTAATGCGAGAAACACGTTTTCTGGGGTTTTCACCACTCCACAGTTCGTTGGATATGCAGAACAGTAGATATCTTGGTTTTCGTGGGGTTTCAAGCTGAGATATGCATTTTCTACGATAATCCTGGTGAGACTTCTGTCAGAAGTATGCAGAATCTTCGAGAACGCTCATTCCGAGCTACTTAATGTGCGAAACACGTTTTCTGGTGTTTTCACCACTCCACGGTACGTTTGATGTGCAGAACCGGAGATAACTCGGTTTTCATCCGGTTTCAAGCTGAGATATGCATTTTCAACGATAAGCTTAGTGAAACATCTGTCCAAAGTATGCTGGATCTTCAAGAACGCTCTTTTCGAGCTATTTAATGCGGGAAACACGTTATCTGGTGTTTTCAACACTCCACAGTTCGTTGGATATGCAGAACAGTAGATATCTTGGTTTTCGTGGGGTTTCAAGCTGAGATATGCATTTTCTACGATAATCCTGGTGACACTTCTGTCAGAAGTATGCAGAATCTTCGAGAACGCTCATTCCGAGCTACTTAATGTGCGAAACACGTTTTCTGGTGTTTTCACCACTCCACGGTACGTTTGATGTGCAGAACCGGAGATAACTCGGTTTTCGTCGGGTTTCAAGCTGAGATATGCATTTTCTACGATAATCTTGGTGAGACTTCTGTCAGAAGTATGCAGAATCATCGTGATCGGCCTTTTCGATATATTTAATGCGAGAAACACGTTTTCAGGGGGTTTTCACCACTCCACAGTGCGTTGAATATGCAGAACCGGCGATATCTTGGCTTTCGTGGGGTTTCAAGCTGAGATATGCATTTTCTACGATAATCTTGGTGAGACTTCTGTCAGAAGTATGCAGAATCATCGTGATCGGCCTTTTCGAGCTATTTAATGCGAGAAACACGTTTTCAGGGGGTTTTCACCACTCCACAGTGCGTTGAATATGCAGAACCGGCGATATCTTGGCTTTCGTGGGGTTTCAAGCTGAGATATGCATTTTTTACGATAATCGTGGTGAGACTTCTGTGCGAAGTATGAAGAATTATCGAGATCGCTCTATTCGAGCTCTTTAATGCGAGAAACACGTTTTCAGGGGGTTTTCACCACTCCACAGTGCGTTGGATATGCAGAACCGGAGATATCTTGGTTTTCGTGGGGTTTCAAGCTGAGATATGCATTTCCTGCGATAATCTTGGTGAGACTTCTGTCCGAAGTATGCAGAATCATCGAGATCGCTCTTTTCGAGCTAGTTAATGAGAGAAAAACCTTATCCGGTGTTTTCACCACTCCACAGTGCGCTTGATATGCAGAACCAGCGATATCTTGGCTTTCGTGGTGTTTCAAGCTGAGATATGCATTTTTTACGATAATCTTGGTGAGACTTCTGTCCGAAGTATGCTTAATCATCGAGATCGCTCTATTCGAGCTCTTTAATGCGAGAAACACGTTTTCAGGGGGTTTTCACCACTCCACAGTGCGTTGAATATGCAGAACCGGCGATATCTTGGTTTTCGTGGGGTTTCAAGCTGAGATATGCATTTCCTGCGATAATCTTGGTGAGACTTCTGTCCGAAGTATGCTGAATCATCTAGATCGCTCTTTTCGAGCTATTTAATGCGAGAAACACGTTATCTGGTGTTTTCACCACTCCACAGTGCGTTTGATATGCAGAACCGGCGCCATCTTTGATTTCGTCGGGGTTCAAGTTGAGATATGCATTTTCTACGATAATCTTGGTGAGACTTCTGTCAGAAGTATGCAGAATCATCGTGATCGGCCTTTTCGAGCTATTTAATGCGAGAAACACGTTTTCAGGGGGTTTTCACCACTCCACAGTGCGTTGAATATGCAGAACCGGCGATATCTTGGCTTTCGTGGGGTTTCAAGCTGAGATATGCATTTTTTACGATAATCGTGGTGAGACTTCTGTGCGAAGTATGAAGAATTATCGAGATCGCTCTATTCGAGCTCTTTAATGCGAGAAACACGTTTTCAGGGGGTTTTCACCACTCCACAGTGCGTTGGATATGCAGAACCGGCGATATTTTGGTTTTCGTCGGGTTTCAAGCTGAGATATGCATTTTCTACGATAAGCTTGGTGAAACATCTGTTCAAAGTATGCAGAAACATCGACAGCGCTCTTTTCGAGCTATTTAATGCGAGAAACACGTTTTCTGGGGTTTTCACCACTCCACAGTTCGTTGGATATGCGGAACAGTAGATATCTTGGTTTTCGTGGGGTTTCAAGCTGAGATATGCATTTTCTGCGATAATCTTGTTGAGACTTCTGTCCGAAGTATGCAGAATCATGGAGATCGCTCGTTTCGAGCTATTTAATGCGAGAAACACGTTTTCTGGGGTTTTCACCACTCCACAGTTCGTTGGATATGCAGAACCGGAGATATCTTGGTTTTCGTGGGGTTTCAAGCTGAGATATGCATTTTCTGCGATAATCTTGTTGAGACTTCTGTCCGAAGTATGCAGAAATATCGAGAGCGCTCTTTTCGAGCTATTTATTGCGAGAAACATGTTATCTGGTGTTTTCATCACTCCACAGTGCGTTTGATATGCAGAACCAGCGATATTTTGGGTTTCGTGGCATTTCAAGATGAGATATGCATTTTCTACGATAATCTTGGTGAAACATCTGTCCGAAGTATGCAGAAACATCGAGAGCGCTCTTTTCGAGCTATTTATTGCGAGAAACACGTTCGCTGGTGTTTTCACCACTCCACAGTTGGTTTGATATGCAGAACCGACGATATTTTGGTTTTCGTCGGGTTTCAAGCTGAGATATGCATTTTCTACGATAATCTTGGTGAAACATCTGTCCGAAGTATGCAGAATCATCGTGATCGGCCTTTTCGAGCTATTTAACGCGAGAAACACGTTTTCTGGTGTTTTCACCACTCCACAGTACGTTTGACATGCAGAACCGGAGATATCTTGGTTTCGGTCGGGTTTCAAGCTGAGATATGCATTTTCTACGATAATCCTGGTGAGACTTCTGTCAGAAGTATGCAGAATCTTTGAGAACGCTCTTTTCGAGATACTTAATGCGCGAAACACGTTTTCTGGTGTTTTCACCTCTCCACGGTAGGTTTGATGTGCAGAACCGGAGATAACTCGGTTTTCGTCGGGTTTCAAGCTGAGATATGCATTTTCTACGATAATCTTGGTGAGACTTCTGTCAGAAGTATGCAGGATCTTCGAGATCGCTCTTTTCGCGCTATTTAATTTGAGAAACACGTTCTCTGGTTGTTTTCACCACTCCACAGTGCGTTTGATATGCAGAACCGGCGACATCTTTGATTTCGTCGGGGTTCAAGTGGAGATATGCATTTTCTGCGATAATCTTGGTGGGTCTTTTGTCAGAAGTATGCAGAATCATCAAGATCGCTCTTTTCGAGCTACTTAATGCACGAAACACGTTTTCTTGTGTTTTCACCACTCCACAGTACGTTTGACATGCAGAACCGGACATATTTTGGTTTCGGCCGGGTTTCAAGCTGAGATATGCATTTTCTACGATAATCTTGGTGAGACTTCTGTCAGAAGTATGCAGGACCTTCGAGAACGCTCTTTTCGAGCTACTTAATATGAGAAACACGTTTTCTGGTGTTTTCACCACTCCACAGTGCGTTTGATATGCAGTACCAGCGACATCTTGGTTTTCGTGGGGTTTCAAGCTGAGATACGCATTTTCCGCGATAATATTGGTGAGACTTCAGTCAGAAGTATGCAGAATCATCTAGATCGCTCTTTTCGAGCTACTTAATGCACGAAACACGTTTTCTGGTGTTTCCACCACTCCACAGTACGTTTGACATGCAGAACCGGAGATGTCTTGGTTTCGGTCGGGTTTCAAGCTGAGATATGCATTTTCTACGATAATCCTGGTGGACTTCTGTCCGAAGTATGCTGAATCATCGAGATCGCTCTGTTCTAGCTAGTTAGTGCGAGAAACACGTTATCTGGTGTTTTCACCACTCCACAGTGCGTTTGATTTGCAGAACAGTAGATATCTTGGTTTTCGTGGGGTTTCAAGCTGAGATATGCATTTTCTGCGATAATCTTGTTGCGACTTCTGTCCGAAGTATGCAGAATCATCGAGATCGCTCTTTTCGAGCTAGTTCATGCGAGAAAAACCTTATCCGGTGTTTTCACCACTCCAGAGTGCGTTGGATATGCAGAACCGGAGATATTTTGGTTTTCGTCGGGTTTCAAGCTGAGATATGCATTTTCTACGATGAGCTTGGTGAAACATCTGTCCAAAGTATGCAGAAACATCAAGAGCGCTCTTTTCGAGCTATTTAATGCGAGAAACACGTTATCTGGTGTCTTCACCACTCCACAGTCCGTTTGATATGCAGAACAGTAGGTATCTTGGTTTTCGTAGGGTTTCAAGCTGAGATATGCATTTTCTGCGATAATCTTGGTGAGACTTCTGTCCGAAGTATGCTGAATCATCGAGATCGCTCTGTTCTAGCTAGTTAGTGCGAGAAACACGTTATCTGGTGTTTTCACCACTCCACAGTGCGTTTGATTTGCAGAACAGTAGATATCTTGGTTTTCGTGGGGTTTCAAGCTGAGATATGCATTTTCTGCGATAATCTTGTTGCGACTTCTGTCCGAAGTATGCAGAATCATCGAGATCGCTCTTTTCGAGCTATTTAATGCGAGAAACACGTTCGCTGGTTGTTTTCACCACTCCACAGTGCGTTTGATATGCAGAACCGGCGATATCTTGATTTTCGTGGTGTTTCCAGCTGAGATATGCATTTTCTGCGATAATCTTGGTGAGACTTCTGTCAGAAGTATGCAGGATCTTCGAGAACACTCTTTTCGAGCTACTTAATATGAGAAACACGTTTTCTGGTGTTTTCACCACTCCACAGTGCGTTTGATATGCAGTACCAGCGACATCTTGGTTTTCGTGGGGTTTCAAGCTGAGATATGCATTTTCTGCGATAATCTTGGTGAGACTTCTGTCCGAAGTATGCAGAATCATCGAGATCGCTCTTTTCGAGCTAGTTAATGCGAGAAACACGTTCGCTGGTTGTTTTCACCACTCCACAGTGCGTTTGATATGCAGAACCGGCGATATCTTGATTTTCGTGGTGTTTCCAGCTGAGAAATGCATTTTCTGCGATAATATTGGTGAGACTTCAGTCAGAAGTATGCAGAATCTTCGAGAACGCTCTTTTCGAGCTACTTAATGCGCGAAACACATTATCTGGTGTTTTCACCACTCCACAGTGCCTTTGATATGCAGAACAGTAGATATCTTGGTTTTCGTGGGGTTTCAAGCTGAGATATGCATTTTCTGCGATAATCTTGGTGAGACTTCTGTCAGAAGTATGCAGAATCATCGAGATCGCACTTTTCGAGCTATTTAATGCGAGAAACACGTTTTCTAGGGTTTTCACCACTCCACAGTGCGTTTGATATGCAGAACCGGCGATATCTTGGCTTTCGTGGTGTTTCAAGCTGAGATATGCATTTTTTACGATAATCTTGGTGAGACTTCTGTCCGAAGTATGCTTAATCATCGAGATTGCTCCTTTCGAGCTATTTAATGCGAGAAACACGTTCGCTGGTTGTTTTCACCACTCCACAGTGCGTTTGATATGCAGAACCGGCGATATCTTGATTTTCGTGGTGTTTCCATCTGAGAAATGCATTTTCTGCGATAATATTGGTGAGACTTCAGTCAGAAGTATGCAGAATCTTCGAGAACGCTCTTTTCGAGCTACTTAATGCGCGAAACACGTTATCTGGTGTTTTCACCACTCCACAGTGCGTTTGATATGCAGAACAGTAGATATCTTGGTTTTCGTGGGGTTTCAAGCTGAGATATGCATTTTCTGCGATAATCTTGGTGAGACTTCGGTCAGAAGTATGCAGAATCATCGAGATCGCACTTTTTGAGCTATTTAATGCGAGAAACACGTTTTCTAGGGTTTTCACCACTCCACAGTGCGTTTGATATGCAGTACCAGCGACATCTTGGTTTTCGTGGGGTTTCAAGCTGAGATATGCATTTTCTGCGATAATCTTGGTGAGACTTCTGTCCGAAGTATGCAGAATCATCGAGATCGCTCTTTTCGAGCTAGTTAATGCGAGAAACACGTTCGCTGGTTGTTTTCACCACTCCACAGTGCGTTTGATATGCAGAACCGGCGATATCTTGATTTTCGTGGTGTTTCCAGCTGAGAAATGCATTTTCTGCGATAATATTGGTGAGACTTCAGTCAGAAGTATGCAGAATCTTCGAGAACGCTCTTTTCGAGCTACTTAATGCGCGAAACACGTTATCTGGTGTTTTCACCACTCCACAGTGCGTTTGATATGCAGAACAGTAGATATCTTGGTTTTCGTGGGGTTTCAAGCTGAGATATGCATTTTCTGCGATAATCTTGGTGAGACTTCTGTCCGAAGTATGCAGAATCATCGAGATCGCACTTTTCGAGCTATTTAATGCGAGAAACTCGTTTTCTGGGGTTTTCAACACTCCACAGTTCGTTGGATATGCAGAACCGGAGATATCTTGGTTTTCGTGGGGTTTCAAGCTGAGATATGCATTTTCTGCGATAATCTTGTTGAGACTTCTGTCCGAAGTATGCAGAAATATCGAGAGCGCTCTTTTCGAGCTATTTATTGCGAGAAACATGTTATCTGGTGTTTTCATCACTCCACAGTGCGTTTGATATGCAGAACCAGCGATATTTTGGGTTTCGTGGCATTTCAAGATGAGATATGCATTTTCTACGATAATCTTGGTGAAACATCTGTCCGAAGTATGCAGAAATATCGAGAGCGCTCTTTTCGAGCTATTTATTGCGAGAAACATGTTATCTGGTGTTTTCATCACTCCACAGTGCGTTTGATATGCAGAACCAGCGATATTTTGGGTTTCGTGGCATTTCAAGATGAGATATGCATTTTCTACGATAATCTTGGTGAAACATCTGTCCGAAGTATGCAGGAACATCGAGAGCGCACTTTTCGAGCTATTTAATGCGAGAAACTCGTTTTCTGGGGTTTTCAACACTCCACAGTTCGTTGGATATGCAGAACCGGAGATATCTTGGTTTTCGTGGGGTTTCAAGCTGAGATATGCATTTCCTGCGATAATCTTGGTGAGACTTCTGTCCGAAGTATGCTGAATCATCTAGATCGCTCTTTTCGAGCTATTTAATGCGAGAAACACGTTATCTGGTGTTTTCACCACTCCACATTGCGTTTGATATGCAGAACCGGCGCCATCTTTGATTTCGTCGGGGTTCAAGTTGAGATATGCATTTTCTACGATAATCTTGGTGAGACTTCTGTCAGAAGTATGCAGAATCATCGTGATCGGCCTTTTCGAGCTATTTAATGCGAGAAACACGTTTTCAGGGGGTTTTCACCACTCCACAGTGCGTTGAATATGCAGAACCGGCGATATCTTGGCTTTCGTGGGGTTTCAAGCTGAGATATGCATTTCCTGCGATAATCTTGGTGAGACTTCTGTCCGAAGTATGCTGAATCATCTAGATCGCTCTTTTCGAGCTATTTAATGCGAGAAACACGTTATCTGGTGTTTTCACCACTCCACAGTGCGTTTGATATGCAGAACTAGCGATATTTTGGTTTTCGTGGCATTTCAAGCTGAGATATGCATTTTCTAGGATAATCTTGGTGAAACATCTGTCCGAAGTATGCAGAAACATCGAGAGCGCTCTTTTCGAGCTATTTATTGCGAGAAACATGTTATCTGGTGTTTTCACCACTCCACAGTGCGATGGATATGCAGAACCGGAGATATTTTGGTTTTCGTCGGGTTTCAAGCTGAGATATGCATTTTCTACGATAAGCTTGGTGAAACATCTGTCCGAAGTATGCAGAAACATCGAGAGCGCTCTTTTCGAGCTATTTATTGCGAGAAACACGTTCGCTGGTGTTTTCACCACTCCACAGTTGGTTTGATATGCAGAACCGACGATATTTTGGTTTTCGTCGGGTTTCAAGCTGAGATATGCATTTTCTACGATAATCTTGGTGAAACATCTGTCCGAAGTATCCAGAAACATCGAGAGCGCTCTTTTCGAGCTATGTAATGCGAGAAACACGTTATCTGGTGTTTTCACCACTCCACAGTGCGTTTGATATGCAGAACAGTAGATATCTTGGTTTTCGTGGGGTTTCAAGCTGAGATATGCATTTTCTGCGATAATCCTGTTGAGACTTCTGTCCGAAGTATGCAGAAACATCGAGAGCGCTCTTTTCGAGCTATTTATTGCGAGAAACACGTTATCTGGTGTTTTCACCTCTCCACAGTGCGTTTGATATGCAGAACCGGCGACATCTTTGATTTCGTCGAGGTTCAAGTTGAGATATGCATTTTCTACGATAATCTTGGTGAGACTTCTGTCAGAAGTATGCAGAATCATCGTGATCGGCCTTTTCGAGCTATTTAACGCGAGAAACACGTTCTCTGGTTGTTTTCACCACTCCACAGTGCGTTTGATATGCAGAACCGGCAACATCTTGATTTTCGTGAGGTTTCGAGCTGAGATATGCATTTTCTGCGATAATATTGGTGAGACATCAGTCAGAAGTATGCAGAATCATCTAGATCGCTCTTTTCGAGCTACTTAATGCAGGAAACACGTTTTCTGGTGTTTTCACCACTCCACAGTACGTTTGACATGCAGAACCGGAGATATCTTGGTTTCGGTCGGGTTTCAAGCTGAGATATGCATTTTCTACGATAATCCTGGTGAGACTTCTGTCAGAAGTATGCAGAATCTTTGAGAGCGCTCTTTTCGAGATACTTAATGCGCGAAACACGTTTTCTGGTGTTTTCACCTCTCCACGGTAGTTTTGATGTGCAGAACCGGAGATAACTCGGTTTTCGTCGGGTTTCAAGCTGAGATATGCATTTTCTACGATAATCTTGGTGAGACTTCTGTCAGAAGTATGCAGGATCTTCGAGATCGCTCTTTTCGCGCTATTTAATTTGAGAAACACGTTCTCTGGTTGTTTTCACCACTCCACAGTGCGTTTGATATGCAGAACCGGCGACATCTTTGATTTCGTCGGGGTTCAAGTGGAGATATGCATTTTCTGCGATAATCTTGGTGGGTCTTTTGTCAGAAGTATGCAGAATCATCAAGATCGCTCTTTTCGAGCTACTTAATGCACGAAACACGTTTTCTTGTGTTTTCACCACTCCACAGTACGTTTGACATGCAGAACCGGACATATCTTGGTTTCGGCCGGGTTTCAAGCTGAGATATGCATTTTCTACGATAATCCTGGTGAGACTTCTGTCAGAAGTATGCAGAATCTTCGAGAACGCTCTTTTCGAGATACTTAATGCGCGAAACCCGTTTTCTGGTGTTTTCACCACTCCACGGTGCGTTTGGTATGCAGAACCGGCGATATCTTGGTTTTCGTGGGGTTTCAAGCTGAGATATGCATTTTCTACGATAATCTTGGTGAGACTTCTGTCAGAAGTATGCAGGACCTTCGAGAACGCTCTTTTCGAGCTACTTAATATGAGGAACACGTTTTCTGGTGTTTTCACCACTCCACAGTGCGTTTGATATGCAGTACCAGCGACATCTTGGTTTTCGTGGGGTTTCAAGCTGAGATATGCATTTTCCGCGATAATATTGGTGAGACTTCAGTCAGAAGTATGCAGAATCATCTAGATCGCTCTTTTCGAGCTACTTAATGCACGAAACACGTATTCTGGTGTTTCCACCACTCCACAGTACGTTTGACATGCAGAACCGGAGATGTCTTGGTTTCGGTCGGGTTTCTAGCTGAGATATGCATTTTCTACGATAATCCTGGTGGACTTCTGTCCGAAGTATGCTGAATCATCGAGATCGCTCTGTTCTAGCTAGTTAGTGCGAGAAACACGTTATCTGGTGTTTTCACCACTCCACAGTGCGTTTGATATGCAGTACCAGCGACATCTTGGTTTTCGTGGGGTTTCAAGCTGAGATATGCATTTTCCGCGATAATATTGGTGAGACTTCAGTCAGAAGTATGCAGAATCATCTAGATCGCTCTTTTCGAGCTACTTAATGCACGAAACACGTATTCTGGTGTTTCCACCACTCCACAGTACGTTTGACATGCAGAACCGGAGATATTTTGGTTTTCGTCGGGTTTCAAGCTGAGATATGCATTTTCTACGATGAGCTTGGTGAAACATCTGTCCAAAGTATGCAGAAACATCAAGAGCGCTCTTTTCGAGCTATTTAATGCGAGAAACACGTTATCTGGTGTCTTCACCACTCCACAGTCCGTTTGATATGCAGAACAGTAGGTATCTTGGTTTTCGTAGGGTTTCAAGCTGAGATATGCATTTTCTGCGATAATCTTGGTGAGACTTCTGTCCGAAGTATGCTGAATCATCGAGATCGCTCTGTTCTAGCTAGTTAGTGCGAGAAACACGTTATCTGGTGTTTTCACCACTCCACAGTGCGTTTGATTTGCAGAACAGTAGATATCTTGGTTTTCGTGGGGTTTCAAGCTGAGATATGCATTTTCTGCGATAATCTTGTTGCGACTTCTGTCCGAAGTATGCAGAATCATC
The DNA here is from genome assembly GCA_951804975.1 of Anthophora plumipes. NCBI lineage: Eukaryota > Metazoa > Arthropoda > Insecta > Hymenoptera > Apidae > Anthophora > Anthophora plumipes. The sequence goes on from CATORF010000112.1 coordinate 959,086, forward strand.
GAGATCGCTCTTTTCGAGCTATTTAATGCGAGAAACACGTTCGCTGGTTGTTTTCACCACTCCACAGTGCGTTTGATATGCAGAACCGGCGATATCTTGATTTTCGTGGTGTTTCCAGCTGAGATATGCATTTTCTGCGATAATCTTGGTGAGACTTCTGTCAGAAGTATGCAGGATCTTCGAGAACACTCTTTTCGAGCTACTTAATATGAGAAACACGTTTTCTGGTGTTTTCACCACTCCACAGTGCGTTTGATATGCAGTACCAGCGACATCTTGGTTTTCGTGGGGTTTCAAGCTGAGATATGCATTTTCTGCGATAATCTTGGTGAGACTTCTGTCCGAAGTATGCAGAATCATCGAGATCGCTCTTTTCGAGCTAGTTAATGCGAGAAACACGTTCGCTGGTTGTTTTCACCACTCCACAGTGCGTTTGATATGCAGAACCGGCGATATCATGATTTTCGTGGTGTTTCCAGCTGAGAAATGCATTTTCTGCGATAATATTGGTGAGACTTCAGTCAGAAGTATGCAGAATCTTCGAGAACGCTCTTTTCGAGCTACTTAATGCGCGAAACACGTTATCTGGTGTTTTCACCACTCCACAGTGCGTTTGATATGCAGAACCGGCGATATCTTGGCTTTCGTGGTGTTTCAAGCTGAGATATGCATTTTTTACGATAATCTTGGTGAGACTTCTGTCCGAAGTATGCTTAATCATCGAGATCGCTCCTTTCGAGCTATTTAATGCGAGAAACACGCTCGCTTGTTGTTTTCACCACTCCACAGTGCGTTTGATATGCAGAACCGGCGATATCTTGATTTTCGTGGTGTTTCCAGCTGAGAAATGCATTTTCTGCGATAATATTGGTGAGACTTCAGTCAGAAGTATGCAGAATCTTCGAGAACGCTCTTTTCGAGCTACTTAATGCGCGAAACACGTTATCTGGTGTTTTCACCACTCCACAGTGCGTTTGATATGCAGAACAGTAGATATCTTGGTTTTCGTGGGGTTTCAAGCTGAGATATGCATTTTCTGCGATAATCTTGGTGAGACTTCTGTCCGAAGTATGCAGAATCATCGAGATCGCTCTTTTCGAGCTAGTTAATGAGAGAAAAACCTTATCCGGTGTTTTCACCACTCCACAGTGCGCTTGATATGCAGAACCAGCGATATCTTGGCTTTCGTGGTGTTTCAAGCTGAGATATGCATTTTTTACGATAATCTTGGTGAGACTTCTGTCCGAAGTATGCTTAATCATCGAGATCGCTCCTTTCGAGCTATTTAATGCGAGAAACACGTTATCCGGTGTTTTCACCACTCCACAGTGCGTTTGATATGCAGAGCCAGCGATATCTTGGCTTTCGTGGGGTTTCAAGCTGAGATATGCATTTTTTACGATAATCTTGTTGAGACTTCTGTCCGAAGTATGCAGAATCATCGAGAACGCTCATTCCGAGCTACTTAATGTGCGAAACACGTTTTCTGGTGTTTTCACCACTCCACGGTACGTTTGATGTGCAGAACCGGCGATATCTTGGTTTTCGTGGGGTTTCAAGCTGAGATATGCATTTTGTACGATAAGCTTGGTGAGACTTCTGTCAGAAGTATGCAGGATCTTCGAGAACGCTCTTTTCGAGCTAGTTAATGCGAGAAAAACCTTATCCGGTGTTTTCACCACTCCACAGTGCGATTGATATGCAAAACCGGCGATATCTTGGTTTTCGTGGGGTTTCAAGCTGAGATATGCATTTTCTGCGATAATCTTGGTGAGACATCTGTTAGAAGTATGCAGAATCATCGAGATCGCACTTTTCGAGATATTTAATGCGAGAAACACGTTATCTGGTGTTTTCACCACTCCACAGTGCGTTTGATATGCAGAACCGGCGATATCTTGGTTTTCATGGGGTTTCAAGCTGAGATATGCATTTTCTACGATAATCGTGGTGAGAATTCTGTCCGAAGTATGCAGAATCATCGAGATCGCACTTTTCGAGCTATTGAATGCGAGAAACACGTTATCTGGTGTTTTCACTACTCCACAGTTGGTTTGATATGCAAAAGCGGCGATATCTTGGTTTTCGTTGGGTTTCAAGTTGAGATATGCATTTTCTGCGATAATCTTGGTGAGACTTCTGTCCGAAGTATGCAGAAACATCGAGAGCGCTCTTTTCGAGATATTGATTGCGAGAAACACGTTATCTGGTGTTTTCACCACTCCACAGTGCGTTTGATATGCAGAACCGGCGACATCTTTGATTTCGTCGGGGTTCAAGTTGAGATATGCATTTTCTACGATAATCTTGGTGGTTCTTTTGTCAGAAGTATGCAGAATCATCTAGATCGCTCTCTTGGAGCTACTTAATGCACGAAACACGTTTTCTTGTGTTTTCACCACTCCACAGTACTTTTGACATGCAGAACCGGAGATATCTTGGTTTCAGTCGGGTTTCAAGCTGAGATATTCATTTTCTACGATAATCCTGGTGAGACTTCTGTCAGAAGTATGCAGAATCTTCGAGAACGCTCTTTTCGAGATACATAATGCGCGAAACACGTTTTCTGGTGTTTTCACCACTCCACGGTACGTTTGATGTGCAGAACCGGAGATAACTCGGTTTTCGTCGGGTTTCAAGCTGAGCTATGCATTTTCTACGATAAGCTTGGTGAAACATCTGTCCGAAGTATGCAGAAACGTCGAGAGCGCTCTTTTCGAGCTATTTAATGCGTGAAACAAGTTTTCTGGGGTTTTCACCACTCCACAGTTCGTTGGATATGCAGAACAGTAGATATCTTGGTTTTCGTGGGGTTTCATGCAGAGATATGCATTTTCTGCGATAATCTTGGTGAGACTTCTGTTAGAAGTATGCAGAATCATCGAGATCGCACTTTTCGAGCTATTTAATGCGAGAAACACGTTATCTGGTGTTTTCACCACACCACAGTGCGTTTGATATGCAGAACCGGCGATATCTTGGTTTTCGTGGGGTTTCAAGCTGAGATATGCATTTTCTACGATAATCGTGGTGGGACTTCCGTCCGAAGTATGAAGAATTATCGAGATCGCTCTATTCGAGCTATTTAATGCGAGAAACACGTTTTCTGGGGTTTTCACCACTCCACAGTTCGTTGGATATGCAGAACAGTAGATATCTTGGTTTTCGTGTGGTTTCAAGCAGTGATATGCATTTCCTGCGATAATCTTGGTGAGACTTCTGTCCGATGTATGCTGAATCATCGAGATCGCTCTTTTCGAGCTAGTTAGTGCGAGAAACACGTTATCTGGTGCTTTCACCACTCCACAGTGCGTTTGATATGCAGAACTGTACATATCTGGGTTTTCGTGGGGTTTCAAGCTGAGATATGCATTTTCTGCGATAATCTTGTTGAGACTTCTGTCCGAAGTATGCAGAATCATCGAGATCGCTCGTTTCGAGCTAATTAATGCGAGAAACACGTCATCTGGTGTTTTCACCACTCCACAGTGCGTTTGATATGCAGAACCGGCGACATCTATGATTTCGTCGGGGTTCAAGTTGAGATATGCATTTTCTACGATAATCTTGGTGGGACTTCCGTCCGAAGTATGAAGAATTATCGAGATCGCTCTATTCGAGCTATTTAATGCGAGAAACACGTTTTCTGGGGTTTTCACCACTCCACAGTTCGTTGGATATGCAGAACAGTAGATATCTTGGTTTTCGTGTGGTTTCAAGCAGTGATATGCATTTCCTGCGATAATCTTGGTGAGACTTCTGTCCGATGTATGCTGAATCATCGAGATCGCTCTTTTCGAGCTAGTTAGTGCGAGAAACACGTTATCTGGTGCTTTCACCACTCCACAGTTCGTTGGATATGCAGAACAGTAGATATCTTGGTTTTCGTGGGGTTTCATGCAGAGATATGCATTTTCTGCGATAATCTTGGTGAGACTTCTGTTAGAAGTATGCAGAATCATCGAGATCGCACTTTTCGAGCTATTTAATGCGAGAAACACGTTATCTGGTGTTTTCACCACTCCACAGTGCGTTTGATATGCAGAACCGGCGATATCTTGGTTTTCGTGGGGTTTCAAGCTGAAATATGCATTTTCTACGATAATCGTGGTGGGACTTCCGTCCGAAGTATGAAGAATTATCGAGATCGCTCTATTCGAGCTATTTAATGCGAGAAACACGTTTTCTGGGGTTTTCACCACTCCACAGTTCGTTGGATATGCAGAACAGTAGATATCTTGGTTTTCGTGTGGTTTCAAGCAGAGATATGCATTTCCTGCGATAATCTTGGTGAGACTTCTGTCCGATGTATGCTGAATCATCGAGATCGCTCTTTTCGAGCTAGTTAGTGCGAGAAACACGTTATCTGGTGCTTTCACCACTCCACAGTGCGTTGGATATGCAGAACCGGAGATATTTTGGTTTTCGCCGGGTTTGAAGCTGAGATCTGCATTTTCTACGATAAGCTTGGTGAAACATCTGTCCGAAGTATGCAGAAACATCGAGAGCGCTCTTTTCGAGCTATTTATTGCGAGAAACACGTTCTCTGGTGTTTTCACCACTCCACAGTAGGTTTGATATGCAGATCCGACGATATTTTGGTTTTCGTCGGGTTTCAAGCTGAGATATGCACTTTTCTACGATAATCTTGGTGAAACATCTGTCCGAAGTATGCCGAAACATCGAGAGCGCTCTGTTCGAGCTATTTAATGCGAGAAACACGTTATCTGGTGTTTTCACCACTCCACAGTGCGTTTGATATGCAGAACAGTAGATATCTTGGTTTTCGTGGGGTTTCAAGCTGAGATATGCATTTTCTGCGATAATCTTGTTGAGACTTCTGTCAGAAGTATGCAGAATCTTCGAGAACGCTCTTTTCGAGATACTTAATGCGCGAAACACGTTATCTGGTGTTTTCACCACTCCACAGTGCGTTTGACATGCAGAACCAGCGATACCTTGGTTTTCGTGGCATTTCAAGCAGAGATATGCATTTCCTGCGATAATCTTGGTGAGACTTCTGTCCGATGTATGCTGAATCATCGAGATCGCTCTTTTCGAGCTAGTTAGTGCGAGAAACACGTTATCTGGTGTTTTCACCACTCCACAGTGCGTTTGATATGCAGAACTGTAGATATCTGGGTTTTCGTGGGGTTTCAAGCTGAGATATGCATTTTCTGCGATAATCTTGTTGAGACTTCTGTCCGAAGTATGCAGAATCATCGAGATCGCTCGTTTCGTGCTATTTAATGCGAGAAACACGTTATCTGGTGTTTTCACCACTCCACAGTGCGTTGGATATGCAGAACCGGAGATATTTTGGTTTTCGTCGGGTTTCAAGCTGAGATCTGCATTTTCTACGATAATCTTGGTGAAACATCTGTCCGAAGTATGCCGAAACATCGAGAGCGCTCTGTTCGAGCTATTTAATGCGAGAAACACGTTATCTGGTGTTTTCACCACTCCACAGTGCGTTTGATATGCAGAACAGTAGATATCTTGGTTTTCGTGGGGTTTCAAGCTGAGATATGCATTTTCTGCGATAATCTTGTTGAGACTTCTGTCCGAAGTATGCAGAAACATCGAGAGCGCTCTTTTCGAGCTATCTATTGCGAGAAACACTTTATCTGGTGTTTTCACAACTCCACAGTGCGTTTGATATGCAGAACCGGCGACATCTATGATTTCGTCGGGGTTCAAGTTGAGATATGCATTTTCTACGATAATCTTGGTGGGTCTTTTGTCAGAAGTATGCAGAATCATCTAGATCGCTCTTTTGGAGCTACTTAATGCACGAAACACGTTTTCTTGTGTTTTCACCACTCCACAGTACTTTTGACATGCAGAACCGGAGATATCTTGGTTTCAGTCGGGTTTCAAGCTGAGATATTCATTTTCTACGATAATCCTGGTGAGACTTCTGTCAGAAGTATGCAGAATCTTCGAGAACGCTCTTTTCGAGATACTTAATGCGCGAAACACGTTTTCTGGTGTTTTCACCACTCCACGGTACGTTTGATGTGCAGAACCGGAGATAACTCGGTTTTCGTCGGGTTTCAAGCTGAGATATGCATTTTCTACGATAAGCTTGGTGAAACATCTGTCCGAAGTATGCAGAAACGTCGAGAGCGCTCTTTTCGAGCTATTTAATGCGTGAAACAAGTTTTCTGGGGTTTTCACCACTCCACAGTTCGTTGGATATGCAGAACAGTAGATATCTTGGTTTTCGTGGGGTTTCATGCAGAGATATGCATTTTCTGCGATAATCTTGGTGAGACTTCTGTTAGAAGTATGCAGAATCATCGAGATCGCACTTTTCGAGCTATTTAATGCGAGAAACACGTTATCTGGTGTTTTCACCACTCCACAGTGCGTTTGATATGCAGAACCGGCGATATCTTGGTTTTCGTGGGGTTTCAAGCTGAGATATGCATTTTCTACGATAATCGTGGTGGGACTTCCGTCCGAAGTATGAAGAATTATCGAGATCGCTCTATTCGAGCTATTTAATGCGAGAAACACGTTTTCTGGGGTTTTCACCACTCCACAGTTCGTTGGATATGCAGAACAGTAGATATCTTGGTTTTCGTGTGGTTTCAAACAGAGATATGCATTTCCTGCGATAATCTTGGTGAGACTTCTGTCCGATGTATGCTGAATCATCGAGATCGCTCTTTTCGAGCTAGTTAGTGCGAGAAACACGTTATCTGGTGCTTTCACCACTCCACAGTGCGTTGGATATGCAGAACCGGAGATATTTTGGTTTTCGCCGGGTTTGAAGCTGAGATCTGCATTTTCTACGATAAGCTTGGTGAAACATCTGTCCGAAGTATGCAGAAACATCGAGAGCGCTCTTTTCGAGCTATTTATTGCGAGAAACACGTTCTCTGGTGTTTTCACCACTCCACAGCAGGTTTGATATGCAGATCCGACGATATTTTGGTTTTCGTCGGGTTTCAAGCTGAGATATGCATTTTCTACGATAATCTTGGTGAAACATCTGTCCGAAGTATGCCGAAACATCGAGAGCGCTCTGTTCGAGCTATTTAATGCGAGAAACACGTTATCTGGTGTTTTCACCACTCCACAGTGCGTTTGATATGCAGAACAGTAGATATCTTGGTTTTCGTGGGGTTTCAAGCTGAGATATGCATTTTCTGCGATAATCTTGTTGAGACTTCTGTCAGAAGTATGCAGAATCTTCGAGAACGCTCTTTTCGAGATACTTAATGCGCGAAACACGTTATCTGGTGTTTTCACCACTCCACAGTGCGTTTGACATGCAGAACCAGCGATACCTTGGTTTTCGTGGCATTTCAAGCTGAGATATGCAATTCCTGCGATAATCTTGGTGAGACTTCTGTCCGAAGTATGCTGAATCTTCGAGAACGCTCTTTTCGAGATACTTAATGCGCGAAACACGTTTTCTGGTGTTTTCACCACTCCACGGTACGTTTGATGTGCAGAACCGGAGATAACTCGGTTTTCGTCGGGTTTCAAGCTGAGATATGCATTTTCTACGATAAGCTTGGTGAAACATCTGTCCGAAGTATGCAGAATCTTCGAGAACGCTCTTTTCGAGATACTTAATGCGCGAAACACGTTTTCTGGTGTTTTCACCACTCCACGGTACGTTTGATGTGCAGAACCGGAGATAACTCGGTTTTCGTCGGGTTTCAAGCTGAGATATGCATTTTCTACGATAAGCTTGGTGAAACATCTGTCCGAAGTATGCAGAAACGTCGAGAGCGCTCTTTTCGAGCTATTTAATGCGTGAAACAAGTTTTCTGGGGTTTTCACCACTCCACAGTTCGTTGGATATGCAGAACAGTAGATATCTTGGTTTTCGTGGGGTTTCAAGCTGAGATATGCATTTTCTACGATAATCCTGGTGAGACTTCTGTCAGAAGTATGCAGAATCTTCGAGAACGCTCATTCCGAGCTACTTAATGTGCGAAACACGTTTTCTGGTGTTTTCACCACTCCACGGTACGTTTGATGTGCAGAACCGGAGATAACTCGGTTTTCATCGGGTTTCAAGCTGAGATATGCATTTTCTACGATAAGCTTAGTGAAACATCTGTCCAAAGTATGCAGGATCTTCGAGAACGCTCTTTTCGAGCTATTTAATGCGGGAAACACGTTATCTGGTGTTTTCACCACTCCACAGTTCGTTGGATATGCAGAACAGTAGATATCTTGGTTTTCGTGGGGTTTCAAGCTGAGATATGCATTTTCTACGATAATCCTGGTGACACTTCTGTCAGAAGTATGCAGAATCTACGGGAACGCTCATTCCGAGCTACGTAATGTGCGAAACACGTTTTCTGGTGTTTTCACCACTCCACGGTACGTTTGATGTGCAGAACCGGAGATAACTCGGTTTTCGTCGGGTTTCAAGCTGAGATATGCATTTTCTACGATAATCTTGGTGAGACTTCTGTCAGAAGTATGCAGAATCATCGTGATCGGCCTTTTCGATCTATTTAATGCGAGAAACACGTTTTCAGGGGGTTTTCACCACTCCACAGTGCGTTGAATATGCAGAACCGGCGATATCTTGGCTTTCGTGGGGTTTCAAGCTGAGATATGCATTTTTTACGATAATCGTGGTGAGACTTCTGTGCGAAGTATGAAGAATTATCGAGATCGCTCTATTCGAGCTCTTTAATGCGAGAAACACGTTTTCAGGGGGTTTTCACCACTCCACAGTGCGTTGGATATGCAGAACCGGCGATATTTTGGTTTTCGTCGGGTTTCAAGCTGAGATATGCATTTTCTACGATAAACTTGGTGAGACTTCTGTCAGAAGTATGCAGAATCATCGTGATTGGCCTTTTCGAGCTATCTAATGCGAGAAACACGTTTTCAGGGGGTTTTCACCACTCCACAGTGCGTTGGATATGCAGAACCGGCGATATTTTGGTTTTCGTCGGGTTTCAAGCTGAGATATGCATTTTCTACGATAAGCTTGGTGAAACATCTGTACAAAGTATGCAGAAACATCGACAGCGCTCTTTTCGAGCTATTTAATGCGAGAAACACGTTTTCTGGGGTTTTCACCACTCCACAGTTCGTTGGATATGCGGAACAGTAGATATCTTGGTTTTCGTGGGGTTTCAAGCTGAGATATGCATTTTCTGCGATAATCTTGTTGAGACTTCTGTCCGAAGTATGCAGAATCATGGAGATCGCTCGTTTCGAGCTATTTAATGCGAGAAACACGTTTTCTGGGGTTTTCACCACTCCACAGTTCGTTGGATATGCAGAACAGTAGATATCTTGGTTTTCGTGGGGTTTCAAGCTGAGATATGCATTTTCTACGATAATCTTGGTGAAACATCTGTCCGAAGTATGCAGAAACATCGAGAGCGCTCTTTTCGAGCTATTTAATGCGAGAAACACGTTATCTGGTGTTTTCACCACTCCACAGTGCGTTTGATATGCAGAACAGTAGATATCTTGGTTTTCGTGGGGTTTCAAGCTGAGATATGCATTTTCTGCGATAATCTTGTTGAGACTTCTGTCGGAAGTATGCAGAAACATCGAGAGCGCTATTTTCGAGCTATTTGTTGCGAGAAACACGTTATCTGGTGTTTTCACCACTCCACAGTGCGTTTGATATGCAGAACCGGCGCCATCTTTGATTTCGTCGGGGTTCAAGTTGAGATATGCATTTTCTACGATAATCTTGGTGAGACTTCTGTCAGAAGTATGCAGAATCATCGTGATCGGCCTTTTCGAGCTATTTAATGCGAGAAACACGTTTTCAGGGGGTTTTCACCACTCCACAGTGCGTTGAATATGCAGAACCGGCGATATCTTGGCTTTCGTCGGGTTTCAAGCTGAGATATGCATTTTCTACGATAAGCTTGGTGAAACATCTGTACAAAGTATGCAGAAACATCGACAGCGCTCTTTTCGAGCTATTTAATGCGAGAAACACGTTTTCTGGGGTTTTCACCACTCCACAGTTCGTTGGATATGCGGAACAGTAGATATCTTGGTTTTCGTGGGGTTTCAAGCTGAGATATGCATTTTCTGCGATAATCTTGTTGAGACTTCTGTCCGAAGTATGCAGAAATATCGAGAGCGCTCTTTTCGAGCTATTTATTGCGAGAAACATGTTATCTGGTGTTTTCATCACTCCACAGTGCGTTTGATATGCAGAACCAGCGATATTTTGGGTTTCGTGGCATTTCAAGATGAGATATGCATTTTCTACGATAATCTTGGTGAAACATCTGTCCGAAGTATGCAGAAACATCGAGAGCGCACTTTTCGAGCTATTTAATGCGAGAAACTCGTTTTCTAGGGTTTTCAACACTCCACAGTTCGTTGGATATGCAGAACCGGAGATATCTTGGTTTTCGTGGGGTTTCATGCAGAGATATGCATTTTCTGCGATAATCTTGGTGAGACTTCTGTTAGAAGTATGCAGAATCATCGAGATCGCACTTTTCGAGCTATTTAATGCGAGAATCACGTTATCTGGTGTTTTCACCACTCCACAGTGCGTTTGATATGCAGAACCGGCGATATCTTGGTTTTCGTGGGGTTTCAAGCTGAGATATGCATTTTCTACGATAATCGTGGTGGGACTTCCGTCCGAAGTATGAAGAATTATCGAGATCGCTCTATTCGAGCTATTTAATGCGAGAAACACGTTTTCTGGGGTTTTCACCACTCCACAGTTCGTTGGATATGCAGAACAGTAGATATCTTGGTTTTCGTGTGGTTTCAAACAGAGATATGCATTTCCTGCGATAATCTTGGTGAGACTTCTGTCCGATGTATGCTGAATCATCGAGATCGCTCTTTTCGAGCTAGTTAGTGCGAGAAACACGTTATCTGGTGCTTTCACCACTCCACAGTGCGTTGGATATGCAGAACCGGAGATATTTTGGTTTTCGCCGGGTTTGAAGCTGAGATCTGCATTTTCTACGATAAGCTTGGTGAAACATCTGTCCGAAGTATGCAGAAACATCGAGAGCGCTCGTTTCGAGCTATTTATTGCGAGAAACACGTTCTCTGGTGTTTTCACCACTCCACAGTAGGTTTGATATGCAGATCCGACGATATTTTGGTTTTCGTCGGGTTTCAAGCTGAGATATGCATTTTCTACGATAATCTTGGTGAAACATCTGTCCGAAGTATGCCGAAACATCGAGAGCGCTCTGTTCGAGCTATTTAATGCGAGAAACACGTTATCTGGTGTTTTCACCACTCCACAGTGCGTTTGATATGCAGAACAGTAGATATCTTGGTTTTCGTGGGGTTTCAAGCTGAGATATGCATTTTCTGCGATAATCTTGTTGAGACTTCTGTCAGAAGTATGCAGAATCTTCGAGAACGCTCTTTTCGAGATACTTAATGCGCGAAACACGTTATCTGGTGTTTTCACCACTCCACAGTGCGTTTGACATGCAGAACCAGCGATACCTTGGTTTTCGTGGCATTTCAAGCTGAGATATGCAATTCCTGCGATAATCTTGGTGAGACTTCTGTCCGAAGTATGCTGAATCTTCGAGAACGCTCTTTTCGAGATACTTAATGCGCGAAACACGTTTTCTGGTGTTTTCACCACTCCACGGTACGTTTGATGTGCAGAACCGGAGATAACTCGGTTTTCGTCGGGTTTCAAGCTGAGATATGCATTTTCTACGATAAGCTTGGTGAAACATCTGTCCGAAGTATGCAGAATCTTCGAGAACGCTCTTTTCGAGATACTTAATGCGCGAAACACGTTTTCTGGTGTTTTCACCACTCCACGGTACGTTTGATGTGCAGAACCGGAGATAACTCGGTTTTCGTCGGGTTTCAAGCTGAGATATGCATTTTCTACGATAAGCTTGGTGAAACATCTGTCCGAAGTATGCAGAAACGTCGAGAGCGCTCTTTTCGAGCTATTTAATGCGTGAAACAAGTTTTCTGGGGTTTTCACCACTCCACAGTTCGTTGGATATGCAGAACAGTAGATATCTTGGTTTTCGTGGGGTTTCAAGCTGAGATATGCATTTTCTGCGATAATCTTGTTGAGACTTCTGTCCGAAGTATGCAGAAACATCGAGAGCGCTCTTTTCGAGCTATTTATTGCGAGAAACACGTTATCTGGTGTTTTCACCACTCCACAGTACTTTTGACATGCAGAACCGGAGATATCTTGGTCTCAGTCGGGTTTCAAGCTGAGATATTCATTTTCTACGATAAACTTGGTGAAACATCTGTCCAAAGTATGCACAAACATCGAGAGCGCTCATTTCGAGCTATTTAATGCGAGAAACACGTTTTCTGGGGTTTTCACCACTCCACAGTTCGTTGGATATGCAGAACAGTAGATATCTTGGTTTTCGTGGGGTTTCAAGCTGAGATATGCATTTTCTACGATAATCCTGGTGAGACTTCTGTCAGAAGTATGCAGAATCTTCGAGAACGCTCATTCCGAGCTACTTAATGTGCGAAACACGTTTTCTGGTGTTTTCACCACTCCACGGTACGTTTGATGTGCAGAACCGGAGATAACTCGGTTTTCATCGGGTTTCAAGCTGAGATATGCATTTTCTACGATAAGCTTAGTGAAACATCTGTCCAAAGTATGCAGGATCTTCGAGAACGCTCTTTTCGAGCTATTTAATGCGGGAAACACGTTATCTGGTGTTTTCACCACTCCACAGTTCGTTGGATATGCAGAACAGTAGATATCTTGGTTTTCGTGGGGTTTCAAGCTGAGATATGCATTTTCTACGATAATCCTGGTGACACTTCTGTCAGAAGTATGCAGAATCTTCGGGAACGCTCATTCCGAGCTACGTAATGTGCGAAACACGTTTTCTGGTGTTTTCACCACTCCACGGTACGTTTGATGTGCAGAACCGGAGATAACTCGGTTTTCGTCGGGTTTCAAGCTGAGATATGCATTTTCTACGATAATCTTGGTGAGACTTCTGTCAGAAGTATGCAGAATCATCGTGATCGGCCTTTTCGATCTATTTAATGCGAGAAACACGTTTTCAGGGGGTTTTCACCACTCCACAGTGCGTTGAATATGCAGAACCGGCGATATCTTGGCTTTCGTGGGGTTCCAAGCTGAGATATGCATTTTTTACGATAATCGTGGTGAGACTTCTGTGCGAAGTATGATGAATTATCGAGATCGCTCTATTCGAGCTCTTTAATGCGAGAAACACGTTTTCAGGGGGTTTTCACCACTCCACAGTGCGTTGGATATGCAGAACCGGCGATATTTTGGTTTTCGTCGGGTTTCAAGCTGAGATATGCATTTTCTACGATAAACTTGGTGAGACTTCTGTCAGAAGTATGCAGAATCATCGTGATTGGCCTTTTCGAGCTATCTAATGCGAGAAACACGTTTTCAGGGGGTTTTCACCACTCCACAGTGCGTTGGATATGCAGAACCGGCGATATTTTGGTTTTCGTCGGGTTTCAAGCTGAGATATGCATTTTCTACGATAAGCTTGGTGAAACATCTGTACAAAGTATGCAGAAACATCGACAGCGCTCTTTTCGAGCTATTTAATGCGAGAAACACGTTTTCTGGGGTTTTCACCACTCCACAGTTCGTTGGATATGCGGAACAGTAGATATCTTGGTTTTCGTGGGGTTTCAAGCTGAGATATGCATTTTCTGCGATAATCTTGTTGAGACTTCTGTCCGAAGTATGCAGAATCATGGAGATCGCTCGTTTCGAGCTATTTAATGCGAGAAACACGTTTTCTGGGGTTTTCACCACTCCACAGTTCGTTGGATATGCAGAACAGTAGATATCTTGGTTTTCGTGGGGTTTCAAGCTGAGATATGCATTTTCTACGATAATCTTGGTGAAACATCTGTCCGAAGTATGCAGAAACATCGAGAGCCCTCTTTTCGAGCTATTTAATGCGAGAAACACGTTATCTGGTGTTTTCACCACTCCACAGTGCGTTTGATATGCAGAACAGTAGATATCTTGGTTTTCGTGGGGTTTCAAGCTGAGATATGCATTTTCTGCGATAATCTTGTTGAGACTTCTGTCGGAAGTATGCAGAAACATCGAGAGCGCTATTTTCGAGCTATTTGTTGCGAGAAACACGTTATCTGGTGTTTTCACCACTCCACAGTGCGTTTGATATGCAGAACCGGCGCCATCTTTGATTTCGTCGGGGTTCAAGTTGAGATATGCATTTTCTACGATAATCTTGGTGAGACTTCTGTCAGAAGTATGCAGAATCATCGTGATCGGCCTTTTCGAGCTATTTAATGCGAGAAACACGTTTTCAGGGGGTTTTCACCACTCCACAGTGCGTTGAATATGCAGAACCGGCGATATCTTGGCTTTCGTGGGGTTTCAAGCTGAGATATGCATTTTTTACGATAATCGTGGTGAGACTTCTGTGCGAAGTATGAAGAATTATCGAGATCGCTCTATTCGAGCTCTTTAATGCGAGAAACACGTTTTCAGGGGGTTTTCACCACTCCACAGTGCGTTGGATATGCAGAACCGGCGATATTTTGGTTTTCGTCGGGTTTCAAGCTGAGATATGCATTTTCTACGATAAGCTTGGTGAAACATCTGTACAAAGTATGCAGAAACATCGACAGCGCTCTTTTCGAGCTATTTAATGCGAGAAACACGTTTTCTGGGGTTTTCACCACTCCACAGTTCGTTGGATATGCGGAACAGTAGATATCTTGGTTTTCGTGGGGTTTCAAGCTGAGATATGCATTTTCTGCGATAATCTTGTTGAGACTTCTGTCCGAAGTATGCAGAAATATCGAGAGCGCTCTTTTCGAGCTATTTATTGCGAGAAACATGTTATCTGGTGTTTTCATCACTCCACAGTGCGTTTGATATGCAGAACCAGCGATATTTTGGGTTTCGTATCATTTCAAGATGAGATATGCATTTTCTACGATAATCTTGGTGAAACATCTGTCCGAAGTATGCAGAAACATCGAGAGCGCACTTTTCGAGCTATTTAATGCGAGAAACTCGTTTTCTGGGGTTTTCAACACTCCACAGTTCGTTGGATATGCAGAACCGGAGATATCTTGGTTTTCGTAGGGTTTCAAGCTGAGATATGCATTTCCTGCGATAATCTTGGTGAGACTTCTGTCCGAAGTATGCTGAATCATCTAGATCGCTCTTTTCGAGCTATTTAATGCGAGAAACACGTTATCTGGTGTTTTCACCACTCCACAGTGCGTTTGATATGCAGAACTAGCGATATTTTGGTTTTCGTGGCATTTCAAGCTGAGATATGCATTTTCTAGGATAATCTTGGTGAAACATCTGTCCGAAGTATGCAGAAACATCGAGAGCGCTCTTTTCGAGCTATTTATTGCGAGAAACACGTTCTCTGGTGTTTTCACCACTCCACAGTGCGATGGATATGCAGAACCGGAGATATTTTGGTTTTCGTCGGGTTTCAAGCTGAGATATGCATTTTCTACGATAAGCTTGGTGAAACATCTGTCCGAAGTATGCAGAAACATCGAGAGCGCTCTTTTCGAGCTATTTATTGCGAGAAACACGTTCGCTGGTGTTTTCACCACTCCACAGTTGGTTTGATATGCAGAACCGACGATATTTTGGTTTTCGTCGGGTTTCAAGCTGAGATATGCATTTTCTACGATAATCTTGGTGAAACATCTGTCCGAAGTATCCAGAAACATCGAGAGCGCTCTTTTCGAGCTATTTAATGCGAGAAACACGTTATCTGGTGTTTTCACCAATCCACAGTGCGTTTGATATGCAGAACAGTAGATATCTTGGTTTTCGTGGGGTTTCAAGCTGAGATATGCATTTTCTGCGATAATCCTGTTGAAACTTCTGACCGAAGTATGCAGAAACATCGAGAGCGCTCTTTTCGAGCTATTTATTGCGAGAAACACGTTATCTGGTGTTTTCACCTCTCCACAGAGCGTTTGATATGCAGAACCGGCGACATCTTTGATTTCGTCGAGGTTCAAGTTGAGATATGCATTTTCTACGATAATCTTGGTGAGACTTCTGTCAGAAGTATGCAGAATCATCGTGATCGGCCTTTTCGAGCTATTTAACGCGAGAAACACGTTCTCTGGTTGTTTTCACCACTCCACAGTGCGTTTGATATGCAGAACCGGCAACATCTTGATTTTCGTGAGGTTTCGAGCTGAGATATGCATTTTCTGCGATAATCTTGGTGAGTCTTCTGTCAGAAGTATGCAGAATCATCTAGATCGTTCGTTTCGAGCTATTTAATGCGAAAGAACAAGTTTTTTGGTAATTTGACCACTCCACAGTCCGTTTGATATGTAGAGCCGCCGATAACTTGGTTTTCGTGGGATTTCCAGCTGAAGTATGCATTTTCGGCGATAATCTTGGTGAGACCTCTATCAGAAGTATGCAGAAACATCGAGATCGCTCTGTTCGAGCTATTTAATGCGAGAAACACGTTATCTGGTGTTTTCATCACTCCACAGGGCGTTTGATATGCAGAACCGGCGATATCTTGGTTTTCGTGGGGTTTCCAGCTGAGATATGCATTTCCTGCGATAATCTTGGTGAGACGTCTGTCCGAAGTATGCAGAATCATCGAGATCGCTCTTTTCGGTCTATTTAATGCGAGAAACACGTTGTCTGGTTGTTTTCACCACTCCACAGTGCGTTTGATATGCAGAACCGGCGACATCTTGATTTTCGTGAGGTATCAAGCTGAGATATGCATTTTCTGCGACAATATTGGTGAGACTTCAGTCAGAAGTATGCAGAATAATCTAGATCGTTCGTTTCGAGCTATTTAATGCGAAACAACAAGTTTTCTGGTGTTTTCATCACTCCACAGGGCGTTTGATATGCAGAACCGGCGATATCTTGGTTTTCGTGGGGTTTCCAGCTGAGATATGCATTTTCTGCGATAATCTTGGTGAGACGTCTGTCCGAAGTATGCAGAATCATCGAGATCGCTCTTTTCGGTCTATTTAATGCGAGAAACACGTTGTCTGGTTGTTTTCACCACTCCACAGTGCGTTTGATATGCAGAACCGGCGACATCTTGATTTTCGTGCGGTATCAAGCTGAAATATGCATTTTCTGCGATAATCTTGGTGTTTCATCTATGAGAAGTATGCAGAATCATCGAGAACGCTCTTTTCGAGCTAGTTAATGCGAGAAACACGTTTTCTAGTGTTTTCATCACTCCACAGTGCGTTTGATATGTAGAGCCGCCGATAACTTGGTTTTCGTGTGGTTTCCAGTTGAAATATGCATTTTCTGCGATAATCTTGGTGAGTCTTCTGTCAGAAGTATGCAGAATCATCTAGATCGTTCGTTTCGAGCTATTTAATGCGAAAGAACAAGTTTTTTGGTGTTTTGACCACTCCACAGTGCGTTTGATATGTAGCGCCGCCGATAATTTGGTTTTCGTGGTGTTTCCAGCTGAAGTATTCACTTTCTGCGATAATCTTGGTGAGACCTCTATCAGAAGTATGCAGAAACATCGAGATCGCTCTATTCGAGCTATTTAATGCGAGAAACACGTTATCTGGTGTATTGACCACTCCACAGTGCGTTTGATATGCAGAACCGGCGCCATCTTGATTTTCGTGAGGTTTCAAGCTGAGATATGCATTTTCTGTGATAATATTGGTGAGACTTCAGTCAGAAGTATGCAGAATCATCTAGATCGCTCGTTTCGAGCTATTTAATGCGAAAAAACAAGTTTTCTGGTGTTTTCAACATTCCACAGTGCGTTTGATATGCCGAACCGGCGATATCTTGATTCTCGTGGTGTTTCCAGTTGAGATATGCATTTTCTGCGATAATCTTGGTGAGTCTTCCGTCCGAAGTATGCTTAATAATCGAGATCGCTCGTTTCGAGCTATTTACTGCGAGAAACACGTTATCTGGCGTTGTCACCACTCCACAGTGCGTTTGATATGCAGAACCAGCGATATCTTGATTTTCGTGAGGTTTCAAGCTGAGATATGCATTTTCTGCGACAATATTGGTGAGGCTTCAGTCAGAAGTATGCAGAATCATCTAGATCGCTCGTTTCGAGCTATTTAATGCGAGAAAAACGTTATCTGGTGTTTTCACCACTCCACAGTGCGTTTGATATGCAGAACCGGCGACATCTTGGCTTTCGTCGGGGTTCAAGCTGAGATATGCATTTTCTGCGATAATCTTGGTGAGACATCAGTCAGAAGTATGCAGAATCATGGAGAACCCTCTTTTCGAGCTATTTAATGCGAGAAACACGTTTCCTGGGGTTTTCACCACACCACAGATCGTTGGATGTGCAGAAGCGGAGATATCTTGGTTTTCGTGGGGTTTCAAGCTGAGATATGCATTTTCTGCGATAATCTTGGTGAGACCCCTGTCCGAAGTATGCAGAATCATCGAGATCGCACTTTTCGAGCTATTTAATGCGAGAAACACGTTATCTGGTGTTTTCACCACTCCACAGTGCGTTTGATATGCAGAACCGGCGATATCTTGGTTTTTGTGGGGTTTCAAGCTGAAATATGCATTTTTTACGATAATCTTGGTGAGACTTCTGTCCGAAGTATGCTTAATCATCGAGATCGCTCTATTCGAGCTATTTAATGCGAGAAACACGTTATCTGGTGTTTTCAGCACTCCACAGTGCGTTTGATATGCAGAACCAGCGATATCTTGATTTTCGTGAGGTTTCAAGCTGAGATATGCATTTTCTGCGACAATATTGGTGAGACTTCAGTCAGAAGTATGCAGAATCATCTAGATCGCTCGTTTCGAGCTATTTAATGCGAGAAAAACGTTATCTGGTGTTTTCACCACTCCACAGTGCGTTTGATATGCAGAACCGGCGACATCTTGGCTTTCGTCGGGGTTCAAGCTGAGATATGCATTTTCTGCGATAATCTTGGTGAGACATCAGTCAGAAGTATGCAGAATCATCGAGAACCCTCTTTTCGAGCTATTTAATGCGAGAAACACGTTTCCTGGGGTTTTCACCACACCACAGATCGTTGGATGTGCAGAAGCGGAGATATCTTGGTTTTCGTGGGGTTTCAAGCTGAGATATGCATTTTCTGCGATAATCTTGGTGAGACCCCTGTCCGAAGTATGCAGAATCATCGAGATCGCACTTTTCGAGCTATTTAATGCGAGAAACACGTTATCTGGTGTTTTCACCACTCCACAGTGCGTTTGATATGCAGAACCCGCGATATCTTGGTTTTTGTGGGGTTTCAAGCTGAAATTTGCATTTTTTACGATAATCTTGGTGAGACTTCTGACCGAAGTATGCTTAATCATCGAGATCGCTCTATTCGAGCTATTTAATGCGAGAAACACGTTATCTGGTGTTTTCAGCACTCCACAGTGCGTTTGATATGCAGAACCAGCGATATCTTGATTTTCGTGAGGTTTCAAGCTGAGATATGCATTTTCTGCGACAATATTGGTGAGACTTCAGTCAGAAGTATGCAGAATCATCTAGATCGCTCTATTCGAGCTATTTAATGCGACAAACACGTTATCTGGTGTTTTCAGCACTCCACAGTGCGTTTGATATGCAGAACCAGCGATATCTGGGTTTTCGTGGGGTTTCAAGCTGAGATATGCATTTTCTGCGATAATCTTGGTGAGACATCAGTCAGAAGTATGCAGAATCATCGAGAACCCTCTTTTCGAGCTATTTAATGCGAGAAACACGTTTCCTGGGGTTTTCACCACACCACAGATCGTTGGATGTGCAGAAGCGGAGATATCTTGGTTTTCGTGGGGTTTCAAGCTGAGATATGCATTTTCTGCGATAATCTTGGTGAGACCTCTATCAGAAGTATGCAGAAACATCGAGATCGCTCTATTCGAGCTATTTAATGCGAGAAACACGTTATCTGGTGTTTTCATCACTCCACAGGGCGTTTGATATGCAGAACCGGCGATATCTTGGTTTTCGTGGGGTTTCCAGCTGAGATATGCATTTTCTGCGATAATCTTGGTGAGACGTCTGTCCGAAGTATGCAGAATCATCGAGATCGCTCTTTTCGGGCTATTTAATGCGAGAAACACGTTGTCTGGTTGTTTTCACCACTCCACAGTGCGTTTGATATGCAGAACCAGCGATATCTGGGTTTTCGTGGGGTTTCAAGCTGAGATATGCATTTTCTGCGATAATCTTGGTGAGACATCAGTCAGAAGTATGCAGAATCATCGAGAACCCTCTTTTCGAGCTATTTAATGCGAGAAACACGTTGTCTGGTTGTTTTCACCACTCCACAGTGCGTTTGATATGCAGAACCGGCGACATCTTGATTTTCGTGAGGTATCAAGCTGAGATATGCATTTTCTGCGACAATATTGGTGAGACTTCAGTCAGAAGTATGCAGAATAATCTAGATCGTTCGTTTCGAGCTATTTAATGCGAAACAACAAGTTTTCTGGTGTTTTGACCACTCCACGGTGCGTTTGATATGTAGAGCCGCCGATAACTTGGTTTTCGTGGGATTTCCAGCTGAAATATGCATTTTCTGCGATAATCTTGGTGTTTCATCTATGAGAAGTATGCAGAATCATCTAGAACGCTCTTTTCGAGCTAGTTAATGCGAGAAACACGTTTTCTAGTGTTTTCACCACTCCACAGTGCGTTTGATATGTAGAGCCGCCGATAACTTGGTTTTCGTGGGGATTCCAGCTGAGATTTGGATTTTCTGCGATAATCTTGGTGAGACCCCTGTCCGAAGTATGCAGAATCATCGAGATCGCACTTTTCGAGCTAGTTAATGCGAGAAAAACCTTATCCGGTGTTTTCACCACTCCACAGTGCGTTTGATATGCAGAACCAGCGATATCTTGGCTTTCGTGGGGTTTCAAGATGAGATATGCATTTTTTACGATAAACTTGGTGAGACTTCTGTCCGAAGTATGCTGAATCATCGAGATCGCTATTTTCGTGCTAGTTAGTGCGAGAAACACGATATCTGGTGTTTTCACCACACCACAGATCGTTGGATATGCAGAACCAGCGATATCTTGGCTTTCGTGGGGTTTCAAGATGAGATATGCATTTTTTACGATAAACTTGGTGAGACTTCTGTCCGAAGTATGCTAAATCATCGAGATCGCTATTTTCGTGCTAGTTAGTGCGAGAAACACGATATCTGGTGTTTTCACCACACCACAGTTCGTTGGATATGCAGAACCGGAGATATCTTGGTTTTCGTGGGGTTTCAAGCTGAGATATGCATTTTCAGCGATAATCTTGGTGAGACTTCTGTCCGAAGTATGCTTAATCATCGAGATCGCTCGTTTCGAGCTATTTAATGCGAGAAACTCGTTATCTGGTGTTTTCACCACTCCACAGTGCGTAAGATATGCAGAACTGGCGATATCTTGGTTTTGGTGGGGTTTCAAGCTGAGATATGCATTTTCAGCGATAATCTTGGTGAGACTTCTGTCCGAAGTATGCTTAATCATCGAGATCGCTCGTTTCGAGCTATTTAATGCGAGAAACACGTTATCTGGTGTTTTCACCACTCCACAGTGCGTTTGATATGCAGAACCAACGATATCTTGGTTTTCGTGGGGTTTCAAGCTGAGATATGCATTTTCAGCGATAATCTTGGTGAGACTTCTGTCCGAAGTATGCTTAATCATCGAGATCGCTCGTTTCGAGCTATTTAATGCGAGAAACTCGTTATCTGGTGTATTCACCACTCCACAGTGCGTTTGATATGCAGAACCGGCGATATCTCGGTTTTGGTGGGGTTTCAAGCTGAGATATGCATTTTCTGCGATAATCTTGGTGAGACTTCTGTCCGAAGTATGCAGAATCATCGAGATCGCTCTTTTCGAGCTATTTAATGCGAGAATCACGTTATCTGGTGTTTTCACCACTCCACAGTGCGTTTGATGTGCAGAACCAACGATATCTTGGTTTTCGTGGGGTTTCAAGCTGAGATATGCATTTTCAGCTATAATCTTGGTGAGACATCTGTCCGAAGTATGCTTAATCATCGAGATCGCTCGTTTCGAGCTATTTAAAGCGAGAAACTCGTTATCTGGTGTTTTCACCACTCCACAGTGCGTAAGATATGCAGAACCGGCGATATCTTGGTTTTCGTGGGGTTTCAAGCTCAGATATGCATTTTCTGCGATAACCTTGGTGAGACTTCTGTCCGAAGTATGCAGAATCATCGAGATCGCACTTTTCGAGCTATTTAATGCGAGAAACACGTTATCTGGTGTTTTCACCACTCCACAGTGCGTTTGATATGCAGAACCGGCGATATCTTGGTTTTCGTGGGGTTTCAAGCTGAGATATGCATTTTCTACGATAATCTTGGTGAGACTTCTGTCAGAAGTATGCAGGATCTTCGAGAACGCTCTTTTCGAGCTACTCAATATGAGAAACACGTTTTCTGGTGTTTTCACCACTCCACAGTGCGCTTGATATGCAGTACCAGCGACATCTTGGTTATCGTGGGGTTTCAAGATGAGATATGCATTTTCTGCGATAATCTTGGTGAGACTTCTGTCCGAAGTATGCAGAATCATCGAGATCGCTCGTTTCGAACTATTTAATGCGAGAAACACGTTATCTGGAGTTTTCACCACTCCACAGTGCGTTGGATATGCAGAACCGGAGATATTTTGGTTTTCGACGGGTTTCAAGCTGAGATATGCATTTTTTACGATAATCTTGGTGAGACTTCTGTCCGAAGTATGCTTAATCATCGAGATCGCTCTTTTCGAGCTATTTAATGCGAGAAACACGTTATCTGGTGTTTTCACCACTCCACAGTGCGTAAGATATGCAGAACCGGCGATATCTTGGTGTTCGTGGGGTTTCAAGCTCAGATATGCATTTTCTGCGATAATCTTGGTGAGACTTCTGTCCGAAGTATGCAGAGTCATCGAGATCGTACTTTTCGAGCTATTTAATGCGAGAAACACGTTTTCTGGGGTTTTCACCACTCCACAGTGCGTTTGATATGCAGAACCAACGATATCTTGGTTTTCGAAGGGTTTCAAGCTGAGATATGCATTTTCAGCGATAATCTTGGTGAGACTTCTGTCCGAAGTATGCAGGATCTTCGAGAACGCTCTTTTCGAACTATTTGATGCGAGAAACGCGTTGTCTGGTGTATTGACCACTCCACAGTACGTTTGACATGCAGAACCGGATATATCTTGGTTTCGGTCGGGTTTCAAACTGAGATATGCATTTTCTGCGATAATCTTGGTGAGACTTCTGTCCGAAGTATGCAGAATCATCGAGATCGCTCTTTTCGAGCTATTTAATGCGAGAATCACGTTATCTGGTGTTTTCACCACTCCACAGTGCGTTTGATATGCAGAACCAACGATATCTTGGTTTTCGTGGGGTTTCAAGCTGAGATATGCATTTTCAGCGATAATCTTGGTGAGACTTCTGTCCGAAGTATGCTTAATCATCGAGATCGCTCGTTTCGAGCTATTTAATGCGAGAAACACGTTATCTGGTGTTTTCACCACTCCACAGTGCGTTTGATATGCAGAACCAACGATATCTTGGTTTTCGTGGGGTTTCAAGCTGAGATATGCATTTTCAGCGATAATCTTGGTGAGACTTCTGTCCGAAGTATGCTTAATCATCGAGATCGCTCGTTTCGAGCTATTTAATGCGAGAAACTCGTTATCTGGTGTTTTCACCACTCCACAGTGCGTTTGATATGCAGAACCGGCGATATCTTGGTTTTTGTGGGGTTTCAAGCTGAGATATGCATTTTCTGCGATAATCTTGGTGAGACTTCTGTCCGAAGTATGCAGAATCATCGAGATCGCTCTTTTCGAGCTATTTAATGCGAGAATCACGTTATCTGGTGTTTTCACCACTCCACAGTGCGTTTGATATGCAGAACCAACGATATCTTGGTTTTCGTGGGGTTTCAAGCTGAGATATGCATTTTCAGCGATAATCTTGGTGAGACTTCTGTCCGAAGTATGCTTAATCATCGAGATCGCTCGTTTCGAGCTATTTAAAGCGAGAAACTCGTTATCTGGTGTTTTCACCACTCCACAGTGCGTAAGATATGCAGAACCGGCGATATCTTGGTTTTCGTGGGGTTTCAAGCTGAGATATGCATTTTCAGCGATAATCTTGGTGAGACTTCTGTCCGAAGTATGCTTAATCATCGAGATCGCTCGTTTCGAGCTATTTAATGCGAGAAACTCGTTATCTGGTGTTTTCACCACTCCACAGTGCGTATGATATGCAGAACCGGCGATATCTTGGTTTTCGTGGGGTTTCAAGCTCAGATATGCATTTTCTGCGATAATCTTGGTGAGACTTCTGTCCGAAGTATGCAGAGTCATCGAGATCGTACTTTTCGAGCTATTTATTGCCAGCAACACGTTTTCTGGGGTTTTCACCACTCCACAGTTGGTTTGATATGCAGAACCGGCGATGTTTGGTTTTCGAGGGGTTTCAAGCTCAGATATGCATTTTCTGCGATAATCTTGGTGAGACTTCTGTCCGAAGTATGCAGAATCATCGAGATCGCTCTTTTCGAGCTATTTAATGCGAGAATCACGTTATCTGGTGTTTTCACCACTCCACAGTGCGTTTGATATGCAGAACCAACGATATCTTGGTTTTCGTGGGGTTTCAAGCTGAGATATGCATTTTCAGCGATAATCTTGGTGAGACTTCTGTCCGAAGTATGCTTAATCATCGAGATCGCTCGTTTCGAGCTATTTAATGCGAGAAACACGTTATCTGGTGTTTTCACCACTCCACAGTGCGTTTGATATGCAGAACCAACGATATCTTGGTTTTCGTGGGGTTTCAAGCTGAGATATGCATTTTCAGCGATAATCTTGGTGAGACTTCTGTCCGAAGTATGCTTAATCATCGAGATCGCTCGTTTCGAGCTATTTAATGCGAGAAACTCGTTATCTGGTGTTTTCACCACTCCACAGTGCGTTTGATATGCAGAACCGGCGATATCTTGGTTTTGGTGGGGTTTCAAGCTGAGATATGCATTTTCTGCGATAATCTTGGTGAGACTTCTGTCCGAAGTATGCAGAATCATCGAGATCGCTCTTTTCGAGCTATTTAATGCGAGAATCACGTTATCTGGTGTTTTCACCACTCCACAGTGCGTTTGATATGCAGAACCAACGATATCTTGGTTTTCGTGGGGTTTCAAGCTGAGATATGCATTTTCAGCGATAATCTTGGTGAGACTTCTGTCCGAAGTATGCTTAATCATCGAGATCGCTCGTTTCGAGCTATTTAAAGCGAGAAACTCGTTATCTGGTGTTTTCACCACTCCACAGTGCGTAAGATATGCAGAACCGGCGATATCTTGGTTTTCGTGGGGTTTCAAGCTGAGATATGCATTTTCAGCGATAATCTTGGTGAGACTTCTGTCCGAAGTATGCTTAATCATCGAGATCGCTCGTTTCGAGCTATTTAATGCGAGAAACTCGTTATCTGGTGTTTTCACCACTCCACAGTGCGTATGATATGCAGAACCGGCGATATCTTGGTTTTCGTGGGGTTTCAAGCTCAGATATGCATTTTCTGCGATAATCTTGGTGAGACTTCTGTCCGAAGTATGCAGAGTCATCGAGATCGTACTTTTCGAGCTATTTATTGCCAGCAACACGTTTTCTGGGGTTTTCACCACTCCACAGTTGGTTTGATATGCAGAACCGGCGATGTTTGGTTTTCGAGGGGTTTCAAGCTCAGATATGCATTTTCTGCGATAATCTTGGTGAGACTTCTGTCCGAAGTATGCAGAATCATCGAGATCGCTCTTTTCGAGCTATTTAATGCGAGAAACACGTTATCTGGTTTTTCACCACTCCACAGTGCGTTTGATATGCAGAACCAACGATATCTTGGTTTTCGTGGGGTTTCAAGCTGAGATATGCATTTTCAGCGATAATCTTGGTGAGACTTCTGTCCGAAGTATGCTTAATCATCGAGATCGCTCGTTTCGAGCTATTTAAAGCGAGAAACTCGTTATCTGGTGTTTTCACCACTCCACAGTGCGTAAGATATGCAGAACCGGCGATATCTTGGTTTTCGTGGGGTTTCAAGCTCAGATATGCATTTTCTGCGATAACCTTGGTGAGACTTCTGTCCGAAGTATGCAGAATCATCGAGATCGCTCTTTTCGAGCTATTTAATGCGAGAATCACGTTATCTGGTGTTTTCACCACTCCACAGTGCGTTTGATATGCAGAACCAACGATATCTTGGTTTTCGTGGGGTTTCAAGCTGAGATATGCATTTTCAGCGATAATCTTGGTGAGACTTCTGTCCGAAGTATGCTTAATCATCGAGATCGCTCGTTTCGAGCTATTTAAAGCGAGAAACTCGTTATCTGGTGTTTTCACCACTCCACAGTGCGTAAGATATGCAGAACCGGCGATATCTTGGTTTTCGTGGGGTTTCAAGCTGAGATATGCATTTTCAGCGATAATCTTGGTGAGACTTCTGTCCGAAGTATGCTTAATCATCGAGATCGCTCGTTTCGAGCTATTTAATGCGAGAAACTCGTTATCTGGTGTTTTCACCACTCCACAGTGCGTATGATATGCAGAACCGGCGATATCTTGGTTTTCGTGGGGTTTCAAGCTCAGATATGCATTTTCTGCGATAATCTTGGTGAGACTTCTGTCCGAAGTATGCAGAGTCATCGAGATCGTACTTTTCGAGCTATTTATTGCCAGCAACACGTTTTCTGGGGTTTTCACCACTCCACAGTTGGTTTGATATGCAGAACCGGCGATGTTTGGTTTTCGAGGGGTTTCAAGCTCAGATATGCATTTTCTGCGATAATCTTGGTGAGACTTCTGTCCGAAGTATGCAGAATCATCGAGATCGCTCTTTTCGAGCTATTTAATGCGAGAAACACGTTATCTGGTGTTTTCACCACTCCACAGTGCGTTTGATATGCAGAACCAACGATATCTTGGTTTTCGTGGGGTTTCAAGCTGAGATATGCATTTTCAGCGATAATCTTGGTGATACTTCTGTCCGAAGTATGCTTAATCATCGAGATCGCTCGTTTCGAGCTATTTAATGCGAGAAACTCGTTATCTGGTGTTTTCACCACTCCACAGTGCGTATGATATGCAGAACCGGCGATATCTTGGTTTTCGTGGGGTTTCAAGCTGAGATATGCATTTTCTGCGATAATCTTGGTGAGACTTCTGTCAGAAGTATGCAGAATCATCGAGATCGCTCTTTTCGAGCTATTTAATGCGAGAATCACGTTATCTGGTGTTTTCACCACTCCACTGTGCGTTTGATATGCACAACCAACGATATCTTGGTTTTCGTGGGGTTTCAAGCTGAGATATGCATTTTCAGCGATAATCTTGGTGAGACTTCTGTCGGAAGTATGCTTAATCATCGAGATCGCTCGTTTCGAGCTATTTAAAGCGAGAAACTCGTTATCTGGTGTTTTCACCACTCCACAGTGCGTAAGATATGCAGAACCGGCGATATCTTGGTTTTCGTGGGGTTTCAAGCTCAGATATGCATTTTCTGCGATAACCTTGGTGAGACTTCTGTCCGAAGTATGCAGAATCATCGAGATCGCTCTTTTCGAGCTATTTAATGCGAGAATCACGTTATCTGGTGTTTTCACCACTCCACAGTGCGTTTGATATGCAGAACCAACGATATCTTGGTTTTCGTGGGGTTTCAAGCTGAGATATGCATTTTCAGCGATAATCTTGGTGAGACTTCTGTCCGAAGTATGCTTAATCATCGAGATCGCTCGTTTCGAGCTATTTAAAGCGAGAAACTCGTTATCTGGTGTTTTCACCACTCCACAGTGCGTAAGATATGCAGAACCGGCGATATCTTGGTTTTCGTGGGGTTTCAAGCTGAGATATGCATTTTCAGCGATAATCTTGGTGAGACTTCTGTCCGAAGTATGCTTAATCATCGAGATCGCTCGTTTCGAGCTATTTAATGCGAGAAACTCGTTATCTGGTGTTTTCACCACTCCACAGTGCGTATGATATGCAGAACCGGCGATATCTTGGTTTTCGTGGGGTTTCAAGCTCAGATATGCATTTTCTGCGATAATCTTGGTGAGACTTCTGTCCGAAGTATGCAGAGTCATCGAGATCGTACTTTTCGAGCTATTTATTGCCAGCAACACGTTTTCTGGGGTTTTCACCACTCCACAGTTGGTTTGATATGCAGAACCGGCGATGTTTGGTTTTCGAGGGGTTTCAAGCTCAGATATGCATTTTCTGCGATAATCTTGGTGAGACTTCTGTCCGAAGTATGCAGAATCATCGAGTTCGCTCTTTTCGAGCTATTTAATGCGAGAAACACGTTATCTGGTGTTTTCACCACTCCACAGTGCGTTTGATATGCAGAACCAACGATATCTTGGTTTTCGTGGGGTTTCAAGCTGAGATATGCATTTTCAGCGATAATCTTGGTGATACTTCTGTCCGAAGTATGCTTAATCATCGAGATCGCTCGTTTCGAGCTATTTAATGCGAGAAACTCGTTATCTGGTGTTTTCACCACTCCACAGTGCGTATGATATGCAGAACCGGCGATATCTTGGTTTTCGTGGGGTTTCAAGCTGAGATATGCATTTTCTGCGATAATCTTGGTGAGACTTCTGTCAGAAGTATGCAGAATCATCGAGATCGCTCTTTTCGAGCTATTTAATGCGAGAATCACGTTATCTGGTGTTTTCACCACTCCACTGTGCGTTTGATATGCACAACCAACGATATCTTGGTTTTCGTGGGGTTTCAAGCTGAGATATGCATTTTCAGCGATAATCTTGGTGAGACTTCTGTCCGAAGTATGCTTAATCATCGAGATCGCTCGTTTCGAGCTATTTAAAGCGAGAAACTCGTTATCTGGTGTTTTCACCACTCCACAGTGCGTAAGATATGCAGAACCGGCGATATCTTGGTTTTCGTGGGGTTTCAAGCTCAGATATGCATTTTCTGCGATAACCTTGGTGAGACTTCTGTCCGAAGTATGCAGAATCATCGAGATCGCTCTTTTCGAGCTATTTAATGCGAGAATCACGTTATCTGGTGTTTTCACCACTCCACAGTGCGTTTGATATGCAGAACCAACGATATCTTGGTTTTCGTGGGGTTTCAAGCTGAGATATGCATTTTCAGCGATAATCTTGGTGAGACTTCTGTCCGAAGTATGCTTAATCATCGAGATCGCTCGTTTCGAGCTATTTAAAGCGAGAAACTCGTTATCTGGTGTTTTCACCACTCCACAGTGCGTAAGATATGCAGAACCGGCGATATCTTGGTTTTCGTGGGGTTTCAAGCTGAGATATGCATTTTCAGCGATAATCTTGGTGAGACTTCTGTCCGAAGTATGCTTAATCATCGAGATCGCTCGTTTCGAGCTATTTAATGCGAGAAACTCGTTATCTGGTGTTTTCACCACTCCACAGTGCGTATGATATGCAGAACCGGCGATGTCTTGGTTTTCGTGGGGTTTCAAGCTCAGATATGCATTTTCTGCGATAATCTTGGTGAGACTTCTGTCCGAAGTATGCAGAGTCATCGAGATCGTACTTTTCGAGCTATTTATTGCCAGCAACACGTTTTCTGGTGTTTTCACCACTCCACAGTTGGTTTGATATGCAGAACCGGCGATGTTTGGTTTTCGAGGGGTTTCAAGCTCAGATATGCATTTTCTGCGATAATCTTGGTGAGACTTCTGTCCGAAGTATGCAGAATCATCGAGATCGCTCTTTTCGAGCTATTTAATGCGAGAAACACGTTATCTGGTGTTTTCACCACTCCACAGTGCGTTTGATATGCAGAACCAACGATATCTTGGTTTTCGTGGGGTTTCAAGCTGAGATATGCATTTTCAGCGATAATCTTGGTGATACTTCTGTCCGAAGTATGCTTAATCATCGAGATCGCTCGTTTCGAGCTATTTAATGCGAGAAACTCGTTATCTGGTGTTTTCACCACTCCACAGTGCGTATGATATGCAGAACCGGCGATATCTTGGTTTTCGTGGGGTTTCAAGCTGAGATATGCATTTTCTGCGGATAATCTTGGTGAGACTTCTGTCCGAAGTATGCAGAATCATCGAGATCGCTCTTTTCGAGCTATTTAATGCGAGAAACACGTTATCTGGTGTTTTCACCACTCCACAGTGCGTAAGATATGCAGAACCGGCGATATCTTGGTGTTCGGGGGGTTTCAAGCTCAGATATGCATTTTCTGCGATAATCTTGGTGAGACTTCTGTCCGAAGTATGCAGAGTCATCGAGATCGTACTTTTCGAGCTATTTATTGCCAGCAACACGTTTTCTGGGGTTTTCACCACTCCACAGTTGGTTTGATATGCAGAACCGGCGATGTTTGGTTTTCGAGGGGTTTCAAGCTCAGATATGCATTTTCAGCGATAATCTTGGTGATACTTCTGTCCGAAGTATGCTTAATCATCGAGATCGCTCGTTTCGAGCTATTTAATGCGAGAAACTCGTTATCTGGTGTTTTCACCACTCCACAGTGCGTATGATATGCAGAACCGGCGATATCTTGGTTTTCGTGGGGTTTCAAGCTGAGATATGCATTTTCAGCGATAATCTTGGTGATACTTCTGTCCGAAGTATGCTTAATCATCGAGATCGCTCGTTTCGAGCTATTTAATGCGAGAAACTCGTTATCTGGAGTTTTCACCACTCCACAGTGCGTTGGATATGCAGAACCGGAGATATTTTGGTTTTCGACGGGTTTCAAGCTGAGATATGCATTTTTTACGATAATCTTGGTGAGACTTCTGTCCGAAGTATGCTTAATCATCGAGATCGCTCTTTTCGAGCTATTTAATGCGAGAAACACGTTATCTGGTGTTTTCACCACTCCACAGTGCGTAAGATATGCAGAACCGGCGATATCTTGGTGTTCGTGGGGTTTCAAGCTCAGATATGCATTTTCTGCGATAATCTTGGTGAGACTTCTGTCCGAAGTATGCAGAGTCATCGAGATCGTACTTTTCGAGCTATTTAATGCGAGAAACACGTTTTCTGGGGTTTTCACCACTCCACAGTGCGTTTGATATGCAGAACCAACGATATCTTGGTTTTCGTGGGGTTTCAAGCTGAGATATGCATTTTCAGCGATAATCTTGGTGAGACTTCTGTCCGAAGTATGCAGGATCTTCGAGAACGCTCTTTTCGAGCTACTCAATATGAGAAACACGTTTTCTGGTGTTTTCACCACTCCACAGTGCGTTTGATATGCAGTACCAGCGACATCTTGGTTATCGTGGGGTTTCAAGATGAGATATGCATTTTCTGCGATAATCTTGGTGAGACTTCTGTCCGAAGTATGCAGAATCATCGAGATCGCTCGTTTCGAACGATTTAATGCGAGAAACACGTTATCTGGTGTTTTCACCACTCCACAGTGCGTGGGATATGCAGAACCGGAGATATCTTGGTTTTGGTGGGGTTTCAAGCTGAGATATGCATTTTCTGCGATAATCTTGGTGAGACTTCTGTCCGAAGTATGCAGAATCATCGAGATCGCTCTTTTCGAGCTATTTAATGCGAGAATCACGTTATCTGGTGTTTTCACCACTCCACAGTGCGTTTGATATGCAGAACCAACGATATCTTGGTTTTCGTGGGGTTTCAAGCTGAGATATGCATTTTCAGCGATAATCTTGGTGAGACTTCTGTCCGAAGTATGCTTAATCATCGAGATCGCTCGTTTCGAGCTATTTAATGCGAGAAACACGTTATCTGGTGTTTTCACCACTCCACAGTGCGTTTGATATGCAGAACCAACGATATCTTGGTTTTCGTGGGGTTTCAAGCTGAGATATGCATTTTCAGCGATAATCTTGGTGAGACTTCTGTCCGAAGTATGCTTAATCATCGAGATCGCTCGTTTCGAGCTATTTAATGCGAGAAACTCGTTATCTGGTGTTTTCACCACTCCACAGTGCGTTTGATATGCAGAACCGGCGATATCTTGGTTTTGGTGGGGTTTCAAGCTGAGATATGCATTTTCTGCGATAATCTTGGTGAGACTTCTGTCCGAAGTATGCAGAATCATGGAGATAGCTCTTTTCGAGCTATTTAATGCGAGAATCACGTTATCTGGTGTTTTCACCACTCCACAGTGCGTTTGATATGCAGAACCAACGATATCTTGGTTTTCGTGGGGTTTCAAGCTGACATATGCATTTTCAGCGATAATCTTGGTGAGACTTCTGTCCGAAGTATGCTTAATCATCGAGATCGCTCGTTTCGAGCTATTTAAAGCGAGAAACTCGTTATCTGGTGTTTTCACCACTCCACAGTGCGTAAGATATGCAGAACCGGCGATATCTTGGTTTTCGTGGGGTTTCAAGCTCAGATATGCATTTTCTGCGATAACCTTGGTGAGACTTCTGTCCGAAGTATGCTTAATCATCGAGATCGCTCGTTTCGAGCTATTTAATGCGAGAAACTCGTTATCTGGTGTTTTCACCACTCCACAGTGCGTTTGATATGCAGAACCGGCGATATCTTGGTTTTGGTGGGGTTTCAAGCTGAGATATGCATTTTCTGCGATAATCTTGGTGAGACTTCTGTCCGAAGTATGCAGAATCATGGAGATCGCTCTTTTCGAGCTATTTAATGCGAGAATCACGTTATCTGGTGTTTTCACCACTCCACAGTGCGTTTGATATGCAGAACCAACGATATCTTGGTTTTCGTGGGGTTTCAAGCTGAGATATGCATTTTCAGCGATAATCTTGGTGAGACTTCTGTCCGAAGTATGCTTAATCATCGAGATCGCTCGTTTCGAGCTATTTAAAGCGAGAAACTCGTTATCTGGTGTTTTCACCACTCCACAGTGCGTAAGATATGCAGAACCGGCGATATCTTGGTTTTCGTGGGGTTTCAAGCTCAGATATGCATTTTCTGCGATAACCTTGGTGAGACTTCTGTCCGAAGTATGCAGAATCATCGAGATCGCTCTTTTCGAGCTATTTAATGCGAGAAACACGTTATCTGGTGTTTTCACCACTCCACAGTGCGTTTGATATGCAGAACCAACGATATCTTGGTTTTCGTGGGGTTTCAAGCTGAGATATGCATTTTCAGCGATAATCTTGGTGAGACCTCTGTCCGAAGTATGCTTAATCATCGAGATCGCTCGTTTCGAGCTATTTAATGCGAGAATCTCGTTATCTGGTGTTTTCACCACTCCACAGTGCGTATGATATGCAGAACCGGCGATATCTTGGTTTTCGTGGGGTTTCAAGCTCAGATATGCATTTTCCGCGATAATCTTGGTGAGACTTCTGTCCGAAGTATGCAGAGTCATCGAGATCGTACTTTTCGAGCTATTTAATGCGAGAAACACGTTTTCTGGGGTTTTCACCACTCCACAGTGCGTTTGATATGCAGAACCAGCGATATCTTGGTTTTCGTGGGGTTTCAAGCTCAGATATGCATTTTCTGCGATAATCTTGGTGAGACTTCTGTCCGAAGTATGCAGAATCATCGAGATCGCACTTTTCGAGCTATTTAATGCGAGAAACACGTTATCTGGTGTTTTCACCACTCCACAGTGCGTTTGATATGCAGAACCGGCGATATCTTGGTTTTGGTGGGGTTTCAAGCTGAGATATGCATTTTCTGCGATAATCTTGGTGAGACTTCTGTCCGAATTATGCAGAATCATCGAGATCGCTCTTTTCGAGCTATTTAATGCGAGAAACACGTTATCTGGCGTTTTCACCACTCCACAGAGCGTTTGATATGCAGAACCAACGATATCTTGTTTGTCGTGGGGTTTCAAGCTGAGATATGCATTTTCAGCGATAATCTTGGTGAGACTTCTGTCCGAAGTATACTTAATCATCGAGATCGCTCTTTTCGACCTATTTAATGCGAGAAACACGTTATCTGGTGTTTTCACCACTCCACAGTTCGTTGGATATGCAGAACCGGAGATATCTTGGTTTTCGTGGGGTTTCAAGCTGAGATATGCATTTTCTGCGATAATCTTGGTGAGACTTCTGTCCGAAGTATGCAGAATCATCGAGATCGCTCTTTTCGAGCTATTTAATGCGAGAAACACGTTATCTGGTGTTTTCAGCACTCCACAGTGCGTTTGATATGCAGAACCAGCGATATCCTGGTTTTCGTGGGGATTCAAGCTGAGATATGCAATTTCTGCGATAATCTTGGTGAGACTTCTGTCAGAAGTATGCAGAACCCTCGGGATCGCTCTTTTCTAGCTATTTAATGCGAGAAAAACGTTATCTGGTGTTTTCACCACTCCGCAGTTCGTTTGATATGCAGAACCGGCGACATCTTGGATTTCGTCGGGGTTCAACATGAGATATGCATTTTCTGCGATAATCTTTGTGAGTCTTCTGTCAGAGGTATGCAGAATCATCGAGATCCCTCTTTTCGAGCTATTTAAAGCGAGAAACACGTTAACTGGAGTTTTCACCACTCCACAGTGCGTTTGATATGCAGAACCGGCGACATCTTGGATTTCGTCGGGGTTCATGCTGAGATATGCATTTTCTACGATAATCTTGGTGAGACTTCTGTCCCAAGTATGCAGAATCATCGAGCTCGCTCGTTTCGAGCTATTTAATGCGAGAAACACGTTATCTGGTGTTTTCACCACTCCACAGGGCGTTGGATATGCTGAACCGGAGATATTTTGGTTTTCGTCGGGTTTCAAGCTGAGATATGCATTTTCTACGATAAGCTTGGTGAGACATCTGTCCGAAGTATGCAGAAACATCGAGAGCGCTCTTTTCGAGCGATTTAATGCGAGAAACTCGTTTTCAGGGGTTCTCACCAGTCCACAGTTCGTTGGATATGCAGAACCGGAGATATCTTGGTTTTCGTGGGGTTTCAAGCTGAGATATGCATTTTCTGCGATAATCTTGGTGAGACTTCTGTCCGAAGTATGCAGAATCATCGAGATCGCTCTTTTCGAGCTATTTAATGCGAGAAACAAGTTATCTGGTGTTTTCACCACTCCACAGTGCGTTTGATATGCAGAACCAGCGACATCTTGGTTTTCGTGGGGTTTCAAGCTCAGATATGCATTTTCTGCGATAATCTTGGTGAGACTTATGTCCGAAGGATGCTTAATCATCGAGATCGCTCGTTTCGAGCAATTTAGTGCGAGAAAAACGTTATCTGGTGTTTTCACCACTCCACAGTGCGTATGATATGCAGAACCGTCGATATGTTGGTTTTCGTGGGGTTTCAAGCTCAGATTTGCATTTTCTGCGATAATCTTGGTGAGACTTCTGTCCGAAGTATGCTTAATCATCGAGATCGCTCTATTCGAGCTATTTAATGCGAGAAACACGTTATCTGGCGTTTTCAGCACTCCACAGTGCGTTTGATATGCAGAACCAGCGATATCCTGGTTATCGTGGGGATGCAAGCTAACATAGGCAATTTCTGCGATAATCTTGGTGAGACTTCTGTCCGAAGTATACTTAATGATCGAGATCGCTCGTTTCGAGCTATTTAATGCGAGAAACACGTTATCTGGTGTTTTCTCCGCCCCACAGTGCGTATGATATGCAGAACCGGCGATATCTTGGTTTTCGTGGGGTTTCAAGCTCAGATATGCATTTTCTGCGATAATCTTGGTGAGACTTCTGTCCGAAGTATGCAGAGTCATCGAGATCGTACTTTTCGAGCTATTTAATGCGAGAAACACGTTTTCTGGGGTTTTCACCACACCACAGTTCGTTGGATGTGCAGAACCGTAGATATCTTGGTTTTCGTGGGGTTTCAAGCTGAGATATGCATTTTCTGCGATAATCTTGGTGAGACTTCTGTCCGAAGTATGCAGAGTCATCGAGATCGTACTTTTCGAGCTATTTAATGCGGAAAACACGTTATCTGGTGCTTTCACCACTCCACAGTGCGTTTGATATGCAGAACCAGCGAAATCTTGGTTTTCGTGGGGTTTCAAGCTGAGATATGCATTTTCTGCGATAATCTTGGTGAGACCTCGGTCCGAAGTATGCAGAAACATCGAGATCGCTCTTTTCGAGCTATTTAATGCGAGAAACAAGTTATCTGGTGTTTTCACCACTCCACAGTGCGTTTGATATGCAGAACCAGCGACATCTTGGTTTTCGTGGGGTTTCAAGCTCAGATATGCATTTTCTGCGATAATCTTGGTGAGACTTATGTCCGAAGGATGCTTAATCATCGAGATCGCTCGTTTCGAGCTATTTAGTGCGAGAAAAACGTTATCTGGTGTTTTCACCACTCCACAGTGCGTATGATATGCAGAACCGTCGATATGTTGGTTTTCGTGGGGTTTCAAGCTCAGATTTGCATTTTCTGCGATAATCTTGGTGAGACTTCTGTCCGAAGTATGCTTAATCATCGAGATCGCTCTATTCGAGCTATTTAATGCGAGAAACACGTTTTCTGGGGTTTTCACCACACCACAGTTCGTTGGATGTGCAGAACCGTAGATATCTTGGTTTTCGTGGGGTTTCAAGCTGAGATATGCATTTTCTGCGATAATCTTGGTGAGACCTCGGTCCGAAGTATGCAGAAACATCGAGATCGCTCTTTTCGACCTATTTAATGCGGAAAACACGTTATCTGGTGCTTTCACCACTCCACAGTGCGTTTGATATGCAGAACAAGCGAAATCTTGGTTTTCGTGGGGTTTCA
This sequence comes from Anthophora plumipes, assembly GCA_951804975.1. Classification (NCBI taxonomy): domain Eukaryota; kingdom Metazoa; phylum Arthropoda; class Insecta; order Hymenoptera; family Apidae; genus Anthophora; species Anthophora plumipes. The sequence goes on from CATORF010000112.1 coordinate 995,758, forward strand.
AGCTGAGATATGCATTTTCTGCGATAATCTTGGTGAGACCTCTGTCCGAAGTATGCAGAAACATCGAGATCGTTCTTTTCGACCTATTTAATGCGAGAAACACGTTATCTGGTGTTTTCACCAATCCACAGTGCGTTTGATATGCAGAACCAGCGATATCTTGGTTTTCGTGGGGTTTCAAGCTCAGATATGCATTTTCTGCGATAATCTTGGTGAGACTTCTGTCCGAAGTATGCAGAATCATCGAGATCGCACTTTTCGAGCTATTTAATGCGAGAAACACGTTATCTGGTGTTTTCACCACTCCACAGTGCGTTTGATATGCTGAACCGGCGATATCTTGGTTTTGGTGGGGTTTCAAGCTGAGATATGCATTTTTTACGATAATCTTGGTGAGACTTCTGTCCGAAGTATGCTTAATCATCGAGAGCGCTCTTTTCGAGCTATTTAATGCGAGAAACACGTTTTCTGGGGTTTTCACCACACCACAGTTCGTTGGATGTGCAGAACCGTAGATATCTTGGTTTTCGTGGGGTTCCAAGCTGAGATATGCTTTTTCTGCGATAATCTTGGTGAGACCTCGGTCCGAAGTATGCAGAAACATCGAGATCGCTCTTTTCGACCTATTTAATGCGAAAAACACGTTATCTGGTGTTTTCACCACTCCACAGTGCGTTTGATATACAGAACCAGCGAAATCTTGGTTTTCGTGGGGTTTCAAGCTGAGATATGCATTTTCTGCGATAATCTTGGTGAGACCTCTGTCCGAAGTATGCAGAAACATCGAGATCGCTCTTTTCGACCTATTTAATGCGAGAAACACGTTATCTGGTGTTTTCACCAATCCACAGTGCGTTTGATATGCAGAACCAGCGATATCTTGGTTTTCGTGGGGTTTCAAGCTCAGATATGCATTTTCTGCGATAATCTTGGTGAGACTTCTGTCCGAAGTATGCAGAATCATCGAGATCGCACTTTTCGAGCTATTTAATGCGAGAAACACGTTATCTGGTGTTTTCACCACTCCACAGTTCGTTGGATATGCAGAACCGGAGATATCTTGGTTTTCGTGGGGTTTCAAGCTGAGATATGCATTTTCTGCGATAATCTTGGTGAGACTTCTGTCCGAAGTATGCAGAATCATCGAGATCGCTCTTTTCGAGCTATTTGATGCGAGAAACAAGTTATCTGGTGTTTTCACCACTCCACAGTTGGGTTGATATGCAGAACCGGCGATGTTTGGTTTTCGTCGGATTTCAAGTTGAGATATGCATTTTCTACGATAATCTTGGTGAAACATCTGTCCGAAGTATGCAGAAACATCAAGAGCGCTCTTTTCGAGCTATTTAAAGCGAGAAACACGTTTTCTGGGGTTTTCACCACACCACAGTGCGTTTGATATGCAGAACCAGCGAAATCTTGGTTTTCGTGGGGTTTCAAGCTGAGATATGCATTTTCTGCGATAATCTTGGTGAAACATCTGTCCGAAGTATGCAGAAACATCAAGAGCGCTCTTTTCGAGCTATTTAAAGCGAGAAACACGTTTTCTGGGGTTTTCACCACTCCACAGTGCTTTTGATATGCAGAACCGGCGATATCTTGGTTTTCGTGGGGTTTCAAGCTCAGATATGCATTTTCTGCTACAATCTTGGTGAGACCTCTGTCCGAAGTATGCAGAAACATCGTGATCGCTCTTTTCGACCTATTTAATGCGAGAAACACGTTATCTGGTATTTTCACCATTCCACAGTGCGTTTGATATGCAGAACCAGCGCAATCTTGGTTTTCGTGTGGTTTCAAGCTGAGATATGCATTTTCTGCGATAATCTTGGTGAGACTTCTGTCCGAAGTATGCAGAGTCATCGAGATCGAACTTTTCGAGCTATTTAATGCGAGAAACACGTTTTCTGGTGTTTTCACCATTCCACAGTGCGTTTGATATGCAGAACCAGCGCAATCTTGGTTTTCGTGTGGTTTCAAGCTGAGATATGCATTTTCTGCGATAATCTTGGTGAGACTTCTGTCCGAAGTATGCAGAGTCATCGAGATCGTACTTTTCGAGCTATTTGATGCGAGAAACACGTTATCTGGTGTTTTCAGCACTCCATAGTGCGTATGATATGCAGAACCGACGTTATCTTGGTTTTCGTGGGGTTTCAAGCTCAGATATGCATTTTCTGCGATAATCTTGGTGAGACTTCTATCCGAAGTATGCAGAGTCATCGAGATCGAACTTTTCGAGCTATTTAATGCGAGAAACACGTTTTCTGGGGTTTTCACCACACCACAGTTCGTTGGATGTGCAGAACCGGCGATATCTTGGTTTTTGTGGGGTTTCAAGCTGAGATATGCATTTTCTGCGATAATCTTGGTGAGACCTCTGTCCGAAGTATGCAGAAACATCGAGATCGCTCTTTTCGACCTATTGAATGCGAGAAACACGCTATCTGGTGTTTTCAGCACTGCACAGTGCGTTTGATATGCAGAACCAGCGTTATCCTGGTTTTCGTGGGGATTCAAGCTGAGATATGCAATTTCTGCGATAATCTTGGTGAGACTTCTGTCCGAAGTATGCTTAATCATCGAGAGCGCTCGTTTCGAGCTATTTAATGCTAGAAACACGTTATCTGGTATTTTCACCACTCCACAGTGCGTATGATATGCAGAACCGGCGATATCTTGGTTTTCGTGGGGTTTCAAGCTCAGATATGCATTTTCTACCGATAATCTTGGTGAGACTTCTGTCCGAAGTATGCAGAGTCATCGAGATCGTACTTTTCGACCTATTTAATGCGGAAAACACGTTATCTGGTGTTTTCACCACTCCACAGTGCGTTTGATATGCAGAACCAGCGAAATCTTGGTTTTCGTGGGGTTTCAAGCTGAGATATGCATTTTCTGCGATAATCTTGGTGAGACCTCTGTCCGAAGTATGCAGAAACATCAAGAGCGCTCTTTTCGAGCTATCTAAAGCGAGAAACACGTTTTCTGGGGTTTTCACCACACCACAGTTCGTTGGATGTGCAGATCCGGCGACATCTTGGATTTCGTCGTGGTTCAACCTGAGATATGCATTTTCTGCGATAATCTTGGTGAGTCTTCTGTCAGAGGTATGCAGAATCATCGAGATCCCTCTTTTCGAGCTATTTAATGCGAGAAACACGTTAACTGGTGTTTTCACCACTCCACAGTGCGTTTGATATGCAGAACCAGCGATATCTTGGTTTTCGTGGGGTTTCAAGCTCAGTTATGCATTTCCAGCGATAATCTTGGTGAGACTTCTGTCCGAAGTATGCATAATCATCGAGATCGCACTTTTCGAGCTATTTAATGCGAGAAACACGTTATCTGGTGTTTTCACCACTCCACAGTGCGTTTGATATGCAGAACCAGCGATATCCTGGTTTTCGTGGGGATTCAAGCTCAGATATGCATTTTCTGCGATAATCTTGGTGAGACTTCTGTCCGAAGTATGCAGAGTCATCGAGATCGTACTTTTCGAGCTATTCAATGCGAGAAACACGTTTTCTGGGGTTTTCACCACCCCACATTTGGTTTGATATGCAGAACCGGCGATGTTTGGTTTTCGTCGGGTTTCAAGTTGAGATATGCATTTTCTACGATAATCTTGGTGAAACATCTGTCCGAAGTATGCAGAAACATCAAGAGCGCTCTTTTCGAGCTATTTAAAGCGAGAAACACGTTTTCTGGGGTTTTCACCACACCACAGTTCGTTGGATGTGCAGATCCGGCGACATCTTGGATTTCGTCGTGGTTCAACCTGAGATATGCATTTCCTGCGATAATCTTGGTGAGTCTTCTGTCAGAGGTATGCAGAATCATCGAGATCCCTCTTTTCGAGCTATTTAATGCGAGAAACACGTTAACTGGTGTTTTCACCACTCCACAGTGCGTTTGATATGCAGAACCAGCGATATCTTGGTTTTGGTGGGGTTTCAAGCTCAGATATGCATTTTTTACGATAATCTTGGTGAGACTTCTGTCCGAAGTATGCTTAATTATCGAGATCGCTCTATTCGAGCTATTTAATGCGAGAAACACGTTATCTGGTGTTTTCACCACTCCACAGTGCGTTTGATATGCAGAACCAGCGATATCTTGGTTTTCGTGGGGTTTCAAGCTCAGTTATGCATTTCCAGCGATAATCTTGGTGAGACTTCTGTCCGAAGTATGCATAATCATCGAGATCGCACTTTTCGAGCTATTTAATGCGAGAAACACGTTATCTGGTGTTTTCACCACTCCACAGTGCGTTTGATATGCAGAACCAGCGATATCTTGGTTTTCGTGGGGTTTCAAGCTCAGTTATGCATTTCCAGCGATAATCTTGGTGAGACTTCTGTCCGAAGTATGCATAATCATCGAGATCGCACTTTTCGAGCTATTTAATGCGAGAAACACGTTATCTGGTGTTTTCACCACTCCACAGTGCGTTTGATATGCAGAACCAGCGATATCCTGGTTTTCGTGGGGATTCAAGCTCAGATATGCATTTTCTGCGATAATCTTGGTGAGACTTCTGTCCGAAGTATGCAGAGTCATCGAGATCGTACTTTTCGAGCTATTCAATGCGAGAAACACGTTTTCTGGGGTTTTCACCACCCCACATTTGGTTTGATATGCAGAACCGGCGATGTTTGGTTTTCGTCGGGTTTCAAGTTGAGATATGCATTTTCTACGATAATCTTGGTGAAACATCTGTCCGAAGTATGCAGAAACATCAAGAGCGCTCTTTTCGAGCTATTTAAAGCGAGAAACACGTTTTCTGGGGTTTTCACCACACCACAGTTCGTTGGATGTGCAGATCCGGCGACATCTTGGATTTCGTCGTGGTTCAACCTGAGATATGCATTTTCTGCGATAATCTTGGTGAGTCTTCTGTCAGAGGTATGCAGAATCATCGAGATCCCTCTTTTCGAGCTATTTAATGCGAGAAACACGTTATCTGGTGTTTTCACCACTCCACAGTGCGTTTGATATGCAGAACCAGCGATATCTTGGTTTTCGTGGGGTTTCAAGCTCAGTTATGCATTTCCAGCGATAATCTTGGTGAGTCTTCTGTCAGAGGTATGCAGAATCATCGAGATCCCTCTTTTCGAGCTATTTAATGCGAGAAACACGTTAACTGGTGTTTTCACCACTCCACAGTGCGTTTGATATGCAGAACCAGCGATATCTTGGTTTTGGTGGGGTTTCAAGCTCAGATATGCATTTTTTACGATAATCTTGGTGAGACTTCTGTCCGAAGTATGCTTAATTATCGAGATCGCTCTATTCGAGCTATTTAATGCGAGAAACACGTTATCTGGTGTTTTCACCACTCCACAGTGCGTTTGATATGCAGAACCAGCGATATCTTGGTTTTGGTGGGGTTTCAAGCTCAGATATGCATTTTTTACGATAATCTTGGTGAGACTTCTGTCCGAAGTATGCTTAATTATCGAGATCGCTCTATTCGAGCTATTTAATGCGAGAAACACGTTATCTGATGTTTTCACCACTCCACAGTGCGTTTGATATGCAGAACCAGCGATATCTTGGTTTTCGTGGGGTTTCAAGCTCAGTTATGCATTTCCAGCGATAATCTTGGTGAGTCTTCTGTCAGAGGTATGCAGAATCATCGAGATCCCTCTTTTCGAGCTATTTAATGCGAGAAACACGTTATCTGGTGTTTTCACCACTCCACAGTGCGTTTGATATGCAGAACCAGCGAAATCTTGGTTTTCGTGGGGTTTCAAGCTGAGATATGCATTTTCTGCGATAATCTTGGTGAGACCTCTGTCCGAAGTATGCAGAAACATCAAGAGCGCTCTTTTCGAGCTATTTAAAGCGAGAAACACGTTTTCTGGGGTTTTCACCACACCACAGTTCGTTGGATGTGCAGATCCGGCGACATCTTGGATTTCGTCGTGGTTCAACCTGAGATATGCATTTTCTGCGATAATCTTGGTGAGTCTTCTGTCAGAGGTATGCAGAATCATCGAGATCCCTCTTTTCGAGCTATTTAATGCGAGAAACACGTTAACTGGTGTTTTCACCACTCCACAGTGCGTTTGATATGCAGAACCAGCGATATCTTGGTTTTGGTGGGGTTTCAAGCTCAGATATGCATTTTTTACGATAATCTTGGTGAGACTTCTGTCCGAAGTATGCTTAATTATCGAGATCGCTCTATTCGAGCTATTTAATGCGAGAAACACGTTATCTGGTGTTTTCAGCACTCCACAGTGCGTTTGATATGCAGAACCAGCGATATCCTGGTTTTCGTGGGGATTCAAGCTCAGATATGCATTTTCTGCGATAATCTTGGTCAGACTTCTGTCCGAAGTATGCAGAGTCATCGAGATCGTACTTTTCGAGCTATTCAATGCGAGAAACACGTTTTCTGGGGTTTTCACCACCCCACATTTGGTTTGATATGCAGAACCGGCGATGTTTGGTTTTCGTCGGGTTTCAAGTTGAGATATGCATTTTCTACGATAATCTTGGTGAAACATCTGTCCGAAGTATGCAGAAACATCGAGAGCGCTCTTTTCGAGCTATTTAATGCGAGAAACACGTTTTCTGTGGTTTTCACCACACCACAGTTCGTTGTATGTGCAGAACCGGAGATATCTTGGTTTTCGTGAGGTTTCAAGCCGAGATATGCATTTTCTGCGATAATCTTGGTGAGACTTCGATCCGAAGTATGCAGAAACATCGAGAGCGCTCTTTTCGAGCTATTTAATGCGAGAAACACGTTTTCTGGGGTTTTCACCACACCACAGTTCGTTGGATATGCAGAACCGGAGATATCTTGGTTTTCGTGGGGTTTCAAGCTGAGATATGCATTTTCTGCGATAATCTTGGTGAGACTTCTGTCCGAAGTATGCAGAGTCATCGAGATCGCACTTTTCGAGCTCTTTAATGCGAGAAACTCGTTATCTGGTATTTTCACCACTCCACAGTGCGTTTGATTTGCAGAACCGTCGATATCTTGGTTTTTGTGGGGTTTCAAGCTGAGATATGCATTTTCTGCGATAATCTAGGTGACTCTTCTGCCAGAAGGAAGCAGAATCATCTAGATCGCTCTTTTCGAGCTATTTAATGCGAGAAACACGTTATCTGGTGTTTTCACCACTCCACAGTGCGTATGATATGCAGAACCGGCGATATCTTGGTTTTCGTGGGGTTTCAAGCTGAGATATGCATTTTCTGCGATAATCTTGGTGAGACTTCTGTTCGAAGTATGCAGAGTCATCGAGATCGTACTTTTCGAGCTATTTAATGCGAGAAACACGTTTTCTGGGGTTTTCACCACTCCACAGTTGGTTTGATATGCAGAACCGGCGATGTTTGGTTTTCGTCGGGTTTCAAGTTGAGATATGCATTTTCTGCGATAATCTTGTTGAGACTTCTGTCCGAAGTATGCAGAATCATCGAGATCGCACTTTTCGAGCTATTTAATGCGAGAAACACGTCATCTGGTGTTTTCAGCACTCCACAGTGCGTTTGATATGCAGAACCAGCGATATCCTGGTTTTCGTGGGGATTCAAGCTGAGATATGCAATTTCTGCTATAATCTTGGTGAGACTTCTGTCCGAAGTATGCTTAATCATCGAGATCGCTCGTTCCGAGATATTTAATGCGAGAAACACGTTATCTGGTGTTTTCACCACTCCACAGTGCGTATGATATGCAGAACCGACGTTATCTTGGTTTTCGTGGGGTTTCAAGCTCAGATATGCATTTTCTGCGATAATCTTGGTGAGACTTCTGTCCGAAGTATGCAGAAACATCGTGATCGCTCTTTTCGACCTATTTAATGCGAGAAACACGTTATCTGGTATTTTCACCACTCCACAGTGCGTTTGATATGCAGAACCAGCGAAATCTTGGTTTTCGTGTGGTTTCAAGCTGATATATGCATTTTCTGCGATAATCTTGGTGAGACTTCTGTCCGAAGTATGCAGAGTCATCGAGATCGTACTTTTCGAGCTATTTGATGCGAGAAACACGTTATCTGGTATTTTCACCACTCCACAGTGCGTTTGATATGCAGAACCGGCGATATCTTGGTTTTTGTGGGGTTTCAAGCTGAGATATGCATTTTTTACAATTATCTTAGTGAGACTTCTGTCCGAAGTATGCTTAATCATCGAGATCGCTCTATTCGAGCTATTAAATGCGAGAAACACGTTATCTGGTGTTTTCAGCACTCCACAGTGCGTTTGACATGCAGAACCAGCGATATCCTGGTTTTCGTGGGGATTCATGCTGAGATATGCATTTTCTGCGATAATCTTGGTGAGACTTCTGTCCGAAGCATGCAGAGTCATCGAGATCGTACTTTTCGAGCTATTTAATGCGAGAAACACGTTTTCTGGGGTTTTCACCACTCCACAGTTTGTTTGATATGCAGACCCGGCGATATTTGGTTTTCGTCGGGTTTCAAGTTGAGATATGCATCTTCTACGATCATCTTGGTGAAACATCTGTCCGAAGTATGCAGAAACATCAAGAGCGCTCTTTTCGAGCTATTTAAAGCGAGAAACACGTTTTCTGGTGTTTTCAGCACTCCACAGTGCGTTTGATATGCAGAACCAGCGTTATCCTTGTTTTCGTGGGGATTCAAGCTGAGATATGCATTTTCTGCGATAATCTTGGTGAGACCTCTGTCCGAAGTATGCAGAGTCATCGAGATCGTACTTTTCGAGCTATTTAATGCGAGAAACACGTTTTCTGGGGTTTTCACCACTCCACAGTTTGTTTGATATGCAGACCCGGCGATATTTGGTTTTCGTCGGGTTTCAAGTTGAGATATGCATCTTCTACGATCATCTTGGTGAAACATCTGTCCGAAGTATGCAGAAACATCAAGAGCGCTCTTTTCGAGCTATTTAAAGCGAGAAACACGTTTTCTGGTGTTTTCACCACACCACAGTTCGTTGGATGTGCAGAACCGGAGATATCTTGGTTTTCGTGGGGTTTCAAGCTGCGATATGCATTTTCTGCGATAATCTTGGTGAGACCTCTGTCCGGAGTATGCAGGAACATCGAGATCGCACTTTTCGAGCTATTTAATGCGAGAAACACGTTATCTGGTGTTTTCACCACTCTACAGTGCGTACGATATGCAGAACCGGCGATATCTTGGTTTTCGTGGGGTTTCAGGCTGAGATATGCATTTTCTGCGATAATCTTGGTGAGACTTCTGTCCGAAGTATGCAGAGTCATCGAGATCGCACTTTTCGAGCTATTTAATGCGAGAAACACGTCATCTGGTGTTTTCACCACTCCACAGTGCGTATGATATGCAGAACCGGCGATATCTTTGTTTTCGTGGTGCTTCAAGCTGAGATATGCATTTTCTGCGATAATCTAGGTGAGACTTCTGTCCGAAGTATGCAGAGTCATCGAGATCGCACTTTTCGAGCTATTTAATGCGAGAAACACGTTATCTGGTATTTTCACCACTCCACAGTGCGTTTGATATGCAGAACCGGCGATATCTTGGTTTTCGTGGGGTTTCAAGCTCAGATATGCATTTTTTGCGATAATCTTGGTGAGACTTCTGTCCGAAGTATGCAGAGTCATCGAGATCGTACTTTTCGAGCTATTTAATGCGAGAAACACGTTTTCTGGGGTTTTCACTACTCCACAGTTGGATTGATATGCAGAACCGGCGATGTTTGGTTTTCGTCGGGTTTCAAGTTGAGATATGCATTTTCTGCGATAATCTTGGTGAGACCTCTGTCCGAAGTATGCAGATACATCGAGATCGCTCTTTTCGACCTATTTAATGCGAGAAACACGTTATCTGGTGTTTTCACCACTCCACAGTGTGTTTGATATGCAGAACCAGCGAAATCTTGGTTTTCGTGGGGTTTCAAGCTGAGATATGCATTTTCTGCGATAATCTTGGTGAAACATCTGTCCGAAGTATGCAGAAACATCAAGAGCGCTCTTTTCGAGCTATTAAATGCGAGAAACACGTTTTCTGGGGGTTTCACCACACCACAGTTCGTTGGATGTGCAGAACCGGAGATATCTTGGTTTTCGTGGGGTTTCAAGCTGCGATATGCATTTTCTGCGATAATCTTGGTGAGACCTCTGTCCGGAGTATGCAGGAACATCGAGATCGCACTTTTCGAGCTATTTAATGCGAGAAACACGTTATCTGGTGTTTTCACCACTCCACAGTGCGTACGATATGCAGAACCGGCGATATCTTTGTTTTCGTGGTGCTTCAAGCTGAGATATGCATTTTCTGCGATAATCTAGGTGAGACTTCTGTCCGAAGTATGCAGAGTCATCGAGATCGCACTTTTCGAGCTATTTAATGCGAGAAACACGTTATCTGGTATTTTCACCACTCCACAGTGCGTTTGATATGCAGAACCGGCGATATCTTGGTTTTCGTGGGGTTTCAAGCTCAGATATGCATTTTTTGCGATAATCTTGGTGAGACTTCTGTCCGAAGTATGCAGAGTCATCGAGATCGTACTTTTCGAGCTATTTAATGCGAGAAACACGTTTTCTGGGGTTTTCACTACTCCACAGTTGGATTGATATGCAGAACCGGCGATGTTTGGTTTTCGTCGGGTTTCAAGTTGAGATATGCATTTTCTACGATAATCTTGGTGAAACATCTGTCCGAAGTATGCAGAAACATCAAGAGCGCTCTTTTCGAGGTATTTAATGCGAGAAACACGTTTTCTGGGGTTTTCACCACACCACAGTTCGTTGGATGTGCAGAACCGGAGATATCTTGGTTTTCGTGGGGTTTCAAGCTGAGATATGCATTTTCAGCGATAATCTTGGTGAGACTTCTGTCCGAAGTATGCAGAATCATCGAGATCGCTCTTTTCGAGCTATTTAATGCGAGAAACACGTTATCTGGTGTTTTCAGCACTCCACAGTGCGTTTGATATGCAGAACCAGCGATATCCTGGTTTTCGTGGGGATTCAAGCTGAGATATGCAATTTCTGCGATAATCTTGGTGAGACTTCTGTCCGAAGTATGCTTAATCATCGAGATCGCTCGTTTCGAGCTATTTAATGCGAGAATCACGTTATCTGGTGTTTTCACCACTCCACAGTGCGTATGATATGCAGAACCGACGCTATCTTGGTTTTCGTGGGGTTTCAAGCTCAGGATATGCATTTTCTGCGATAATCTTGGTGAGACTTCTGTCCGAAGTATGCAGAGTCATCGAGATCGTACTTTTCGAGCTATTTAATGCGAGAAACACGTTTTCTGGGGTTTCCACCACTCCACAGTGCGTTGGATGTGCAGAACCGGAGATATCTTGGTTTTCGTGGGGTTTCAAGCTGAGATATGCATTTTCTGCGATAATCTTGGTGAGACCTCTGTCCGAAGTATGCAGAAACATCGAGATCGCTCTTTTCGACCTATTTAATGCGAGAAACACGCTATCTGGTGTTTTCACCACTCCACAGTGCGTTTGATATGCAGCACCAGCGAAATCTTGGTTTTCGTGGGATTTCAAGCTGAGATATGCATTTTCTGCGATAATCTCGGTACGACCTCTGTCCGAAGTATGCTTAATCAACGAGATCGCTCTATTCGAGCTATTTAATGCGAGAAACACGTTTTCTGGGGTTTTCACCACACCACAGTTCGTTGGATGTGCAGAACCGGAGATATCTTGGATTTCGTGGGGTTTCAAGCTGCGATATGCATTTTCTGCGATAATCTTGGTGAGACCTCTGTCCGGAGTATGCAGAAACATCGAGATCGCTCTTTTCGACCTATTTAATGCGAGAAACACGTTATCTGGTGTTTTCACCACTCCACAGTGCGTTTGATATGCAGAACCAGCGAAATCTTGGTTTTCGTGGGGGTTAAGCTGAGATATGCATTTTCTGCGATAATCTTGGTGAGACTTCTGTCCGAAGTGTGCAGAGGAATCGAGATCGCACTTTTCGAGCTATTTAATGCGAGGAACACGTTATCTGGTGTTTTCATCACCCCACAGTGCGTTTGATATGCAGAACCAGCGATATCTGGGTTTTCGTGGGGTTTCAAGCTGAGATATGCATTTTTTACGATAATCTTGGTGAGACTTCTGTCCGAAGTATGCAGAGTCATCGAGATCGCACTTTTCGAGCTATTTAATGCGAGAAACACGTTATCTGGTGTTTTCACCACTCCACAGTGCGTATGATATGCAGAACCGGCGATATCTTTGTTTTCGTGGGGCTTCAAGCTGAGATATGCATTTTCTGCGATAATCTTGGTGAGACTTCTGTCCGAAGTATGCAGAATCATCGAGAACGCACTTTTCGAGCTATTTAATGCGAGAAACACGTTATCTGGTGTTTTTACCTCTGCACAGTTGGTTTGATATGCAGAACCGGAGATATCTTGGTTTTCGTGGGGTTTCAAGCTGAGATATGCATTTTTTGCGATAATCTTGGTGAGACTTCTGTCCGAAGTATGCAGAGTCATCGAGATCGTACTTTTTGAGCTATTTAATGCGAGAAACACGTTTTCTGTGGTTTTCACTACTCCACAGTTGGATTGATATGCAGAACCGGCGATGTTTGGTTTTCGCCGGGTTTCAAGCTGTGATATGCATTTTCAGCGATAATCTTGGTGAGACTTCTGTCCGAAGTATGCAGAATCATCGAGATCGCTCTTTTCGAGCTATTTAATGCGAGAAACACGTTATCTGGTGTTTTCAGCACTCCACAGTGCGTTTGATATGCAGAACCAGCGATATCCTGGTTTTCGTGGGGATTCAAGCTGAGATATGCAATTTCTGCGATAATCTTGGTGAGACCTCTGTCCGAAGTATGCAGAAACATCCAGATCGCTCTTTTCGACCTATTTAAAGCGAGAAACACGTTATCTGGTATTTTCACCACTCCACAGTGCGTTTGATATGCAGAACCAGCGAAATCTTGGTTTTCGTGTGGTTTCAAGCTGATATATGCATTTTCTGCGATAATCTTAGTGAGACTTCTGTCCGAAGTATGCAGAGTCATCGAGATCGTACTTTTCGAGCTATTTGATGCGAGAAACACGTTATCTGGTATTTTCACCACTCCACAGTGCGTTTGATATGCAGAACCGGCGATATCTTGGTTTTTGTGGGGTTTCAAGCTGAGATATGCATTTTTTACGATTATCTTAGTGAGACTTCTGTCCGAAGTATGCTTAATCATCGAGATCGCTCTATTCGAGCTATTAAATGCGAGAAACACGTTATCTGGTGTTTTCAGCACTCCACAGTGCGTTTGACATGCAGAACCAGCGATATCCTGGTTTTCGTGGAGATTCATGCTGAGATATGCATTTTCTGCGATAATCTTGGTGAGACCTCTGTCCGAAGTATGCAGAAACATCGAGATCGCTCTTTTCGACCTATTGAATGCGAGAAACACGCTATCTGGTGTTTTCAGCACTCCACAGTGCGTTTGATATGCAGAACCAGCGTTATCCTTGTTTTCGTGGGGATTCAAGCTGAGATATGCATTTTCTGCGATAATCTTGGTGAGACTTCTGTCCGAAGCATGCAGAGTCATCGAGATCGTACTTTTCGAGCTATTTAATGCGAGAAACACGTTTTCTGGGGTTTTCACCACTCCACAGTTGGTTTGATATGCAGACCCGGCGATGTTTGGTTTTCGTCGGGTTTCAAGTTGAGATATACATTTTCTACGATAATCTTGGTGAAACATCTGTCCGAAGTATGCAGAAACATCAAGAGCGCTCTTTTCGAGCTATTTAAAGCGAGAAACACGTTTTCTGGTGTTTACACCACACCACAGTTCGTTGGATGTGCAGAACCGGAGATATCTTGGTTTTCGTGGGGTTTTAAGCTGAGATATGCATTTTCTGCGATAATCTTGGTGAGACCTCTGTCCGAAGTATGCTTAATCATCGAGATCGCTCTATTCGAGCTATTAAATGCGAGAAACACGTTATCTGGTGTTTTCAGCACTCCACAGTGCGTTTGATATGCAGAACCAGCGATATCCTGGTTTTTGTGGGGATTCATGCTGAGATATGCATTTTCTGCGATAATCTTGGTGAGACTTCTGTCCGAAGTATGCAGAAACATCGAGATCGCTCTTTTCGACCTATTGAATGCGAGAAACACGCTATCTGGTGTTTTCACCACTCACCAGTGCGTTTGATATGCAGAACCAGCGAAATCTTGGTTTTCGTGGGGTTTCAAGCTGAGATATGCATTTTCTGCGATAATCTTGGTGAGACATCTATCCGAAGTATGCAGAAACATCGAGAGCGCTCTTTTCGAGCTATTTAATGCAAGAAACACGTATTCTGGGGTTTTCACCACACCACAGTTCGTTGGATATGCAGAACCGGAGATATCTTGGTTTTCGTGGGGTTTCAAGCTGAGATATGCATTTTCTGCGATAATCTTTGTGAGACTTCTGCCCGAAGTATGCAGAATCATCGAGATCGCTCTTTTCGAGCTATTTAATGCGAGAAACACGTTATCTGGTGTTTTCACCACTCCACAGTGCGTTTGATATGCAGAACCAGCGATATCTTGGTTTTCGTGTCGTTTCAAGCTGAGATATGCATTTTCAGCGATAATCTTGGTGAGACTTCTGTCCGAAGTATGCAGAGTCATCGAGATCGTACTTTTCGAGCTATTTAATGCGAGAAACACGTTTTCTGAAGTTTTCACCACTCCACCTTTGGTTTGATATGCAGAACCGGCGATGTTTGGTTTTCGTCGGGTTTCAAGTTGAGATATGCCTTTTCTACGATAATCTTGGTGAAACATCTGTCCGAAGTATGCAGAAACTTCAAGAGCGCTCTTTTCGAGCTATTTAATGCGAGAAACACGATTTCGGAGGTTTTCACCACACCACAGTTCGTTGGATGTGCAGAACCGGAGATATCTTGGTTTTCGTGGGGTTTCAAGCTGAGATATGCATTTTCTGCGATAATCTTGGTGAGACCTCTGTCCGAAGTATGCAGAAACATCGAGATCGCTCTTTTCGACCTATTTAATGCGAGAAACACGTTATCTGGTGTTTTCACCACTCCACAGTTGGTTTGATATGCAGACCCGGCGATGTTTGGTTTTCGTCGGGTTTCAAGTTGAGATATACATTTTCTACGATAATCTTGGTGAAACATCTGTCCGAAGTATGCAGAAACATCAAGAGCGCTCTTTTCGAGCTATTTAAAGCGAGAAACACGTTTTCTGGTGTTTACACCACACCACAGTTCGTTGGATGTGCAGAACCGGAGATATCTTGGTTTTCGTGGGGTTTTAAGCTGAGATATGCATTTTCTGCGATAATCTTGTTGAGACCTCTGTCCGAAGTATGCTTAATCATCGAGATCGCTCTATTCGAGCTATTAAATGCGAGAAACACGTTATCTGGTGTTTTCAGCACTCCACAGTGCGTTTGATATGCAGAACCAGCGATATCCTGGTTTTCGTGGGGATTCATGCTGAGATATGCATTTTCTGCGATAATCTTGGTGAGACTTCTGTCCGAAGTATGCAGAAACATCGAGATCGCTCTTTTCGACCTATTGAATGCGAGAAACACGCTATCTGGTGTTTTCACCACTCACCAGTGCGTTTGATATGCAGAACCAGCGAAATCTTGGTTTTCGTGGGGTTTCAAGCTGAGATATGCATTTTCTGCGATAATCTTGGTGAGACATCTATCCGAAGTATGCAGAAACATCGAGAGCGCTCTTTTCGAGCTATTTAATGCAAGAAACACGTATTCTGGGGTTTTCACCACACCACAGTTCGTTGGATATGCAGAACCGGAGATATCTTGGTTTTCGTGGGGTTTCAAGCTGAGATATGCATTTTCTGCGATAATCTTTGTGAGACTTCTGTCCGAAGTATGCAGAATCATCGAGATCGCTCTTTTCGAGATATTTAATGCGAGAAACACGTTATCTGGTGTTTTCACCACTCCACAGTGCGTTTGATATGCAGAACCAGCGATATCTTGGTTTTCGTGTCGTTTCAAGCTGAGATATGCATTTTCAGCGATAATCTTGGTGAGACTTCTGTCCGAAGTATGCAGAGTCATCGAGATCGTACTTTTCGAGCTATTTAATGCGAGAAACACGTTTTCTGAAGTTTTCACCACTCCACCTTTGGTTTGATATGCAGAACCGGCGATGTTTGGGTTTCGTCGGGTTTCAAGTTGAGATATGCCTTTTCTACGATAATCTTGGTGAAACATCTGTCCGAAATATGCAGAAACTTCAAGAGCGCTCTTTTCGAGCTATTTAATGCGAGAAACACGATTTCGGAGGTTTTCACCACACCACAGTTCGTTGGATGTGCAGAACCGGAGATATCTTGGTTTTCGTGGGGTTTCAAGCTGAGATATGCATTTTCTGCGATAATCTTGGTGAGACCTCTGTCCGAAGTATGCAGAAACATCGAGATCGCTCTTTTCGACCTATTTAATGCGAGAAACACGTTATCTGGTGTTTTCACCACTCCACAGAGCGTTTGATATGCAGAACCAGCGAAAACTTGGTTTTCGTGGGGTTTCAAGCTGAGATATGCATTTTCTGCGATAATCTTGGTGAGACTTCTGTCCGAAGTATGCAGAGTCATCGAGATCGTACTTTTCGAGCTATTTAATACGAGAAACACGTTTTCTGGGGTTTTCACCACTCCACAGTTGGTTTGATATGCAGAACCGGCGATGTTTGGTTTTCGTGGGGTTTCAAGCTGAGATATGCATTTTCTGCGATAATCTTGGTGAGACCTCTGTCCGAAGTATGCAGATACATCGAGATCGCTCTTTTCGACCTATTTAATGCGAGAAACACGTTAGCTGGTGTTTTCACCACTCCACAGTGTGTTTGATATGCAGAACCAGCGAAATCTTGGTTTTCGTGGGGTTTCAAGCTGCGATATGCATTTTCTGCGATAATCTTGGTGAGACTTCTGTCCGAAGTATGCAGAGTCATCGAGATCGTACTTTTCGAGCTATTTAATACGAGAAACACGTTTTCTGGGGTTTTCACCACTCCACAGTTGGTTTGATATGCAGAACCGGCGATGTTTGGTTTTCGTGGGGTTTCAAGCTGAGATATGCATTTTCTGCGATAATCTTGGTGAGACCTCTGTCCGAAGTATGCAGAAACATCGAGATCGCTCTTTTCGACCTATTTAATGCGAGAAACACGTTATCTGGTGTTTTCACCACTCCACAGAGCGTTTGATATGCAGAACCAGCGAAAACTTGGTTTTCGTGGGGTTTCAAGCTGAGATATGCATTTTCTGCGATAATCTTGGTGAGACTTCTGTCCGAAGTATGCAGAGTCATCGAGATCGTACTTTTCGAGCTATTTAATACGAGAAACACGTTTTCTGGGGTTTTCACCACTCCACAGTTGGTTTGATATGCAGAACCGGCGATGTTTGGTTTTCGTGGGGTTTCAAGCTGAGATATGCATTTTCTGCGATAATCTTGGTGAGACCTCTGTCCGAAGTATGCAGAAACATCGAGATCGCTCTTTTCGACCTATTTAATGCGAGAAACACGTTATCTGGTGTTTTCACCACTCCACAGAGCGTTTGATATGCAGAACCAGCGAAAACTTGGTTTTCGTGGGATTTCAAGCTGAGATATGCATTTTCTGCGATAATCTCGGTACGACCTCTGTCCGAAGTATGCTTAATCAACGAGATCGCTCTATTCGAGCTATTTAATGCGAGAAACACGTTTTCTGGGGTTTTCACCACACCACAGTTCGTTGGATGTGCAGAACCGGAGATATCTTGGATTTCGTGGGGTTTCAAGCTGCGATATGCATTTTCTGCGATAATCTTGGTGAGACCTCTGTCCGGAGTATGCAGAAACATCGAGATCGCTCTTTTCGACCTATTTAATGCGAGAAACACGTTATCTGGTGTTTTCACCACTCCACAGTGCGTTTGATATGCAGAACCAGCGAAATCTTGGTTTTCGTGGGGGTTAAGCTGAGATATGCATTTTCTGCGATAATCTTGGTGAGACTTCTGTCCGAAGTGTGCAGAGGAATCGAGATCGCACTTTTCGAGCTATTTAATGCGAGGAACACGTTATCTGGTGTTTTCATCACCCCACAGTGCGTTTGATATGCAGAACCAGCGATATCTGGGTTTTCGTGGGGTTTCAAGCTGAGATATGCATTTTTTACGATAATCTTGGTGAGACTTCTGTCCGAAGTATGCAGAGTCATCGAGATCGCACTTTTCGAGCTATTTAATGCGAGAAACACGTTATCTGGTGTTTTCACCACTCCACAGTGCGTATGATATGCAGAACCGGCGATATCTTTGTTTTCGTGGGGCTTCAAGCTGAGATATGCATTTTCTGCGATAATCTTGGTGAGACTTCTGTCCGAAGTATGCAGAATCATCGAGAACGCACTTTTCGAGCTATTTAATGCGAGAAACACGTTATCTGGTGTTTTTACCACTGCACAGTTGGTTTGATATGCAGAACCGGAGATATCTTGGTTTTCGTGGGGTTTCAAGCTGAGATATGCATTTTTTGCGATAATCTTGGTGAGACTTCTGTCCGAAGTATGCAGAGTCATCGAGATCGTACTTTTTGAGCTATTTAATGCGAGAAACACGTTTTCTGTGGTTTTCACTACTCCACAGTTGGATTGATATGCAGAACCGGCGATGTTTGGTTTTCGCCGGGTTTCAAGCTGTGATATGCATTTTCAGCGATAATCTTGGTGAGACTTCTGTCCGAAGTATGCAGAATCATCGAGATCGCTCTTTTCGAGCTATTTAATGCGAGAAACACGTTATCTGGTGTTTTCAGCACTCCACAGTGCGTTTGATATGCAGAACCAGCGATATCCTGGTTTTCGTGGGGATTCAAGCTGAGATATGCAATTTCTGCGATAATCTTGGTGAGACCTCTGTCCGAAGTATGCAGAAACATCGAGATCGCTCTTTTCGACCTATTTAAAGCGAGAAACACGTTATCTGGTATTTTCACCACTCCACAGTGCGTTTGATATGCAGAACCAGCGAAATCTTGGTTTTCGTGTGGTTTCAAGCTGATATATGCATTTTCTGCGATAATCTTAGTGAGACTTCTGTCCGAAGTATGCAGAGTCATCGAGATCGTACTTTTCGAGCTATTTGATGCGAGAAACACGTTATCTGGAATTTTCACCACTCCACAGTGCGTTTGACATGCAGAACCAGCGATATCCTGGTTTTCGTGGAGATTCATGCTGAGATATGCATTTTCTGCGATAATCTTGGTGAGACCTCTGTCCGAAGTATGCAGAAACATCGAGATCGCTCTTTTCGACCTATTGAATGCGAGAAACACGCTATCTGGTGTTTTCAGCACTCCACAGTGCGTTTGATATGCAGAACCAGCGTTATCCTTGTTTTCGTGGGGATTCAAGCTGAGATATGCATTTTCTGCGATAATCTTGGTGAGACTTCTGTCCGAAGCATGCAGAGTCATCGAGATCGTACTTTTCGAGCTATTTAATGCGAGAAACACGTTTTCTGGGGTTTTCACCACTCCACAGTTGGTTTGATATGCAGACCCGGCGATGTTTGGTTTTCGTCGGGTTTCAAGTTGAGATATACATTTTCTACGATAATCTTGGTGAAACATCTGTCCGAAGTATGCAGAAACATCAAGAGCGCTCTTTTCGAGCTATTTAAAGCGAGAAACACGTTTTCTGGTGTTTACACCACACCACAGTTCGTTGGATGTGCAGAACCGGAGATATCTTGGTTTTCGTGGGGTTTTAAGCTGAGATATGCATTTTCTGCGATAATCTTGGTGAGACCTCTGTCCGAAGTATGCTTAATCATCGAGATCGCTCTATTCGAGCTATTAAATGCGAGAAACACGTTATCTGGTGTTTTCAGCACTCCACAGTGCGTTTGATATGCAGAACCAGCGATATCCTGGTTTTCGTGGGGATTCATGCTGAGATATGCATTTTCTGCGATAATCTTGGTGAGACTTCTGTCCGAAGTATGCAGAAACATCGAGATCGCTCTTTTCGACCTATTGAATGCGAGAAACACGCTATCTGGTGTTTTCACCACTCACCAGTGCGTTTGATATGCAGAACCAGCGAAATCTTGGTTTTCGTGGGGTTTCAAGCTGAGATATGCATTTTCTGCGATAATCTTGGTGAGACATCTATCCGAAGTATGCAGAAACATCGAGAGCGCTCTTTTCGAGCTATTTAATGCAAGAAACACGTATTCTGGGGTTTTCACCACACCACAGTTCGTTGGATATGCAGAACCGGAGATATCTTGGTTTTCGTGGGGTTTCAAGCTGAGATATGCATTTTCTGCGATAATCTTTGTGAGACTTCTGTCCGAAGTATGCAGAATCATCGAGATCGCTCTTTTCGAGCTATTTAATGCGAGAAACACGTTATCTGGTGTTTTCACCACTCCACAGTGCGTTTGATATGCAGAACCAGCGATATCTTGGTTTTCGTGTCGTTTCAAGCTGAGATATGCATTTTCAGCGATAATCTTGGTGAGACTTCTGTCCGAAGTATGCAGAGTCATCGAGATCGTACTTTTCGAGCTATTTAATGCGAGAAACACGTTTTCTGAAGTTTTCACCACTCCACCTTTGGTTTGATATGCAGAACCGGCGATGTTTGGTTTTCGTCGGGTTTCAAGTTGAGATATGCCTTTTCTACGATAATCTTGGTGAAACATCTGTCCGAAGTATGCAGAAACTTCAAGAGCGCTCTTTTCGAGCTATTTAATGCGAGAAACACGATTTCGGAGGTTTTCACCACACCACAGTTCGTTGGATGTGCAGAACCGGAGATATCTTGGTTTTCGTGGGGTTTCAAGCTGAGATATGCATTTTCTGCGATAATCTTGGTGAGACCTCTGTCCGAAGTATGCAGAATCATCGAGATCGCTCTTTTCGACCTATTTAATGCGAGAAACACGTTATCTGGTGTTTTCACCACTCCACAGTTGGTTTGATATGCAGACCCGGCGATGTTTGGTTTTCGTCGGGTTTCAAGTTGAGATATACATTTTCTACGATAATCTTGGTGAAACATCTGTCCGAAGTATGCAGAAACATCAAGAGCGCTCTTTTCGAGCTATTTAAAGCGAGAAACACGTTTTCTGGTGTTTACACCACACCACAGTTCGTTGGATGTGCAGAACCGGAGATATCTTGGTTTTCGTGGGGTTTTAAGCTGAGATATGCATTTTCTGCGATAATCTTGTTGAGACCTCTGTCCGAAGTATGCTTAATCATCGAGATCGCTCTATTCGAGCTATTAAATGCGAGAAACACGTTATCTGGTGTTTTCAGCACTCCACAGTGCGTTTGATATGCAGAACCAGCGATATCCTGGTTTTCGTGGGGATTCATGCTGAGATATGCATTTTCTGCGATAATCTTGGTGAGACTTCTGTCCGAAGTATGCAGAAACATCGAGATCGCTCTTTTCGACCTATTGAATGCGAGAAACACGCTATCTGGTGTTTTCACCACTCACCAGTGCGTTTGATATGCAGAACCAGCGAAATCTTGGTTTTCGTGGGGTTTCAAGCTGAGATATGCATTTTCTGCGATAATCTTGGTGAGACATCTATCCGAAGTATGCAGAAACATCGAGAGCGCTCTTTTCGAGCTATTTAATGCAAGAAACACGTATTCTGGGGTTTTCACCACACCACAGTTCGTTGGATATGCAGAACCGGAGATATCTTGGTTTTCGTGGGGTTTCAAGCTGAGATATGCATTTTCTGCGATAATCTTTGTGAGACTTCTGTCCGAAGTATGCAGAATCATCGAGATCGCTCTTTTCGAGCTATTTAATGCGAGAAACACGTTATCTGGTGTTTTCACCACTCCACAGTGCGTTTGATATGCAGAACCAGCGATATCTTGGTTTTCGTGTCGTTTCAAGCTGAGATATGCATTTTCAGCGATAATCTTGGTGAGACTTCTGTCCGAAGTATGCAGAGTCATCGAGATCGTACTTTTCGAGCTATTTAATGCGAGAAACACGTTTTCTGAAGTTTTCACCACTCCACCTTTGGTTTGATATGCAGAACCGGCGATGTTTGGTTTTCGTCGGGTTTCAAGTTGAGATATGCCTTTTCTACGATAATCTTGGTGAAACATCTGTCCGAAATATGCAGAAACTTCAAGAGCGCTCTTTTCGAGCTATTTAATGCGAGAAACACGATTTCGGAGGTTTTCACCACACCACAGTTCGTTGGATGTGCAGAACCGGAGATATCTTGGTTTTCGTGGGGTTTCAAGCTGAGATATGCATTTTCTGCGATAATCTTGGTGAGACCTCTGTCCGAAGTATGCAGAAACATCGAGATCGCTCTTTTCGACCTATTTAATGCGAGAAACACGTTATCTGGTGTTTTCACCACTCCACAGAGCGTTTGATATGCAGAACCAGCGAAAACTTGGTTTTCGTGGGGTTTCAAGCTGAGATATGCATTTTCTGCGATAATCTTGGTGAGACTTCTGTCCGAAGTATGCAGAGTCATCGAGATCGTACTTTTCGAGCTATTTAATACGAGAAACACGTTTTCTGGGGTTTTCACCACTCCACAGTTGGTTTGATATGCAGAACCGGCGATGTTTGGTTTTCGTGGGGTTTCAAGCTGAGATATGCATTTTCTGCGATAATCTTGGTGAGACCTCTGTCCGAAGTATGCAGATACATCGAGATCGCTCTTTTCGACCTATTTAATGCGAGAAACACGTTAGCTGGTGTTTTCACCACTCCACAGTGTGTTTGATATGCAGAACCAGCGAAATCTTGGTTTTCGTGGGGTTTCAAGCTGCGATATGCATTTTCTGCGATAATCTTGGTGAGACTTCTGTCCGAAGTATGCAGAGTCATCGATATCGTACTTTTCGAGCTATTTAATACGAGAAACACGTTTTCTGGGGTTTTCACCACTCCACAGTTGGTTTGATATGCAGAACCGGCGATGTTTGGTTTTCGTGGGGTTTCAAGCTGAGATATGCATTTTCTGCGATAATCTTGGTGAGACCTCTGTCCGAAGTATGCAGAAACATCGAGATCGCTCTTTTCGACCTATTTAATGCGAGAAACACGTTATCTGGTGTTTTCACCACTCCACAGAGCGTTTGATATGCAGAACCAGCGAAAACTTGGTTTTCGTGGGGTTTCAAGCTGAGATATGCATTTTCTGCGATAATCTTGGTGAGACTTCTGTCCGAAGTATGCAGAGTCATCGAGATCGTACTTTTCGAGCTATTTAATACGAGAAACACGTTTTCTGGGGTTTTCACCACTCCACAGTTGGTTTGATATGCAGAACCGGCGATGTTTGGTTTTCGTGGGGTTTCAAGCTGAGATATGCATTTTCTGCGATAATCTTGGTGAGACCTCTGTCCGAAGTATGCAGAAACATCGAGATCGCTCTTTTCGACCTATTTAATGCGAGAAACACGTTATCTGGTGTTTTCACCACTCCACAGAGCGTTTGATATGCAGAACCAGCGAAAACTTGGTTTTCGTGGGGTTTCAAGCTGAGATATGCTTTTTCTGCTATAATCTTGGTACGACCTCTGTCCGAAGTATGCTTAATCAACGAGATCGCTCTATTCGAGCTATTTAATGCGAGAAACACGTTATCTGGTATTTTCACCACTCCACAGTGCGTATGATATGCAGAACCGGCGATATCTTGGTTTTCGTGGGGTTTCAAGCTCAGATATGCATTTTCTGCGATAATCTTGGTGAGACTTCTGTCCGAAGTATGCAGAGTCATCGAGATCGTACTTTTCGAGCTATTTAATGCGAGAAACACGTTATCGGGTGTTTTCACCACTCCACAGTGCGTATGATATGCAGAACCGACGTTATCTTGGTTTTCGTGGGGTTTCAAGCTGAGATATGCATTTTCTGCGATAATCTTGGTGAGACTTCTGTCCGAAGCATGCAGAGTCTTCGAGATCGTACTTTTCGATGTATTTAATGCGAGAAACACGTTATCTTGTATTTTCACCACTCCACAGTGCGTTTGATATGCAGAACCGGCGATATCTTGGTTTTTGTGGGGTTTCAAGCTGAGATATGCATTTTCTGCGATAATCTTGGTGAGACCTCTGTCCGGAGTATGCAGAAACATCGAGATCGCTCTTTTCGACCTATTTAATGCGAGAAACACGTTATCTGGTGTTTTCACCTCTCCACAGTGCGTTTGATATGCAGAACCAGCGAAATCTTGGTTTTCGTGGGGTTTCAAGCTGAGATATGCATTTTCTGCGATAATCTCGGTGAAACATCTGTCCGAAGTATGCAGAAACATCAAGAGCGCTCTTTTCGAGCTATTAAATGCGAGAAACACGTTTTCTGGGGGTTTCACCACACCACAGTTCGTTGGATGTGCAGAACCGGAGATATCTTGGTTTTCGTGGGGTTTCAAGCTGCGATATGCATTTTCTGCGATAATCTTGGTGAGACCTCTGTCCGGAGTATGCAGGAACATCGAGATCGCACTTTTCGAGCTATTTAATGCGAGAAACACGTTATCTGGTGTTTTCACCACTCCACAGTGCGTACGATATGCAGAACCGGCGATATCTTGGTTTTCGTGGGGTTTCAGGCTGAGATATGCAGTTTCTGCGATAATCTTGGTGAGACTTCTGTCCGAAGTCTGCAGAGTCATCGAGATCGCACTTTTCGAGCTATTTAATGCGAGAAAAACGTTATCTGGTATTTTCACCACTCCACAGTGCGTTTGATATGCAGAACCGGCGATATCTTGGTTTTCGTGGGGTTTCAAGCTCAGATATGCATTTTTTGCGATAATCTTGGTGAGACTTCTGTCCGAAGTATGCAGAGTCATCGAGATCGTACTTTTCGAGCTATTTAATGCGAGAAACACGTTTTCTGGGGTTTTCACTACTCCACAGTTGGATTGATATGCAGAACCGGCGATGTTTGGTTTTCGTCGGGTTTCAAGTTGAGATATGCATTTTCTACGATAATCTTGGTGAAACATCTGTCCGAAGTATGCAGAAACATCAAGAGCGCTCTTTTCGAGGTATTTAATGCGAGAAACACGTTTTCTGGGGTTTTCACCACACCACAGTTCGTTGGATGTGCAGAACCGGAGATATCTTGGTTTTCGTGGGGTTTCAAGCTGAGATATGCATTTTCAGCGATAATATTGGTGAGACTTCTGTCCGAAGTATGCAGAATCATCGAGATCGCTCTTTTCGAGCTATTTAATGCGAGAAACACGTTATCTGGTGTTTTCAGCACTCCACAGTGCGTTTGATATGCAGAACCAGCGATATCCTGGTTTTCGTGGGGATTCAAGCTGAGATATGCAATTTCTGCGATAATCTTGGTTAAACTTCTGTCCGAAGTATGCTTAATCATCGAGATCGCTCGTTTCGAGCTATTTAATGCGAGAATCACGTTATCTGGTGTTTTCACACCTCCACAGTGCGTATGATATGCAGAACAGACGCTATCTTGGTTTTCGTGGGGTTTCAAGCTCAGGATATGCATTTTCTGCGATAATCTTGGTGAGACTTCTGTCCGAAGTATGCAGAGTCATCGAGATCGTACTTTTCGAGCTATTTAATGCGAGAAACACGTTTTCTGGGGTTCCACCACTCCACAGTGCGTTGGATGTGCAGAACCGGAGATATCTTGGTTTTCGTGGGGTTTCAAGCTGAGATATGCATTTTCTGCGATAATCTTGGTGAGACCTCTGTCCGAAGTATGCAGAAACATCGAGATCGCTCTTTTCGACCTATTTAATGCGAGAAACACGCTATCTGGTGTTTTCACCACTCCACAGTGCGTTTGATATGCAGAACCAGCGAAATCTTGGTTTTCGTGGGATTTCAAGCTGAGATATGCATTTTCTGCGATAATCTCGGTACGACCTCTGTCCGAAGTATGCTTAATCAACGAGATCGCTCTATTCGAGCTATTTAATGCGAGAAACACGTTTTCTGGGGTTTTCACCACACCACAGTTCGTTGGATGTGCAGAACCGGAGATATCTTGGATTTCGTGAGGTTTCAAGCTGCGATATGCATTTTCTGCGATAATCTTGGTGAGACCTCTGTCCGGAGTATGCAGAAACATCGAGATCGCTCTTTTCGACCTATTTAATGCGAGAAACACGTTATCTGGTGTTTTCACCACTCCACAGTGCGTTTGATATGCAGAACCAGCGAAATCTTGGTTTTCGTGGGGATTCAAGCCGAGATATGCAATTTCTGCGATAATCTTGGTGAGACCTCTGTCCGAAGTATGCAGAAACATCGAGATCGCTCTTTTCGACCTATTTAATGCGAGAAACACGCTATCTGGTGTTTTCACCACTCCACAGTGCGTTTGATATGCAGAACCAGCGAAATCTTGGTTTTCGTGGGGTTTCAAGCTGAGATGTGCATTTTCTGCGATAATCTCGGTACGACCTCTGTCCGAAGTATGCTTAATCAACGAGATCGCTCTATTCGAGCTATTTAATGCGAGAAACACGTTTTCTGGGGTTTTCACCACACCACAGTTCGTTGGATGTGCAGAACCGGAGATATCTTGGTTTTCGTCGGGTTTCAGGTTGAGATATGCATTTTCTACGATAATCTTGGTGAAACATCTGTCCGAAGTATGCAGAAACATCAAGAGCGCTCTTTTCGAGGTATTTAATGCGAGAAACACGTTTTCTGGGGTTTTCACCACACCACAGTTCGTTGGATGTGCAGAACCGGAGATATCTTGGATTTCGTGAGGTTTCAAGCTGCGATATGCATTTTCTGCGATAATCTTGGTGAGACCTCTGTCCGGAGTATGCAGAAACATCGAGATCGCTCTTTTCGACCTATTTAATGCGAGAAACACGCTATCTGGTGTTTTCACCACTCCACAGTGCGTTTGATATGCAGAACCAGCGAAATCTTGGTTTTCGTGGGATTTCAAGCTGAGATATGCATTTTCTGCGATAATCTCGGTACGACCTCTGTCCGAAGTATGCTTAATCAACGAGATCGCTCTATTCGAGCTATTTAATGCGAGAAACACGTTTTCTGGGGTTTTCACCACACCACAGTTCGTTGGATGTGCAGAACCGGAGATATCTTGGATTTCGTGAGGTTTCAAGCTGCGATATGCATTTTCTGCGATAATCTTGGTGAGACCTCTGTCCGGAGTATGCAGAAACATCGAGATCGCTCTTTTCGACCTATTTAATGCGAGAAACACGTTATCTGGTGTTTTCACCACTCCACAGTGCGTTTGATATGCAGAACCAGCGAAATCTTGGTTTTCGTGGGGATTCAAGCCGAGATATGCAATTTCTGCGATAATCTTGGTGAGACCTCTGTCCGAAGTATGCAGAAACATCGAGATCGCTCTTTTCGACCTATTTAATGCGAGAAACACGCTATCTGGTGTTTTCACCACTCCACAGTGCGTTTGATATGCAGAACCAGCGAAATCTTGGTTTTCGTGGGGTTTCAAGCTGAGATGTGCATTTTCTGCGATAATCTCGGTACGACCTCTGTCCGAAGTATGCTTAATCAACGAGATCGCTCTATTCGAGCTATTTAATGCGAGAAACACGTTTTCTGGGGTTTTCACCACACCACAGTTCGTTGGATGTGCAGAACCGGAGATATCTTGGTTTTCGTCGGGTTTCAGGTTGAGATATGCATTTTCTACGATAATCTTGGTGAAACATCTGTCCGAAGTATGCAGAAACATCAAGAGCGCTCTTTTCGAGGTATTTAATGCGAGAAACACGTTTTCTGGGGTTTTCACCACACCACAGTTCGTTGGATGTGCAGAACCGGAGATATCTTGGTTTTCGTGGGGTTTCAAGCTGAGATATGCATTTTCAGCGATAATCTTGGTGAAACTTCTGTCCGAAGTATGCAGAATCATCGAGATCGCTCTTTTCGAGCTATTTAATGCGAGAAACACGTTATCTGGTGTTTTCAGCACTCCACAGTGCGTTTGATATGCAGAACCAGCGATATCCTGGTTTTCGTGGGGATTCAAGCTGTGATATGCAATTTCTGCGATAATCTTGGTGAGACTTCTGTCCGAAGTATGCTTAATCATCGAGATCGATCGTTTCGAGCTATTTAATGCGAGAATCACGTTATCTGGTGTTTTCACCACTCCACAGTGCGTATGATATGCAGAACCGACGTTATCTTGGTTTTCGTGGGGTTTCAAGCTCAGGATATGCATTTTCTGCGATAATCTTGGTGAGACTTCTGTCCGAAGTATGCAGAGTCATCGAGATCGTACTTTTCGAGCTATTTAATGCGAGAAACACGTTTTCTGGGGTTTCCACCACTCCACAGTGCGTTGGATGTGCAGAACCGGAGATATCTTGGTTTTCGTGGGGTTTCAAGCTGAGATATGCATTTTCTGCGATAATCTTGGTGAGACCTCTGTCCGAAGTATGCAGAAACATCGAGATCGCTCTTTTCGACCTATTTAATGCGAGAAACACGTTTTCTGGGGTTTCCACCACTCCACAGTGCGTTGGATGTGCAGAACCGGAGATATCTTGGTTTTCGTCGGGTTTCAAGTTGAGATATGCATTTTCTACGATAATCTTGGTGAAACATCTGTCCGAAGTATGCAGAAACATCAAGAGCGCTCTTTTCGAGCTATTTAATGCGAGAAACACGTTTTCTGGGTTTTCACCACACCACAGTTCGTTGGATGTGCAGAACCGGAGATATCTTGGTTTTCGTGGGGTTTCAAGCTGAGATATGCATTTTCTGCGATAATCTTGGTGAGACCTCTGTCCAAAGTATGCAGAAACATCGAGATCGCTCTTTTCGACCTATTTAATGCGAGAAACACGTTATCTGGTGTTTTCACCACTCCACAGAGCGTTTGATATGCAGAACCAGCGAAATCTTGGTTTTCGTGGGGTTTCAAGCTGAGATATGCATTTTCTGCGATAATCTTGGTGAGACTTCTGCGCGAAGTATGCAGAGTCATCGAGATCGTACTTTTCGAGCTATTTAATGCGAGAAACACGTTTTCTGGGGTTTTCACCACTCCACAGTTGGTTTGATATGCAGAACCGGCGATGCTTGGTTTTCGTCGGGTTTCAAGTTGAGATATGCATTTTCTACGATATTCTTGGTGAAACATCTGTCCGAAGTATGCAGAAACATCAAGAGCGCTCTTTTCGAGCTATTTAATGCGAGAAACACGTTTTCTTGGGTTTCACCACACCACAGTTCTTTGGATGTGCAGAACCGGAGATATCTTGGTTTTCGTGGGGTTTTAAGCTGAGATATGCATTTTCTGCGATAATCTTGGTGAGACCTCTGTCCGAAGTATGCAGAAACATCGTGATCGCTCTTTTCGAGCTATTTAATGCGAGAAACACGTTATCTGGTGTTTACTGCACTCCACAGTGCGTTTTATATGCAGAACCAGCGATATCTTGGTTTTCGTGGGGTTGCAAGCAGAGATATGCAATTTCTGCGATAATCTTGGTGAGACTTCTGTCCGAAGTATGCTTAATCATCGAGATAGCTCGTTTCGAGCTATTTAATGCGAGAAACACGTTATCTGGTGTTTTCCCCACTCCACAGTGCGTATGATATGCAGAACCGACGATATCTTGGTTTTCGTGGGGTTTCAAACTCAGATATGCATTTTCTGCGATAATCTAGGTGAGACTTCTGTCCGAAGTATGCAGAGTCATCGAGATCGCACATTTCGATCTATTTAATGCGAGAAACACGTTATCTGGTGTTTCCAGCACTCCACAGTGCGTTTTGTATGCAGAACCAGCGATATCTTGGTTTTCGTGGTGTTTCAAGCAGAGATATGCAATTTCTGCGATAATCTTGGTGAGAATTCTGTCCGAAGTATGCTTAATCATCGAGATCGCTCGTTTCGAGCTATTTAATGCGAGAAACACGTTATCTGGTGTTTTCCCCACTCCACAGTGCGTATGATATGCAGAACCGACGATATCTTGGTTTTCGTGGGGTTTCAAGCTCAGGATATGCATTTTCTGCGATAATCTAGGTGAGACTTCTGTCCGAAGTATGCAGAGTCATCGAGATCGCACATTTCGATCTATTTAATGCGAGAAACACGTTATCTGGTGTTTCCAGCACTCCACAGTGCGTTTTGTATGCAGAACCAGCGATATCTTGGTTTTCGTGGTGTTTCAAGCAGAGATATGCAATTTCTGCGATAATCTTGGTGAGAATTCTGTCCGAAGTATGCTTAATCATCGAGATCGCTCGTTTCGAGCTATTTAATGCGAGAAACACGTTATCTGGTGTTTCCAGCACTCCACAGTGCGTTTTGTATGCAGAACCAGCGATATCTTGGTTTTCGTGGTGTTTCAAGCAGAGATATGCAATTTCTGCGATAATCTTGGTGAGAATTCTGTCCGAAGTATGCTTAATCATCGAGATCGCTCGTTTCGAGCTATTTAATGCGAGAAACACGTTATCTGGTGTTTTCCCCACTCCACAGTGCGTTTTATATGCAGAACCAGCGATATCTTGGTTTTCGTGGGGTTTCAAGCTGAGATATGCATTTTCAGCGATAATCTTGTTGAGACTTCTGTCCGAAGTATGCAGAATCATCGAGATCGCTCTTTTCGAGCTATTTAATGCGAGAAACACGTTATCTGGTGTTTTCACCACTCCACAGTGCGTTTGATATGCAGAACCAGCGATATCTTGGTTTTCGTGGGGTTTCAAGCTGAGATATGCATTTTCAGCTCTAATCTTGGTGAGACTTCTGTCCGAAGTATGCAGAGTCATCCAGATCGTACTTTTCGAGCTATTTAATGCGAGAAACACGTTTTCTGAGGTTTTCACCACTCCACCTTTGGTTTGATATGCAGAACCGGCGATGTTTGGTTTTCGTCGGGTTTCAAGTTGAGATATGCATTTTCTACGATAATCTTGGTGAAACATCTGTCCGAAGTATGCAGAAACATCAAGAGCGCCCTTTTCGAGCGATTTAAAGCGAGAAACACGTTTTCTGGGGTTTTCACCACACCACAGTTCGTTGGATGTGCAGAACCGGAGATATCTTGGTTTTCGTGGGGTTTCAAGCTGAGATATGCATTTTCTGCGATAATCTTGGTGAGACCTCTGTCCGAAGTATGCAGAAACATCGAGATCGCTCTTTTCGACCTATTTAATGCGAGAAACACGTTATCTGGTGTTTTCACCACTCCACAGAGCGTTTGATATGCAGAACCAGCGAAATCTTGGTTTTCGTGTGGTTTCAAGCTGAGATATGCATTTTCTGCGATAATCTTGGTGAGACTTCTGTGCGAAGTATGCAGAGTCATCGAGATCGTACTTTTCGAGCTATTTAATGGGAGAAACACGTTTTCTGGGGTTTTCACCACTCCACAGTTGGTTTGATATGCAGAACCGGCGATGCTTGGTTTTCGTCGGGTTTCAAGTTGAGATATGCATTTTCTACGATATTCTTGGTGAAACATCTGTCCGAAGTATGCAGAAACATCAAGAGCGCTCTTTTCGAGCTATTTAATGCGAGAAACACGTTTTCTGGGGTTTTCACCACACCACAGTTCGTTGGATGTGCAGAACCGGAGATATCTTGGTTTTCGTGGGGTTTTAAGCTGAGATATGCATTTTCTGCGATAATCTTGGTGAGACCTCTGCCCGAAGTATGCAGAAACATCGTGATCGCTCTTTTCGACCTATTTAATGCGAGAAACACGTTATCTGGTGTTTTCACCACTCCACGGTGCGTTTGATATGCAAAACCAGCGAAATCTTGGTTTTCGTGGGGTTTCAAGCTCAGATATGCATTTTCTGCGATAATCCTGGTGAGACTTCTATCCGAAGTATGCAGAATCAGCGAGATCGCTCTTTTCGAGCTATATAATGCGAGAAACACGTTATCTGGTATTTTCACCACTCCACAGTGCGTTTGATATGCAGAACCGGCGATATCTTGGTTTTCGTGGGGTTTCAAGCTCAGATATGCATTTTCTGCGATAATCTTGGTGCGACTTCTGTACGAAGTATGCAGAGTCATCGAGATCGTACTTTTCGAGCTATTTAATGGGAGAAACACGTTTTCTGGGGTTTTCACCACTCCACAGTTGGTTTGATATGCAGAACCGGCGATGCTTGGTTTTCGTCGGGTTTCAAGTTGAGATATGCATTTTCTACGATATTCTTGGTGAAACATCTGTCCGAAGTATGCAGAAACATCAAGAGCGCTCTTTTCGAGGTATTTAATGCGAGAAACGCGTTTTCTGGGGTTTTCACCACACCACAGTTCGTTGGATGTGCAGAACCGGAGATATCTTGGTTTTCGTGGGGTTTCAAGCTGAGATAT
This sequence comes from Anthophora plumipes, assembly GCA_951804975.1. Classification (NCBI taxonomy): domain Eukaryota; kingdom Metazoa; phylum Arthropoda; class Insecta; order Hymenoptera; family Apidae; genus Anthophora; species Anthophora plumipes. The sequence continues at coordinate 1,028,139 of CATORF010000112.1, forward strand.
GCATTTTCAGCGATAATCTTGGTGAGACTTCTGTCCGAAGTATGCAGAATCATCGAGATCGCACTTTTCGAGCTATTTAATGCGAGAAACACGTTATCTGGTGTTTTCAGCACTCCACAGTGCGTTTGATATGCAGAACCAGCGATATCCTGGTTTTCGTGGGGATTCAAGCTGAGATATGCAATTTCTGCGATAATCTTGGTGAGACTTCTGTCCGAAGTATGCTTAATCATCGAGATCGCTCGTTTCGAGCTATTTAATGCGAGAATCACGTTATCTGGTGTTTTCACCACTCCACAGTGCGTATGATATGCAGAACCGACGTTATCTTGGTTTTCGTGGGGTTTCAAGCTCAGGATATGCATTTTCTGCGATAATCTTGGTGAGACTTCTGTCCGAAGTATGCAGAGTCATCGAGATCGTACTTTTCGAGCTATTTAATGCGAGAAACACGTTTTCTGGGGTTTCCACCACTCCACAGTGCGTTGGATGTGCAGAACCGGAGATATCTTGGATTTCGTGGGATTTCAAGCTGCGATATGCATTTTCTGCGATAATCTTGGTGAGACCTCTGTCCGGAGTATGCAGAAACATCGAGATCGCTCTTTTCGACCTATTTAATGCGAGAAACACGTTATCTGGTGTTTTCACCACTCCACAGTGCGTTTGATATGCAGAACCAGCGAAATCTTGGTTTTCGTGGGGGTTAAGCTGAGATATGCATTTTCTGCGATAACCTTGGTGAGACTTCTGTCCGAAGTATGCAGAGGATTCGAGATCGCACTTTTCGAGCTATTTAATGCGAGGAACACGTTATCTGGTGTTTTCAGCACCCCACAGTGCGTTTGATATGCAGAACCAGCGATATCTGGGTTTTCGTGGGGTTTCAAGCTGAGATATGCATTTTTTACGATAATCTTGGTGAGACTTCTGTCCGAAGTATGCTTAATCATCGAGATCGCTCGTTTCGACCTATTTTATGCGAGAAACACGTTATCTGGTGTTTTCACCACTCCACAGTGCGTATGATGTGCAGAACCGACGATATCTTGGTTTTCGTGGGGTTTCAAGATCAGACATGCATTTTCTGCGATAATCTTGGTGAGACTTCTGTCCGAAGTATGCAGAGTCATCGAGATCGTACTTTTCGAGCTATTTAATGCGAGAAACATGTTTTCTGGGGTTTCCACCACTCCACAGTTGGTTTGATATGCAGAACCGGAGATATCTTGGTTTTCGTGGGGTTTCAAGCTCAGATATGCATTTTCTGCGATAATCTTGGTGAGACTTCTGTCCGAAGTATGCAGAATCATCGAGATCGCACTTTTCGAGCTATTTAATGCGAGAAACACGTTATCTGGTGTTTTTACCACTGCACAGTTGGTTTGATATGCAGAACCGGAGATATCTTGGTTTTCGTGGGGTTTCAAGCTGAGATATGCATTTTCTGCGATAATCTTGGTGAGACTTCTGTCCGAAGTATGCAGAATCATCGAGATCGCACTTTTCGAGCTATTTAATGCGAGAAACACGTTATCTGGTGTTTTCACCACTCCACAGTGCGTATGATATGCAGAACCGGCGATATCTTGGTTTTCGTGGGGTTTCAAGCTGAGATATGCATTTTCTGCGATAATCTTGGTGAGACTTCTGTCCGAAGTATGCAGAATCATCGAGATCGCTCTTTTCGAGCTATTTAATGCGAGAAACACGTTATCTGGTGTTTTCAGCACTCCACAGTGCGTTTGATATGCAGAACCAGCGATATCCTGGTTTTCGTGGGGATTCAAGCTGAGATATGCAATTTCTGCGATAATCTTGGTGAGACTTCTGTCCGAAGTATGCTTCATCATCGAGATCGCTCGTTTCGGGCTATTTAATGCGAGAATCACGTTATCTGGTGTTTTCACCACTCCACAGTGCGTATGATATGCAGAACCGACGTTATCTTGGTTTTCGTGGGGTTTCAAGCTCAGGATATGCATTTTCTGCGATAATCTTGGTGAGACTTCTGTCCGAAGTATGCAGAGTCAAAGAGATCGTACTTTTCGAGCTATTTAATGCGAGAAACACGTTTTCTGGGGTTTCCACCACTCCACAGTGCGTTGGATGTGCAGAACCGGAGATATCTTGGTTTTCGTGGGGTTTCAAGCTGAGATATGCATTTTCTACGATAATCTTGGTGAAACATCTGTCCGAAGTATGCAGAAACATCAAGAGCGCTCTTTTCGAGCTATTTAATGCGAGAAACACGTTTTCTGGGGTTTCCACCACTCCACAGTGCGTTGGATGTGCAGAACCGGAGATATCTTGGTTTTCGTCGGGTTTCAAGTTGAGATATGCATTTTCTACGATAATCTTGGTGAAACATCTGTCCGAAGTATGCAGAAACATCAAGAGCGCTCTTTTCGAGCTATTTAATGCGAGAAACACGTTTTCTGGGGTTTTCACCACACCACAGTTCGTTGGATGTGCAGAACCGGAGATATCTTGGTTTTCGTGGGGTTTCAAGCTGAGATATGCATTTTCTGCGATAATCTTGGTGAGACCTCTGTCCAAAGTATGCAGAAACATCGAGATCGCTCTTTTCGACCTATTTAATGCGAGAAACACGTTATCTGGTGTTTTCACCACTCCACAGAGCGTTTGATATGCAGAACCAGCGAAATCTTGGTTTTCGTGGGGTTTCAAGCTGAGATATGCATTTTCTGCGATTATCTTGGTGAGACTTCTGCGCGAAGTATGCAGAGTCATCGAGATCGTACTTTTCGATCTATTTAAGGCGAGAAACACGTTTTCTGGGGTTTTCACCACTCCACAGTTGGTTTGATATGCAGAACCGGCGATGCTTGGTTTTCGTCGGGTTTCAAGTTGAGATATGCATTTTCTACGATATTCTTGGTGAAACATCTGTCCGAAGTATGCAGAAACATCAAGAGCGCTCTTTTCGAGCTATTTAATGCGAGAAACACGTTTTCTTGTGTTTTCACCACATCACAGTTCGTTGGATGTGCAGAACCGGAGATATCTTGGTTTTCGTGGGGTTTCAAGCTGAGATATGCATTTTCTGCGATAATCTTGGTGAGACTTCTGTCCGAAGTATGCTTAATCATCGAGATAGCTCGTTTCGAGCTATTTAATGCGAGAAACACGTTATCTGGTGTTTTCCCCACTCCACAGTGCGTATGATATGCAGAACCGACGATATCTTGGTTTTCGTGGGGTTTCAAACTCAGATATGCATTTTCTGCGATAATCTAGGTGAGACTTCTGTCCGAAGTATGCAGAGTCATCAAGATCGTACTTTTCGAGCTATTTAATGCGAGAAACACGTTATCTGGTGTTTTCACCACTCCACAGAGCGTTTGATATGCAGAACCAGCGAAATCTTGGTTTTCGTGGGGTTTCAAGCTGAGATATGCATTTTCTGCGATAATCTTGGTGAGACCTCTGTCCAAAGTATGCAGAAACATCGAGATCGCTCTTTTCGACCTATTTAATGCGAGAAACACGTTATCTGGTGTTTTCACCACTCCACAGAGCGTTTGATATGCAGAACCAGCGAAATCTTGGTTTTCGTGGGGTTTCAAGCTGAGATATGCATATTCTGCGATAATCTTGGTGAGACTTCTGCGCGAAGTATGCAGAGTCATCGAGATCGTACTTTTCGAGCTATTTAATGCGAGAAACACGTTTTCTGGGGTTTTCACCACTCCACAGTTGGTTTGATATGCAGAACCAGCGAAATCTTGGTTTTCGTGGGGTTTCAAGCTGAGATATGCATTTTCTGCGATAATCTTGGTGTGACTTCTGCGCGAAGTATGCAGAGTCATCGAGATCGTACTTTTCGAGCTTTTTAATGCGAGAAACACGTTATCTGGTGTTTTCACCACTCCACAGTGCGTACGATATGCAGAACCGGCGATATCTTGGTTTTCGTGGGGTTTCAAGCTGAGATATGCATTTTCTGCGATAATCTTGGTGAGACTTCTGTCCGAAGTATGCAGAGTCATCGAGATCGCACTTTTCGAGCTATTTAATGCGAGAAACACGTTATCTGGTGTTTTCACCACTCCACAGTGCGTATGATATGCAGAACCGGCGATATCTTTGTTTTCGTGGGGCTTCAAGCTGAGATATGCATTTTCTGCGATAATCTTGGTGAGACTTCTGTCCGAAGTATGCAGAATCATCGAGATCGCACTTTTCGAGCTATTTAATGCGAGAAACACGTTATCTGGTGTTTTTACCACTGCACAGTTGGTTTGATATGCAGAACCGGAGATATCTTGGTTTTCGTGGGGTTTCAAGCTGAGATATGCATTTTCTGCGATAATCTTGGTGAGACTTCTGTCCGAAGTATGCAGAATCATCGAGATCGCACTTTTCGAGCTATTTAATGCGAGAAACACGTTATCTGGTGTTTTCACCACTCCACAGTGCGTATGATATGCAGAACCGGCGATATCTTGGTTTTCGTGGGGTTTCAAGCTGAGATATGCATTTTCTGCGATAATCTTGGTGAGACTTCTGTCCGAAGTATGCAGAATCATCGAGATCGCTCTTTTCGAGCTATTTAATGCGAGAAACACGTTATCTGGTGTTTTCAGCACTCCACAGTGCGTTTGATATGCAGAACCAGCGATATCCTGGTTTTCGTGGGGATTCAAGCTGAGATATGCAATTTCTGCGATAATCTTGGTGAGACTTCTGTCCGAAGTATGCTTAATCATCGAGATCGCTCGTTTCGGGCTATTTAATGCGAGAATCACGTTATCTGGTGTTTTCACCACTCCACAGTGCGTATGATATGCAGAACCGACGTTATCTTGGTTTTCGTGGGGTTTCAAGCTCAGGATATGCATTTTCTGCGATAATCTTGGTGAGACTTCTGTCCGAAGTATGCAGAGTCAAAGAGATCGTACTTTTCGAGCTATTTAATGCGAGAAACACGTTTTCTGGGGTTTCCACCACTCCACAGTGCGTTGGATGTGCAGAACCGGAGATATCTTGGTTTTCGTGGGGTTTCAAGCTGAGATATGCATTTTCTACGATAATCTTGGTGAAACATCTGTCCGAAGTATGCAGAAACATCAAGAGCGCTCTTTTCGAGCTATTTAATGCGAGAAACACGTTTTCTGGGGTTTTCACCACACCACAGTTCGTTGGATGTGCAGAACCGGAGATATCTTGGTTTTCGTGGGGTTTCAAGCTGAGATATGCATTTTCTGCGATAATCTTGGTGAGACCTCTGTCCAAAGTATGCAGAAACATCGAGATCGCTCTTTTCGACCTATTTAATGCGAGAAACACGTTATCTGGTGTTTTCACCACTCCACAGAGCGTTTGATATGCAGAACCAGCGAAATCTTGGTTTTGGTGGGGTTTCAAGCTGAGATATGCATTTTCTGCGATTATCTTGGTGAGACTTCTGCGCGAAGTATGCAGAGTCATCGAGATCGTACTTTTCGAGCTATTTAAGGCGAGAAACACGTTTTCTGGGGTTTTCACCACTCCACAGTTGGTTTGATATGCAGAACCGGCGATGCTTGGTTTTCGTCGGGTTTCAAGTTGAGATATGCATTTTCTACGATATTCTTGGTGAAACATCTGTCCGAAGTATGCAGAAACATCAAGAGCGCTCTTTTCGAGCTATTTAATGCGAGAAACACGTTTTCTTGTGTTTTCACCACACCACAGTTCGTTGGATGTGCAGAACCGGAGATATCTTGGTTTTCGTGGGGTTTCAAGCTGAGATATGCATTTTCTGCGATAATCTTGGTGAGACTTCTGTCCGAAGTATGCTTAATCATCGAGATAGCTCGTTTCGAGCTATTTAATGCGAGAAACACGTTATCTGGTGTTTTCCCCACTCCACAGTGCGTATGATATGCAGAACCGACGATATCTTGGTTTTCGTGGGGTTTCAAACTCAGATATGCATTTTCTGCGATAATCTAGGTGAGACTTCTGTCCGAAGTATGCAGAGTCATCGAGATCGTACTTTTCGAGCTATTTAATGCGAGAAACACGTTATCTGGTGTTTTCACCACTCCACAGAGCGTTTGATATGCAGAACCAGCGAAATCTTGGTTTTCGTGGGGTTTCAAGCTGAGATATGCATTTTCTGCGATAATCTTGGTGAGACCTCTGTCCAAAGTATGCAGAAACATCGAGATCGCTCTTTTCGACCTATTTAATGCGAGAAACACGTTATCTGGTGTTTTCACCACTCCACAGAGCGTTTGATATGCAGAACCAGCGAAATCTTGGTTTTTCGTGGGGTTTCAAGCTGAGATATGCATTTTCTGCGATAATCTTGGTGAGACTTCTGCGCGAAGTATGCAGAGTCATCGAGATCGTACTTTTCGAGCTATTTAATGCGAGAAACACGTTTTCTGGGGTTTTCACCACTCCACAGTTGGTTTGATATGCAGAACCAGCGAAATCTTGGTTTTCGTGGGGTTTCAAGCTGAGATATGCATTTTCTGCGATAATCTTGGTGTGACTTCTGCGCGAAGTATGCAGAGTCATCGAGATCGTACTTTTCGAGCTTTTTAATGCGAGAAACACGTTATCTGGTGTTTTCACCACTCCACAGTGCGTACGATATGCAGAACCGGCGATATCTTGGTTTTCGTGGGGTTTCAAGCTGAGATATGCATTTTCTGCGATAATCTTGGTGAGACTTCTGTCCGAAGTATGCAGAGTCATCGAGATCGCACTTTTCGAGCTATTTAATGCGAGAAACACGTTATCTGGTGTTTTCACCACTCCACAGTGCGTATGATATGCAGAACCGGCGATATCTTTGTTTTCGTGGGGCTTCAAGCTGAGATATGCATTTTCTGCGATAATCTTGGTGAGACTTCTGTCCGAAGTATGCAGAATCATCGAGATCGCACTTTTCGAGCTATTTAATGCGAGAAACACGTTATCTGGTGTTTTTACCACTGCACAGTTGGTTTGATATGCAGAACCGGAGAATTCTTGGTTTTCGTGGGGTTTCAAGCTGAGATATGCATTTTCTGCGATAATCTTGGTGAGACTTCTGTCCGAAGTATGCAGAATCATCGAGATCGCACTTTTCGAGCTATTTAATGCGAGAAACACGTTATCTGGTGTTTTCACCACTCCACAGTGCGTATGGTATGCAGAACCGGCGATATCTTGGTTTTCGTGGGGTTTCAAGCTGAGATATGCATTTTCTGCGATAATCTTGGTGAGACTTCTGTCCGAAGTATGCAGAATCATCGAGATCGCTCTTTTCGAGCTATTTAATGCGAGAAACACGTTATCTCGTGTTTTCAGCACTCCACAGTGCGTTTGATATGCAGAACCAGCGATATCCTGGTTTTCGTGGGGATTCAAGCTGAGATATGCAATTTCTGCGATAATCTTGGTGAGACTTCTGTCCGAAGTATTCTTAATCATCGAGATCGCTCGTTTCGAGCTATTTAATGCGAGAATCACGTTATCTGGTGTTTTCACCACTCCACAGTGCGTATGATATGCAGAATCGACGTTATCTTGGTTTTCGTGGGGTTTCAAGCTCAGGATATGCATTTTCTGCGATAATCTTGGTGAGACTTCTGTCCGAAGTATGCAGAGTCATCGAGATCGTACTTTTCGAGCTATTTAATGCGAGAAACACGTTTTCTGGGGTTTCCACCACTCCACAGTGCGTTGGATGTGCAGAACCGGAGATATCTTGGTTTTCGTGGGGTTTCAAGCTGAGATATGCATTTTCTGCGATAATCTTTGTGAGACCTCTGTCCGAAGTATGCAGAAACATCGAGATCGCTCTTTTCGACCTATTTAATGCGAGAAACACGTTTTCTGGGGTTTCCACCACACCACAGTTCGTTGGATGTGCAGAACCGGAGATATCTTGGTTTTCGTGGGGTTTCAAGCTGAGATATGCATTTTCTGCGATAATCTTGGTGAGACTTCTGTCCGAAGTATGCAGAATCATCGAGATCGCACTTTTCGAGCTATTTAATGAGAGAAACACGTTATCTGGTGTTTTCACCACTCCACAGTGCGTTGGATGTGCAGAACCGGAGATATCTTGGTTTTCGTGGGGTTTCAAGCTGAGATATGCATTTTCTGCGATAATCTTGGTGAGACATCTGTCCGAAGTATGCAGAGTCATCGAGATCGTACTTTTCGAGCTATTTAATGCGAGAAACACGTTATCTGGTGTTTTCACCACTCCACAGAGCGTTTGATATGCAGAACCAGCGAAATCTTGGTTTTCGTGGGGTTTCAAGCTGACATATGCATTTTCTGCGATAATCTTGGTGAGACTTCTGCGCGAAGTATGCAGAGTCATCGAGATCGTACTTTTCGAGCTATTTAATGCGAGAAACACGTTTTCTGGGGTTTTCACCACTCCACAGTTGGTTTGATATGCAGAACCGGCGATGCTTGGTTTTCGTCGGGTTTAAAGTTGAGATATGCATTTTCTACGATATTCTTGGTGAAACATCTGTCCGAAGTATGCAGAAACATCAAGAGCGCTCTTTTCGAGCTATTTAATGCGAGAAACACGTTTTCTTGTGTTTTCACCACACCACAGTTCGTTGGATGTGCAGAACCGGAGATATCTTGGTTTTCGTGGGGTTTTAAGCTGAGATATGCATTTTCTGCGATAATCTTGGTGAGACCTCTGTCCGAAGTATGCAGAAACATCGTGATCGCTCTTTTCGACCTATTTAATGCGAGAAACACGTTATCTGGTGTTTTCACCACTCCACAGTGCGTTTGATATGCAGAACCAGCGAAATCTTGGTTTTCGTGGGGTTTCAAGCTCAGATATGCATTTTCTGCGATAATCTTGGTGAGACTTCTATCCGAAGTATGCACAAACATCGAGAGCGCTCTTTTCGAGCTATTTAATGCGAGAAACACGTTTTCTGGGGTTTTCACCACACCACAGTTCGTTGGATATGCAGAACCGGAGATATCTTGGTTTTCGTGGGGTTTCAAGCTGAGATATGCATTTTCTGCGATAATCTTGGTGAGACTTCTTTCCGAAGTATGCAGAATCAGCGAGATCGCTCTTTTCGAGCTATTTAATGCGAGAAACACGTTATCTGGTGTTTACTGCACTCCACAGTGCGTTTTATATGCAGAACCAGCGATATCTTGGTTTTCGTGGGGTTGCAAGCAGAGATATGCAATTTCTGCGATAATCTTGGTGAGACTTCTGTCCGAAGTATGCTTAATCATCGAGATAGCTCGTTTCGAGCTATTTAATGCGAGAAACACGTTATCTGGTGTTTTCCCCACTCCACAGTGCGTATGATATGCAGAACCGACGATATCTTGGTTTTCGTGGGGTTTCAAACTCAGATATGCATTTTCTGCGATAATCTTGGTGAGACTTCTGTCCGAAGTATGCAGAAACATCGAGATCGCTCTTTTCGACCTATTTAATGCGAGAAACACGTTATCTGGTGTTTTCACCACTCCACAGAGCGTTTGATATGCAGAACCAGCGAAATCTTGGTTTTCGTGGGGTTTCAAGCTGAGTTATGCATTTTCTGCGATAATCTTGGTGAGACTTCTGTCCGAAGTATGCAGAAACATCGAGATCGCTCTTTTCGACCTATTTAATGCGAGAAACACGTTATCTGGTGTTTTCCCCACTCCACAGTGCGTATGATATGCAGAACCGACAATATCTTGGTTTTCGTGGGGTTTCAAGCTCAGATATGCATTTTCTGCGATAATCTTGGTGAGACTTCTATCCGAAGTATGCAGAAACATCGACAGCGCTCTTTTCGAGCTATTTATTGCGAGAAACACGTTATCCGGTGTTTTCACCACTCCACAGTGCGTTTGATATGCAGAACCGGCGACATCTTGGATTTCGTCGGGTTTCAAGCTGAGATATGCATTTTCTACGATAATCTTGGTGAGTCTTTTGTCAGAAGTATGCAGAATCATTGAGATCGCACTTTTCGAGCTATTTAATTCGAGAAACACGTTATCTGGTGTTTTCACCACTCCACAGATGGTTTGATATGCAGAACCGGAGATATCTTGGTTTTCGTGGGGTTTCAAACTCAGATATGCATTTTCTGCGATAATCTTGGTGAGACTTCTGTCCGAAGTATGCAGAAACATCGAGATCGCTCTTTTCGACCTATTTAATGCGAGAAACACGTTATCTGGTGTTTTCACCACTCCACAGAGCGTTTGATATGCAGAACCAGCGAAATCTTGGTTTTCGTGGGGTTTCAAGCTGAGTTATGCATTTTCTGCGATAATCTTGGTGAGACTTCTGTCCGAAGTATGCAGAAACATCGAGATCGCTCTTTTCGACCTATTTAATGCGAGAAACACGTTATCTGGTGTTTTCCCCACTCCACAGTGCGTATGATATGCAGAACCGACAATATCTTGGTTTTCGTGGGGTTTCAAGCTCAGATATGCATTTTCTGCGATAATCTTGGTGAGACTTCTATCCGAAGTATGCAGAAACATCGACAGCGCTCTTTTCGAGCTATTTATTGCGAGAAACACGTTATCCGGTGTTTTCACCACTCCACAGTGCGTTTGATATGCAGAACCGGCGACATCTTGGATTTCGTCGGGTTTCAAGCTGAGATATGCATTTTCTACGATAATCTTGGTGAGTCTTTTGTCAGAAGTATGCAGAATCATCGAGATCGCACTTTTCGAGCTATTTAATTCGAGAAACACGTTATCTGGTGTTTTCACCACTCCACAGATGGTTTGATATGCAGAACCGGAGATATCTTGGTTTTCGTGGGGTTTCAAGCTGAGATATGCATTTTCTGCGATAATCTTGTTGAGACTTCTGTCCGAAGTATGCAGAATCATCGAGATCGCTCTTTTCGAGCTATTTAATGCGAGAAACACGTTATCTGGTGTTTTCACCACTCCACAGTGCGTTTGATATGCAGAACCAGCGATATCTTGGTTTTCGTGGGGTTTCAAGCTGAGATATGCATTTTCAGCGATAATCTTGGTGAGACTTCTGTCCGAAGTATGCAGAGTCATCCAGATCGTACTTTTCGAGCTATTTAATGCGAGAAACACGTTTTCTGAGGTTTTCACCACTCCACCTTTGGTTTGATATGCAGAACCGGCGATGTTTGGTTTTCGTCGGGTTTCAAGTTGAGATATGCATTTTCTACGATAATCTTGGTGAAACATCTGTCCGAAGTATGCAGAAACATCAAGAGCGACCTTTTCGAGCGATTTAAAGCGAGAAACACGTTTTCTGGGGTTTTCACCACACCACAGTTCGTTGGATGTGCAGAACCGGAGATATCTTGGTTTTCGTGGGGTTTCAAGCTGAGATATGCATTTTCTGCGATAATCTTGGTGAGACCTCTGTCCGAAGTATGCAGAAACATCGAGATCGCTCTTTTCGACCTATTTAATGCGAGAAACACGTTATCTGGTGTTTTCACCACTCCACAGAGCGTTTGATATGCAGAACCAGCGAAATCTTGGTTTTCGTGGGGTTTCAAGCTGAGATATGCATTTTCTGCGATAATCTTGGTGAGACTTCTGTGCGAAGTATGCAGAGTCATCGAGATCGTACTTTTCGAGCTATTTAATGGGAGAAACACGTTTTCTGGGGTTTTCACCACTCCACAGTTGGTTTGATATGCAGAACCGGCGATGCTTGGTTTTCGTCGGGTTTCAAGTTGAGATATGCATTTTCTACGATATTCTTGGTGAAACATCTGTCCGAAGTATGCAGAAACATCAAGAGCGCTCTTTTCGAGCTATTTAATGCGAGAAACACGTTTTCTGGGGTTTTCACCACACCACAGTTCGTTGGATGTGCAGAACCGGAGATATCTTGGTTTTCGTGGGGTTTTAAGCTGAGATATACATTTTCTGCGATAATCTTGGTGAGACCTCTGTCCGAAGTATGCAGAAACATCGTGATCGCTCTTTTCGACCTATTTAATGCGAGAAACACGTTATCTGGTGTTTTCACCACTCCACGGTGCGTTTGATATGCAGAACCAGCGAAATCTTGGTTTTCGTGGGGTTTCAAGCTCAGATATGCATTTTCTGCGATAATCGTGGTGAGACTTCTATCCGAAGTATGCACAAACATCGAGAGCGCTCTTTTCGAGCTATTTAATGCGAGAAACACGTTTTCTGGGGTTTTCACCACACCACAGTTCGTTGGATATGCAGAACCGGAGATATCTTGGTTTTCGTGGGGTTTCAAGCTGATATATGCATTTTCTGGGATAATCTTGGTGAGACTTCTGTCCGAAATATGCAGAATCAGCGAGATCGCTCTTTTCGAGCTATTTAATGCGAGAAACACGTTATCTGGTGTTTTCACCACTCCGCAGTGCGTTTGATATGCAGAACCGGCGACATCTTGGATTTCGTGGGGTTTCAAGCTGAGATATGCATTTTCTGCGAAAATCCCGGTGAAACATCTGTCCGAAGTATGCAGAAACATCAAGAGCGCTCTTTTCGAGCTATTTAATGCGAGAAACACGTTTTTTTGTGTTTTCACCACACCACAGTTCGTTGGATGTGCAGAACCGGAGATATCTTGGTTTTCGTGGGGTTTCAAGCTGAGATATGCATTTTCTACGATATTCTTGGTGAAACATCTGTCCGAAGTATGCAGAAACATCAGGAGCGCTCTTTTCGAGCTATTTAATGCGAGAAACACGTTTTCCAGCGTTTTCACCACACCACAGTTCGTTGGAAGTGCAGAACCGGAGATATCTTGGTTTTCGTGGGGTTTTAAGCTGAGATATGCATTTTCTGCGATAATCTTGGTGAGACCTCTGTCCGAAGTATGCAGAAACATCGTGATCGCTCTTTTCGACCTATTTAATGCGAGAAACACGTTATCTGGTGTTTTCACCACTCCACAGTGCGTTTGATATGCAGAACCAGCGAAATCTTGGTTTTCGTGGGGTTTCAAGCTCAGATATGCATTTTCTGCGATAATCTTGGTGAGACTTCTATCCGAAGTATGCACAAACATCGAGAGAGCTCTTTTCGAGCTATTTAATGCGAGAAACACGTTTTCTGGGGTTTTCACCACACCACAGTTCGTTGGATATGCAGAACCGGAGATATCTTGGTTTTCGTGGGGTTTCAAGCTGAGATATGCATTTTCTGCGATAATCTTGGTGAGACTTCTGCCCGAAGTATGCAGAATCAGCGAGATCGCTCTTTTCGAGCTATTTAATGCGAGAAACACGTTATCTGGTGTTTACTGCACTCCACAGTGCGTTTTATATGCAGAACCAGCGATATCTTGGTTTTCGTGGGGTTGCAAGCAGAGATATGCAATTTCTGCGATAATCTTGGTGAGACTTCTGTCCGAAGTATGCTTAATCATCGAGATAGCTCGTTTCGAGCTATTTAATGCGAGAAACACGTTATCTGGTGTTTTCCCCACTCCACAGTGCGTATGATATGCAGAACCGACGATATCTTGGTTTTCGTGGGGTTTCAAACTCAGATATGCATTTTCTGCGATAATCTTGGTGAGACTTCTGTCCGAAGTATGCAGAAACATCGAGATCGCTCTTTTCGACCTATTTAATGCGAGAAACACGTTATCTGGTGTTTTCACCACTCCACAGAGCGTTTGATATGCAGAACCAGCGAAATCTTGGTTTTCGTGGGGTTTCAAGCTGAGATATGCATTTTCTGCGATAATCTTGGTGAGACTTCTGTCCGAAGTATGCAGAAACATCGAGATCGCTCGTTTCGACCTATGTAATGCGAGAAACACGTTATCTGGTGTTTTCCCCACTCCACAGTGCGTATGATATGCAGAACCGACGATATCTTGGTTTTCGTGGGGTTTCAAGCTCAGATATGCATTTTCTGCGACAATCTTGGTGAGACTTCTATCCGAAGTATGCAGAAACATCGACAGCGCTCTTTTCGAGCTATTTAATGCGAGAAACACGTTTTCTGGGGTTTTCACCACACCACAGTTCGTTGGATATGCAGAACCGGAGGTATCTTGGTTTTCGTGGGGTTTCAAGCTGAGATATGCATTTTCTGCGATAATCTTGGTGAGACTTCTGTCCGAAGTTTGCAGAATCATCGAGATCGCACTTTTCGAGCTATTTAATTCGAGAAACACGTTATCTGGTGTTTTCACCACTCCACAGATGGTTTGATATGCAGAACCGGAGATATCTTGGTTTTCGTGGGGTTTCAAGCTGAGATATGCATTTTCTGCGATAATCTTGTTGAGACTTCTGTCCGAAGTATGCAGAATCATCTAGATCGCTCTTTTCGAGCTATTTAATGCGAGAAACACGTTATCTGGTGTTTTCACCACTCCACAGTGCGTTTGATATGCAGAACCAGCGATATCTTGGTTTTCGTGGGGTTTCAAGCTGAGATATGCATTTTCAGCGATAATCTTGGTGAGACTTCTGTCCGAAGTATGCAGAGTCATCCAGATCGTACTTTTCGAGCTATTTAATGCGAGAAACACGTTTTCTGAGGTTTTCACCACTCCACCTTTGGTTTGATATGCAGAACCGGCCATGTTTGGTTTTCGTCGGGTTTCAAGTTGAGATATGCATTTTCTACGATAATCTTGGTGAAACATCTGTCCGAAGTATGCAGAAACATCAAGAGCGACCTTTTCGAGCGATTTAAAGCGAGAAACACGTTTTCTGGGGTTTTCACCACACCACAGTTCGTTGGATGTGCAGAACCGGAGATATCTTGGTTTCCGTGGGGTTTCAAGCTGAGATATGCATTTTCTGCGATAATCTTGGTGAGACCTCTGTCCGAAGTATGCAGAAACATCGAGATCGCTCTTTTCGACCTATTTAATGCGAGAAACACGTTATCTGGAGTTTTCACCACTCCACAGAGCGTTTGATATGCAGAACCAGCGAAATCTTGGTTTTCGTGGGGTTTCAAGCTGAGATATGCATTTTCTGCGATAATCTTGGTGAGACTTCTGTGCGAAGTATGCAGAGTCGTCGAGATCGTACTTTTCGAGCTATTTAATGGGAGAAACACGTTTTCTGGGGTTTTCACCACTCCACAGTTGGTTTGATATGCAGAACCGGCGATGCTTGGTTTTCGTCGGGTTTCAAGTTGAGATATGCATTTTCTACGATATTCTTGGTGAAACATCTGTCCGAAGTATGCAGAAACATCAAGAGCGCTCTTTTCGAGCTATTTAATGCGAGAAACACGTTTTCTGGGGTTTTCACCACACCACAGTTCGTTGGATGTGCAGAACCGGAGATATCTTGGTTTTCGTGGGGTTTTAAGCTGAGATATGCATTTTCTGCGATAATCTTGGTGAGACCTCTGTCCGAAGTATGCAGAAACATCGTGATCGCTCTTTTCGACCTATTTAATGCGAGAAACACGTTATCTGGTGTTTTCACCACTCCACGGTGCGTTTGATATGCAGAACCAGCAAAATCTTGGTTTTCGTGGGGTTTCAAGCTCAGATATGCATTTTCTGCGATAATCCTGGTGAGACTTCTATCCGAAGCATGCACAAACATCGAGAGCGCTCTTTTCGAGCTATTTAATGCGAGAAACACGTTTTCTGGGGTTTTCACCACACCACAGTTCGTTGGATATGCAGAACCGGAGATATCTTGGTTTTCGTGGGGTTTCAAGCTGATATATGCATTTTCTGCGATAATCTTGGTGAGACTTCTGTCCGAAGTATGCAGAATCAGCGAGATCGCTCTTTTCGAGCTATTTAATGCGAGAAACACGTTATCTGGTGTTTTCACCACTCCGCAGTGCGTTTGATATGCAGAACCGGCGACATCTTGGATTTCGTGGGGTTTCAAGCTGAGATATGCATTTTCTGCGATAATCCCGGTGAAACATCTGTCCGAAGTATGCAGAAACATCAAGAGCGCTCTTTTCGAGCTATTTAATGCGAGAAACACGTTTTGTGGGGTTTTCACCACACCACAGTTCGTTGGATGTGCAGAACCGGAGATATCTTGGTTTTCGTGGGGTTTCAAGCTGCGATATGCATTTTCTGCGATAATCTTGGTGAGACCTCTGTCCGGAGTATGCAGAAACATCGAGATCGCTCTTTTCGACCTATTTAATGCGAGACACACGTTATCTGGTGTTTTCACCACTCCACAGTGCGTTTGATATGCAGAACCAGCGAAATCTTGGTATTCGTGGGGGTTAAGCTGAGATATGCATTTTCTGCGATAATCTTGGTGAGACTTCTGTCCGAAGTATGCAGAGTCATCGAGATCGAACTTTTCGAGCTATTTAATGCGAGGAACACGTTTTCTGGGGTTTTCACCACACCACAGTTCGTTGGATGTGCAGAACCGGAGATATCTTGGTTTTCGTGGGGTTTTAAGCTGAGATATGCATTTTCTGCGATAATCTTGGTGAGACCTCTGTCCGAAGTATGCAGAAACATCGTGATCGCTCTTTTCGACCTATTTAATGCGAGAAACACGTTATCTGGTGTTTTCACCACTCCACGGTGCGTTTGATATGCAGAACCAGCAAAATCTTGGTTTTCGTGGGGTTTCAAGCTCAGATATGCATTTTCTGCGATAATCCTGGTGAGACTTCTATCCGAAGCATGCACAAACATCGAGAGCGCTCTTTTCGAGCTATTTAATGCGAGAAACACGTTTTCTGGGGTTTTCACCACACCACAGTTCGTTGGATATGCAGAACCGGAGATATCTTGGTTTTCGTGGGGTTTCAAGCTGATATATGCATTTTCTGCGATAATCTTGGTGAGACTTCTGTCCGAAGTATGCAGAATCAGCGAGATCGCTCTTTTCGAGCTATTTAATGCGAGAAACACGTTATCTGGTGTTTTCACCACTCCGCAGTGCGTTTGATATGCAGAACCGGCGACATCTTGGATTTCGTGGGGTTTCAAGCTGAGATATGCATTTTCTGCGATAATCCCGGTGAAACATCTGTCCGAAGTATGCAGAAACATCAAGAGCGCTCTTTTCGAGCTATTTAATGCGAGAAACACGTTTTGTGGGGTTTTCACCACACCACAGTTCGTTGGATGTGCAGAACCGGAGATATCTTGGTTTTCGTGGGGTTTCAAGCTGCGATATGCATTTTCTGCGATAATCTTGGTGAGACCTCTGTCCGGAGTATGCAGAAACATCGAGATCGCTCTTTTCGACCTATTTAATGCGAGACACACGTTATCTGGTGTTTTCACCACTCCACAGTGCGTTTGATATGCAGAACCAGCGAAATCTTGGTATTCGTGGGGGTTAAGCTGAGATATGCATTTTCTGCGATAATCTTGGTGAGACTTCTGTCCGAAGTATGCAGAGTCATCGAGATCGAACTTTTCGAGCTATTTAATGCGAGGAACACGTTATCTGGTGTTTTCAGCACTCCACAGTGCGTTTGATATGCAGAACCAGCGATATCTGGGTTTTCGTGGGGTTTCAAGCTGAGATATGCATTTTTTACGATTATCTTCGTGAGACTTCTGTCCGAAGTATGCAGAATCAGCGAGATCGCTCTTTTCGAGCTATTTAATGCGAGAAACACGTTATCTGGTGTTTTCACCACTCCGCAGTGCGTTTGATATGCAGAACCGGCGACATCTTGGATTTCGTGGGGTTTCAAGCTGAGATATGCATTTTCTGCGATAATCTCGGTGAAACATCTGTCCGAAGTATGCAGAAACATCAAGAGCGCTCTTTTCGAGCTATTTAATGCGAGAAACACGTTTTCTGAGGTTTTCACCACACCACAGTTCGTTGGATGTGCAGAACCGGAGATATCTTGGTTTTCGTGGGGTTTCAAGCTGCGATATGCATTTTCTGCGATAATCTTGGTGAGACCTCTGTCCGGAGTATGCAGAAACATCGAGATCGCACTTTTCGAGCTATTTAATGCGAGAAACACGTTATCTGGTGTTTTCACCACTCCACAGATGGTTTAATATGCAGAACCGGAGATATCTTGGTTTTCGTGGGGTTTCAAGCTGAGATATGCATTTTTTACGATAATCTTGGTGAGACTTCTGTCCGAAGTATGCTGAATCATCGAGATCGCTCTAATCGAGCTATTTAATGCGAGAAACACGTTATCTGGTGTTTACTGCACTCCACAGTGCGTTTTATATGCAGAACCAGCGATATCTTGGTTTTCGTGGGGTTGCAAGCAGAGATATGCAATTTCTGCGATAATCTTGGTGAGACTTCTGTCCGAAGTATGCTTAATCATCGAGATAGCTCGTTTCGAGCTATTTAATGCGAGAAACACGTTATCTGGTGTTTTCCCCACTCCACAGTGCGTATGATATGCAGAACCGACGATATCTTGGTTTTCGTGGGGTTTCAAACTCAGATATGCATTTTCTGCGATAATCTAGGTGAGACTTCTGTCCGAAGTATGCAGAGTCATCGAGATCGCACATTTCGATCTATTTAATGCGAGAAACACGTTATCTGGTGTTTCCAGCACTCCACAGTGCGTTTTGTATGCAGAACCAGCGATATCTTGGTTTTCGTGGTGTTTCAAGCAGAGATATGCAATTTCTGCGATAATCTTGGTGAGAATTCTGTCCGAAGTATGCTTAATCATCGAGATCGCTCGTTTCGAGCTATTTAATGCGAGAAACACGTTATCTGGTGTTTTCCCCACTCCACAGTGCGTATGATATGCAGAACCGACGATATCTTGGTTTTCGTGGGGTTTCAAGCTGAGATATGCATTTTCTGCGATAATCTTGCTGAGACTTCTGTCCGAAGTATGCTTAATCATCGAGAGCGCTCTATTCGAGCTATTTAATGCGAGAAACACGTTATCTGGTGTTTTCCCCACTCCACAGTGCGTATGATATGCAGAACCGACGATATCTTGGTTTTCGTGGGGTTTCAAACTCAGATATGCATTTTCTGCGATAATCTAGGTGAGACTTCTGTCCGAAGTATGCAGAGTCATCGAGATCGCACATTTCGATCTATTTAATGCGAGAAACACGTTATCTGGTGTTTCCAGCACTCCACAGTGCGTTTTGTATGCAGAACCAGCGATATCTTGGTTTTCGTGATGTTTCAAGCAGAGATATGCAATTTCTGCGATAATCTTGGTGAGAATTCTGTCAGCAGGATGCAGAATCATCTAGATCGCTCTTTTCGAGCTATTTAATGCGAGAAACACGTTATCTGGTGTATTGACCACTCCACAGTGCGTTTGATATGCAAAACCGGCGATATCTTGGTTTTCGTCGGGTTTCAAGTTGAGATATGCATTTTCAACGATAATCTTGGTGAGACTTCAGTCAGAAGTACGCAAAATCATCTAGATCGCTCGTTTCGAGCTATTTAATGCGAG
This sequence comes from Anthophora plumipes, assembly GCA_951804975.1. NCBI lineage: Eukaryota > Metazoa > Arthropoda > Insecta > Hymenoptera > Apidae > Anthophora > Anthophora plumipes. Next base: position 1,047,480 of record CATORF010000112.1, read on the forward strand.
TAACACGTTTCCTGGGGTTTTCACCACACCACAGTTCGTTGGATGTGCAGAACCGGAGATATCTTGGTTTTCGTGGGGTTTCAAGCTGAGATATGCATTTTTTACGATAATCATGGTGAGACTTCTGTCCGAAGTATGCAGAATCATCGAGATCGCACTTTTCGAGCTATTTAATGCGAGAAACACGTTATCTGGTGCTTTCAGCACTCCACAGTGCGTTTGATATGCAGAACAAGCGATATCTGGGTTTTCGTGGGGTTTCAAGCTGAGATATGCAGTTACTGCGATAATCTTGGTGAGACTTCTGTCCGAAGTATGCAGAAACATCGAGAGCGCTGTTTTCGAGCTATTTAATGAAAGAAACACGTTTTCTGGGGTTTTAACCACACCACAGTTCGTTGGATATGCAGAACCGGAGATATCTTTGTTTTCGTGGGGTTTCAAGCTGAGATATGCATTTTCTGCGATAATCTAGGTGAGACTTCTGTCCGAAGTATGCAGAATCATCGAGATCGCACCTTTCGAGATATTTAATGCGAGAAACACGTTCTGTGGTGTTATCACCACTCCACAGTGCGTATGATATGCAGAACCGACGATATCTTGGCTTTCGTGGGGTTTCAAGCTCAGATATGCATTTTCTGCGATTATCTTGGTGAGACTTCTGTCCGAAGTATGCAGAGTCATCGAGATCGCAAATTTCGATCTATTTAATGCGAGAAACACGTTGTCTGGTGTTTTCACCACTCCACAGTTGGTTTGATATGCAGAACCGGAGATATCTTGGTTTTCGTCGGTTTTCATCCTGAGGTATGCATTTTCTGCGAAAATCTTGGTGCGACTTCTGTCAGAAGTATGCAGAATCATCGAGATCGCTCTTTTCGAGCTATTTAATGCGAGAAACACGTTATCTGTTGTTTTGACCTCTTCACAGTGCGTTTGATATGCAAAACCGGCGATATCTTGGTTTTCGTCGGGTTTCAAGCTGAGATATGCATTTTCAACGATAATCTTGGTGAGACTTCAGTCAGAAGTATGCAAAATCATCTAGATCGCTCGTTTCGAGATTTATAATGCGAAAAAACAAGTTTTCTGGTGTTTTCAACATTCCACAGTGCGTTTGATATGCAGAACCGGCGATATCTTGATTTTCGTAGTGTTTCCAGCTGAGATATGCATTTTCTCAGATAATCTTGGTGAGTCTTCTGTCAGCAGTATGCAGAATCATCTAGATCGCTCTTTTCGAGCTATTTAATGCGAGATACACGTTATCTAGATGTTTTCACCACTCCACAGTGCGTTTGATATACAGAACCGGCGATATCTTGGTTTTCGTGGGGTTTCATGCTGAGATATGCATTTTCTGCGATAATCTTGGTGAGACTTTTGTCCGAAGTAAGCAGAATCATCGAGATCGCACTTTTCGAGCTATTTAATGCGAGAAACAAGTTTTCTGGTGTTTTCAACATTCCACAGTGCGTTTGATATGCAGAACCGGCGATATCTTGATTTTCGTGGTGTTTCCAGCTGAGATATGCATTTTCTGCGATAATCTTGGTGAGTCTTCTGTCAGCAGTATGCAGAATCATCTAGATCGCTCTTTTCGAGCTATTTAATGCGAGAAACACGTTTTCTGGGGTTTTAACCACACCACAGTTCGTTGGATATGCAGAACCGGAGATATCTTGGTTTTCGTGGGGTTTCATGCTGAGATATGCATTTTCTGCGATAAGCTTGGTGAGACTTTTGTCCGAAGTATGCAGAATCATCGAGATCGCACTTTTCGAGCTATTTAATGCGAGAAACAAGTTTTCTGGTGTTTTCAACATTCCACAGTGCGTTTGATATGCAGAACCGGCGATATCTTGATTTTCGTGGTGTTTCCAGCTGAGATATGCATTTTCTGCGATAATCTTGGTGAGTCTTCTGTCAGCAGTATGCAGAATCATCTAGATCGCTCTTTTCGAGCTATTTAATGCGAGAAACACGTTATCTGGTGTATTGACCACTCCACAGTGCGTTTGATATGCAAAACCGGCGATATCTTGGTTTTCATCGGGTTTCAAGTTGAGATATGCATTTTCAACGATAATCTTGGTGAGACTTCAGTCAGAAGTACGCAAAATCATCTAGATCGCTCGTTTCGAGCTATTTAATGCGAGTAACACGTTTTCTGGGGTTTTCACCACACCACAGTTCGTTGGATGTGCAGAACCGGAGATATCTTGGTTTTCGTGGGGTTTCAAGATGAGATATGCATTTTTTACGATAATCATGGTGAGACTTCTGTCCGAAGTATGCAGAATCATCGTGATCGCACTTTTCGAGCTATTTAATGCGAGAAACACGTTATCTGGTGCTTTCAGCACTCCACAGTGCGTTTGATATGCAGAACCAGCGATATCTGGGTTTTCGTGGGGTTTCAAGCTGAGATATGCATTTTCTGCGATAATCTTGGTGAGACTTCTGTCCGAAGTATGCAGAGTCATCGAGATCGCACTTTTCGAGCTATTTAATGCGAGAAACAAGTTTTCTGGTGTTTTCAACATTCCACAGTGCGTTTGATATGCAGAACCGGCGATATCTTGATTTTCGTGGTGTTTCCAGCTGAGATATGCATTTTCTTCGATAATCTTGGTGAGTCTTCTGTCAGCAGTATGCAGAATCATCTAGATCGCTCTTTTCGAGCTATTTAATGCGAGAAACACGTTATCTGGTGTATTGACCACTCCACAGTGCGTTTGATATGCAAAACCGGCGATATCTTGGTTTTCATCGGGTTTCAAGTTGAGATATGCATTTTCAACGATAATCTTGGTGAGACTTCAGTCAGAAGTACGCAAAATCATCTAGATCGCTCGTTTCGAGCTATTTAATGCGAGTAACACGTTTTCTGGGGTTTTCACCACACCACAGTTCGTTGGATGTGCAGAACCGGCGATATCTTGATTTTCGTGGTGTTTCCAGCTGAGATATGCATTTTCTGCGATAATCTTGGTGAGTCTTCTGTCAGCAGTATGCAGAAACATCGAGAGCGCTGTTTTCGAGCTATTTAATGAAAGAAACACGTTTTCTGGGGTTTTAACCACACCACAGTTCGTTGGATATGCAGAACCGGAGATATCTTGGTTTTCGTGGGGTTTCAAGCTGAGATATGCATTTTCTGCGATAATCTAGGTGAGACTTCTGTCCGAAGTATGCAGAATCATCGAGATCGCACCTTTCGAGCTATTTAATGCGAGAAACACGTTATCTGGTGTTATCACCACTCCACAGTGCGTATGATATGCAGAACCGACGATATCTTGGCTTTCGTGGGGTTTCAAGCTCAGATATGCATTTTCTGCGATTATCTTGGTGTGACTTCTGTCCGAAGTATGCAGAGTCATCGAGATCGCACATTTCGATCTATTTAATGCGAGAAACACGTTGTCTGGTGTTTTCACCACTCCACAGTTGGTTTGATATGCAGAACCGGCGATATCTGGGTTTTCGTGGGGTTTCAAGCTGAGATATGCATTTTCTGCGATAATGTTGGTGAGACTTCTGTCCGAAGTATGCTTAATCATCGAGATCGCTCTATTCGAGCTATTTAATGCGAGAAACACGTTATCTGGTGTTTCCAGCACTCCACAGTGCGTTTTATATGCAGAACCAGCGATATCTTGGTTTTCGTGGGGTTTCAAGCAGAGATATGCAATTTCTGCGATAATCTTGGTGAGACTTCTGTCCGAAGTATGCAGAATCATCGAGATCGCACTTTTCGAGCTATTTAATGCGAGAAACACGTTATCTGGTGTTTTCACCACTCCACAGATGGTTTGATATGCAGAACCGGAGATATCTTGGTTTTCGTGGGGTTTCAAGCTGAGATATGCATTTTTTACGATAATCTTGGTGAGACTTCTGTCCGAAGTATGCAGAATCATCGAGATCGCACTTTTCGAGCTATTAAATGCGAGAAACACGTTATCTGGTGTTTTCAGCACTCCACAGTGCGTTTGATATGCAGAACCAGCGATATCTGGGTTTTCGTGGGGTTTCAAGCTGAGATATGCATTTTCTGCGATAATCTTGGTGAGACTTCTGTCCGAAGTATGCAGAGTCATCGAGATCGCTCGTTTCGAGCTATTTAAGGCGAGATACACGTTATCTAGATGTTTTCACCACTCCACAGTGCGTTTGATATACAGAACCGGCGACATCTTGATTTTCGTGAGGTTTCAAGCTGACATATGCATTTTCTGCGATAATCTTGGTGAGACTTCTGTCCGAAGTATGCACAATCATCGAGATCGCACTTTTCGAGCTATTTAATGCGAGAAACACGTTATCTGGTGTATTGACCACTCCACAATTGCGTTTGATATGCAAAACCGGCGATATCTTGGTTTTCGTCGGGTTTCAAGCTGATATGTGCATTTTTTACGATAATCATGGTGAGACTTCTGTCTGAAGTATGCAGAAACATCGAGAGCGCTCTTTTCGAGCTATTTAATGCGAGAAACACGTTTTCTGGGATTTTCACCACATACCAGTTAGTTGGATATGCAGAACCGGAGATATCTTGGTTTTCGTGGGGTTTCAAGCTGAGATATGCATTTTTTACGATAATCATGGTGAGACTTCTGTCCGAAGTATGCAGAATCATCGAGATCGCACCTTTCGAGATATTTAATGCGAGAAACACGTTCTGTGGTGTTATCACCACTCCACAGTGCGTATGATATGCAGAACCGACGATATCTTGGCTTTCGTGGGGTTTCAAGCTCAGATATGCATTTTCTGCGATTATCTTGGTGAGACTTCTGTCCGAAGTATGCAGAGTCATCGAGATCGCAAATTTCGATCTATTTAATGCGAGAAACACGTTGTCTGGTGTTTTCACCACTCCACAGTTGGTTTGATATGCAGAACCGGAGATATCTTGGTTTTCGTCGGTTTTCATCCTGAGGTATGCATTTTCTGCGAAAATCTTGGTGCGACTTCTGTCAGAAGTATGCAGAATCATCGAGATCGCTCTTTTCGAGCTATTTAATGCGAGAAACACGTTATCTGTTGTTTTGACCTCTTCACAGTGCGTTTGATATGCAAAACCGGCGATATCTTGGTTTTCGTCGGGTTTCAAGCTGAGATATGCATTTTCAACGATAATCTTGGTGAGACTTCAGTCAGAAGTATGCAAAATCATCTAGATCGCTCGTTTCGAGATTTATAATGCGAAAAAACAAGTTTTCTGGTGTTTTCAACATTCCACAGTGCGTTTGATATGCAGAACCGGCGATATCTTGATTTTCGTAGTGTTTCCAGCTGAGATATGCATTTTCTCAGATAATCTTGGTGAGTCTTCTGTCAGCAGTATGCAGAATCATCTAGATCGCTCTTTTCGAGCTATTTAATGCGAGATACACGTTATCTAGATGTTTTCACCACTCCACAGTGCGTTTGATATACAGAACCGGCGATATCTTGGTTTTCGTGGGGTTTCATGCTGAGATATGCATTTTCTGCGATAATCTTGGTGAGACTTTTGTCCGAAGTATGCAGAATCATCGAGATCGCACTTTTCGAGCTATTTAATGCGAGAAACAAGTTTTCTGGTGTTTTCAACATTCCACAGTGCGTTTGATATGCAGAACCGGCGATATCTTGATTTTCGTGGTGTTTCCAGCTGAGATATGCATTTTCTGCGATAATCTTGGTGAGTCTTCTGTCAGCAGTATGCAGAATCATCTAGATCGCTCTTTTCGAGCTATTTAATGCGAGAAACACGTTTTCTGGGGTTTTAACCACACCACAGTTCGTTGGATATGCAGAACCGGAGATATCTTGGTTTTCGTGGGGTTTCATGCTGAGATATGCATTTTCTGCGATAAGCTTGGTGAGACTTTTGTCCGAAGTATGCAGAATCATCGAGATCGCACTTTTCGAGCTATTTAATGCGAGAAACAAGTTTTCTGGTGTTTTCAACATTCCACAGTGCGTTTGATATGCAGAACCGGCGATATCTTGATTTTCGTGGTGTTTCCAGCTGAGATATGCATTTTCTGCGATAATCTTGGTGAGTCTTCTGTCAGCAGTATGCAGAATCATCTAGATCGCTCTTTTCGAGCTATTTAATGCGAGAAACACGTTATCTGGTGTATTGACCACTCCACAGTGCGTTTGATATGCAAAACCGGCGATATCTTGGTTTTCATCGGGTTTCAAGTTGAGATATGCATTTTCAACGATAATCTTGGTGAGACTTCAGTCAGAAGTACGCAAAATCATCTAGATCGCTCGTTTCGAGCTATTTAATGCGAGTAACACGTTTTCTGGGGTTTTCACCACACCACAGTTCGTTGGATGTGCAGAACCGGAGATATCTTGGTTTTCGTGGGGTTTCAAGATGAGATATGCATTTTTTACGATAATCATGGTGAGACTTCTGTCCGAAGTATGCAGAATCATCGAGATCGCACTTTTCGAGCTATTTAATGCGAGAAACACGTTATCTGGTGCTTTCAGCACTCCACAGTGCGTTTGATATGCAGAACCAGCGATATCTGGGTTTTCGTGGGGTTTCAAGCTGAGATATGCAGTTTCTGCGATAATCTTGGTGAGACTTCTGTCCGAAGTATGCAGAAACATCGAGAGCGCTGTTTTCGAGCTATTTAATGAAAGAAACACGTTTTCTGGGGTTTTAACCACACCACAGTTCGTTGGATATGCAGAACCGGAGATATCTTGGTTTTCGTGGGGTTTCAAGCTGAGATATGCATTTTCTGCGATAATCTAGGTAAGACTTCTGTCCGAAGTATGCAGAATCATCGAGATCGCACCTTTCGAGCTATTTAATGCGAGAAACACGTTATCTGGTGTTATCACCACTCCACAGTGCGTATGATATGCAGAACCGACGATATCTTGGCTTTCGTGGGGTTTCAAGCTCAGATATGCATTTTCTGCGATTATCTTGGTGAGACTTCTGTCCGAAGTATGCAGAGTCATCGAGATCGCACATTTCGATCTATTTAATGCGAGAAACACGTTGTCTGGTGTTTTCACCACTCCACAGTTGGTTTGATATGCAGAACCGGCGATATCTGGGTTTTCGTGGGGTTTCAAGCTGAGATATGCATTTTCTGCGATAATGTTGGTGAGACTTCTGTCCGAAGTATGCTTAATCATCGAGATCGCTCTATTCGAGCTATTTAATGCGAGAAACACGTTATCTGGTGTTTCCAGCACTCCACAGTGCGTTTTATATGCAGAACCAGCGATATCTTGGTTTTCGTGGGGTTTCAAGCAGAGATATGCAATTTCTGCGATAATCTTGGTGAGACTTCTGTCCGAAGTATGCAGAATCATCGAGATCGCACTTTTCGAGCTATTTAATGCGAGAAACACGTTATCTGGTGTTTTCACCACTCCACAGATGGTTTGATATGCAGAACCGGAGATATCTTGGTTTTCGTGGGGTTTCAAGCTGAGATATGCATTTTTTACGATAATCTTGGTGAGACTTCTGTCCGAAGTATGCAGAATCATCGAGATCGCACTTTTCGAGCTATTAAATGCGAGAAACACGTTATCTGGTGTTTTCAGCACTCCACAGTGCGTTTGATATGCAGAACCAGCGATATCTGGGTTTTCGTGGGGTTTCAAGCTGAGATATGCATTTTCTGCGATAATCTTGGTGAGACTTCTGTCCGAAGTATGCAGAGTCATCGAGATCGCTCGTTTCGAGCTATTTAAGGCGAGATACACGTTATCTAGATGTTTTCACCACTCCACAGTGCGTTTGATATACAGAACCGGCGACATCTTGATTTTCGTGAGGTTTCAAGCTGACATATGCATTTTCTGCGATAATCTTGGTGAGACTTCTGTCCGTAGTATGCACAATCATCGAGATCGCACTTTTCGAGCTATTTAATGCGAGAAACACGTTATCTGGTGTATTGACCACTCCACAATTGCGTTTGATATGCAAAACCGGCGATATCTTGGTTTTCGTCGGGTTTCAAGCTGATATGTGCATTTTTTACGATAATCATGGTGAGACTTCTGTCTGAAGTATGCAGAAACATCGAGAGCGCTCTTTTCGAGCTATTTGATGCGAGAAACACGTTTTCTGGGATTTTCACCACATACCAGTTAGTTGGATATGCAGAACCGGAGATATCTTGGTTTTCGTGGGGTTTCAAGCTGAGATATGCATTTTTTACGATAATCATGGTGAGACTTCTGTCCGAAGTATGCAGAATCATCGAGATCGCACCTTTCGAGATATTTAATGCGAGAAACACGTTCTGTGGTGTTATCACCACTCCACAGTGCGTATGATATGCAGAACCGACGATATCTTGGCTTTCGTGGGGTTTCAAGCACAGATATGCATTTTCTGCGATTATCTTGGTGAGACTTCTGTCCGAAGTATGCAGAGTCATCGAGATCGCAAATTTCGATCTATTTAATGCGAGAAACACGTTGTCTGGTGTTTTCACCACTCCACAGTTGGTTTGATATGCAGAACCGGAGATATCTTGGTTTTCGTCGGTTTTCATCCTGAGGTATGCATTTTCTGCGAAAATCTTGGTGCGACTTCTGTCAGAAGTATGCAGAATCATCGAGATCGCTCTTTTCGAGCTATTTAATGCGAGAAACACGTTATCTGTTGTTTTGACCTCTTCACAGTGCGTTTGATATGCAAAACCGGCGATATCTTGGTTTTCGTCGGGTTTCAAGCTGAGATATGCATTTTCTGCGATTATCTTGGTGAGACTTCTGTCCGAAGTATGCAGAGTCATCGAGATCGCACTTTTCGAGCTATTTAATGCGAGAAACACGTTATCTGGTGCTTTCAGCACTCCACAGTGCGTTTGATATGCAGAACCAGCGATATCTGGGTTTTCGTGGGGTTTCAAGCTGAGATATGCAGTTTCTGCGATAATCTTGGTGAGACTTCTGTCCGAAGTATGCAGAAACATCGAGAGCGCTGTTTTCGAGCTATTTAATGAAAGAAACACGTTTTCTGGGGTTTTAACCACACCACAGTTCGTTGGATATGCAGAACCGGAGATATCTTGGTTTTCGTGGGGTTTCAAGCTGAGATATGCATTTTCTGCGATAATCTAGGTAAGACTTCTGTCCGAAGTATGCAGAATCATCGAGATCGCACCTTTCGAGCTATTTAATGCGAGAAACACGTTATCTGGTGTTATCACCACTCCACAGTGCGTATGATATGCAGAACCGACGATATCTTGGCTTTCGTGGGGTTTCAAGCTCAGATATGCATTTTCTGCGATTATCTTGGTGAGACTTCTGTCCGAAGTATGCAGAGTCATCGAGATCGCACATTTCGATCTATTTAATGCGAGAAACACGTTGTCTGGTGTTTTCACCACTCCACAGTTGGTTTGATATGCAGAACCGGCGATATCTGGGTTTTCGTGGGGTTTCAAGCTGAGATATGCATTTTCTGCGATAATGTTGGTGAGACTTCTGTCCGAAGTATGCTTAATCATCGAGATCGCTCTATTCGAGCTATTTAATGCGAGAAACACGTTATCTGGTGTTTCCAGCACTCCACAGTGCGTTTTATATGCAGAACCAGCGATATCTTGGTTTTCGTGGGGTTTCAAGCAGAGATATGCAATTTCTGCGATAATCTTGGTGAGACTTCTGTCCGAAGTATGCAGAATCATCGAGATCGCACTTTTCGAGCTATTTAATGCGAGAAACACGTTATCTGGTGTTTTCACCACTCCACAGATGGTTTGATATGCAGAACCGGAGATATCTTGGTTTTCGTGGGGTTTCAAGCTGAGATATGCATTTTTTACGATAATCTTGGTGAGACTTCTGTCCGAAGTATGCAGAATCATCGAGATCGCACTTTTCGAGCTATTAAATGCGAGAAACACGTTATCTGGTGTTTTCAGCACTCCACAGTGCGTTTGATATGCAGAACCAGCGATATCTGGGTTTTCGTGGGGTTTCAAGCTGAGATATGCATTTTCTGCGATAATCTTGGTGAGACTTCTGTCCGAAGTATGCAGAGTCATCGAGATCGCTCGTTTCGAGCTATTTAAGGCGAGATACACGTTATCTAGATGTTTTCACCACTCCACAGTGCGTTTGATATACAGAACCGGCGACATCTTGATTTTCGTGAGGTTTCAAGCTGACATATGCATTTTCTGCGATAATCTTGGTGAGACTTCTGTCCGTAGTATGCACAATCATCGAGATCGCACTTTTCGAGCTATTTAATGCGAGAAACACGTTATCTGGTGTATTGACCACTCCACAATTGCGTTTGATATGCAAAACCGGCGATATCTTGGTTTTCGTCGGGTTTCAAGCTGATATGTGCATTTTTTACGATAATCATGGTGAGACTTCTGTCTGAAGTATGCAGAAACATCGAGAGCGCTCTTTTCGAGCTATTTGATGCGAGAAACACGTTTTCTGGGATTTTCACCACATACCAGTTAGTTGGATATGCAGAACCGGAGATATCTTGGTTTTCGTGGGGTTTCAAGCTGAGATATGCATTTTTTACGATAATCATGGTGAGACTTCTGTCCGAAGTATGCAGAATCATCGAGATCGCACCTTTCGAGATATTTAATGCGAGAAACACGTTCTGTGGTGTTATCACCACTCCACAGTGCGTATGATATGCAGAACCGACGATATCTTGGCTTTCGTGGGGTTTCAAGCACAGATATGCATTTTCTGCGATTATCTTGGTGAGACTTCTGTCCGAAGTATGCAGAGTCATCGAGATCGCAAATTTCGATCTATTTAATGCGAGAAACACGTTGTCTGGTGTTTTCACCACTCCACAGTTGGTTTGATATGCAGAACCGGAGATATCTTGGTTTTCGTCGGTTTTCATCCTGAGGTATGCATTTTCTGCGAAAATCTTGGTGCGACTTCTGTCAGAAGTATGCAGAATCATCGAGATCGCTCTTTTCGAGCTATTTAATGCGAGAAACACGTTATCTGTTGTTTTGACCTCTTCACAGTGCGTTTGATATGCAAAACCGGCGATATCTTGGTTTTCGTCGGGTTTCAAGCTGAGATATGCATTTTCAACGATAATCTTGGTGAGACTTCAGTCAGAAGTATGCAAAATCATCTAGATCGCTCGTTTCGAGATTTATAATGCGAAAAAACAAGTTTTCTGGTGTTTTCAACATTCCACAGTGCGTTTGATATGCAGAACCGGCGATATCTTGATTTTCGTAGTGTTTCCAGCTGAGATATGCATTTTCTCAGATAATCTTGGTGAGTCTTCTGTCAGCAGTATGCAGAATCATCTAGATCGCTCTTTTCGAGCTATTTAATGCGAGATACACGTTATCTAGATGTTTTCACCACTCCACAGTGCGTTTGATATACAGAACCGGCGATATCTTGGTTTTCGTGGGGTTTCATGCTGAGATATGCATTTTCTGCGATAATCTTGGTGAGACTTTTGTCCGAAGTATGCAGAATCATCGAGATCGCACTTTTCGAGCTATTTAATGCGAGAAACAAGTTTTCTGGTGTTTTCAACATTCCACAGTGCGTTTGATATGCAGAACCGGCGATATCTTGATTTTCGTGGTGTTTCCAGCTGAGATATGCATTTTCTGCGATAATCTTGGTGAGTCTTCTGTCAGCAGTATGCAGAATCATCTAGATCGCTCTTTTCGAGCTATTTAATGCGAGAAACACGTTTTCTGGGGTTTTAACCACACCACAGTTCGTTGGATATGCAGAACCGGAGATATCTTGGTTTTCGTGGGGTTTCATGCTGAGATATGCATTTTCTGCGATAAGCTTGGTGAGACTTTTGTCCGAAGTATGCAGAATCATCGAGATCGCACTTTTCGAGCTATTTAATGCGAGAAACAAGTTTTCTGGTGTTTTCAACATTCCACAGTGCGTTTGATATGCAGAACCGGCGATATCTTGATTTTCGTGGTGTTTCCAGCTGAGATATGCATTTTCTGCGATAATCTTGGTGAGTCTTCTGTCAGCAGTATGCAGAATCATCTAGATCGCTCTTTTCGAGCTATTTAATGCGAGAAACACGTTATCTGGTGTATTGACCACTCCACAGTGCGTTTGATATGCAAAACCGGCGATATCTTGGTTTTCATCGGGTTTCAAGTTGAGATATGCATTTTCAACGATAATCTTGGTGAGACTTCAGTCAGAAGTACGCAAAATCATCTAGATCGCTCGTTTCGAGCTATTTAATGCGAGTAACACGTTTTCTGGGGTTTTCACCACACCACAGTTCGTTGGATGTGCAGAACCGGAGATATCTTGGTTTTCGTGGGGTTTCAAGATGAGGTATGCATTTTTTACGATAATCATGGTGAGACTTCTGTCCGAAGTATGCAGAATCATCGAGATCGCACTTTTCGAGCTATTTAATGCGAGAAACACGTTATCTGGTGCTTTCAGCACTCCACAGTGCGTTTGATATGCAGAACCAGCGATATCTGGGTTTTCGTGGGGTTTCAAGCTGAGATATGCAGTTTCTGCGATAATCTTGGTGAGACTTCTGTCCGAAGTATGCAGAAACATCGAGAGCGCTGTTTTCGAGCTATTTAATGAAAGAAACACGTTTTCTGGGGTTTTAACCACACCACAGTTCGTTGGATATGCAGAACCGGAGATATCTTGGTTTTCGTGGGGTTTCAAGCTGAGATATGCATTTTCTGCGATAATCTAGGTAAGACTTCTGTCCGAAGTATGCAGAATCATCGAGATCGCACCTTTCGAGCTATTTAATGCGAGAAACACGTTATCTGGTGTTATCACCACTCCACAGTGCGTATGATATGCAGAACCGACGATATCTTGGCTTTCGTGGGGTTTCAAGCTCAGATATGCATTTTCTGCGATTATCTTGGTGAGACTTCTGTCCGAAGTATGCAGAGTCATCGAGATCGCACATTTCGATCTATTTAATGCGAGAAACACGTTGTCTGGTGTTTTCACCACTCCACAGTTGGTTTGATATGCAGAACCGGCGATATCTGGGTTTTCGTGGGGTTTCAAGCTGAGATATGCATTTTCTGCGATAATGTTGGTGAGACTTCTGTCCGAAGTATGCTTAATCATCGAGATCGCTCTATTCGAGCTATTTAATGCGAGAAACACGTTATCTGGTGTTTCCAGCACTCCACAGTGCGTTTTATATGCAGAACCAGCGATATCTTGGTTTTCGTGGGGTTTCAAGCAGAGATATGCAATTTCTGCGATAATCTTGGTGAGACTTCTGTCCGAAGTATGCAGAATCATCGAGATCGCACTTTTCGAGCTATTTAATGCGAGAAACACGTTATCTGGTGTTTTCACCACTCCACAGATGGTTTGATATGCAGAACCGGAGATATCTTGGTTTTCGTGGGGTTTCAAGCTGAGATATGCATTTTTTACGATAATCTTGGTGAGACTTCTGTCCGAAGTATGCAGAATCATCGAGATCGCACTTTTCGAGCTATTAAATGCGAGAAACACGTTATCTGGTGTTTTCAGCACTCCACAGTGCGTTTGATATGCAGAACCAGCGATATCTGGGTTTTCGTGGGGTTTCAAGCTGAGATATGCATTTTCTGCGATAATCTTGGTGAGACTTCTGTCCGAAGTATGCAGAGTCATCGAGATCGCTCGTTTCGAGCTATTTAAGGCGAGATACACGTTATCTAGATGTTTTCACCACTCCACAGTGCGTTTGATATACAGAACCGGCGACATCTTGATTTTCGTGAGGTTTCAAGCTGACATATGCATTTTCTGCGATAATCTTGGTGAGACTTCTGTCCGAAGTATGCACAATCATCGAGATCGCACTTTTCGAGCTATTTAATGCGAAAAACACTTTATCTGGTGTTTTCAGCACTCCACAGAAGTTTTGATATGCAGAACCGTAGATATCTTGGTTTTCGTGGGGTTTCAAGCTGAGATATGCATTTTTTACGATAATCTTTGTGAGACTTCTGTCCGAAGTATGCAGAATCATCTAGATCGCTCTTTTCGAGCTATTGAATGCGAGAAACACGTTATCTGGTGTATTGACCACTCCACAGTGCGTTTGATATGCAAAACCGGCGACATCTTGATTTTCGTGAGGTTTCAAGCTGACATATGCATTTTCTGCGATAATCTTGGTGAGACTTCTGTCCGAAGTATGCACAATCATCGAGATCGCACTTTTCGAGCTATTTAATGCGAAAAACACTTTATCTGGTGTTTTCAGCACTCCACAGAAGTTTTGATATGCAGAACCGGAGATATCTTGGTTTTCGTGGGGTTTCAAGCTGAGATATGCATTTTTTACGATAATCTTTGTGAGACTTCTGTCCGAAGTATGCAGAATCATCTAGATCACTCTTTTCGAGCTATTGAATGCGAGAAACACGTTATCTGGTGTATTGACCACTCCACAGTGCGTTTGATATGCAAAACCGGAGATATCTTGGTTTTCGTGGGGTTTCAAGATGAGATATGCATTTTTTACGATAATCATGGTGAGACTTCTGTCCGAAGTATGCAGAATCATCGAGATCGCACTTTTCGAGCTATTTAATGCGAGAAACACGTTATCTGGTGCTTTCAGCACTCCACAGTGCGTTTGATATGCAGAACCAGCGATATCTGCGTTTTCGTGGGGTTTCAAGCTGAGATATGCAGTTTCTGCGATAATCTTGGTGAGACTTCTGTCCGAAGTATGCAGAAACATCGAGAGCGCTGTTTTCGAGCTATTTAATGAAAGAAACACGTTTTCTGGGGTTTTAACCACACCACAGTTCGTTGGATATGCAGAACCGGAGATATCTTGGTTTTCGTGGGGTTTCAAGCAGAGATATGCAATTTCTGCGATAATCTTGGTGAGACTTCTGTCCGAAGTTTGCAGAATCATCGAGATCGCACTTTTCGAGCTATTAAATGCGAGAAACACGTTATCTGGTGTTTTCAGCACTCCACAGTGCGTTTGATATGCAGAACCAGCGATATCTGGATTTTCGTGGGGTTTCAAGCTGAGATATGCATTTTCTGCGATAATCTAGGTGAGACTTCTGTCGGAAGTATGCAGAATCATCGAGATCGCACCTTTCGAGCTATTTAATGCGAGAAACACGTTATCTGGTGTTATCACCACTCCACAGTGCGTATGATATGCAGAACCGACGATATCTTGGCTTTCGTGGGGTTTCATGCTCAGATATGCATTTTCTGCGATTATCTTTGTGAGACTTCTGTCCGAAGTATGCAGAGTCATCGAGATCGCACATTTCGATCTATTTAATGCGAGAAACACGTTGTCTGGTGTTTTCACCACACCGCAGTTGGTTTGATATGCAGAACCGGCGATATCTGGGTTTTCGTGGGGTTTCAAGCTGAGATATGCATTTTCTGCTATAATGTTGTTGAGACTTCTGTCCGAAGTATGCTTAATCATCGAGATCGCTCTATTCGAGCTATTTAATGCGAGAAACACGTTATCTGGTGTTTCCAGCACTCCACAGTGCGTTTTATATGCAGAACCAGCGATATCTTGGTTTTCGTGGGGTTTCAAGCAGAGATATGCAATTTCTGCGATAATCTTGGTGAGACTTCTGTCCGAAGTATGCAGAATCATCGAGATCGCACTTTTCGAGCTATTTAATGCGAGAAACACGTTATCTGGTGTTTTCAGCACTCCACAGAAGTTTTGATATGCAGAACCGGAGATATCTTGGTTTTCGTGGGGTTTCAAGCTGAGATATGCATTTTTTACGATAATCTTGGTGAGACTTCTGTCCGAAGTATGCTTAATCATCCAGATCGCTCTATTCGAGCAATTTAATGCGAGAAACAAGTTATCTGGTGTTTCCAGCACTCCACAGTGCGTTTTATATGCAGAACCAGCGATATCTTGATTTTCGGGGGGTTTCAAGCAGAGATATGCAATTTCTGCGTTAATCTTGGTGAGACTTCTGTCCGAAGTATGCTTAATCATCGAGATCGCTCGTTTCGAGCTATTTAATGCGAGAAACACGTTATCTGGTGTTTTCCCCACTCCACAGTGCGTATGATATGCAGAACCGACGATATCTTGGTTTTCGTGGGGTTTCAAGCTCAGATATGCATTTTCTGCGATAATCTTGGCGAGACTTCTGGACGAAGTATGCAGAGTCATCGAGATCGCACATTTCGATCTATTTAATGCGAGAAACACGTTGTCTGGTGTTTTCACCACTCCACAGTTGGTTTGATATGCAAAACCGGCGATATCTGGGTTTTCGTGGGGTTTCAAGCTGAGATATGCATTTTCTGCGATAATCTTGGTGAGACTTCTGTCCGAAGTATGCTTAATCATCGAGAGCGCTCTATTCGAGCTATTTAATGCGAGAAACACGTTATCTGGTGTTTCCAGCACTCCACAGTGCGTTTTATATGCAGAACCAGCGTTATCTTGGTTTTCGTGGGGTGTCAAGCAGAGATATGCAATTTCTATGATAATCTTGGTGAGACTTTTGTCCGAAGTATGCTTAATCATCGAGATCGCTCTTTTCGAGGTATTTAATGCACGAACCACGTTATCTGGTGTATTGACCACTCCACAGTGCGTTTGATATGCAAAACCGACGATATCTTGGTTTTCGTCGGGTTTCATGCTGAGATATGCATTTTCTGCGATAATCTTGGTGCGACTTCTGTTAGAAGTATGCAGAATCATGGAGATCGCTATTTTCCAGCTATTTAATGCGAGAAACACGTTATCTGGTGTTTTGACCACTCCACAGTGCGTTTGATATGCAGAAATGGCGAAATCTTGGTTTTCGTCGGTTTTCATCCTGAGGTATGCATTTTCGGCGATAATCTTGGTGCGACTTCTGTCAGAAGTATGCAGGATCATCGAGATCGCTCTTTTCGAGCTATTTAATGCGAGAAACACGTTATCTGTTGTTTTGATCTCTCCACAGTGCGTTTGATATGCAAAACCGGCGATATCTTGGTTTTCGTCGGGTTTCAAGCTGAGATATGCATTTTCAACGATAATCTTGGTGAGACTTCAGTCAGAAGTATGCAAAATCATCTAGATCGCTCGTTTCGAGATTTTTAATGCGAAAAAAAAAGTTTTCTGGTGTTTTCAACATTCCACAGTGCGTTTGATATGCAGAACCGGCGATATCTTGATTTTCGTAGTGTTTCCAGCTGAGATATGCATTTTCTCTGATAATCTTGGTGAGTCTTCTGTCAGCAGTATGCAGAATCATCTAGATCGCTCGTTTCGAGCTATTTAATGAAAGAAACACGTTTTCTGGGGTTTCAACCACTCCACAGATGGTTTGATATGCAGAACCGGAGATATCTTGGTTTTCGTGGGGTTTCAAGCTGAGATATGCATTTTTTACTATAATCTTGGTGCGACTTCTGTCCGAAGTATGCAGAATCATCGAGATCGCACTTTTCGAGCTATTAAATGCGAGAAACACGTTATCTGGTGTTTTCAGCACTCCACAGTGCGTTTGATATGCAGAACCAGCGATATCTGGGTTTTCGTGGGGTTTCAAGCTGAGATATGCATTTTCTGCGATAATCTTGGTGAGACTTCTGTCCGAAGTATGCAGAGTCATCGAGATCGCTCGTTTCGAGCTATTTAAGGCGAGATACACGTTATCTAGATGTTTTCACCACTCCACAGTGCGTTTGATATGCAGAACCGGAGATATCTTGGTTTTCGTGGGGTTTCAAGCTGAGATATGCATTTTTTACGATAATCTTGGTGAGACTTCTGTCCGAAGTATGCAGAATCATCGAGATCGCACTTTTCGAGCTATTAAATGCGAGAAACACGTTATCTGGTGTTTTCAGCACTCCACAGTGCGTTTGATATGCAGAACCAGCGATATCTGGGTTTTCGTGGGGTTTCAAGCTGAGATATGCATTTTCTGCGATAATCTTGGTGAGACTTCTGTCCGAAGTATGCAGAGTCATCGAGATCGCACATTTCGATCTATTTAATGCGAGAAACACGTTGTCTGGTGTTTTCACCACTCCACAGTTGGTTTGATATGTAGAACCGGCGATATCTGGGTTTTCGTGGGGTTTCAAGCTGAGATATGCATTTTCTGCGATAATGTTGGTGAGACTTCTGTCCGAAGTATGCTTAATCATCGAGATCGCTCTATTCGAGCTATTTAATGCGAGAAACACGTTATCTCGTGTTTCCAGCACTCCACAGTGCGTTTTATATGCAGAACCAGCGATATCTTGGTTTTCGTGGGGTTTCAAGCAGAGATATGCAATTTCTGCGATAACCTTGGTGAGACTTCTGTCCGAAGTATGCAGAATCATCGAGATCGCACTTTTCGAGCTATTTAATGCGAGAAACACGTTATCTGGTGTCTTCACCACTCCACAGATGGTTTGATATGCAGAACCGGAGATATCTTGGTTTTCGTGGGGTTTCAAGCTGAGATATGCATTTTTTACGATAATCTTGGTGAGACTTCTGTCCGAAGTATGCAGAATCATCGAGATCGCACTTTTCGAGCTATTAAATGCGAGAAACACGTTATCTGGTGTTTCCAGCACTCCACAGTGCGTTTTATATGCAGAACCAGCGATATCTTGGTTTTCGTGGGGTTTCAAGCAGAGATATGCAATTTCTGCGATAATCTTGGTGAGACTTCTGTCCGAAGTATGCAGAATCATCGAGATCGCACTTTTCGAGCTATTTAATGCGAGAAACACGTTATCTGGGGTTTTCACCACTCCGCAGATGGTTTGATATGCAGAACCAGCGATATCTGGGTTTTCGTGGGGTTTCAAGCTGAGATATGCATTTTCTGCGATAATCTTGGTGAGACTTCTGTCCGAAGTATGCAGAGTCATCGAGATCGCTCGTTTCGAGCTATTTAATGCGAGAAACACGTTATCTGTTGTTTTGACCTCTTCACAGTTCGTTGGATATGCAGAACCGGAGATATCTTGGTTTTCGTGGGGTTTCAAGCTGAGATATGCATTTTCTGCGATAATCTAGGTGAGACTTCTGTCCGAAGTATGCAGAGTCATCGAGATCACACCTTTCGAGCTATTTAATGCGAGAAACACGTTATCTGGTGTTATCACCACTCCACAGTGCGTATGATATGCAGAACCGACGATATCTTGGCTTGCGTGGGGTTTCAAGCTCAGATATGCATTTTCTGCGATTATCTTGGTGAGACTTCTGTCCGAAGTATGCAGAGTCATCGAGATCGCACATTTCGAGCTATTTAATGCGAGAAACACGTTATCTGGTGTTTTCACCACTCCACAGATGGTTTGATATGCAGAACCGGAGATATCTTGGTTTTCGTGGGGTTTCAAGCTGAGATATGCATTTTTTACGATAATCTTGGTGAGACTTCTGTCCGAAGTATGCAGAATCATCGAGATCGCACTTTTCGAGCTATTAAATGCGAGAAACACGTTATCTGGTGTTTTCAGCACTCCACAGTGCGTTTGATATGCAGAACCAGCGATATCTGGGTTTTCGTGGGGTTTCAAGCTGAGATATGCATTTTCTGCGATAATCTTGGTGAGACTTCTGTCCGAAGTATGCAGAGTCATCGAGATCGCTCGTTTCGAGCTATTTAATGAAAGAAACACGTTTTCTGGGGTTTTAACCACACCATAGTTCGTTGGATATGCAGAACCGGAGATATCTTGGTTTTCGTGGGGTTTCAAGCTGAGATATGCATTTTTTACGATAATCTTGGTGAGACTTCTGTCCGAAGTATGCACAATCATCGAGATCGCACTTTTCGAGCTATTTAATGCGAAAAACACTTTATCTGGTGTTTTCACCACTCCACAGATGGTTTGATATGCAGAACCGGAGATATCTTGGTTTTCGTGGGGTTTCAAGCTGAGATATGCATTTTTTACGATAATCTTGGTGAGACTTCTGTCCGAAGTATGCAGAATCATCGAGATCGCACTTTTCGAGCTACTAAATGCGAGAAACACGTTATCTGGTGTTTTCAGCACTCCACAGTGCGTTTTATATGCAGAACCAGCGATATCTTGGTTTTCGTGGGGTTTCAAGCAGAGATATGCAATTTCTGCGATAATCTTGGTGAGACTTCTGTCCGAAGTATGCAGAATCATCGAGATCGCACTTTTCGAGCTATTTAATGCGAGAAACACTTTATCTGGTGTTTTCAGCACTCCACAGAAGTTTTGATATGCAGAACCGGAGATATCTTGGTTTTCGTGGGGTTTCAAGCTGAGATATGCATTTTTTACGATAATCTTGGTGAGACTTCTGTCCGAAGTATGCACAATCATCGAGATCGCACTTTTCGAGCTATTTAATGCGAAAAACACTTTATCTGGTGTTTTCAGCACTCCACAGAAGTTTTGATATGCAGAACCGGAGATATCTTGGTTTTCGTGGGGTTTCAAGCTGAGATATGCATTTTCTGCGATAATCTTGGTGAGACTTCTGTCCGAAGTATGCAGAAACATCGAGAGCGCTGTTTTCGAGCTATTTAATGAAAGAAACACGTTTTCTGGGGTTTTAACCACACCACAGTTCGTTGGATATGCAGAACCGGAGATATCTTGGTTTTCGTGGGGTTTCAAGCTGAGATATGCATTTTCTGCGATAATCTAGGTGAGACTTCTGTCCGAAGTATGCAGAATCATCGAGATCGCACCTTTCGAGCTATTTAATGCGAGAAACACGTTATCTGGTGTTATCACCACTCCACAGTGCGTATGATATGCAGAACCGACGATATCTTGGCTTTCGTGGGGTTTCAAGCTCAGATATGCGTTTTCTGCGATTATCTTGGTGAGACTTCTGTCCGAAGTATGCAGAGTCATCGAGATCGCACATTTCGATCTATTTAATGCGAGAAACACGTTGTCTGGTGTTTTCACCACTCCACAGTTGGTTTGATATGCAGAACCGGCGATATCTTGGTTTTCGTGGGGTTTCAAGCAGAGATATGCAATTTCTGCGATAATCTTGGTGAGACTTCTGTCCGAAGTATGCAGAATCATCGAGATCGCACTTTTCGAGCTATTTAATGAAAGAAACACGTTTTCTGGGGTTTTAACCACACCACAGTTCGTTGGATATGCAGAACCGGAGATATCTTGGTTTTCGTGGGTTTTCAAGCTGAGATATGCATTTTCTGCGATAATCTTGGTGAGACTTCTGTCCGAAGTATGCAGAAACATCGAGAGCGCTGTTTTCGAGCTATTTAATGAAAGAAACACGTTTTAGGGGGTTTTAACCACACCACAGTTCGTTGGATATGCAGAACCGGAGATATCTTGGTTTTCGTGGGGTTTCAAGCTGAGATATGCATTTTCTGCGATAATCTAGGTGAGACTTCTGTCCGAAGTATGCAGAATCATCGAGATCGCACCTTTCGAGCTATTTAATGCGAGAAACACGTTATCTGGTGTTATCACCACTCCACAGTGCGTATGATATGCAGAACCGACGATATCTTGGCTTTCGTGGGGTTTCAAGCTCAGATATGCGTTTTCTGCGATTATCTTGGTGAGACTTCTGTCCGAAGTATGCAGAGTCATCGAGATCGCACATTTCGATCTATTTAATGCGAGAAACACGTTGTCTGGTGTTTTCACCACTCCACAGTTGGTTTGATATGCAGAACCGGCGATATCGTGGTTTTCGTGGGGTTTCAAGCAGAGATATGCAATTTCTGCGATAATCTTGGTGAGACTTCTGTCCGAAGTATGCAGAATCATCGAGATCGCACTTTTCGAGCTATTTAATGAAAGAAACACGTTTTCTGGGGTTTTAACCACACCACAGTTCGTTGGATATGCAGAACCGGAGATATCTTGGTTTTCGTGGGGTTTCAAGCTGAGATATGCATTTTCTGCGATAATCTTGGTGAGACTTCTGTCCGAAGTATGCAGAAACATCGAGAGCGCTGTTTTCGAGCTATTTAATGAAAGAAACACGTTTTCTGGGGTTTTAACCACACCACAGTTCGTTGGATATGCAGAACCGGAGATATCTTGGTTTTCGTGGGGTTTCAAGCTGAGATATGCATTTTCTGCGATAATCTAGGTGAGACTTCTGTCCGAAGTATGCAGAATCATCGAGATCGCACCTTTCGAGCTATTTAATGCGAGAAACACGTTATCTGGTGTTATCACCACTCCACAGTGCGTTTTATATGCAGAACCAGCGATATCTTGGTTTTCGTGGGGTTTCAAGCAGAGATATGCAATTTCTGCGATAATCTTGGTGAGACTTCTGTCCGAAGTATGCAGAATCATCGAGATCGCACTTTTCGAGCTATTTATTGCGAGAAACACGTTATCTGGTGTTTTCACCACTCCACAGATGGTTTGATATGCAGAACCGGAGATATCTTGGTTTTCGTGGGGTTTCAAGCTGAGATATGCATTTTCTGCGATAATCTAGGTGAGACTTCTGTCCGAAGTATGCAGAATCATCGAGATCGCACCTTTCGAGCTATTTAATGCGAGAAACACGTTATCTGGTGTTATCACCACTCCACAGTGCGTTTTATATGCAGAACCAGCGATATCTTGGTTTTCGTGGGGTTTCAAGCAGAGATATGCAATTTCTGCGATAATCTTGGTGAGACTTCTGTCCGAAGTATGCAGAATCATCGAGATCGCACTTTTCGAGCTATTTATTGCGAGAAACACGTTATCTGGTGTTTTCACCACTCCACAGATGGTTTGATATGCAGAACCGGAGATATCTTGGTTTTCGTGGGGTTTCAAGCAGAGATATGCAATTTCTGCGATAATCTTGGTGAGACTTCTGTCCGAAGTATGCAGAATCATCGAGATCGCACTTTTCGAGCTATTTATTGCGAGAAACACGTTATCTGGTGTTTTCACCACTCCACAGATGGTTTGATATGCAGAACCGGAGATATCTTGGTTTTCGTGGGGTTTCAAGCTGAGATATGCATTTTTTACGATAATCTTGGTGAGACTTCTGTCCGAAGTATGCAGAATCATGGAGATCCCTGTTTTCCAGCTATTTAATGCGAGAAACACGTTATCTGGTGTTTTGACCACTCCACAGTGCGTTTGATATGCAGAAATGGCGAAATCTTGGTTTTCGTCGGTTTTCATCCTGAGGTATGCATTTTCGGCGATAATCTTGGTGCGACTTCTGTCAGAAGTATGCAGGATCATCGAGATCGCTCTTTTCGAGCTATTTAATGCGAGAAACACGTTATCTGTTGTTGTGACCTCTCCACAGTGCGTTTGATATGCAAAACCGGCGATATCTTGGTTTTCGTCGGGTTTCAAGCTGAGATATGCATTTTCAACGATAATCTTGGTGAGACTTTAGTCAGAAGTATGCAAAATCATCTAGATCGCTCGTTTCGAGATTTTTAATGCGAAAAAACAAGTTTTCTGGTGTTTTCAACATTCCACAGTGCGTTTGATATGCAGAACCGGCGATATCTTGATTTTCGTAGTGTTTCCAGCTGAGATATGCATTTTCTCTGATAATCTTGGTGAGTCTTCTGTCAGCAGTATGCAGAATCATCTAGATCGCTCTTTTCGAGCTATTTAATGCGAGATACACGTTATCTAGATGTTTTCACCACTCCACAGTGCGTTTGATATACAGAACCGGCGATATCTTGACTTTCGTGAGGTTTCAAGCTGAGATATGCATTTTCTGCGATAATCTAGGTGAGACTTCTGTCCGAAGTATGCAGAATCATCGAGATCGCACCTTTCGAGCTATTTAATGCGAGAAACACGTTATCTGGTGTTATCACCACTCCACAGTGCGTATGATATGCAGAACCGACGATATCTTGGCTTTCGTGGGGTTTCAAGCTCAGATATGCATTTTCTGCGATTATCTTGGTGAGACTTCTGTCCGAAGTATGCAGAGTCATCGAGATCGCACATTTCGATCTATTTAATGCGAGAAACACGTTGTCTGGTGTTTTCACCACTCCACAGTTGGTTTGATATGCAGAACCGGCGATATCTGGGTTTTCGTGGGGTTTCAAGCTGAGATATGCATTTTCTGCGATAATGTTGGTGAGACTTCTGTCCGAAGTATGCTTAATCATCGAGATCGCTCTATTCGAGCTATTCAATGCGAGAAACACGTTATCTGGTGTTTCCAGCACTCCACAGTGCGTTTTATATGCAGAACCAGCGATATCTTGGTTTTCGTGGGGTTTCAAGCAGAGATATGCAATTTCTGCGATAATCTTGGTGAGACATCTGTCCGAAGTATGCAGAATCATCGAGATCGCACTTTTCGAGCTATTTAATGCGAGAAACACGTTATCTGGTGTTTTCACCACTCCACAGATGGTTTGATATGCAGAACCGGAGATATCTTGGTTTTCGTGGGGTTTCAAGCTGAGATATGCATTTTCTGCGATAATCTTGGTGCGACTTCTGTTAGAAGTATGCAGAATCATCGAGATCGCTGTTTTCCAGCTATTTAATGCGAGAAACACGTTATCTGGTGTTTTGACCACTCCACAGTGCGTTTGATATGCAGAAATGGCGAAATCTTGGTTTTCGTCGGTTTTCATCCTGAGGTATGCATTTTCTGCGATAATCTTGGTGCGACTTCTGTCAGAAGTATGCAGAATCATCGAGATCGCTCTTTTCGAGCTATTTAATGCGAGAAACACGTTCTCTGTTGTTTTGACGTCTTCACAGTGCGTTTGATATGCAAAACCGGCGATATCTTGGTTTTCGTGGGGTTTCAAGCTGAGATATGCATTTTCTGCGATAATCTTGGTGAGACTTTTATCCGAAGTATGCAGAATCATCGAGATCGCACTTTTCCAGCTATTTAATGCGAGAAACAAGTTTTCTGGTGTTTTCAACATTCCACAGTGCGTTTGATAGGCAGAACCGGCGATATCTTGATTTTCGTGGTGTTTCAAGCTGAGATATGCATTTTCTGCGATAATCTTGGTGAGTCTTCTGTCAGCAGTATGCAGAATCGTCTAGATCGCTCTTTTCGAGCTATTTAATGCGAGAAACACGTTATCTGGTGTATTGACCACTCCACAGTGCGTTTGATATGCAAAACCGGCGATATCTTGGTTTTCGTCGGGTTTCAAGTTGAGATATGCATTTTCAACGATAATCTTGGTGAGACTACTGTCAGAAGTACGCAAAATCATCTAGATCGCTCGTTTCGAGCTATTTAATGCGACTAACACGTTTTCTGGGGTTTTCACCACACCACAGTTCGTTGGATGTGCAGAACCGGAGATATCTTGGTTTTCGTGGGGTTTCAAGATGAGATATGCATTTTTTACGATAATCATGGTGAGACTTCTGTCCGAAGTATGCAGAATCATCGAGATCGCACTTTTCGAGCTATTTAATGCGAGAAGCACGTTATCTGGTGCTTTCAGCACTCCACAGTGCGTTTGATATGCAGAACCAGCGATATCTGGGTTTTCGTGGGGTTTCAAGCTGAGATATGCAGTTTCTGCGATAATATTGGTGAGACTTCTGTCCGAAGTATGCAGAAACATCGAGAGCGCTGTTTTCGAGCTATTTAATGAAACAAACACGTTTTCTGGGGTTTTAACCACACCACAGATGGTTTGATATGCAGAACCGGAGATATCTTGATTTTGGTGGTGTTTCCAGCTGAGATATGCATTTTCTGCGATAATCTTGGTGAGACTTCTGTCCGAAGTATGCAGAGTCATCGAGATCGCACATTTCGATCTATTTAATGCGAGAAACACGTTGTCTGGTGTTTTCACCACTCCACAGTTGGTTTGATATGCAGAACCGGCGATATCTGGGTTTTCGTGGGGTTTCAACCAGAGATATGCGATTTCTGCGATAATCTTGGTGAGACTTCTGTCCGAAGTATGCAGAATCATCGAGATCGCACTTTCGGAGCTATTTAATGCGAGAAACACGTTATCTGGTGTTTTCACCACTCCACAGATGGTTTGATATGCAAAACCGGCGATATCCTGGTTTTCGTCGGGTTTCAAGCTGAGATATGCATTTTTTACGATAATCTTGGTGAGACTTCTGTCCGAAGTATGCAGAATCATCGAGATCGCACTTTTCGAGCTATTAAATGCGAGAAACACGTTATCTGGTGTTTTCAGCACTCCACAGTGCGTTTGATATGCAGAACCAGCGATATCTGGGTTTTCGTGGGGTTTCTAGCTGAGATATGCATTTTCTGCGATAATCTTGGTGAGACTTCTGTCCGAAGTATGCAGAAACATCGAGAGCGCTCTTTTCGAGCTGTTTAATGCGAGAAACACGTTTTATGGTGTTTTAACCACACCACAGTTCGTTGGATATGCAGTACCAGCGATATCTTGGTTTTCGTGGGGTTTCAAGCTGAGATATGCATTTTTTACGATAATCTTGGTGAGACTT
Organism: Anthophora plumipes; assembly: GCA_951804975.1. Classification (NCBI taxonomy): domain Eukaryota; kingdom Metazoa; phylum Arthropoda; class Insecta; order Hymenoptera; family Apidae; genus Anthophora; species Anthophora plumipes. The sequence continues at coordinate 1,073,901 of CATORF010000112.1, forward strand.
CTGTCCGAAGTATGCAGAATCATCGAGATCGCTCTATTCGAGCTATTTAATGCGACAAAACGTTATCTGGTGTTTTCAGCACTCCACAGTGCGTTTGATATGCAGAACCGGAGATATCTTGGTTTTCGTGGGGTTTTAAGCTGAGATATGCATTTTCTGCGATAATCTTGGTGAGACTTCTGTCCGAAGTATGCAGAATCATCGAGATCGCACTTTTCGAGCTATTTAATGCGAGAAACACGTTATCAGGTATTTTCACCACTCCACAGTGCGTTTGATATGCAGTACCAGCGATATCTTGGTTTTCGTGGGGTTTCAAGCTGAGATATGCATTTTTTACCCTAATCTTGGTGAGACTTCTGTCCGAAGTATGCAGAATCATCGAGATCGCTCTATTCGAGCTATTTAATGCGACAAAACGTTATCTGGTGTTTTCAGCACTCCACAGTGCGTTTGATATGCAGAACCAGCGATATCTTGGTTTTCGTGGGGTTTCAAGCTGACATATGCATTTTCTGCGATAATCTTGGTGAGACTTCTGTCCGAAGTATGCAGAATCATCGAGATCGCACATTTCGAGCTATTTAATGCGAGAAACACGTTATCTGGTGTATTGACCATTCCACAATTGCGTTTGATATGCAAACCGGCGATATCTTGGTTTTCGTCGGGTTTCAAGCTGAGATATGCATTTTCAACGATAATTTTGGTGAGACTTCAGTCAGAAGTATGCAGAATCATCTAGATCGCTCGTTTCGAGCTATTTAATGCGAGAAACACGTTTTCTGGGGTTTTCACCACACCACAGTTCGTTGGATATGCAGAACCGGAGATATCTTGGTTTTCGTGGGGTTTTAAGCTGAGATATGCATTTTCTGCGATAATCTTGGTGAGACTTCTGTCCGAAGTATGCAGAATCATCGAGATCGCACTTTTCGAGCTATTTAATGCGAGAAACACGTTATCTGGTGTTTTCACCACACCACAGTTCGTTGGATATGCAGAACCGGAGATATCTTGGTTTTCGTGGGGTTTCAAGCTGAGATATGCATTTTCTGCGATAATCTAGGTGAGACTTCTGTCCGAAGTATGCAGAATCATCGAGATCGCACATTCGAGCTATTTAATGCGAGAAACACGTTATCTGGTGTTATCACCACTCCACAGTGCGTATGATATGCAGAACCGACGATATCTTGGCTGTCGTGGGGTTTCAAGCTCAGATATGCATTTTCTGTGATAATCTTGGTGAGACTTCTGTCCGAAGTATGCAGAGTCATCGAGATCGCACATTTCGATCTATTTAATGCGAGAAACACGTTGTCTGGTGATTTCACCACTCCACAGTTGGTTTGATATGCAGAACCGGCGATATCTGGGTTTTCGTGGGGTTTCAAGCTGAGATATGCATTTTCTGCGATAATGTTGTTGAGACTTCTTTCCGAAGTATGCAGAATCATCGAGATCGCACATTTCGAGCTATTTAATGCGAGAAACACGTTATCTGGTGTATTGACCACTCCACAATTGCGTTTGATATGCAAACCGGCGATATCTTGGTTTTCGTCGGGTTTCAAGCTGAGATATGCATTTTCTGCGATAATCTAGGTGAGACTTCTGTCCGAAGTATGCAGAATCATCGAGATCGCACATTCGAGCTATTTAATGCGAGAAACACGTTATCTGGTGTTATCACCACTCCACAGTGCGTATGATATGCAGAACCGACGATATCTTGGCTTTCGTGGGGTTTCAAGCTCAGATATGCATTTTCTGTGATAATCTTGGTGAGACTTCTGTCCGAAGTATGCAGAGTCATCGAGATCGCACATTTCGATCTATTTAATGCGAGAAACACGTTGTCTGGTGATTTCACCACTCCACAGTTGGTTTGATATGCAGAACCGGCGATATCTGGGTTTTCGTGGGGTTTCAAGCTGAGATATGCATTTTCTGCGATAATGTTGGTGAGACTTCTTTCCGAAGTATGCTTAATCATCGAGATCGCTCTATTCGAGCTATTTAATGCGAGAAACACGTTATCTGGTGTTTCCAGCACTCCACAGTGCGTTTTATATGCAGAACCAGCGATATCTTGGTTTTCGTGGGGTTTCAACCAGAGATATGCGATTTCTGCGATAATCTTGGTGAGACTTCTGTCCGAAGTATGCAGAATCATCGAGATCGCACTTTTCGAGCTATTTAATGCGAGAAACACGTTATCTGGTGTATTGACCACTCCACAATTGCGTTTGATATGCAAAACCGGCGATATCTTGGTTTTCGTCGGGTTTCAAGCTGAGATATGCATTTTCAACGATAATTTTGGTGAGACTTCAGTCAGAAGTATGCAGAATCATCTAGATCGCTCGTTTCGAGCTATTTAATGCGAGAAACACGTTTTCTGGGGTTTTCACCACATACCAGTTAGTTGGATGTGCAGAACCGGAGATATCTTGGTTTTCGTGGGGTTTCAAGCTGATATATGCATTTTTTTCGATAATCATGGTGAGACTTCTGTCAGAAGTATGCAGAAACATCGAGAGCGCTCTTTTCGAGCTATTTAATGCGAGAAACACGTTTTCTGGGGTTTTAACCACACCACAGATCGTTGGATATGCAGAACCGGAGATATCTTGGTTTTCGTGGGGTTTCCAGCTGAGATATGCATTTTCTGCGATAATGTTGGTGAGACTTCTTTCCGAAGTATGCAGAATCATCGAGATCGCACATTTCGAGCTATTTAATGCGAGAAACACGTTATCTGGTGTATTGACCACTCCACAATTGCGTTTGATATGCAAACCGGCGATATCTTGGTTTTCGTCGGGTTTCAAGCTGAGATATGCATTTTCTGCGATAATCTAGGTGAGACTTCTGTCCGAAGTATGCAGAATCATCGAGATCGCTCGTTTCGAGCTATTTAATGCGAGAAACACGTTATCTGGTGTTTTCCCCACTCCACACTGCGTATGATATGCAGAACCGACGATATCTTGGTTTTCGTGGGGTTTCAAGCTCAGATATGCATTTTCTGCGATAATCTTGGTGAGACTTCTGTCCGAAGTATGCAGAGTCATCGAGATCGCACATTTCGATCTATTTAATGCGAGGAACACGTTGTCTGGTGTTTTCACCACTCCACAGTTGGTTTGATATGCAGAACCGGCGATATCTGGGTTTTCGTGTGGTTTCAAGCTGAGATATGCATTTTCTGCGATAATCTTGGTGAGACTTCTGTCCGAAGTATGCTTAATCATCGAGATCGCTCTATTCGAGCTATTTAATGCGAGAAACACGTTATCTGGTGTTTCCAGCACTCCACAGTGCGTTTTATATGCAGAACCAGCGATATCTTGGTTTTCGTGGGGTTTCAAGCAGAGATATGCAATTTCTGCGATAAACTTGGTGAGACTTCTGTCCGAAGTATGCAGAATCATCGAGATCGCTGTTTTCGAGCGATTTAACGCGAGAAACACGTTATCTGGTGTATTGGCCACTCCACAGAGCGTTTGATATGCAAAACCGGCGATATCTTGGTTTTCGTCGGGTTTTTAGCTGAGGTATGCATTTTCAACGATAATCTTGGTGAGACTTCAGTCAGAAGTATGCAAAATCATCTAGATCGCTCGTTTCGAGCTATTTAATGCGAAAAAACAAGTTTTCTGGTGTTTTCAACATTCCACAGTGCGTTTGATATGCAGAACCGGCGATATCTTGGTTTTCGTGGGGTTTCAAGCTGAGATATGCATTTTCTACGATTATGTTGGTGAGAATCTGTCAGAAGTATGCAGAATCTTCGAGAACGCTCTTCTCGAGCTATTTAATGCGAGAAACACGCTTGCTGGTGTTTTCACCACGCCACAGTGCGTTAGATATGCAGAGCCGGAGATATCTTGGTTTTCGTGAGGTTTCAAGCTGAGATATGCATTTTATGCGGCAATCTTGGTGAGACCTCTGTCCGAAGTATGCAGAATCATCGATATCGCTCTTTTCGAGCTATTTAATGCGAGAAACACGTTATCTGGTGTATTGACCACTCCACAGTGCGTTTGATATGCAAAACCGGCGATATCGTGGTTTTCGTCGGGTTTCAAGCTGAGATATGCATTTTCAACGATAATTTTGGTGAGACTTCAGTCAGAAGTATGCAGAATCATCTAGATCGCTCGTTTCGAGCTATTTAATGCGAGAAACACGTTTTCTGGGGTTTTCACCACACCACAGTTCGTTGGATGTGCAGAACCGGAGATATCTTGGTTTTCGTGGGGTTTCAAGCTGAGATATGCATTTTCTGCGATAATCTTGGTGAGACTTCTGTCCGAAGTATGCAGAAACATCGAGAGCGCTCTTTTCGAGCTATTTAATGCGAGCAACACGTTTTCTGGGGTTTTAACCACACCACAGTTCGTTGGATATGCAGAACCGGAGATATCTTGGTTTTCGTGGGGTTTTATGCTGAGATATGCATTTTCTGCGATAATCTTGGTGAGATTTCTGACCGAAGTATGCAGAATCGTCGAGATCGCTGTTTTCGAGCTATTTAACGCGAGAAACACGTTATCTGGTGTATTGACCACTCCACAGAGCGTTTGATATGCAAAACCGGCGATATCTTGGTTTTCGTCGGGTTTCAAGCTGAGATATGCATTTTCAACGATAATCTTGGTGAGACTTCAGTCAGAAGTATGCAAAATCATCTAGATCGCTCGTTTCGAGCTATTTAATGCGAGCAACACGTTTTCTGGGGTTTTAACCACACCACAGTTCGTTGGATATGCAGAACCGGAGATATCTTGGTTTTCGTGGGGTTTTATGCAGAGATATGCATTTTCTGCGACAATCTTGGTGAGAATTCTGAACGAAGTATGCAGAATCATCGAGATCGCTGTTTTCGAGCTATTTAACGCGAGAAACACGTTATCTGGTGTACTGACCACTCCACAGAGCGTTTGATATGCAAAACCGGCGATATCTTGGTTTTCGTCGGGTTTCAAGCTGAGATATGCATTTTCAACGATAATCTTGGTGAGACTTCAGTCAGAAGTATGCAAAATCATCTAGATCGCTCGTTTCGAGCTATTTAATGCGAAAAAACAAGTTTTCTGGTGTTATCAACATTCCACAGTGCGTTTGATATGCAGAACCGGCGATATCTTGGTTTTCGTGGGGTTTCAAGCTGAGATATGCATTTTCTACGATTATGTTGGTGAGAACCTGTCAGAAGTATGCAGAATCTTCGAGAACGCTCTTCTCGAGCTATTTAATGCGAGAAACACGCTTGCTGGTGTTTTCACCACATCACAGTGCGTTAGATATGCAGAGCCGGAGATATCTTGGTTTTCGTGAGGTTTCAAGCTGAGATATGCATTTTCTGCGGCAATCTTGGTGAGACCTCTGTCCGAAGTATGCAGAATCATCGAGATCGCACTTTTCGAGCTATTTAATGCGAGAAACACGTTATCTGGTGTTTTCACCACACCACAGTTCGTTGGATATGCAGAACCGGAGATATCTTGGTTTTCGTGGGGTTTCAAGCTGAGATATGCATTTTCTGCGATAATCTAGGTGAGACTTCTGTCCGAAGTATGCAGAATCATCGAGATCGCACATTCGAGCTATTTAATGCGAGAAACACGTTATCTGGTGTTATCACCACTCCACAGTGCGTATGATATGCAGAACCGACGATATCTTGGCTGTCGTGGGGTTTCAAGCTCAGATATGCATTTTCTGTGATAATCTTGGTGAGACTTCTGTCCGAAGTATGCAGAGTCATCGAGATCGCACATTTCGATCTATTTAATGCGAGAAACACGTTGTCTGGTGATTTCACCACTCCACAGTTGGTTTGATATGCAGAACCGGCGATATCTGGGTTTTCGTGGGGTTTCAAGCTGAGATATGCATTTTCTGCGATAATGTTGTTGAGACTTCTTTCCGAAGTATGCAGAATCATCGAGATCGCACATTTCGAGCTATTTAATGCGAGAAACACGTTATCTGGTGTATTGACCACTCCACAATTGCGTTTGATATGCAAACCGGCGATATCTTGGTTTTCGTCGGGTTTCAAGCTGAGATATGCATTTTCTGCGATAATCTAGGTGAGACTTCTGTCCGAAGTATGCAGAATCATCGAGATCGCACATTCGAGCTATTTAATGCGAGAAACACGTTATCTGGTGTTATCACCACTCCACAGTGCGTATGATATGCAGAACCGACGATATCTTGGCTTTCGTGGGGTTTCAAGCTCAGATATGCATTTTCTGTGATAATCTTGGTGAGACTTCTGTCCGAAGTATGCAGAGTCATCGAGATCGCACATTTCGATCTATTTAATGCGAGAAACACGTTGTCTGGTGATTTCACCACTCCACAGTTGGTTTGATATGCAGAACCGGCGATATCTGGGTTTTCGTGGGGTTTCAAGCTGAGATATGCATTTTCTGCGATAATGTTGGTGAGACTTCTTTCCGAAGTATGCTTAATCATCGAGATCGCTCTATTCGAGCTATTTAATGCGAGAAACACGTTATCTGGTGTTTCCAGCACTCCACAGTGCGTTTTATATGCAGAACCAGCGATATCTTGGTTTTCGTGGGGTTTCAACCAGAGATATGCGATTTCTGCGATAATCTTGGTGAGACTTCTGTCCGAAGTATGCAGAATCATCGAGATCGCACTTTTCGAGCTATTTAATGCGAGAAACACGTTATCTGGTGTATTGACCACTCCACAATTGCGTTTGATATGCAAAACCGGCGATATCTTGGTTTTCGTCGGGTTTCAAGCTGAGATATGCATTTTCAACGATAATTTTGGTGGGACTTCAGTCAGAAGTATGCAGAATCATCTAGATCGCTCGTTTCGAGCTATTTAATGCGAGAAACACGTTTTCTGGGGTTTTCACCACATACCAGTTAGTTGGATGTGCAGAACCGGAGATATCTTGGTTTTCGTGGGGTTTCAAGCTGATATATGCATTTTTTTCGATAATCATGGTGAGACTTCTGTCAGAAGTATGCAGAAACATCGAGAGCGCTCTTTTCGAGCTATTTAATGCGAGAAACACGTTTTCTGGGGTTTTAACCACACCACAGATCGTTGGATATGCAGAACCGGAGATATCTTGGTTTTCGTGGGGTTTCCAGCTGAGATATGCATTTTCTGCGATAATGTTGGTGAGACTTCTTTCCGAAGTATGCAGAATCATCGAGATCGCACATTTCGAGCTATTTAATGCGAGAAACACGTTATCTGGTGTATTGACCACTCCACAATTGCGTTTGATATGCAAACCGGCGATATCTTGGTTTTCGTCGGGTTTCAAGCTGAGATATGCATTTTCTGCGATAATCTAGGTGAGACTTCTGTCCGAAGTATGCAGAATCATCGAGATCGCTCGTTTCGAGCTATTTAATGCGAGAAACACGTTATCTGGTGTTTTCCCCACTCCACACTGCGTATGATATGCAGAACCGACGATATCTTGGTTTTCGTGGGGTTTCAAGCTCAGATATGCATTTTCTGCGATAATCTTGGTGAGACTTCTGTCCGAAGTATGCAGAGTCATCGAGATCGCACATTTCGATCTATTTAATGCGAGGAACACGTTGTCTGGTGTTTTCACCACTCCACAGTTGGTTTGATATGCAGAACCGGCGATATCTGGGTTTTCGTGTGGTTTCAAGCTGAGATATGCATTTTCTGCGATAATCTTGGTGAGACTTCTGTCCGAAGTATGCTTAATCATCGAGATCGCTCTATTCGAGCTATTTAATGCGAGAAACACGTTATCTGGTGTTTCCAGCACTCCACAGTGCGTTTTATATGCAGAACCAGCGATATCTTGGTTTTCGTGGGGTTTCAAGCAGAGATATGCAATTTCTGCGATAAACTTGGTGAGACTTCTGTCCGAAGTATGCAGAATCATCGAGATCGCTGTTTTCGAGCTATTTAACGCGAGAAACACGTTATCTGGTGTATTGGCCACTCCACAGAGCGTTTGATATGCAAAACCGGCGATATCTTGGTTTTCGTCGGGTTTTTAGCTGAGGTATGCATTTTCAACGATAATCTTGGTGAGACTTCAGTCAGAAGTATGCAAAATCATCTAGATCGCTCGTTTCGAGCTATTTAATGCGAAAAAACAAGTTTTCTGGTGTTTTCAACATTCCACAGTGCGTTTGATATGCAGAACCGGCGATATCTTGGTTTTCGTGGGGTTTCAAGCTGAGATATGCATTTTCTACGATTATGTTGGTGAGAATCTGTCAGAAGTATGCAGAATCTTCGAGAACGCTCTTCTCGAGCTATTTAATGCGAGAAACACGCTTGCTGGTGTTTTCACCACGCCACAGTGCGTTAGATATGCAGAGCCGGAGATATCTTGGTTTTCGTGAGGTTTCAAGCTGAGATATGCATTTTATGCGGCAATCTTGGTGAGACCTCTGTCCGAAGTATGCAGAATCATCGATATCGCTCTTTTCGAGCTATTTAATGCGAGAAACACGTTATCTGGTGTATTGACCACTCCACAGTGCGTTTGATATGCAAAACCGGCGATATCGTGGTTTTCGTCGGGTTTCAAGCTGAGATATGCATTTTCAACGATAATTTTGGTGAGACTTCAGTCAGAAGTATGCAGAATCATCTAGATCGCTCGTTTCGAGCTATTTAATGCGAGAAACACGTTTTCTGGGGTTTTCACCACACCACAGTTCGTTGGATGTGCAGAACCGGAGATATCTTGGTTTTCGTGGGGTTTCAAGCTGAGATATGCATTTTCTGCGATAATCTTGGTGAGACTTCTGTCCGAAGTATGCAGAAACATCGAGAGCGCTCTTTTCGAGCTATTTAATGCGAGCAACACGTTTTCTGGGGTTTTAACCACACCACAGTTCGTTGGATATGCAGAACCGGAGATATCTTGGTTTTCGTGGGGTTTTATGCTGAGATATGCATTTTCTGCGATAATCTTGGTGAGACTTCTGACCGAAGTATGCAGAATCGTCGAGATCGCTGTTTTCGAGCTATTTAACGCGAGAAACACGTTATCTGGTGTATTGACCACTCCACAGAGCGTTTGATATGCAAAACCGGCGATATCTTGGTTTTCGTCGGGTTTCAAGCTGAGATATGCATTTTCAACGATAATCTTGGTGAGACTTCAGTCAGAAGTATGCAAAATCATCTAGATCGCTCGTTTCGAGCTATTTAATGCGAGCAACACGTTTTCTGGGGTTTTAACCACACCACAGTTCGTTGGATATGCAGAACCGGAGATATCTTGGTTTTCGTGGGGTTTTATGCAGAGATATGCATTTTCTGCGATAATCTTGGTGAGAATTCTGAACGAAGTATGCAGAATCATCGAGATCGCTGTTTTCGAGCTATTTAACGCGAGAAACACGTTATCTGGTGTACTGACCACTCCACAGAGCGTTTGATATGCAAAACCGGCGATATCTTGGTTTTCGTCGGGTTTCAAGCTGAGATATGCATTTTCAACGATAATCTTGGTGAGACTTCAGTCAGAAGTATGCAAAATCATCTAGATCGCTCGTTTCGAGCTATTTAATGCGAAAAAACAAGTTTTCTGGTGTTATCAACATTCCACAGTGCGTTTGATATGCAGAACCGGCGATATCTTGGTTTTCGTGGGGTTTCAAGCTGAGATATGCATTTTCTACGATTATGTTGGTGAGAACCTGTCAGAAGTATGCAGAATCTTCGAGAACGCTCTTCTCGAGCTATTTAATGCGAGAAACACGCTTGCTGGTGTTTTCACCACATCACAGTGCGTTAGATATGCAGAGCCGGAGATATCTTGGTTTTCGTGAGGTTTCAAGCTGAGATATGCATTTTCTGCGGCAATCTTGGTGAGACCTCTGTCCGAAGTATGCAGAATCATCGATATCGCTCTTTTCGAGCTATTTAATGCGAGAAACACGTTATCTGGTGTATTGACCACTCCACAGTGCGTTTGATATGCAAAACCGGTGATATCGTGGTTTTCGTCGGGTTTCAAGCTGAGATATGCATTTTCAACGATAATTTTGGTGAGACTTCAGTCAGAAGTATGCAGAATCATCTAGATCGCTCGTGTCGAGCTATTTAATGCGAGAAACACGTTTTCTGGGGTTTTCACCACACCACAGTTCGTTGGATGTGCAGAACCGGAGATATCTTGGTTTTCGTGGGGTTTCAAGCTGAGATATGCATTTTCTGCGATAATCTTGATGAGACTTCTGTCCGAAGTATGCAGAATCATCGAGATCGCACTTTTCGAGCTATTTAATGCGAGAAACACGTTATCTGGTGTTTTCACCACTCCACAGATGGTTTGATATGCAGAACCGGAGATATCTTGGTTTTCGTGGGGTTTCAAGCTGAGATATGCATTTTTTACGATAATCTTGGTGAGACTTCTGTCCAAAGTATGCTTAATCATCGAGATCTCTCTATTCGAGCTATTTAATGCGAGAAACACGTTATCTGGTGTTTCCAGCACTCCACAGTACGTTTTATATGCAGAACCAGCGATATCTTGGTTTTCGTGGGGTTGCAAGCAGAGATATGCAATTTCTGCGATAATCTTGGTGAGACTTCTGTCCGATGTATGCTTAATCATCGAGATCGCTCGTTTCGATCTATTTCATGCGAGAAACACGTTGTCTGGTGTTTTCACCACTCCACAGTTGGTTTGATATGCAGTACCGGAGATATCTTGGTTTTCGTGGGGTTTCAAGCTGAGATATGCATTTTCTGCGATAATCTTGGTGAGACTTCTGTCCGAGGTATGCTTAATCATCGAGATCGCTCAATTCGAGCTATTTAATGCGAGAAAAACGTTATCTGGAGTTTCCAGCACTCCACAGTGCGTTTTATATGCAGAACCTGCGATATCTTGGTTTTCGTGGGGTTGCAAGCAGAGATATGCAATTTCTGCGATAATCTTGGTTAGACTTCTGTCCGAAGTATGCTTAATCATCCAGATCGCTCGTTTCGATCTATTTCATGCGAGAAACACGTTGTCTGGTGTTTTGACCACTCCACAGTTGGTTTGATATGCAGAACCGGCGATATCTGGGTTTTCGTGAGGTTTCATGCTGAGATATGCATTTTCTGCGATAATCTTGGTGAGACTTCTGTCCGAAGTATGCTTAATCATCGAGATCGCTCTATTCGAGCTATTTAATGCGAGAAACACGTTATCTGGTGTTTCCAGCACTCCACAGTGCGTTTTATATGCAGAACCAGCGATATCTTGGTTTTCGTGGGGTTTCAAGCAGAGATATGCAATTTCTGCGATAATCTTGGTGAGACTTCTGTCCGAAGTATGCAGAATCATCGAGATCGCTGTTTTCGAGCTATTTAACGCGAGAAACACGTCATCTGGTGTATTGACCACTCCACAGAGCGTTTGATATGCAAAACCGGCGATATCTTGGTTTTCGTCGGGTTTCAAGCTGAGATATGCATTTTCAACGATAATCTTGGTGAGACTTCAGTCAGAAGTATGCAAAATCATCTAGATCGCTCGTTTCGAGCTACTTAATGCCAAAAAACAAGTTTTCTGGTGTTTTCAACATTCCACAGTGCGTTTGATATGCAGAACCGGCGATATCTAGGTTTTCGTGGGGTTTCAAGCTGAGATATGCATTTTCTACGATTATGTTGGTGAGAATCTGTCAGAAGTATGCAGAATCTTCGAGAACGCTCTTCTCGAGCTATTTAATGCGAGAAACAGGCTTGCTGGTGTTTTCACCACGCCACAGTGCGTTAGATATGCAGAGCCGGAGATATCTTGGTTTTCGTGAGGTTTCAAGCTCAGATATGCATTTTCTGCGGCAATCTTGGTGAGACCTCTGTCCGAAGTATGCAGAATCATCGATATCGCTCTTTTCGAGCTATTTAATGCGAGAAACACGTTATCTGGTGTATTGACCACTCCACAGTGCGTTTGATATGCAAAACCGGCGATATCCTGGTTTTCGTCGGGTTTCAAGCTGAGATATGCATTTTCAACGATAATTTTGGTGAGACTTCAGTCAGAAGTATGCAGAATCATCTAGATCGCTCGTTTCGAGCTATTTAATGCGAGAAACACGTTTTCTGGGGTTTTCACCACACCACAGTTCGTTGGATGTGCACAACCGGAGATATCTTGGTTTTCGAGGGGTTTCAAGCTGAGATATGCATTTTCTGCGATAATCTTGGTGAGACTTATGTCCGAAGTATGCAGAATCATCGAGATCGCACTTTTCGAGCTATTTAATGCGAGAAACACGTTATCTGGTGTTTTCACCACTCCACAGATTGTTTGATATGCAGAACCGCAGATATCTTGGTTTTCGTGGGGTTTCAAGCTGAGATATGCATTTTCTGCGATAATCTTGGTGAGACTTCTGTCCGAAGTATGCTTAATCATCGAGATCGCTCAATTCGAGCTATTTAATGCGAGAAACACGTTATCTGGTGTTTTCACCACTCCACAGATGGTTTGATATGCAGAACCGGAGATATCTTGGTTTTCGTGGGGTTTCAAGCTGAGATATGCATTTTTTACGATAATCTTGGTGAGACTTCTGTCCAAAGTATGCTTAATCATCGAGATCTCTCTATTCGAGCTATTTAATGCGAGAAACACGTTATCTGGTGTTTCCAGCACTCCACAGTGCGTTTTATATGCAGAACCAGCGATATCTTGGTTTTCGTGGGGTTGCAAGCAGAGATATGCAATTTCTGCGATAATCTTGGTGAGACTTCTGTCCGAAGTATGCTTAATCATCGAGATCGCTCGTTTCGATCTATTTCATGCGAGAAACACGTTGTCTGGTGTTTTCACCACTCCACAGTTGGTTTGATATGCAGTACCGGAGATATCTTGGTTTTCGTGGGGTTTCAAGCTGAGATATGCATTTTCTGCGATAATCTTGGTGAGACTTCTGTCCGAAGTATGCTTAATCATCGAGATCGCTCAATTCGAGCTATTTAATGCGAGAAAAACGTTATCTGGAGTTTCCAGCACTCCACAGTGCGTTTTATATGCAGAACCAGCGATATCTTGGTTTTCGTGGGGTTGCAAGCAGAGATATGCAATTTCTGCGATAATCTTGGTGAGACTTCTGTCCGAAGTATGCTTAATCATCCAGATCGCTCGTTTCGATCTATTTCATGCGAGAAACACGTTGTCTGGTGTTTTCACCACTCCACAGTTGGTTTGATATGCAGAACCGGCGATATCTGGGTTTTCGTGAGGTTTCATGCTGAGATATGCATTTTCTGCGATAATCTTGGTGAGACTTCTGTCCGAAGTATGCTTAATCATCGAGATCGCTCTATTCGAGCTATTTAATGCGAGAAACACGTTATCTGGTGTTTCCAGCACTCCACAGTGCGTTTTATATGCAGAACCAGCGATATCTTGGTTTTCGTGGGGTTTCAAGCAGAGATATGCAATTTCTGCGATAATCTTGGTGAGACTTCTGTCCGAAGTATGCAGAATCATCGAGATCGCTGTTTTCGAGCTATTTAACGCGAGAAACACGTCATCTGGTGTATTGACCACTCCACAGAGCGTTTGATATGCAAAACCGGCGATATCTTGGTTTTCGTGAGGTTTCAAGCTCAGATATGCATTTTCTGCGGCAATCTTGGTGAGACCTCTGTCCGAAGTATGCAGAATCATCGATATCGCTCTTTTCGAGCTATTTAATGCGAGAAACACGTTATCTGGTGTATTGACCACTCCACAGTGCGTTTGATATGCAAAACCGGCGATATCCTGGTTTTCGTCGGGTTTCAAGCTGAGATATGCATTTTCAACGATAATTTTGGTGAGACTTCAGTCAGAAGTATGCAGAATCATCTAGATCGCTCGTTTCGAGCTATTTAATGCGAGAAACACGTTTTCTGGGGTTTTCACCACACCACAGTTCGTTGGATGTGCACAACCGGAGATATCTTGGTTTTCGAGGGGTTTCAAGCTGAGATATGCATTTTCTGCGATAATCTTGGTGAGACTTATGTCCGAAGTATGCAGAATCATCGAGATCGCACTTTTCGAGCTATTTAATGCGAGAAACACGTTATCTGGTGTTTTCACCACTCCACAGATTGTTTGATATGCAGAACCGCAGATATCTTGGTTTTCGTGGGGTTTCAAGCTGAGATATGCATTTTTTTCGATAATCTTGGTGAGACTTCTGTCCGAAGTATGCTTAACCATCGAGATCGCTCTATTCGAGCTATTTAATGCGAGAAACACGTTATCTGGTGTTTTCACCGCTCCACAGATGGTTTGATATGCAGAACCGGAGATATCTTGGTTTTCGTGGGGTTTCAAGCAGACATATGCAATTTCTGCGATAATCTTGGTGAGACTTCTGTCCGAAGTATGCTTAATCATCGAGATCGCTCGTTTCGAGCTATTTAATGCGAGAAACACGTTATCTGGTGTTTTCCCCACTCCACAGTGCGTATGATATGCAGAACCGACGATATCTTGGTTTTCGTGGGGTTTCAAGCTCAGATATGCATTTTCTGCGATAATCTTGGTGAGACTTCTGTCCGAAGTATGCAGAGTCATCGAGATCGCACATTTCGATCTATTTAATGCGAGAAACACGTTGTCTGGTGTTTTCACCACTCCACAGTTGGTTTGATATGCAGAACCGGCGATATCTGGGTTTTCGTGGGGTTTCAAGCTCAGATATGCATTTTCTGCGATAATCTTGGTGAGACTTCTGTCCGAAGTATGCTTAATCATCGAGATCGCTCTATTCGAGCTATTTAATGCGAGAAACACGTTATCTGGTGTTTTCCCCACTCCACACTGCGTATGATATGCAGAACCGACGATATCTTGGTTTTCGTGGGGTTTCAAGCTCAGATATGCATTTTCTGCGATAATCTTGGTGAGACTTCTGTCCGAAGTATGCAGAGTCATCGAGATCGCACATTTCGATCTATTTAATGCGAGAAACACGTTGTCTGGTGTTTTCACCACTCCACAGTTGGTTTGATATGCAGAACCGGCGATATCTTGGTTTTCGTGGGGTTTCAAGCAGACATATGCAATTTCTGCGATAATCTTGGTGAGACTTCTGTCCGAAGTATGCTTAATCATCGAGATCGCTCGTTTCGAGCTATTTAATGCGAGAAACACGTTGTCTGGTGTTTTCACCTGCCACAGTTGGTTTGATATGCAGAACCGACGATATCTGGGTTTTCGTGAGGTTTCAAGCTGAGATATGCATTTTCTGCGATAATCTTGGTGAGACTTCTGTCCGAAGTATGCTTAATCATCGAGATCGCTCAATTCGAGCTATTTAATGCGAGAAAAACGTTATCTGGTGTTTCCAGCACTCCACAGTGCGTTTTATATGCAGAACCAGCGATATCTTGGTTTTCGTGGGGTTGCAAGCAGAGATATGCAATTTCTGCGATAATCTTGGTGAGACTTCTGTCCGAAGTATGCTTAATCATCGAGATCGCTCGTTTCGATCTATTTCATGCGAGAAACACGTTGCCTGGTGTTTTCACCACTCCACAGTTGGTTTGATATGCAGAACCGGCGATATCTGGGTTTTCCTGAGGTTTCAAGCTGAGATATGCATTTTCTGCGATAATCTTGGTGAGACTTCTGTCCGAAGTATGCAGAATCATCGAGATCGCACCTTTCGAGCTATTTAATGCGAGAAACACGTTATCTGGTGTTTTCACCACTCCACAGATGGTTTGATATGCAGAACCGGAGATATCTTGGTTTTCGTGGGGTTTCAAGCTGAGATATGCATTTTCTGCGATAATCTTGGTGAGACTTCTGTCCGAAGTATGCTTAATCATCGAGATCGCTCGTTTCGAGCTATTTAATGCGAGAAACACGTTATCTGGTGTTTTCCCCACTCCACACTGCGTATGATATGCAGAACCGACGATATCTTGGTTTTCGTGGGGTTTCAAGCTCAGATATGCATTTTCTGCGATAATCTTGGTGAGACTTCTGTCCGAAGTATGCAGAGTCATCGAGATCGCACATTTCGATCTATTTAATGCGAGGAACACGTTGTCTGGTGTTTTCACCACTCCACAGTTGGTTTGATATGCAGAACCGGCGATATCTGGGTTTTCGTGGGATTTCAAGCTGAGATATGCATTTTCTGCGATAATCTTGGTGAGACTTCTGTCCGAAGTATGCAGAATCATCGAGATCGCACATTTCGAGCTATTTAATGCGAGAAACACGTTATCTGGTGTTTTCACCACTCCACAGATGGTTTGATATGCAGAACCGGAGATATCTTGGTTTTCGTGGGGTTTGCAGCTGAGATATGCATTTTTCACGATAATCTTGGTGAGACTTCTGTCCGAAGTATGCTTAATCATCGAGACCGCTCTATTCGAGCTATTTAATGCGAGAAACACGCTATCTGGTGTTTCCAGCACTCCACAGTACGTTTTATATGCAGAACTAGCGATATCTTGGTTTTCGTGGGGTTTCAAGCAGAGATATGCAATTTCTGCGATAATCTTGGTGAGACTTCTGTCCGAAGTATGCAGAATCATCGAGATCGCACTTTTCGAGCTATTTAATGCGAGAAACACGTTATCTGGTGTTTTCACCACTCCACAGATGGTTTGATATGCAGAACCGGAGGTATCTTGGTTTTCGTGGGGTTTCAAGCTGAGATATGCATTTTTTACGATAATCTTGGTGAGACTTCTGTCCGAAGTATGCTTAATCATCGAGATCGCTCTATTCGAGCTATTTAATGCGTGAAGCACGTTATCTGGTGTTTCCAGCACTCTACAGTGCGTTTTATATGCAGAACCTGCGTTATCTGGTTTTTCGTGGGGTGTCAAGCAGAGATATGCAATTTCTATGATAATCTAGGTGAGACTTCTGTCCGAAGTATGCTTAATCATCGAGATCGCACTTTTCGAGCTATTTAATGCGCGAAACACGTTATCTGGTGTATTGACCACTCCACAATGAGTTTGATATGCAAAACCGGCGATATCTTGGTTTTCGTCGGGTTTCAAGCTGAGATACGCATTTTCTGCGATAATCTTGGTGCGACTTCTGTCAGCAGTATGCAGAATCATCTAGATCGCACTTTTCGAGCTATTTAATGCGAGATACATGTTATCTAGATGTTTTCACCACTCCACAGTGCGTTTGATATACAGAACCGGCGACATCTTGATTTTCGTGAGGTTTCAAGCTGACATATGCATTTTCTGCGATAATCTTGGTGAGACTTTTGTCAGCAGTATGCAGGATCATCTAGATCGCTCTTTTCGAGCTATTTAATGCGAGAAACACGTTATCTGGTGTATTGACCACTCCACAGTGCGTTTGATATGCAAAACCGGCGATATCTTGGTTTTCGTCGGGTTTCAAGTTGAGATATGCATTTTCAACGATAATCTTGGTGAGACTTCAGTCAGAAGTATGCAAAATCATCTAGATCGCTCGTTTCGAGCTATTTAATGCGAGAAACACGTTATCTGGTGTTTTCCCCACTCCACACTGCGTATGATATGCAGAACCGACGATATCTTGGTTTTCGTGGGGTTTCAAGCTCAGATATGCATTTTCTGCGATAATCTTGGTGAGACTTCTGTCCGAAGTATGCAGAGTCATCGAGATCGCACATTTCGATCTATTTAATGCGAGGAACACGTTGTCTGGTGTTTTCACCACTCCACAGTTGGTTTGATATGCAGAACCGGCGATATCTGGGTTTTCGTGGGATTTCAAGCTGAGATATGCATTTTCTGCGATAATCTTGGTGAGACTTCTGTCCGAAGTATGCAGAATCATCGAGATCGCACTTTTCGAGCTATTTAATGCGAGAAACACGTTATCTGGTGTTTTCACCACTCCACAGATGGTTTGATATGCAGAACCGGAGATATCTTGGTTTTCGTGGGGTTTGCAGCTGAGATATGCATTTTTCACGATAATCTTGGTGAGACTTCTGTCCGAAGTATGCTTAATCATCGAGACCGCTCTATTCGAGCTATTTAATGCGAGAAACACGCTATCTGGTGTTTCCAGCACTCCACAGTACGTTTTATATGCAGAACTAGCGATATCTTGGTTTTCGTGGGGTTTCAAGCAGAGATATGCAATTTCTGCGATAATCTTGGTGAGACTTCTGTCCGAAGTATGCAGAATCATCGAGATCGCACTTTTCGAGCTATTTAATGCGAGAAACACGTTATCTGGTGTTTTCACCACTCCACAGATGGTTTGATATGCAGAACCGGAGGTATCTTGGTTTTCGTGGGGTTTCAAGCTGAGATATGCATTTTTTACGATAATCTTGGTGAGACTTCTGTCCGAAGTATGCTTAATCATCGAGATCGCTCTATTCGAGCTATTTAATGCGTGAAGCACGTTATCTGGTGTTTCCAGCACTCTACAGTGCGTTTTATATGCAGAACCTGCGTTATCTGGTTTTTCGTGGGGTGTCAAGCAGAGATATGCAATTTCTATGATAATCTAGGTGAGACTTCTGTCCGAAGTATGCTTAATCATCGAGATCGCACTTTTCGAGCTATTTAATGCGCGAAACACGTTATCTGGTGTATTGACCACTCCACAATGAGTTTGATATGCAAAACCGGCGATATCTTGGTTTTCGTCGGGTTTCAAGCTGAGATACGCATTTTCTGCGATAATCTTGGTGCGACTTCTGTCAGCAGTATGCAGAATCATCTAGATCGCACTTTTCGAGCTATTTAATGCGAGATACATGTTATCTAGATGTTTTCACCACTCCACAGTGCGTTTGATATACAGAACCGGCGACATCTTGATTTTCGTGAGGTTTCAAGCTGACATATGCATTTTCTGCGATAATCTTGGTGAGACTTTTGTCAGCAGTATGCAGGATCATCTAGATCGCTCTTTTCGAGCTATTTAATGCGAGAAACACGTTATCTGGTGTATTGACCACTCCACAGTGCGTTTGATATGCAAAACCGGCGATATCTTGGTTTTCGTCGGGTTTCAAGTTGAGATATGCATTTTCAACGATAATCTTGGTGAGACTTCAGTCAGAAGTATGCAAAATCATCTAGATCGCTCGTTTCGAGCTATTTAATGCGAGAAACACGTATTCTGGGGTTTTCACCACTCCACAGTTCGTTGGATGTGCAGAACCGGAGATATCTTGGTTTTCGTGGGGTTTCAAGCTGAGATATGCATTTTTTACGATAATCATGGTGAGACTTCTGTCCGAAGTATGCAGAATCATAGAGATCGCACTTTTCGAGCTATTTAATGCGAAAAACACGTTATCTGGTGTTTTCAGCACTCCACAGTGCGTTTGATATGCAGAACCAGCGATATCTGGGTTTTCGTGGGGTTTCAAGCTGAGATATGCAGTTTCTGCGATAATCTTGTTGAGACTTCTGTCCGAAGTATGCAGAAACATCGAGAGCGCTCTTTTCGAGCTATTTAATGAAAGAAACACGTTTTCTGGGGTTTTAACCACACCACAGTTCGTTGGATATGCAGAACCGGAGATATCTTGGTTTTCGTGGGGTTTCAAGCTGAGATATGCATTTTCTGCGATAATATAGGTGAGACTTCTGTCCGATGTATGCAGAATCATCGAGATCGCACTTTGCGAGCTATTTGATGCGAGAAACACGTTTTCTGGGGTTTTCACCACACCACAGTTCGTTGGATGTGCAGAACCGGGGATATCTTGGTTTTCGTGGGGTTTCAAGCTGAGATATGCATTTTTTACGATAATCATGGTGAGACTTCTGTCCGAAGTATGCTGAATCATCGAGATCGCACTTTTCGAGCTATTTAATGCGAGAAACACGTTATCTGGTGTTTTCACCACTCCACAGATGGTTTGATATGCAGAACCGGAGATATCTTGGTTTTCGTGGGGTTTCAAGCTGAGATATGCATTTTTTACGATAATCTTGGTGAGACTTCTGTCCGAAGTATGCAGAATCATCGAGATCGCACTTTTCGAGCTATTTAAGGCGAGATACACGTTATCTAGATGTTTTCACCACTCCACAGTGCGTTTGATATACAGAACCGGCGACATCTTGATTTTCGTGAGGTTTCAAGCTGACATATGCATTTTCTGCGATAATCTTGGTGAGTCTTCTGTCAGCAGTATGCAGAATCATCTAGATCCCTCTTTTTCGAGCTATTTAATGCGAGAAACACGTTATCTGGTGTATTGACCACTCCACAGTGCGTTTGATATGCAAAACCGGCGATATCTTGGTTTTCGTCGGGTTTCAAGTTGAGATATGCATTTTCAACGATAGTCTTGGTGAGACTTCAGTCAGAAGTATGCAAAATCATCTAGATCGCTCGTTTCGAGCTATTTAATGCGAGAAACACGTTTTCTGGGGTTTTCACCACACCACAGTTCGTTGGATGTGCAGAACCGGGGATATCTTGGTTTTCGTGGGGTTTCAAGCTGAGATATGCATTTTTTACGATAATCATGGTGAGACTTCTGTCCGAAGTATGCAGAATCATCGAGAGCGCTCTTTTCGAGCTATTTAATGAAAGAAACACGTTTTCTGGGGTTTTAACCACACCACAGTTCGTTGGATATGCAGAACCGGAGATATCTTGGTTTTCGTGGGGTTTCAAGCTGAGATATGCATTTTCTGCGATAATATAGGTGAGACTTCTGTCCGAAGTATGCTTAATCATCGAGACTGCTCTATTCGAGCTATTTAATGCGAGAAACACGTTATCTGGTGTTTCAGGGACTCCACAGTACGTTTTATATGCAGAACCAGCGATATCTTGGTTTTCGTGGGGTTTCAAGCAGAGATATGCAATTTCTGCGATAATCTTGGTGAGACTTCTGTCCGAAGTATGCTTAATCATCGAGATCGCTCGTTTCGAGCTATTTAATGCGAGAAACACGTTGTCTGGTGTTTTCACCGCTCCACAGTTGGTTTGATATGCAGAACCGGCGATATCTTGGTTTTCGTGGGGTTTCAAGCAGACATATGCAATTTCTGCGATAATCTTGGTGAGACTTCTGTCCGAAGTATGCTTAATCATCGAGATCGCTCGTTTCGAGCTATTTAATGCGAGAAACACGTTATCTGGTGTTTTCCCCACTCCACAGTGCGTATGATATGCAGAACCGACGATATCTTGGTTTTCGTGGGGTTTCAAGCTCAGATATGCATTTTCTGCGATAATCTTGGTGAGACTTCTGTCCGAAGTATGCAGAGTCATCGAGATCGCACATTTCGATCTATTTAATGCGAGAAACACGTTGTCTGGTGTTTTCACCACTCCACAGTTGGTTTGATATGCAGAACCGGCGATATCTGGGTTTTCGTGGGGTTTCAAGCTCAGATATGCATTTTCTGCGATAATCTTGGTGAGACTTCTGTCCGAAGTATGCTTAATCATCGAGATCGCTCTATTCGAGCTATTTAATGCGAGAAACACGTTATCTGGTGTTTTCCCCACTCCACACTGCGTATGATA
The DNA here is from genome assembly GCA_951804975.1 of Anthophora plumipes. Classification (NCBI taxonomy): domain Eukaryota; kingdom Metazoa; phylum Arthropoda; class Insecta; order Hymenoptera; family Apidae; genus Anthophora; species Anthophora plumipes. The sequence continues at coordinate 1,095,421 of CATORF010000112.1, forward strand.
TGCAGAACCGACGATATCTTGGTTTTCGTGGGGTTTCAAGCTCAGATATGCATTTTCTGCGATAATCTTGGTGAGACTTCTGTCCGAAGTATGCAGAGTCATCGAGATCGCACATTTCGATCTATTTAATGCGAGAAACACGTTGTCTGGTGTTTTCACCACTCCACAGTTGGTTTGATATGCAGAACCGGCGATATCTTGGTTTTCGTGGGGTTTCAAGCAGACATATGCAATTTCTGCGATAATCTTGGTGAGACTTCTGTCCGAAGTATGCTTAATCATCGAGATCGCTCGTTTCGAGCTATTTAATGCGAGAAACACGTTGTCTGGTGTTTTCACCACTCCACAGTTGGTTTGATATGCAGAACCGACGATATCTGGGTTTTCGTGAGGTTTCAAGCTGAGATATGCATTTTCTGCGATAATCTTGGTGAGACTTCTGTCCGAAGTATGCTTAATCATCGAGATCGCTCAATTCGAGCTATTTAATGCGAGAAAAACGTTATCTGGTGTTTCCAGCACTCCACAGTGCGTTTTATATGCAGAACCAGCGATATCTTGGTTTTCGTGGGGTTGCAAGCAGAGATATGCAATTTCTGCGATAATCTTGGTGAGACTTCTGTCCGAAGTATGCTTAATCATCGAGATCGCTCGTTTCGATCTATTTCATGCGAGAAACACGTTGCCTGGTGTTTTCACCACTCCACAGATGGTTTGATATGCAGAACCGGAGATATCTTGGTTTTCGTGGGGTTTCAAGCTGAGATATGCATTTTTTACGATAATCTTGGTGAGACTTCTGTCCGAAGTATGCAGAATCATCGAGATCGCACTTTTCGAGCTATTTAAGGCGAGATACACGTTATCTAGATGTTTTCACCACTCCACAGTGCGTTTGATATACAGAACCGGCGACATCTTGATTTTCGTGAGGTTTCAAGCTGACATATGCATTTTCTGCGATAATCTTGGTGAGTCTTCTGTCAGCAGTATGCAGAATCATCTAGATCCCTCTTTTTCGAGCTATTTAATGCGAGAAACACGTTATTTGGTGTATTGACCACTCCACAGTGCGTTTGATATGCAAAACCGGCGATATCTTGGTTTTCGTCGGGTTTCAAGTTGAGATATGCATTTTCAACGATAATCTTGGTGAGACTTCAGTCAGAAGTATGCAAAATCATCTAGATCGCTCGTTTCGAACTATTTAATGCGAGAAACACGTTTTCTGGGGTTTTCACCACACCACAGTTCGTTGGATGTGCAGAACCGGGGATATCTTGGTTTTCGTGGGGTTTCAAGCTGAGATATGCATTTTTTACGATAATCATGGTGAGACTTCTGTCCGAAGTATGCAGAATCATCGAGAGCGCTCTTTTCGAGCTATTTAATGAAAGAAACACGTTTTCTGGGGTTTTAACCACGCCACAGTTCGTTGGATATGCAGAACCGGAGATATCTTGGTTTTCGTGGGGTTTCAAGCTGAGATATGCATTTTCTGCGATAATATAGGTGAGACTTCTGTCCGAAGTATGCTTAATCATCGAGACCGCTCTATTCGAGCTATTTAATGCGAGAAACACGTTATCTGGTGTTTCAGGGACTCCACAGTACGTTTTATATGCAGAACCAGCGATATCTTGGTTTTCGTGGGGTTTCAAGCAGAGATATGCAATTTCTGCGATAATCTTGGTGAGACTTCTGTCCGAAGTATGCTTAATCATCGAGATCGCTCGTTTCGAGCTATTTAATGCGAGAAACACGTTGTCTGGTGTTTTCACCACTCCACAGTTGGTTTGATATGCAGAACCGGCGATATCTTGGTTTTCGTGGGGTTTCAAGCAGACATATGCAATTTCTGCGATAATCTTGGTGAGACTTCTGTCCGAAGTATGCTTAATCATCGAGATCGCTCGTTTCGAGCTATTTAATGCGAGAAACACGTTATCTGGTGTTTTCCCCACTCCACAGTGCGTATGATATGCAGAACCGACGATATCTTGGTTTTCGTGGGGTTTCAAGCTCAGATATGCATTTTCTGCGATAATCTTGGTGAGACTTCTGTCCGAAGTATGCAGAGTCATCGAGATCGCACATTTCGATCTATTTAATGCGAGAAACACGTTGTCTGGTGTTTTCACCACTCCACAGTTGGTTTGATATGCAGAACCGGCGATATCTGGGTTTTCGTGGGGTTTCAAGCTCAGATATGCATTTTCTGCGATAATCTTGGTGAGACTTCTGTCCGAAGTATGCTTAATCATCGAGATCGCTCTATTCGAGCTATTTAATGCGAGAAACACGTTATCTGGTGTTTTCCCCACTCCACACTGCGTATGATATGCAGAACCGACGATATCTTGGTTTTCGTGGGGTTTCAAGCTCAGATATGCATTTTCTGCGATAATCTTGGTGAGACTTCTGTCCGAAGTATGCAGAGTCATCGAGATCGCACATTTCGATCTATTTAATGCGAGAAACACGTTGTCTGGTGTTTTCACCTCTCCACAGTTGGTTTGATATGCAGAACCGGCGATATCTTGGTTTTCGTGGGGTTTCAAGCAGACATATGCAATTTCTGCGATAATCTTGGTGAGACTTCTGTCCGAAGTATGCTTAATCATCGAGATCGCTCGTTTCGAGCTATTTAATGCGAGAAACACGTTGTCTGGTGTTTTCACCACTCCACAGTTGGTTTGATATGCAGAACCGACGATATCTGGGTTTTCGTGAGGTTTCAAGCTGAGATATGCATTTTCTGCGATAATCTTGGTGAGACTTCTGTCCGAAGTATGCTTAATCATCGAGATCGCTCAATTCGAGCTATTTAATGCGAGAAAAACGTTATCTGGTGTTTCCAGCACTCCACAGTGCGTTTTATATGCAGAACCAGCGATATCTTGGTTTTCGTGGGGTTGCAAGCAGAGATATGCAATTTCTGCGATAATCTTGGTGAGACTTCTGTCCGAAGTATGCTTAATCATCGAGATCGCTCGTTTCGATCTATTTCATGCGAGAAACACGTTGCCTGGTGTTTTCACCACTCCACAGTTGGTTTGATATGCAGAACCGGCGATATCTGGGTTTTCGTGAGGTTTCAAGCTGAGATATGCATTTTCTGCGATAATCTTGGTGAGACTTCTGTCCGAAGTATGCAGAATCATCGAGATCGCACCTTTCGAGCTATTTAATGCGAGAAACACGTTATCTGGTGTTTTCACCACTCCACAGATGGTTTGATATGCAGAACCGGAGATATCTTGGTTTTCGTGGGGTTTCAAGCTGAGATATGCATTTTCTGCGATAATCTTGGTGAGACTTCTGTCCGAAGTATGCTTAATCATCGAGATCGCTCGTTTCGAGCTATTTAATGAGAGAAACACGTTATCTGGTGTTTTCCCCACTCCACACTGCGTATGATATGCAGAACCGACGATATCTTGGTTTTCGTGGGGTTTCAAGCTCAGATATGCATTTTCTGCGATAATCTTGGTGAGACTTCTATCCGAAGTATGCAGAGTCATCGAGATCGCACATTTCGATCTATTTAATGCGAGGAACACGTTGTCTGGTGTTTTCACCACTCCACAGTTGGTTTGATATGCAGAACCGGCGATATCTGGGTTTTCGTGGGATTTCAAGCTGAGATATGCATTTTCTGCGATAATCTTGGTGAGACTTCTGTCCGAAGTATGCAGAATCATCGAGATCGCACTTTTCGAGCTATTTAATGCGAGAAACACGTTATCTGGTGTTTTCACCACTCCACAGATGGTTTGATATGCAGAACCGGAGATATCTTGGTTTTCGTGGGGTTTGCAGCTGAGATGTGCATTTTTCACGATAATCTTGGTGAGACTTCTGTCCGAAGTATGCTTAATCATCGAGACCGCTCTATTCGAGCTATTTAATGCGAGAAACACGCTATCTGGTGTTTCCAGCACTCCACAGTACGTTTTATATGCAGAACTAGCGATATCTTGGTTTTCGTGGGGTTTCAAGCAGAGATATGCAATTTCTGCGATAATCTTGGTGAGACTTCTGTCCGAAGTATGCAGAATCATCGAGATCGCACTTTTCGAGCTATTTAATGCGAGAAACACGTTATCTGGTGTTTTCACCACTCCACAGATGGTTTGATATGCAGAACCGGAGGTATCTTGGTTTTCGTGGGGTTTCAAGCTGAGATATGCATTTTTTACGATAATCTTGGTGAGACTTCTGTCCGAAGTATGCTTAATCATCGAGATCGCTCTATTCGAGCTATTTAATGCGTGAAGCACGTTATCTGGTGTTTCCAGCACTCCACAGTGCGTTTTATATGCAGAACCTGCGTTATCTGGTTTTTCGTGGGGTGTCAAGCAGAGATATGCAATTTCTATGATAATCTAGGTGAGACTTCTGTCCGAAGTATGCTTAATCATCGAGATCGCACTTTTCGAGCTATTTAATGCGCGAAACACGTTATCTGGTGTATTGACCACTCCACAATGAGTTTGATATGCAAAACCAGCGATATCTTGGTTTTCGTCGGGTTTCAAGCTGAGATACGCATTTTCTGCGATAATCTTGGTGCGACTTCTGTCAGCAGTAAGCAGAATCATCTAGATCGCACTTTTCGATCTATTTAATGCGAGAAACACGTTGTCTGGTGTTTTCACCACTCCACAGTTGGTTTGATATGCAGAACCGGCGATATCTGGGTTTTCGTGGGGTTTCAAGCTCAGATATGCATTTTCTGCGATAATCTTGGTGAGACTTCTGTCCGAAGTATGCAGAATCATCGAGATCGCACTTTTCGAGCTATTTAAGGCGAGATACACGTTATCTAGATGTTTTCACCACTCCACAGTGCGTTTGATATACAGAACCGGCGACATCTTGATTTTCGTGAGGTTTCAAGCTGACATATGCATTTTCTGCGATAATCTTGGTGAGTCTTCTGTCAGCAGTATGCAGAATCATCTAGATCCCTCTTTTTCGAGCTATTTAATGCGAGAAACACGTTATCTGGTGTATTGACCACTCCACAGTGCGTTTGATATGCAAAACCGGCGATATCTTGGTTTTCGTCGGGTTTCAAGTTGAGATATGCATTTTCAACGATAATCTTGGTGAGACTTCAGTCAGAAGTATGCAAAATCATCTAGATCGCTCGTTTCGAGCTATTTAATGCGAGAAACACGTTTTCTGGGGTTTTCACCACACCACAGTTCGTTGGATGTGCAGAACCGGGGATATCTTGGTTTTCGTGGGGTTTCAAGCTGAGATATGCATTTTTTACGATAATCATGGTGAGACTTCTGTCCGAAGTATGCAGAGTCATCGAGATCGCACATTTCGATCTATTTAATGCGAGAAACACGTTGTCTGGTGTTTTCACCTCTCCACAGTTGGTTTGATATGCAGAACCGGCGATATCTTGGTTTTCGTGGGGTTTCAAGCAGACATATGCAATTTCTGCGATAATCTTGGTGAGACTTCTGTCCGAAGTATGCTTAATCATCGAGATCGCTCGTTTCGAGCTATTTAATGCGAGAAACACGTTGTCTGGTGTTTTCACCACTCCACAGTTGGTTTGATATGCAGAACCGACGATATCTGGGTTTTCGTGAGGTTTCAAGCTGAGATATGCATTTTCTGCGATAATCTTGGTGAGACTTCTGTCCGAAGTATGCTTAATCATCGAGATCGCTCAATTCGAGCTATTTAATGCGAGAAAAACGTTATCTGGTGTTTCCAGCACTCCACAGTGCGTTTTATATGCAGAACCAGCGATATCTTGGTTTTCGTGGGGTTGCAAGCAGAGATATGCAATTTCTGCGATAATCTTGGTGAGACTTCTGTCCGAAGTATGCTTAATCATCGAGATCGCTCGTTTCGATCTATTTCATGCGAGAAACACGTTGCCTGGTGTTTTCACCACTCCACAGTTGGTTTGATATGCAGAACCGGCGATATCTGGGTTTTCGTGAGGTTTCAAGCTGAGATATGCATTTTCTGCGATAATCTTGGTGAGACTTCTGTCCGAAGTATGCAGAATCATCGAGATCGCACCTTTCGAGCTATTTAATGCGAGAAACACGTTATCTGGTGTTTTCACCACTCCACAGATGGTTTGATATGCAGAACCGGAGATATCTTGGTTTTCGTGGGGTTTCAAGCTGAGATATGCATTTTCTGCGATAATCTTGGTGAGACTTCTGTCCGAAGTATGCTTAATCATCGAGATCGCTCGTTTCGAGCTATTTAATGAGAGAAACACGTTATCTGGTGTTTTCCCCACTCCACACTGCGTATGATATGCAGAACCGACGATATCTTGGTTTTCGTGGGGTTTCAAGCTCAGATATGCATTTTCTGCGATAATCTTGGTGAGACTTCTATCCGAAGTATGCAGAGTCATCGAGATCGCACATTTCGATCTATTTAATGCGAGGAACACGTTGTCTGGTGTTTTCACCACTCCACAGTTGGTTTGATATGCAGAACCGGCGATATCTGGGTTTTCGTGGGATTTCAAGCTGAGATATGCATTTTCTGCGATAATCTTGGTGAGACTTCTGTCCGAAGTATGCAGAATCATCGAGATCGCACTTTTCGAGCTATTTAATGCGAGAAACACGTTATCTGGTGTTTTCACCACTCCACAGATGGTTTGATATGCAGAACCGGAGATATCTTGGTTTTCGTGGGGTTTGCAGCTGAGATGTGCATTTTTCACGATAATCTTGGTGAGACTTCTGTCCGAAGTATGCTTAATCATCGAGACCGCTCTATTCGAGCTATTTAATGCGAGAAACACGCTATCTGGTGTTTCCAGCACTCCACAGTACGTTTTATATGCAGAACTAGCGATATCTTGGTTTTCGTGGGGTTTCAAGCAGAGATATGCAATTTCTGCGATAATCTTGGTGAGACTTCTGTCCGAAGTATGCAGAATCATCGAGATCGCACTTTTCGAGCTATTTAATGCGAGAAACACGTTATCTGGTGTTTTCACCACTCCACAGATGGTTTGATATGCAGAACCGGAGGTATCTTGGTTTTCGTGGGGTTTCAAGCTGAGATATGCATTTTTTACGATAATCTTGGTGAGACTTCTGTCCGAAGTATGCTTAATCATCGAGATCGCTCTATTCGAGCTATTTAATGCGTGAAGCACGTTATCTGGTGTTTCCAGCACTCCACAGTGCGTTTTATATGCAGAACCTGCGTTATCTGGTTTTTCGTGGGGTGTCAAGCAGAGATATGCAATTTCTATGATAATCTAGGTGAGACTTCTGTCCGAAGTATGCTTAATCATCGAGATCGCACTTTTCGAGCTATTTAATGCGCGAAACACGTTATCTGGTGTATTGACCACTCCACAATGAGTTTGATATGCAAAACCAGCGATATCTTGGTTTTCGTCGGGTTTCAAGCTGAGATACGCATTTTCTGCGATAATCTTGGTGCGACTTCTGTCAGCAGTAAGCAGAATCATCTAGATCGCACTTTTCGATCTATTTAATGCGAGAAACACGTTGTCTGGTGTTTTCACCACTCCACAGTTGGTTTGATATGCAGAACCGGCGATATCTGGGTTTTCGTGGGGTTTCAAGCTCAGATATGCATTTTCTGCGATAATCTTGGTGAGACTTCTGTCCGAAGTATGCAGAATCATCGAGATCGCACTTTTCGAGCTATTTAAGGCGAGATACACGTTATCTAGATGTTTTCACCACTCCACAGTGCGTTTGATATACAGAACCGGCGACATCTTGATTTTCGTGAGGTTTCAAGCTGACATATGCATTTTCTGCGATAATCTTGGTGAGTCTTCTGTCAGCAGTATGCAGAATCATCTAGATCCCTCTTTTTCGAGCTATTTAATGCGAGAAACACGTTATCTGGTGTATTGACCACTCCACAGTGCGTTTGATATGCAAAACCGGCGATATCTTGGTTTTCGTCGGGTTTCAAGTTGAGATATGCATTTTCAACGATAATCTTGGTGAGACTTCAGTCAGAAGTATGCAAAATCATCTAGATCGCTCGTTTCGAGCTATTTAATGCGAGAAACACGTTTTCTGGGGTTTTCACCACACCACAGTTCGTTGGATGTGCAGAACCGGGGATATCTTGGTTTTCGTGGGGTTTCAAGCTGAGATATGCATTTTTTACGATAATCATGGTGAGACTTCTGTCCGAAGTATGCAGAATCATCGAGAGCGCTCTTTTCGAGCTATTTAATGAAAGAAACACGTTTTCTGGGGTTTTAACCACGCCACAGTTCGTTGGATATGCAGAACCGGAGATATCTTGGTTTTCGTGGGGTTTCAAGCTGAGATATGCATTTTCTGCGATAATATAGGTGAGACTTCTGTCCGAAGTATGCTTAATCATCGAGACCGCTCTATTCGAGCTATTTAATGCGAGAAACACGTTATCTGGTGTTTCAGGGACTCCACAGTACGTTTTATATGCAGAACCAGCGATATCTTGGTTTTCGTGGGGTTTCAAGCAGAGATATGCAATTTCTGCGATAATCTTGGTGAGACTTCTGTCCGAAGTATGCTGAATCATCGAGATCGCTCGTTTCGAGCTATTTAATGCGAGAAACACGTTGTCTGGTGTTTTCACCACTCCACAGTTGGTTTGATATGCAGAACCGGCGATATCTTGGTTTTCGTGGGGTTTCAAGCAGACATATGCAATTTCTGCGATAATCTTGGTGAGACTTCTGTCCGAAGTATGCTTAATCATCGAGATCGCTCGTTTCGAGCTATTTAATGCGAGAAACACGTTATCTGGTGTTTTCCCCACTCCACAGTGCGTATGATATGCAGAACCGACGATATCTTGGTTTTCGTGGGGTTTCAAGCTCAGATATGCATTTTCTGCGATAATCTTGGTGAGACTTCTGTCCGAAGTATGCAGAGTCATCGAGATCGCACATTTCGATCTATTTAATGCGAGAAACACGTTGTCTGGTGTTTTCACCACTCCACAGTTGGTTTGATATGCAGAACCGGCGATATCTGGGTTTTCGTGGGGTTTCAAGCTCAGATATGCATTTTCTGCGATAATCTTGGTGAGACTTCTGTCCGAAGTATGCTTAATCATCGAGATCGCTCTATTCGAGCTATTTAATGCGAGAAACACGTTATCTGGTGTTTTCCCCACTCCACACTGCGTATGATATGCAGAACCGACGATATCTTGGTTTTCGTGGAGTTTCAAGCTCAGATATGCATTTTCTGCGATAATCTTGGTGAGACTTCTGTCCGAAGTATGCAGAGTCATCGAGATCGCACATTTCGATCTATTTAATGCGAGAAACACGTTGTCTGGTGTTTTCACCACTCCACAGTTGGTTTGATATGCAGAACCGGCGATATCTTGGTTTTCGTGGGGTTTCAAGCAGACATATGCAATTTCTGCGATAATCTTGGTGAGACTTCTGTCCGAAGTATGCTTAATCATCGAGATCGCTCGTTTCGAGCTATTTAATGCGAGAAACACGTTGTCTGGTGTTTTCACCACTCCACAGTTGGTTTGATATGCAGAACCGACGATATCTGGGTTTTCGTGAGGTTTCAAGCTGAGATATGCATTTTCTGCGATAATCTTGGTGAGACTTCTGTCCGAAGTATGCTTAATCATCGAGATCGCTCAATTCGAGCTATTTAATGCGAGGAACACGTTGTCTGGTGTTTTCACCACTCCACAGTTGGTTTGATATGCAGAACCGGCGATATCTGGGTTTTCGTGGGATTTCAAGCTGAGATATGCATTTTCTGCGATAATCTTGGTGAGACTTCTGTCCGAAGTATGCAGAATCATCGAGATCGCACTTTTCGAGCTATTTAATGCGAGAAACACGTTATCTGGTGTTTTCACCACTCCACAGATGGTTTGATATGCAGAACCGGAGATATCTTGGTTTTCGTGGGGTTTGCAGCTGAGATGTGCATTTTTCACGATAATCTTGGTGAGACTTCTGTCCGAAGTATGCTTAATCATCGAGACCGCTCTATTCGAGCTATTTAATGCGAGAAACACGCTATCTGGTGTTTCCAGCACTCCACAGTACGTTTTATATGCAGAACTAGCGATATCTTGGTTTTCGTGGGGTTTCAAGCAGAGATATGCAATTTCTGCGATAATCTTGGTGAGACTTCTGTCCGAAGTATGCAGAATCATCGAGATCGCACTTTTCGAGCTATTTAATGCGAGAAACACGTTATCTGGTGTTTTCACCACTCCACAGATGGTTTGATATGCAGAACCGGAGGTATCTTGGTTTTCGTGGGGTTTCAAGCTGAGATATGCATTTTTTACGATAATCTTGGTGAGACTTCTGTCCGAAGTATGCTTAATCATCGAGATCGCTCTATTCGAGCTATTTAATGCGTGAAGCACGTTATCTGGTGTTTCCAGCACTCCACAGTGCGTTTTATATGCAGAACCTGCGTTATCTGGTTTTTCGTGGGGTGTCAAGCAGAGATATGCAATTTCTATGATAATCTAGGTGAGACTTCTGTCCGAAGTATGCTTAATCATCGAGATCGCACTTTTCGAGCTATTTAATGCGCGAAACACGTTATCTGGTGTATTGACCACTCCACAATGAGTTTGATATGCAAAACCAGCGATATCTTGGTTTTCGTCGGGTTTCAAGCTGAGATACGCATTTTCTGCGATAATCTTGGTGCGACTTCTGTCAGCAGTAAGCAGAATCATCTAGATCGCACTTTTCGATCTATTTAATGCGAGAAACACGTTGTCTGGTGTTTTCACCACTCCACAGTTGGTTTGATATGCAGAACCGGCGATATCTGGGTTTTCGTGGGGTTTCAAGCTCAGATATGCATTTTCTGCGATAATCTTGGTGAGACTTCTGTCCGAAGTATGCTTAATCATCGAGATCGCTCTATTCGAGCTATTTAATGCGAGAAACACGTTATCTGGTGTTTTCCCCACTCCACACTGCGTATGATATGCAGAACCGACGATATCTTGGTTTTCGTGGGGTTTCAAGCTCAGATATGCATTTTCTGCGATAATCTTGGTGAGACTTCTGTCCGAAGTATGCAGAGTCATCGAGATCGCACATTTCGATCTATTTAATGCGAGAAACACGTTGTCTGGTGTTTTCACCACTCCACAGTTGGTTTGATATGCAGAACCGGCGATATCTTGGTTTTCGTGGGGTTTCAAGCAGACATATGCAATTTCTGCGATAATCTTGGTGAGACTTCTGTCCGAAGTATGCTTAATCATCGAGATCGCTCGTTTCGAGCTATTTAATGCGAGAAACACGTTGTCTGGTGTTTTCACCACTCCACAGTTGGTTTGATATGCAGAACCGACGATATCTGGGTTTTCGTGAGGTTTCAAGCTGAGATATGCATTTTCTGCGATAATCTTGGTGAGACTTCTGTCCGAAGTATGCTTAATCATCGAGATCGCTCAATCCGAGCTATTTAATGCGAGAAAAACGTTATCTGGTGTTTCCAGCACTCCACAGTGCGTTTTATATGCAGAACCAGCGATATCTTGGTTTTCGTGGGGTTGCAAGCAGAGATATGCAATTTCTGCGATAATCTTGGTGAGACTTCTGTCCGAAGTATGCTTAATCATCGAGATCGCTCGTTTCGATCTATTTCATGCGAGAAACACGTTGCCTGGTGTTTTCACCACTCCACAGTTGGTTTGATATGCAGAACCGGCGATATCTGGGTTTTCGTGAGGTTTCAAGCTGAGATATGCATTTTCTGCGATAATCTTGGTGAGACTTCTGTCCGAAGTATGCAGAATCATCGAGATCGCACCTTTCGAGCTATTTAATGCGAGAAACACGTTATCTGGTGTTTTCACCACTCCACAGATGGTTTGATATGCAGAACCGGAGATATCTTGGTTTTCGTGGGGTTTCAAGCTGAGATATGCATTTTCTGCGATAATCTTGGTGAGACTTCTGTCCGAAGTATGCTTAATCATCGAGATCGCTCGTTTCGAGCTATTTAATGAGAGAAACACGTTATCTGGTGTTTTCCCCACTCCACACTGCGTATGATATGCAGAACCGACGATATCTTGGTTTTCGTGGGGTTTCAAGCTCAGATATGCATTTTCTGCGATAATCTTGGTGAGACTTCTGTCCGAAGTATGCAGAGTCATCGAGATCGCACATTTCGATCTATTTAATGCGAGGAACACGTTGTCTGGTGTTTTCACCACTCCACAGTTGGTTTGATATGCAGAACCGGCGATATCTGGGTTTTCGTGGGATTTCAAGCTGAGATATGCATTTTCTGCGATAATCTTGGTGAGACTTCTGTCCGAAGTATGCAGAATCATCGAGATCGCACTTTTCGAGCTATTTAATGCGAGAAACACGTTATCTGGTGTTTTCACCACTCCACAGATGGTTTGATATGCAGAACCGGAGATATCTTGGTTTTCGTGGGGTTTGCAGCTGAGATGTGCATTTTTCACGATAATCTTGGTGAGACTTCTGTCCGAAGTATGCTTAATCATCGAGACCGCTCTATTCGAGCTATTTAATGCGAGAAACACGCTATCTGGTGTTTCCAGCACTCCACAGTACGTTTTATATGCAGAACTAGCGATATCTTGGTTTTCGTGGGGTTTCAAGCAGAGATATGCAATTTCTGCGATAATCTTGGTGAGACTTCTGTCCGAAGTATGCAGAATCATCGAGATCGCACTTTTCGAGCTATTTAATGCGAGAAACACGTTATCTGGTGTTTTCACCACTCCACAGATGGTTTGATATGCAGAACCGGAGGTATCTTGGTTTTCGTGGGGTTTCAAGCTGAGATATGCATTTTTTACGATAATCTTGGTGAGACTTCTGTCCGAAGTATGCTTAATCATCGAGATCGCTCTATTCGAGCTATTTAATGCGTGAAGCACGTTATCTGGTGTTTCCAGCACTCCACAGTGCGTTTTATATGCAGAACCTGCGTTATCTGGTTTTTCGTGGGGTGTCAAGCAGAGATATGCAATTTCTATGATAATCTAGGTGAGACTTCTGTCCGAAGTATGCTTAATCATCGAGATCGCACTTTTCGAGCTATTTAATGCGCGAAACACGTTATCTGGTGTATTGACCACTCCACAATGAGTTTGATATGCAAAACCAGCGATATCTTGGTTTTCGTCGGGTTTCAAGCTGAGATACGCATTTTCTGCGATAATCTTGGTGCGACTTCTGTCAGCAGTAAGCAGAATCATCTAGATCGCACTTTTCGAGCTATTTAATGCGAGATACATGTTATCTAGATGTTTTCACCACTCCACAGTGCGTTTGATATACAGAACCGGCGACATCTTGATTTTCGTGAGGTTTCAAGCTGACATATGCATTTTCTGCGATAATCTTGGTGAGACTTTTGTCAGCAGTATGCAGGATCATCTAGATCGCTCTTTTCGAGCTATTTAATGCGAGAAACACGTTATCTGGTGTATTGACCACTCCACAGTGCGTTTGATATGCAAAACCGGCGATATCTTGGTTTTCGTCGGGTTTCAAGTTGAGATATGCATTTTCAACGATAATCTTGGTGAGACTTCAGTCAGAAGTATGCAAAATCATCTAGATCGCTCGTTTCGAGCTATTTAATGCGAGAAACACGTTTTCTGGGGTTTTCACCACTCCACAGTTCGTTGGATGTGCAGAACCGGAGATATCTTGGTTTTCGTGGGGTTTCAAGCTGAGATATGCATTTTTTACGATATTCATGGTGAGACTTCTGTCCGAAGTATGCAGAATCATAGAGATCGCACTTTTCGAGCTATTTAATGCGAAAAACACGTTATCTGGTGTTTTCAGCACTCCACAGTGCGTTTGATATGCAGAACCAGCGATATCTGGGTTTTCGTGGGGTTTCAAGCTGAGATATGCAGTTTCTGCGATAATCTTGGTGAGACTTCTGTCCGAAGTATGCAGAAACATCGAGAGCGCTCTTTTCGAGCTATTTAATGAAAGAAACACGTTTTCTGGGGTTTTAACCACACCACAGTTCGTTGGATATGCAGAACCGGAGATATCTTGGTTTTCGTGGGGTTTCAAGCTGAGATATGCATTTTCTGCGATAATATAGGTGAGACTTCTGTCCGATGTATGCAGAATCATCGAGATCGCACTTTGCGAGCTATTTGATGCGAGAAACACGTTTTCTGGGGTTTTCACCACACCACAGTTCGTTGGATGTGCAGAACCGGGGATATCTTGGTTTTCGTGGGGTTTCAAGCTGAGATATGCATTTTTTACGATAATCATGGTGAGACTTCTGTCCGAAGTATGCAGAATCATCGAGATCGCACTTTTCGAGCTATTTAATGCGAGAAACACGTTATCTGGTGTTTTCACAACTCCACAGATGGTTTGATATGCAGAACCGGAGATATCTTGGTTTTCGTGGGGTTTCAAGCTGAGATATGCATTTTTTACGATAATCTTGGTGAGACTTCTGTCCGAAGTATGCAGAATCATCGAGATCGCACTTTTCGAGCTATTTAAGGCGAGATACACGTTATCTAGATGTTTTCACCACTCCACAGTGCGTTTGATATACAGAACCGGCGACATCTTGATTTTCGTGAGGTTTCAAGCTGACATATGCATTTTCTGCGATAATCTTGGTGAGTCTTCTGTCAGCAGTATGCAGAATCATCTAGATCCCTCTTTTTCGAGCTATTTAATGCGAGAAACACGTTATCTGGTGTATTGACCACTCCACAGTGCGTTTGATATGCAAAACCGGCGATATCTTGGTTTTCGTCGGGTTTCAAGTTGAGATATGCATTTTCAACGATAATCTGGGTGAGACTTCAGTCAGAAGTATGCAAAATCATCTAGATCGCTCGTTTCGAGCTATTTAATGCGAGAAACACGTTTTCTGGGGTTTTCACCACACCACAGTTCGTTGGATGTGCAGAACCGGGGATACCTTGGTTTTCGTGGGGTTTCAAGCTGAGATATGCATTTTTTACGATAATCATGGTGAGACTTCTGTCCGAAGTATGCAGAATCATCGAGATCGCACATTTCGATCTATTTAATGCGATAAACACGTTATCTGGTGTTTCCAGCACTCCACAGTGCGTTTTATATGCAGAACCAGCGATATCTTGGTTTTCGTGTGGTTTCTAGCAGAGATATGCAATTTCTGCGATAATTTTGGTGAGACTTCTGTCCGAAGTACGCTTAATCATCGAGATCGCTCGTTTCGAGCTATTTAATGCGAGAAACACGTTATCTGGTTATTGCCCCACTCCACAGTACGTATGATATGCAGAACCGACGATATCTTGGTTTTCGTGGGGTTTCAAGCTCAGATATGCATTTTCGGCGATAATCTTGGTGAGACTTCTGTCCGAAGTATGCAGAGTCATCGAGATCGCACATTTCGATCTATTTAATGCGAGAAACACGTTGTCTGGTGTTTTCACCACTCCACAGTTGGTTTGATATGCAGAACCGGCGATATCTGGGTTTTCGTGGGATTTCAAGCTGAGATATGCATTTTCTGCGATAATCTTGGTGAGACTTCTGTCCGAAGTATGCAGAATCATCGAGATCGCACTTTTCGAGCTATATAATGCGAGAAACACGTTATCTGGTGTTTTCACCAGTCCACAGTGCGTTTGATATGCAGAACCAGCGATATCTTGGTTTTCGTGGGGTTTCAAGCTGAGATATGCATTTTTTACGATAATCTTGGTGAGACTTCTGTTCGAAGTATGCAGAATCATCGAGATCGCTCGTTTCGAGCTATTTAATGCGAGAACCACGTTACCTGGTGTTTTCACCACTCCACAGTGCGTTGGACATGCAGAACCGGAGATATTTTGGTTTTCGTCGGGTTTCAAGCTGAGATATGCATTTTCTACGATAAGCTTGGTGAGACATCTGTCCGAAGTATGCAGAAACATCAAGAGCGCTCTTTTCGAGCTATTTAATGCGAGAAACTCGTTTTCTGGGGTTTTCACCACTCCACAGTTCGTTGGATATGCATAACCAGAGATATCTTGGTTTTCGTGGGGTTTCAAGCTGAGATATGCATTTTCTTTGATAATCTTGGTGAGACTTCTGTCCGAAGTATGCAGAATCATCGAGATCGCTCTTTTCGAGCTATTTAATGCGAGAAACAAGTTATCTGGTGTTTTCACCAGTCCACAGTGCGTTTGATATGCAGAACCAGCGATATCTTGGTTTTCGTGGGGTTTCAAGCTCAGATATGCATTTTCTGCGATAATCTTGGTGAGACCTCTGTCCGAAGTATGCAGAAACATCGAGATCGCTCTTTTCGACCTATTTAATGCGAGAAACACGTTATCTGGTGTTTTCACCACTCCACAGTGCGTTTGATATGCAGAACCAGCGATATCTTGGTTTTCGTGGGATTTCAAGCTGAGATATGCATTGTCTACGATAATCTTGGTGAGACGTCTGTCCGAAGTGTGCAGAATCATCGAGATCGCTCTTTTCGAGCTATTTAATGCGAGAAACACGTTATTTGGTGTTTTCACCACTCCACAGTGCGTTTGATATGCAAAACCGGCGATATCTTGGTTTTCGTCGGGTTTCAAGTTGAGATATGCATTTTCAACGATAATCTGGGTGAGACTTCAGTCAGAAGTATGCAAAATCATCTAGATCGCTCGTTTCGAGCTATTTAATGCGAGAAACACGTTTTCTGGGGTTTTCACCACACTACAGTTCGTTGGATGTGCAGAACCGGGGATACCTTGGTTTTCGTGGGGTTTCAAGCTGAGATATGCATTTTTTACGATAATCATGGTGAGACTTCTGTCCGAAGTATGCAGAATCATCGAGATCGCACATTTCGATCTATTTAATGCGATAAACACGTTATCTGGTGTTTCCAGCACTCCACAGTGCGTTTTATATGCAGAACCAGCGATATCTTGGTTTTCGTGGGGTTTCTAGCAGAGATATGCAATTTCTGCGATAATTTTGGTGAGACTTCTGTCCGAAGTACGCTTAATCATCGAGATCGCTCGTTTCGACCTATTTAATGCGAGAAACACGTTATCTGGTTATTGCCCCACTCCACAGTACGTATGATATGCAGAACCGACGATATCTTGGTTTTCGTGGGGTTTCAAGCTCAGATATGCATTTTCGGCGATAATCTTGGTGAGACTTCTGTCCGAAGTATGCAGAGTCATCGAGATCGCACATTTCGATCTATTTAATGCGAGAAACACGTTGTCTGGTGTTTTCACCACTCCACAGTTGGTTTGATATGCATAACCGGCGATATCTGGGTTTTCGTGGGATTTCAAGCTGAGATATGCATTTTCTGCGATAATCTTGGTGAGACTTCTGTCCGAAGTATGCAGAATCATCGAGATCGCACTTTTCGAGCTATGTAATGCGAGAAACACGTTATCTGGTGTTTTCACCAGTCCACAGTGCGTTTGATATGCAGAACCAGCGATATCTTGGTTTTCGTGGGGTTTCAAGCTGAGATATGCATTTTTTACGATAATCTTGGTGAGACTTCTGTTCGAAGTATGCAGAATCATCGAGATCGCTCGTTTCGAGCTATTTAATGCGAGAACCACGTTACCTGGTGTTTTCACCACTCCACAGTGCGTTGGACATGCAGAACCGGAGATATTTTGGTTTTCGTCGGGTTTCAAGCTGAGATATGCATTTTCTACGATAAGCTTGGTGAGACATCTGTCCGAAGTATGCAGAAACATCGAGAGCGCTCTTTTCGAGCTATTTAATGCGAGAAACTCGTTTTCTGGGGTTTTCACCACTCCACAGTTCGTTGGATATGCATAACCAGAGATATCTTGGTTTTCGTGGGGTTTCAAGCTGAGATATGCATTTTCTTTGATAATCTTGGTGAGACTTCTGTCCGAAGTATGCAGAATCATCGAGATCGCTCTTTTCGAGCTATTTAATGCGAGAAACAAGTTATCTGGTGTTTTCACCAGTCCACAGTGCGTTTGATATGCAGAACCAGCGATATCTTGGTTTTCGTGGGGTTTCAAGCTCAGATATGCATTTTCTGCGATAATCTTGGTGAGACCTCTGTCCGAAGTATGCAGAAACATCGAGATCGCTCTTTTCGACCTATTTAATGCGAGAAACACGTTATCTGGTGTTTTCACCACTCCACAGTGCGTTTGATATGCAGAACCAGCGATATCTTGGTTTTCGTGGGGTTTCAAGCTGAGATATGCATTGTCTACGATAATCTTGGTGAGACGTCTGTCCGAAGTGTGCAGAATCATCGAGATCGCTCTTTTCGAGCTATTTAATGCGAGAAACACGTTATTTGGTGTTTTCACCACTCCGCAGTGCGTTTGATATGCAGAACCAGCGATATCTTGGTATTTCGTGGGGTTTCAAGCTCAGATATGCATTTTCTGAGATAATCTTGGTGAGACTTCTGTCCGAAGTATGCAGAATCATCGAGATCGCACTTTTCGAGCTATTTAATGCGAGAAACACGTTTTCTGGGATTTTCACCACTCCACAGTTCGTTGGATACGCAGAACAGGAGATATCTTGGTTTTCGTGGGGTTTCTAGCAGAGATATGCATTTTCTGCGATAATCATGGTGAGACTTCTGTTAGAAGTATGCAGAATCATCGAGATCGCACTTTTCGATCTATTTAATGCGAGAAACACGTTGTCTGGTGTTTTCACCACTGCACAGTTGGTTTGATATGCAGAACCGGCGATGTTTGGTTTTCGTCGGGTTTCAAGCTGAGATATGCATTTTCTACGATAATCTTGGTGAAACATCTGTCCGAAGTATGCAGAAACATCAAGAGCGCTCTTTTCGAGGTATTTAATACGAAGAAACAAGTTTTCTGGTGTTTTCAACATTCCACAGTGCGTTTGATATGCAGAACCGGCGATATCTTGATTTTCGTGGTGTTTCCAGCTGAGATATGCATTTTCTGCGATAATCTAGGTGAGTCTTCTGCCAGAAGTATGCAGAACCATCTAGATCGCTCTTTTCGAGCTATTTAATGCGAGAAACACGTTATCTGGAGTTTTCACCACTCCACAGTGCGTTTGATATGCAGAACCGGCGACATCTTGGATTTCGTCGGGGTTCAAGCTGAGATATGCATTTTCTACGAGAATCTTGGTGAGACTTCTGTCAGAAGTATGCAGAAATCATCGGGATCGCTCTTTTCGAGCTATTTAATGCGAGAAACACGTTATCTGGAGTTTTCACCACTCCACAGTGCGTTTGATATGCAAAACCGGAGATATCTTGGTTTTCGTGGGGTTTCAAGATGAGATATGCATTTTTTACGATAATCATGGTGAGACTTCTGTCCGAAGTATGCAGAATCATCGAGATCGCACTTTTCGAGCTATTTAATGCGAGAAACACGTTATCTGGTGCTTTCAGCACTCCACAGTGCGTTTGATATGCAGAACCAGCGATATCTGCGTTTTCGTGGGGTTTCAAGCTGAGATATGCAGTTTCTGCGATAATCTTGGTGAGACTTCTGTCCGAAGTATGCAGAAACATCGAGAGCGCTGTTTTCGAGCTATTTAATGAAAGAAACACGTTTTCTGGGGTTTTAACCACACCACAGTTCGTTGGATATGCAGAACCGGAGATATCTTGGTTTTCGTGGGGTTTCAAGCAGAGATATGCAATTTCTGCGATAATCTTGGTGAGACTTCTGTCCGAAGTTTGCAGAATCATCGAGATCGCACTTTTCGAGCTATTAAATGCGAGAAACACGTTATCTGGTGTTTTCAGCACTCCACAGTGCGTTTGATATGCAGAACCAGCGATATCTGGATTTTCGTGGGGTTTCAAGCTGAGATATGCATTTTCTGCGATAATCTAGGTGAGACTTCTGTCGGAAGTATGCAGAATCATCGAGATCGCACCTTTCGAGCTATTTAATGCGAGAAACACGTTATCTGGTGTTATCACCACTCCACAGTGCGTATGATATGCAGAACCGACGATATCTTGGCTTTCGTGGGGTTTCAAGCTCAGATATGCATTTTCTGCGATTATCTTTGTGAGACTTCTGTCCGAAGTATGCAGAGTCATCGAGATCGCACATTTCGATCTATTTAATGCGAGAAACACGTTGTCTGGTGTTTTCACCACACCGCAGTTGGTTTGATATGCAGAACCGGCGATATCTGGGTTTTCGTGGGGTTTCAAGCTGAGATATGCATTTTCTGCTATAATGTTGTTGAGACTTCTGTCCGAAGTATGCTTAATCATCGAGATCGCTCTATTCGAGCTATTTAATGCGAGAAACACGTTATCTGGTGTTTCCAGCACTCCACAGTGCGTTTTATATGCAGAACCAGCGATATCTTGGTTTTCGTGGGGTTTCAAGCAGAGATATGCAATTTCTGCGATAATCTTGGTGAGACTTCTGTCCGAAGTATGCAGAATCATCGAGATCGCACTTTTCGAGCTATTTAATGCGAGAAACACGTTATCTGGTGTTTTCAGCACTCCACAGAAGTTTTGATATGCAGAACCGGAGATATCTTGGTTTTCGTGGGGTTTCAAGCTGAGATATGCATTTTTTACGATAATCTTGGTGAGACTTCTGTCCGAAGTATGCTTAATCATCCAGATCGCTCTATTCGAGCAATTTAATGCGAGAAACAAGTTATCTGGTGTTTCCAGCACTCCACAGTGCGTTTTATATGCAGAACCAGCGATATCTTGATTTTCGGGGGGTTTCAAGCAGAGATATGCAATTTCTGCGTTAATCTTGGTGAGACTTCTGTCCGAAGTATGCTTAATCATCGAGATCGCTCGTTTCGAGCTATTTAATGCGAGAAACACGTTATCTGGTGTTTTCCCCACTCCACAGTGCGTATGATATGCAGAACCGACGATATCTTGGTTTTCGTGGGGTTTCAAGCTCAGATATGCATTTTCTGCGATAATCTTGGCGAGACTTCTGGACGAAGTATGCAGAGTCATCGAGATCGCACATTTCGATCTATTTAATGCGAGAAACACGTTGTCTGGTGTTTTCACCACTCCACAGTTGGTTTGATATGCAAAACCGGCGATATCTGGGTTTTCGTGGGGTTTCAAGCTGAGATATGCATTTTCTGCGATAATCTTGGTGAGACTTCTGTCCGAAGTATGCTTAATCATCGAGAGCGCTCTATTCGAGCTATTTAATGCGAGAAACACGTTATCTGGTGTTTCCAGCACTCCACAGTGCGTTTTATATGCAGAACCAGCGTTATCTTGGTTTTCGTGGGGTGTCAAGCAGAGATATGCAATTTCTATGATAATCTTGGTGAGACTTTTGTCCGAAGTATGCTTAATCATCGAGATCGCTCTTTTCGAGGTATTTAATGCACGAACCACGTTATCTGGTGTATTGACCACTCCACAGTGCGTTTGATATGCAAAACCGACGATATCTTGGTTTTCGTCGGGTTTCATGCTGAGATATGCATTTTCTGCGATAATCTTGGTGCGACTTCTGTTAGAAGTATGCAGAATCATGGAGATCGCTATTTTCCAGCTATTTAATGCGAGAAACACGTTATCTGGTGTTTTGACCACTCCACAGTGCGTTTGATATGCAGAAATGGCGAAATCTTGGTTTTCGTCGGTTTTCATCCTGAGGTATGCATTTTCGGCGATAATCTTGGTGCGACTTCTGTCAGAAGTATGCAGGATCATCGAGATCGCTCTTTTCGAGCTATTTAATGCGAGAAACACGTTATCTGTTGTTTTGATCTCTCCACAGTGCGTTTGATATGCAAAACCGGCGATATCTTGGTTTTCGTCGGGTTTCAAGCTGAGATATGCATTTTCAACGATAATCTTGGTGAGACTTCAGTCAGAAGTATGCAAAATCATCTAGATCGCTCGTTTCGAGATTTTTAATGCGAAAAAAAAAGTTTTCTGGTGTTTTCAACATTCCACAGTGCGTTTGATATGCAGAACCGGCGATATCTTGATTTTCGTAGTGTTTCCAGCTGAGATATGCATTTTCTCTGATAATCTTGGTGAGTCTTCTGTCAGCAGTATGCAGAATCATCTAGATCGCTCGTTTCGAGCTATTTAATGCGAGATACACGTTATCTAGATGTTTTCACCACTCCACAGTGCGTTTGATATACAGAACCGGCGATATCTTGACTTTCGTGAGGTTTCAAGCTGAGATATGCATTTTCTGCGATAATCTAGGTGAGACTTCTGTCCGAAGTATGCAGAATCATCGAGATCGCACCTTTCGAGCTATTTAATGCGAGAAACACGTTATCTGGTGCTTTCAGCACTCCACAGTGCGTATGATATGCAGAACCAGCGATATCTGGGTTTTCGTGGGGTTTCAAGCTGAGATATGCAGTTTCTGCGATAATCTTGGTGAGACTTCTGTCCGAAGTATGCAGAAACATCGAGAGCGCTGTTTTCGAGCTATTTAATGAAAGAAACACGTTATCTAGATGTTTTCACCACTCCACAGTGCGTTTGATATGCAGAACCGGAGATATCTTGGTTTTCGTGGGGTTTCAAGCTGAGATATGCATTTTTTACGATAATCTTGGTGAGACTTCTGTCCGAAGTATGCAGAATCATCGAGATCGCACTTTTCGAGCTATTAAATGCGAGAAACACGTTATCTGGTGTTTTCAGCACTCCACAGTGCGTTTGATATGCAGAACCAGCGATATCTGGGTTTTCGTGGGGTTTCAAGCTGAGATATGCATTTTCTGCGATAATCTTGGTGAGACTTCTGTCCGAAGTATGCAGAGTCATCGAGATCGCACATTTCGATCTATTTAATGCGAGAAACACGTTGTCTGGTGTTTTCACCACTCCACAGTTGGTTTGATATGTAGAACCGGCGATATCTGGGTTTTCGTGGGGTTTCAAGCTGAGATATGCATTTTCTGCGATAATGTTGGTGAGACTTCTGTCCGAAGTATGCTTAATCATCGAGATCGCTCTATTCGAGCTATTTAATGCGAGAAACACGTTATCTCGTGTTTCCAGCACTCCACAGTGCGTTTTATATGCAGAACCAGCGATATCTTGGTTTTCGTGGGGTTTCAAGCAGAGATATGCAATTTCTGCGATAACCTTGGTGAGACTTCTGTCCGAAGTATGCAGAATCATCGAGATCGCACTTTTCGAGCTATTTAATGCGAGAAACACGTTATCTGGTGTCTTCACCACTCCACAGATGGTTTGATATGCAGAACCGGAGATATCTTGGTTTTCGTGGGGTTTCAAGCTGAGATATGCATTTTTTACGATAATCTTGGTGAGACTTCTGTCCGAAGTATGCAGAATCATCGAGATCGCACTTTTCGAGCTATTAAATGCGAGAAACACGTTATCTGGTGTTTCCAGCACTCCACAGTGCGTTTTATATGCAGAACCAGCGATATCTTGGTTTTCGTGGGGTTTCAAGCAGAGATATGCAATTTCTGCGATAATCTTGGTGAGACTTCTGTCCGAAGTATGCAGAATCATCGAGATCGCACTTTTCGAGCTATTTAATGCGAGAAACACGTTATCTGGGGTTTTCACCACTCCGCAGATGGTTTGATATGCAGAACCAGCGATATCTGGGTTTTCGTGGGGTTTCAAGCTGAGATATGCATTTTCTGCGATAATCTTGGTGAGACTTCTGTCCGAAGTATGCAGAGTCATCGAGATCGCTCGTTTCGAGCTATTTAATGCGAGAAACACGTTATCTGTTGTTTTGACCTCTTCACAGTTCGTTGGATATGCAGAACCGGAGATATCTTGGTTTTCGTGGGGTTTCAAGCTGAGATATGCATTTTCTGCGATAATCTAGGTGAGACTTCTGTCCGAAGTATGCAGAGTCATCGAGATCACACCTTTCGAGCTATTTAATGCGAGAAACACGTTATCTGGTGTTATCACCACTCCACAGTGCGTATGATATGCAGAACCGACGATATCTTGGCTTGCGTGGGGTTTCAAGCTCAGATATGCATTTTCTGCGATTATCTTGGTGAGACTTCTGTCCGAAGTATGCAGAGTCATCGAGATCGCACATTTCGAGCTATTTAATGCGAGAAACACGTTATCTGGTGTTTTCACCACTCCACAGATGGTTTGATATGCAGAACCGGAGATATCTTGGTTTTCGTGGGGTTTCAAGCTGAGATATGCATTTTTTACGATAATCTTGGTGAGACTTCTGTCCGAAGTATGCAGAATCATCGAGATCGCACTTTTCGAGCTATTAAATGCGAGAAACACGTTATCTGGTGTTTTCAGCACTCCACAGTGCGTTTGATATGCAGAACCAGCGATATCTGGGTTTTCGTGGGGTTTCAAGCTGAGATATGCATTTTCTGCGATAATCTTGGTGAGACTTCTGTCCGAAGTATGCAGAGTCATCGAGATCGCTCGTTTCGAGCTATTTAATGAAAGAAACACGTTTTCTGGGGTTTTAACCACACCATAGTTCGTTGGATATGCAGAACCGGAGATATCTTGGTTTTCGTGGGGTTTCAAGCTGAGATATGCATTTTTTACGATAATCTTGGTGAGACTTCTGTCCGAAGTATGCACAATCATCGAGATCGCACTTTTCGAGCTATTTAATGCGAAAAACACTTTATCTGGTGTTTTCACCACTCCACAGATGGTTTGATATGCAGAACCGGAGATATCTTGGTTTTCGTGGGGTTTCAAGCTGAGATATGCATTTTTTACGATAATCTTGGTGAGACTTCTGTCCGAAGTATGCAGAATCATCGAGATCGCACTTTTCGAGCTATTAAATGCGAGAAACACGTTATCTGGTGTTTTCAGCACTCCACAGTGCGTTTTATATGCAGAACCAGCGATATCTTGGTTTTCGTGGGGTTTCAAGCAGAGATATGCAATTTCTGCGATAATCTTGGTGAGACTTCTGTCCGAAGTATGCAGAATCATCGAGATCGCACTTTTCGAGCTATTTAATGCGAGAAACACTTTATCTGGTGTTTTCAGCACTCCACAGAAGTTTTGATATGCAGAACCGGAGATATCTTGGTTTTCGTGGGGTTTCAAGCTGAGATATGCATTTTTTACGATAATCTTGGTGAGACTTCTGTCCGAAGTATGCACAATCATCGAGATCGCACTTTTCGAGCTATTTAATGCGAAAAACACTTTATCTGGTGTTTTCAGCACTCCACAGAAGTTTTGATATGCAGAACCGGAGATATCTTGGTTTTCGTGGGGTTTCAAGCTGAGATATGCATTTTCTGCGATAATCTTGGTGAGACTTCTGTCCGAAGTATGCAGAAACATCGAGAGCGCTGTTTTCGAGCTATTTAATGAAAGAAACACGTTTTCTGGGGTTTTAACCACACCACAGTTCGTTGGATATGCAGAACCGGAGATATCTTGGTTTTCGTGGGGTTTCAAGCTGAGATATGCATTTTCTGCGATAATCTAGGTGAGACTTCTGTCCGAAGTATGCAGAATCATCGAGATCGCACCTTTCGAGCTATTTAATGCGAGAAACACGTTATCTGGTGTTATCACCACTCCACAGTGCGTATGATATGCAGAACCGACGATATCTTGGCTTTCGTGGGGTTTCAAGCTCAGATATGCGTTTTCTGCGATTATCTTGGTGAGACTTCTGTCCGAAGTATGCAGAGTCATCGAGATCGCACATTTCGATCTATTTAATGCGAGAAACACGTTGTCTGGTGTTTTCACCACTCCACAGTTGGTTTGATATGCAGAACCGGCGATATCTTGGTTTTCGTGGGGTTTCAAGCAGAGATATGCAATTTCTGCGATAATCTTGGTGAGACTTCTGTCCGAAGTATGCAGAATCATCGAGATCGCACTTTTCGAGCTATTTAATGAAAGAAACACGTTTTCTGGGGTTTTAACCACACCACAGTTCGTTGGATATGCAGAACCGGAGATATCTTGGTTTTCGTGGGTTTTCAAGCTGAGATATGCATTTTCTGCGATAATCTTGGTGAGACTTCTGTCCGAAGTATGCAGAAACATCGAGAGCGCTGTTTTCGAGCTATTTAATGAAAGAAACACGTTTTAGGGGGTTTTAACCACACCACAGTTCGTTGGATATGCAGAACCGGAGATATCTTGGTTTTCGTGGGGTTTCAAGCTGAGATATGCATTTTCTGCGATAATCTAGGTGAGACTTCTGTCCGAAGTATGCAGAATCATCGAGATCGCACCTTTCGAGCTATTTAATGCGAGAAACACGTTATCTGGTGTTATCACCACTCCACAGTGCGTATGATATGCAGAACCGACGATATCTTGGCTTTCGTGGGGTTTCAAGCTCAGATATGCGTTTTCTGCGATTATCTTGGTGAGACTTCTGTCCGAAGTATGCAGAGTCATCGAGATCGCACATTTCGATCTATTTAATGCGAGAAACACGTTGTCTGGTGTTTTCACCACTCCACAGTTGGTTTGATATGCAGAACCGGCGATATCGTGGTTTTCGTGGGGTTTCAAGCAGAGATATGCAATTTCTGCGATAATCTTGGTGAGACTTCTGTCCGAAGTATGCAGAATCATCGAGATCGCACTTTTCGAGCTATTTAATGAAAGAAACACGTTTTCTGGGGTTTTAACCACACCACAGTTCGTTGGATATGCAGAACCGGAGATATCTTGGTTTTCGTGGGGTTTCAAGCTGAGATATGCATTTTCTGCGATAATCTTGGTGAGACTTCTGTCCGAAGTATGCAGAAACATCGAGAGCGCTGTTTTCGAGCTATTTAATGAAAGAAACACGTTTTCTGGGGTTTTAACCACACCACAGTTCGTTGGATATGCAGAACCGGAGATATCTTGGTTTTCGTGGGGTTTCAAGCTGAGATATGCATTTTCTGCGATAATCTAGGTGAGACTTCTGTCCGAAGTATGCAGAATCATCGAGATCGCACCTTTCGAGCTATTTAATGCGAGAAACACGTTATCTGGTGTTATCACCACTCCACAGTGCGTTTTATATGCAGAACCAGCGATATCTTGGTTTTCGTGGGGTTTCAAGCAGAGATATGCAATTTCTGCGATAATCTTGGTGAGACTTCTGTCCGAAGTATGCAGAATCATCGAGATCGCACTTTTCGAGCTATTTATTGCGAGAAACACGTTATCTGGTGTTTTCACCACTCCACAGATGGTTTGATATGCAGAACCGGAGATATCTTGGTTTTCGTGGGGTTTCAAGCTGAGATATGCATTTTCTGCGATAATCTAGGTGAGACTTCTGTCCGAAGTATGCAGAATCATCGAGATCGCACCTTTCGAGCTATTTAATGCGAGAAACACGTTATCTGGTGTTATCACCACTCCACAGTGCGTTTTATATGCAGAACCAGCGATATCTTGGTTTTCGTGGGGTTTCAAGCAGAGATATGCAATTTCTGCGATAATCTTGGTGAGACTTCTGTCCGAAGTATGCAGAATCATCGAGATCGCACTTTTCGAGCTATTTATTGCGAGAAACACGTTATCTGGTGTTTTCACCACTCCACAGATGGTTTGATATGCAGAACCGGAGATATCTTGGTTTTCGTGGGGTTTCAAGCAGAGATATGCAATTTCTGCGATAATCTTGGTGAGACTTCTGTCCGAAGTATGCAGAATCATCGAGATCGCACTTTTCGAGCTATTTATTGCGAGAAACACGTTATCTGGTGTTTTCACCACTCCACAGATGGTTTGATATGCAGAACCGGAGATATCTTGGTTTTCGTGGGGTTTCAAGCTGAGATATGCATTTTTTACGATAATCTTGGTGAGACTTCTGTCCGAAGTATGCAGAATCATGGAGATCCCTGTTTTCCAGCTATTTAATGCGAGAAACACGTTATCTGGTGTTTTGACCACTCCACAGTGCGTTTGATATGCAGAAATGGCGAAATCTTGGTTTTCGTCGGTTTTCATCCTGAGGTATGCATTTTCGGCGATAATCTTGGTGCGACTTCTGTCAGAAGTATGCAGGATCATCGAGATCGCACTTTTCGAGCTATTTAATGCGAGAAACACGTTATCTGTTGTTTTGACCTCTTCACAGTGCGTTTGATATGCAAAACCGGCGATATCTTGGTTTTCGTGGGGTTTCAAGCTGAGATATGCATTTTCTGCGATAATCTTGGTGAGACTTTTATCCGAAGTATGCAGAATCATCGAGATCGCACTTTTCGAGCTATTTATTGCGAGAAACACGTTATCTGGTGTTTTCACCACTCCACAGATGGTTTGATATGCAGAACCGGAGATATCTTGGTTTTCGTGGGGTTTCAAGCAGAGATATGCAATTTCTGCGATAATCTTGGTGAGACTTCTGTCCGAAGTATGCAGAATCATCGAGATCGCACTTTTCGAGCTATTTATTGCGAGAAACACGTTATCTGGTGTTTTCACCACTCCACAGATGGTTTGATATGCAGAACCGGAGATATCTTGGTTTTCGTGGGGTTTCAAGCTGAGATATGCATTTTTTACGATAATCTTGGTGAGACTTCTGTCCGAAGTATGCAGAATCATGGAGATCCCTGTTTTCCAGCTATTTAATGCGAGAAACACGTTATCTGGTGTTTTGACCTCTCCACAGTGCGTTTGATATGCAAAACCGGCGATATCTTGGTTTTCGTCGGGTTTCAAGCTGAGATATGCATTTTCAACGATAATCTTGGTGAGACTTTAGTCAGAAGTATGCAAAATCATCTAGATCGCTCGTTTCGAGATTTTTAATGCGAAAAAACAAGTTTTCTGGTGTTTTCAACATTCCACAGTGCGTTTGATATGCAGAACCGGCGATATCTTGATTTTCGTAGTGTTTCCAGCTGAGATATGCATTTTCTCTGATAATCTTGGTGAGTCTTCTGTCAGCAGTATGCAGAATCATCTAGATCGCTCTTTTCGAGCTATTTAATGCGAGATACACGTTATCTAGATGTTTTCACCACTCCACAGTGCGTTTGATATACAGAACCGGCGATATCTTGACTTTCGTGAGGTTTCAAGCTGAGATATGCATTTTCTGCGATAATCTAGGTGAGACTTCTGTCCGAAGTATGCAGAATCATCGAGATCGCACCTTTCGAGCTATTTAATGCGAGAAACACGTTATCTGGTGTTATCACCACTCCACAGTGCGTATGATATGCAGAACCGACGATATCTTGGCTTTCGTGGGGTTTCAAGCTCAGATATGCATTTTCTGCGATTATCTTGGTGAGACTTCTGTCCGAAGTATGCAGAGTCATCGAGATCGCACATTTCGATCTATTTAATGCGAGAAACACGTTGTCTGGTGTTTTCACCACTCCACAGTTGGTTTGATATGCAGAACCGGCGATATCTGGGTTTTCGTGGGGTTTCAAGCTGAGATATGCATTTTCTGCGATAATGTTGGTGAGACTTCTGTCCGAAGTATGCTTAATCATCGAGATCGCTCTATTCGAGCTATTCAATGCGAGAAACACGTTATCTGGTGTTTCCAGCACTCCACAGTGCGTTTTATATGCAGAACCAGCGATATCTTGGTTTTCGTGGGGTTTCAAGCAGAGATATGCAATTTCTGCGATAATCTTGGTGAGACATCTGTCCGAAGTATGCAGAATCATCGAGATCGCACTTTTCGAGCTATTTAATGCGAGAAACACGTTATCTGGTGTTTTCACCACTCCACAGATGGTTTGATATGCAGAACCGGAGATATCTTGGTTTTCGTGGGGTTTCAAGCTGAGATATGCATTTTCTGCGATAATCTTGGTGCGACTTCTGTTAGAAGTATGCAGAATCATCGAGATCGCTGTTTTCCAGCTATTTAATGCGAGAAACACGTTATCTGGTGTTTTGACCACTCCACAGTGCGTTTGATATGCAGAAATGGCGAAATCTTGGTTTTCGTCGGTTTTCATCCTGAGGTATGCATTTTCTGCGATAATCTTGGTGCGACTTCTGTCAGAAGTATGCAGAATCATCGAGATCGCTCTTTTCGAGCTATTTAATGCGAGAAACACGTTATCTGTTGTTTTGACCTCTTCACAGTGCGTTTGATATGCAAAACCGGCGATATCTTGGTTTTCGTGGGGTTTCAAGCTGAGATATGCATTTTCTGCGATAATCTTGGTGAGACTTTTATCCGAAGTATGCAGAATCATCGAGATCGCACTTTTCGAGCTATTTAATGCGAGAAACAAGTTTTCTGGTGTTTTCAACATTCCACAGTGCGTTTGATAGGCAGAACCGGCGATATCTTGATTTTCGTGGTGTTTCAAGCTGAGATATGCATTTTCTGCGATAATCTTGGTGAGTCTTCTGTCAGCAGTATGCAGAATCGTCTAGATCGCTCTTTTCGAGCTATTTAATGCGAGAAACACGTTATCTGGTGTATTGACCACTCCACAGTGCGTTTGATATGCAAAACCGGCGATATCTTGGTTTTCGTCGGGTTTCAAGTTGAGATATGCATTTTCAACGATAATCTTGGTGAGACTTCTGTCAGAAGTACGCAAAATCATCTAGATCGCTCGTTTCGAGCTATTTAATGCGACTAACACGTT
This sequence comes from Anthophora plumipes, assembly GCA_951804975.1. Taxonomy (NCBI): domain Eukaryota; kingdom Metazoa; phylum Arthropoda; class Insecta; order Hymenoptera; family Apidae; genus Anthophora; species Anthophora plumipes. Next base: position 1,126,001 of record CATORF010000112.1, read on the forward strand.
TTCTGGGGTTTTCACCACACCACAGTTCGTTGGATGTGCAGAACCGGAGATATCTTGGTTTTCGTGGGGTTTCAAGATGAGATATGCATTTTTTACGATAATCATGGTGAGACTTCTGTCCGAAGTATGCAGAATCATCGAGATCGCACTTTTCGAGCTATTTAATGCGAGAAGCACGTTATCTGGTGCTTTCAGCACTCCACAGTGCGTTTGATATGCAGAACCAGCGATATCTGGGTTTTCGTGGGGTTTCAAGCTGAGATATGCAGTTTCTGCGATAATATTGGTGAGACTTCTGTCCGAAGTATGCAGAAACATCGAGAGCGCTGTTTTCGAGCTATTTAATGAAACAAACACGTTTTCTGGGGTTTTAACCACACCACAGATGGTTTGATATGCAGAACCGGAGATATCTTGATTTTCGTGGTGTTTCCAGCTGAGATATGCATTTTCTGCGATAATCTTGGTGAGACTTCTGTCCGAAGTATGCAGAGTCATCGAGATCGCACATTTCGATCTATTTAATGCGAGAAACACGTTGTCTGGTGTTTTCACCACTCCACAGTTGGTTTGATATGCAGAACCGGCGATATCTGGGTTTTCGTGGGGTTTCAACCAGAGATATGCGATTTCTGCGATAATCTTGGTGAGACTTCTGTCCGAAGTATGCAGAATCATCGAGATCGCACTTTCGGAGCTATTTAATGCGAGAAACACGTTATCTGGTGTTTTCACCACTCCACAGATGGTTTGATATGCAAAACCGGCGATATCCTGGTTTTCGTCGGGTTTCAAGCTGAGATATGCATTTTTTACGATAATCTTGGTGAGACTTCTGTCCGAAGTATGCAGAATCATCGAGATCGCACTTTTCGAGCTATTAAATGCGAGAAACACGTTATCTGGTGTTTTCAGCACTCCACAGTGCGTTTGATATGCAGAACCAGCGATATCTGGGTTTTCGTGGGGTTTCTAGCTGAGATATGCATTTTCTGCGATAATCTTGGTGAGACTTCTGTCCGAAGTATGCAGAAACATCGAGAGCGCTCTTTTCGAGCTGTTTAATGCGAGAAACACGTTTTATGGTGTTTTAACCACACCACAGTTCGTTGGATATGCAGTACCAGCGATATCTTGGTTTTCGTGGGGTTTCAAGCTGAGATATGCATTTTTTACGATAATCTTGGTGAGACTTCTGTCCGAAGTATGCAGAATCATCGAGATCGCTCTATTCGAGCTATTTAATGCGACAAAACGTTATCTGGTGTTTTCAGCACTCCACAGTGCGTTTGATATGCAGAACCGGAGATATCTTGGTTTTCGTGGGGTTTTAAGCTGAGATATGCATTTTCTGCGATAATCTTGGTGAGACTTCTGTCCGAAGTATGCAGAATCATCGAGATCGCACTTTTCGAGCTATTTAATGCGAGAAACACGTTATCAGGTATTTTCACCACTCCACAGTGCGTTTGATATGCAGTACCAGCGATATCTTGGTTTTCGTGGGGTTTCAAGCTGAGATATGCATTTTTTACCCTAATCTTGGTGAGACTTCTGTCCGAAGTATGCAGAATCATCGAGATCGCTCTATTCGAGCTATTTAATGCGACAAAACGTTATCTGGTGTTTTCAGCACTCCACAGTGCGTTTGATATGCAGAACCAGCGATATCTTGGTTTTCGTGGGGTTTCAAGCTGACATATGCATTTTCTGCGATAATCTTGGTGAGACTTCTGTCCGAAGTATGCAGAATCATCGAGATCGCACATTTCGAGCTATTTAATGCGAGAAACACGTTATCTGGTGTATTGACCATTCCACAATTGCGTTTGATATGCAAACCGGCGATATCTTGGTTTTCGTCGGGTTTCAAGCTGAGATATGCATTTTCAACGATAATTTTGGTGAGACTTCAGTCAGAAGTATGCAGAATCATCTAGATCGCTCGTTTCGAGCTATTTAATGCGAGAAACACGTTTTCTGGGGTTTTCACCACACCACAGTTCGTTGGATATGCAGAACCGGCGATATCTGGGTTTTCGTGTGGTTTCAAGCTGAGATATGCATTTTCTGCGATAATCTTGGTGAGACTTCTGTCCGAAGTATGCTTAATCATCGAGATCGCTCTATTCGAGCTATTTAATGCGAGAAACACGTTATCTGGTGTTTCCAGCACTCCACAGTGCGTTTTATATGCAGAACCAGCGATATCTTGGTTTTCGTGGGGTTTCAAGCAGAGATATGCAATTTCTGCGATAAACTTGGTGAGACTTCTGTCCGAAGTATGCAGAATCATCGAGATCGCTGTTTTCGAGCGATTTAACGCGAGAAACACGTTATCTGGTGTATTGGCCACTCCACAGAGCGTTTGATATGCAAAACCGGCGATATCTTGGTTTTCGTCGGGTTTTTAGCTGAGGTATGCATTTTCAACGATAATCTTGGTGAGACTTCAGTCAGAAGTATGCAAAATCATCTAGATCGCTCGTTTCGAGCTATTTAATGCGAAAAAACAAGTTTTCTGGTGTTTTCAACATTCCACAGTGCGTTTGATATGCAGAACCGGCGATATCTTGGTTTTCGTGGGGTTTCAAGCTGAGATATGCATTTTCTACGATTATGTTGGTGAGAATCTGTCAGAAGTATGCAGAATCTTCGAGAACGCTCTTCTCGAGCTATTTAATGCGAGAAACACGCTTGCTGGTGTTTTCACCACGCCACAGTGCGTTAGATATGCAGAGCCGGAGATATCTTGGTTTTCGTGAGGTTTCAAGCTGAGATATGCATTTTATGCGGCAATCTTGGTGAGACCTCTGTCCGAAGTATGCAGAATCATCGATATCGCTCTTTTCGAGCTATTTAATGCGAGAAACACGTTATCTGGTGTATTGACCACTCCACAGTGCGTTTGATATGCAAAACCGGCGATATCGTGGTTTTCGTCGGGTTTCAAGCTGAGATATGCATTTTCAACGATAATTTTGGTGAGACTTCAGTCAGAAGTATGCAGAATCATCTAGATCGCTCGTTTCGAGCTATTTAATGCGAGAAACACGTTTTCTGGGGTTTTCATCACACCACAGTTCGTTGGATGTGCAGAACCGGAGATATCTTGGTTTTCGTGGGGTTTCAAGCTGAGATATGCATTTTCTGCGATAATCTTGGTGAGACTTCTGTCCGAAGTATGCAGAAACATCGAGAGCGCTCTTTTCGAGCTATTTAATGCGAGCAACACGTTTTCTGGGGTTTTAACCACACCACAGTTCGTTGGATATGCAGAACCGGAGATATCTTGGTTTTCGTGGGGTTTTATGCTGAGATATGCATTTTCTGCGATAATCTTGGTGAGACTTCTGACCGAAGTATGCAGAATCGTCGAGATCGCTGTTTTCGAGCTATTTAACGCGAGAAACACGTTATCTGGTGTATTGACCACTCCACAGAGCGTTTGATATGCAAAACCGGCGATATCTTGGTTTTCGTCGGGTTTCAAGCTGAGATATGCATTTTCAACGATAATCTTGGTGAGACTTCAGTCAGAAGTATGCAAAATCATCTAGATCGCTCGTTTCGAGCTATTTAATGCGAGCAACACGTTTTCTGGGGTTTTAACCACACCACAGTTCGTTGGATATGCAGAACCGGAGATATCTTGGTTTTCGTGGGGTTTTATGCAGAGATATGCATTTTCTGCGACAATCTTGGTGAGAATTCTGAACGAAGTATGCAGAATCATCGAGATCGCTGTTTTCGAGCTATTTAACGCGAGAAACACGTTATCTGGTGTACTGACCACTCCACAGAGCGTTTGATATGCAAAACCGGCGATATCTTGGTTTTCGTCGGGTTTCAAGCTGAGATATGCATTTTCAACGATAATCTTGGTGAGACTTCAGTCAGAAGTATGCAAAATCATCTAGATCGCTCGTTTCGAGCTATTTAATGCGAAAAAACAAGTTTTCTGGTGTTATCAACATTCCACAGTGCGTTTGATATGCAGAACCGGCGATATCTTGGTTTTCGTGGGGTTTCAAGCTGAGATATGCATTTTCTACGATTATGTTGGTGAGAACCTGTCAGAAGTATGCAGAATCTTCGAGAACGCTCTTCTCGAGCTATTTAATGCGAGAAACACGCTTGCTGGTGTTTTCACCACATCACAGTGCGTTAGATATGCAGAGCCGGAGATATCTTGGTTTTCGTGAGGTTTCAAGCTGAGATATGCATTTTCTGCGGCAATCTTGGTGAGACCTCTGTCCGAAGTATGCAGAATCATCGAGATCGCACTTTTCGAGCTATTTAATGCGAGAAACACGTTATCTGGTGTTTTCACCACACCACAGTTCGTTGGATATGCAGAACCGGAGATATCTTGGTTTTCGTGGGGTTTCAAGCTGAGATATGCATTTTCTGCGATAATCTAGGTGAGACTTCTGTCCGAAGTATGCAGAATCATCGAGATCGCACATTCGAGCTATTTAATGCGAGAAACACGTTATCTGGTGTTATCACCACTCCACAGTGCGTATGATATGCAGAACCGACGATATCTTGGCTGTCGTGGGGTTTCAAGCTCAGATATGCATTTTCTGTGATAATCTTGGTGAGACTTCTGTCCGAAGTATGCAGAGTCATCGAGATCGCACATTTCGATCTATTTAATGCGAGAAACACGTTGTCTGGTGATTTCACCACTCCACAGTTGGTTTGATATGCAGAACCGGCGATATCTGGGTTTTCGTGGGGTTTCAAGCTGAGATATGCATTTTCTGCGATAATGTTGTTGAGACTTCTTTCCGAAGTATGCAGAATCATCGAGATCGCACATTTCGAGCTATTTAATGCGAGAAACACGTTATCTGGTGTATTGACCACTCCACAATTGCGTTTGATATGCAAACCGGCGATATCTTGGTTTTCGTCGGGTTTCAAGCTGAGATATGCATTTTCTGCGATAATCTAGGTGAGACTTCTGTCCGAAGTATGCAGAATCATCGAGATCGCACATTCGAGCTATTTAATGCGAGAAACACGTTATCTGGTGTTATCACCACTCCACAGTGCGTATGATATGCAGAACCGACGATATCTTGGCTTTCGTGGGGTTTCAAGCTCAGATATGCATTTTCTGTGATAATCTTGGTGAGACTTCTGTCCGAAGTATGCAGAGTCATCGAGATCGCACATTTCGATCTATTTAATGCGAGAAACACGTTGTCTGGTGATTTCACCACTCCACAGTTGGTTTGATATGCAGAACCGGCGATATCTGGGTTTTCGTGGGGTTTCAAGCTGAGATATGCATTTTCTGCGATAATGTTGGTGAGACTTCTTTCCGAAGTATGCTTAATCATCGAGATCGCTCTATTCGAGCTATTTAATGCGAGAAACACGTTATCTGGTGTTTCCAGCACTCCACAGTGCGTTTTATATGCAGAACCAGCGATATCTTGGTTTTCGTGGGGTTTCAACCAGAGATATGCGATTTCTGCGATAATCTTGGTGAGACTTCTGTCCGAAGTATGCAGAATCATCGAGATCGCACTTTTCGAGCTATTTAATGCGAGAAACACGTTATCTGGTGTTTTCCCCACTCCACACTGCGTATGATATGCAGAACCGACGATATCTTGGTTTTCGTGGGGTTTCAAGCTCAGATATGCATTTTCTGCGATAATCTTGGTGAGACTTCTGTCCGAAGTATGCAGAGTCATCGAGATCGCACATTTCGATCTATTTAATGCGAGGAACACGTTGTCTGGTGTTTTCACCACTCCACAGTTGGTTTGATATGCAGAACCGGCGATATCTGGGTTTTCGTGTGGTTTCAAGCTGAGATATGCATTTTCTGCGATAATCTTGGTGAGACTTCTGTCCGAAGTATGCTTAATCATCGAGATCGCTCTATTCGAGCTATTTAATGCGAGAAACACGTTATCTGGTGTTTCCAGCACTCCACAGTGCGTTTTATATGCAGAACCAGCGATATCTTGGTTTTCGTGGGGTTTCAAGCAGAGATATGCAATTTCTGCGATAAACTTGGTGAGACTTCTGTCCGAAGTATGCAGAATCATCGAGATCGCTGTTTTCGAGCTATTTAACGCGAGAAACACGTTATCTGGTGTATTGGCCACTCCACAGAGCGTTTGATATGCAAAACCGGCGATATCTTGGTTTTCGTCGGGTTTTTAGCTGAGGTATGCATTTTCAACGATAATCTTGGTGAGACTTCAGTCAGAAGTATGCAAAATCATCTAGATCGCTCGTTTCGAGCTATTTAATGCGAAAAAACAAGTTTTCTGGTGTTTTCAACATTCCACAGTGCGTTTGATATGCAGAACCGGCGATATCTTGGTTTTCGTGGGGTTTCAAGCTGAGATATGCATTTTCTACGATTATGTTGGTGAGAATCTGTCAGAAGTATGCAGAATCTTCGAGAACGCTCTTCTCGAGCTATTTAATGCGAGAAACACGCTTGCTGGTGTTTTCACCACGCCACAGTGCGTTAGATATGCAGAGCCGGAGATATCTTGGTTTTCGTGAGGTTTCAAGCTGAGATATGCATTTTATGCGGCAATCTTGGTGAGACCTCTGTCCGAAGTATGCAGAATCATCGATATCGCTCTTTTCGAGCTATTTAATGCGAGAAACACGTTATCTGGTGTATTGACCACTCCACAGTGCGTTTGATATGCAAAACCGGCGATATCGTGGTTTTCGTCGGGTTTCAAGCTGAGATATGCATTTTCAACGATAATTTTGGTGAGACTTCAGTCAGAAGTATGCAGAATCATCTAGATCGCTCGTTTCGAGCTATTTAATGCGAGAAACACGTTTTCTGGGGTTTTCACCACACCACAGTTCGTTGGATGTGCAGAACCGGAGATATCTTGGTTTTCGTGGGGTTTCAAGCTGAGATATGCATTTTCTGCGATAATCTTGGTGAGACTTCTGTCCGAAGTATGCAGAAACATCGAGAGCGCTCTTTTCGAGCTATTTAATGCGAGCAACACGTTTTCTGGGGTTTTAACCACACCACAGTTCGTTGGATATGCAGAACCGGAGATATCTTGGTTTTCGTGGGGTTTTATGCTGAGATATGCATTTTCTGCGATAATCTTGGTGAGACTTCTGACCGAAGTATGCAGAATCGTCGAGATCGCTGTTTTCGAGCTATTTAACGCGAGAAACACGTTATCTGGTGTATTGACCACTCCACAGAGCGTTTGATATGCAAAACCGGCGATATCTTGGTTTTCGTCGGGTTTCAAGCTGAGATATGCATTTTCAACGATAATCTTGGTGAGACTTCAGTCAGAAGTATGCAAAATCATCTAGATCGCTCGTTTCGAGCTATTTAATGCGAGCAACACGTTTTCTGGGGTTTTAACCACACCACAGTTCGTTGGATATGCAGAACCGGAGATATCTTGGTTTTCGTGGGGTTTTATGCAGAGATATGCATTTTCTGCGATAATCTTGGTGAGAATTCTGAACGAAGTATGCAGAATCATCGAGATCGCTGTTTTCGAGCTATTTAACGCGAGAAACACGTTATCTGGTGTACTGACCACTCCACAGAGCGTTTGATATGCAAAACCGGCGATATCTTGGTTTTCGTCGGGTTTCAAGCTGAGATATGCATTTTCAACGATAATCTTGGTGAGACTTCAGTCAGAAGTATGCAAAATCATCTAGATCGCTCGTTTCGAGCTATTTAATGCGAAAAAACAAGTTTTCTGGTGTTATCAACATTCCACAGTGCGTTTGATATGCAGAACCGGCGATATCTTGGTTTTCGTGGGGTTTCAAGCTGAGATATGCATTTTCTACGATTATGTTGGTGAGAACCTGTCAGAAGTATGCAGAATCTTCGAGAACGCTCTTCTCGAGCTATTTAATGCGAGAAACACGCTTGCTGGTGTTTTCACCACATCACAGTGCGTTAGATATGCAGAGCCGGAGATATCTTGGTTTTCGTGAGGTTTCAAGCTGAGATATGCATTTTCTGCGGCAATCTTGGTGAGACCTCTGTCCGAAGTATGCAGAATCATCGATATCGCTCTTTTCGAGCTATTTAATGCGAGAAACACGTTATCTGGTGTATTGACCACTCCACAGTGCGTTTGATATGCAAAACCGGTGATATCGTGGTTTTCGTCGGGTTTCAAGCTGAGATATGCATTTTCAACGATAATTTTGGTGAGACTTCAGTCAGAAGTATGCAGAATCATCTAGATCGCTCGTGTCGAGCTATTTAATGCGAGAAACACGTTTTCTGGGGTTTTCACCACACCACAGTTCGTTGGATGTGCAGAACCGGAGATATCTTGGTTTTCGTGGGGTTTCAAGCTGAGATATGCATTTTCTGCGATAATCTTGATGAGACTTCTGTCCGAAGTATGCAGAATCATCGAGATCGCACTTTTCGAGCTATTTAATGCGAGAAACACGTTATCTGGTGTTTTCACCACTCCACAGATGGTTTGATATGCAGAACCGGAGATATCTTGGTTTTCGTGGGGTTTCAAGCTGAGATATGCATTTTTTACGATAATCTTGGTGAGACTTCTGTCCAAAGTATGCTTAATCATCGAGATCTCTCTATTCGAGCTATTTAATGCGAGAAACACGTTATCTGGTGTTTCCAGCACTCCACAGTACGTTTTATATGCAGAACCAGCGATATCTTGGTTTTCGTGGGGTTGCAAGCAGAGATATGCAATTTCTGCGATAATCTTGGTGAGACTTCTGTCCGAAGTATGCTTAATCATCGAGATCGCTCGTTTCGATCTATTTCATGCGAGAAACACGTTGTCTGGTGTTTTCACCACTCCACAGTTGGTTTGATATGCAGTACCGGAGATATCTTGGTTTTCGTGGGGTTTCAAGCTGAGATATGCATTTTCTGCGATAATCTTGGTGAGACTTCTGTCCGAGGTATGCTTAATCATCGAGATCGCTCAATTCGAGCTATTTAATGCGAGAAAAACGTTATCTGGAGTTTCCAGCACTCCACAGTGCGTTTTATATGCAGAACCTGCGATATCTTGGTTTTCGTGGGGTTGCAAGCAGAGATATGCAATTTCTGCGATAATCTTGGTTAGACTTCTGTCCGAAGTATGCTTAATCATCCAGATCGCTCGTTTCGATCTATTTCATGCGAGAAACACGTTGTCTGGTGTTTTGACCACTCCACAGTTGGTTTGATATGCAGAACCGGCGATATCTGGGTTTTCGTGAGGTTTCATGCTGAGATATGCATTTTCTGCGATAATCTTGGTGAGACTTCTGTCCGAAGTATGCTTAATCATCGAGATCGCTCTATTCGAGCTATTTAATGCGAGAAACACGTTATCTGGTGTTTCCAGCACTCCACAGTGCGTTTTATATGCAGAACCAGCGATATCTTGGTTTTCGTGGGGTTTCAAGCAGAGATATGCAATTTCTGCGATAATCTTGGTGAGACTTCTGTCCGAAGTATGCAGAATCATCGAGATCGCTGTTTTCGAGCTATTTAACGCGAGAAACACGTCATCTGGTGTATTGACCACTCCACAGAGCGTTTGATATGCAAAACCGGCGATATCTTGGTTTTCGTCGGGTTTCAAGCTGAGATATGCATTTTCAACGATAATCTTGGTGAGACTTCAGTCAGAAGTATGCAAAATCATCTAGATCGCTCGTTTCGAGCTACTTAATGCCAAAAAACAAGTTTTCTGGTGTTTTCAACATTCCACAGTGCGTTTGATATGCAGAACCGGCGATATCTAGGTTTTCGTGGGGTTTCAAGCTGAGATATGCATTTTCTACGATTATGTTGGTGAGAATCTGTCAGAAGTATGCAGAATCTTCGAGAACGCTCTTCTCGAGCTATTTAATGAGAGAAACAGGCTTGCTGGTGTTTTCACCACGCCACAGTGCGTTAGATATGCAGAGCCGGAGATATCTTGGTTTTCGTGAGGTTTCAAGCTCAGATATGCATTTTCTGCGGCAATCTTGGTGAGACCTCTGTCCGAAGTATGCAGAATCATCGATATCGCTCTTTTCGAGCTATTTAATGCGAGAAACACGTTATCTGGTGTATTGACCACTCCACAGTGCGTTTGATATGCAAAACCGGCGATATCCTGGTTTTCGTCGGGTTTCAAGCTGAGATATGCATTTTCAACGATAATTTTGGTGAGACTTCAGTCAGAAGTATGCAGAATCATCTAGATCGCTCGTTTCGAGCTATTTAATGCGAGAAACACGTTTTCTGGGGTTTTCACCACACCACAGTTCGTTGGATGTGCACAACCGGAGATATCTTGGTTTTCGAGGGGTTTCAAGCTGAGATATGCATTTTCTGCGATAATCTTGGTGAGACTTATGTCCGAAGTATGCAGAATCATCGAGATCGCACTTTTCGAGCTATTTAATGCGAGAAACACGTTATCTGGTGTTTTCACCACTCCACAGATTGTTTGATATGCAGAACCGCAGATATCTTGGTTTTCGTGGGGTTTCAAGCTGAGATATGCATTTTCTGCGATAATCTTGGTGAGACTTCTGTCCGAAGTATGCTTAATCATCGAGATCGCTCAATTCGAGCTATTTAATGCGAGAAACACGTTATCTGTTGTTTTCACCACTCCACAGATGGTTTGATATGCAGAACCGGAGATATCTTGGTTTTCGTGGGGTTTCAAGCTGAGATATGCATTTTTTACGATAATCTTGGTGAGACTTCTGTCCAAAGTATGCTTAATCATCGAGATCTCTCTATTCGAGCTATTTAATGCGAGAAACACGTTATCTGGTGTTTCCAGCACTCCACAGTGCGTTTTATATGCAGAACCAGCGATATCTTGGTTTTCGTGGGGTTGCAAGCAGAGATATGCAATTTCTGCGATAATCTTGGTGAGACTTCTGTCCGAAGTATGCTTAATCATCGAGATCGCTCGTTTCGATCTATTTCATGCGAGAAACACGTTGTCTGGTGTTTTCACCACTCCACAGTTGGTTTGATATGCAGTACCGGAGATATCTTGGTTTTCGTGGGGTTTCAAGCTGAGATATGCATTTTCTGCGATAATCTTGGTGAGACTTCTGTCCGAAGTATGCTTAATCATCGAGATCGCTCAATTCGAGCTATTTAATGCGAGAAAAACGTTATCTGGAGTTTCCAGCACTCCACAGTGCGTTTTATATGCAGAACCAGCGATATCTTGGTTTTCGTGGGGTTGCAAGCAGAGATATGCAATTTCTGCGATAATCTTGGTGAGACTTCTGTCCGAAGTATGCTTAATCATCCAGATCGCTCGTTTCGATCTATTTCATGCGAGAAACACGTTGTCTGGTGTTTTCACCACTCCACAGTTGGTTTGATATGCAGAACCGGCGATATCTGGGTTTTCGTGAGGTTTCATGCTGAGATATGCATTTTCTGCGATAATCTTGGTGAGACTTCTGTCCGAAGTATGCTTAATCATCGAGATCGCTCTATTCGAGCTATTTAATGCGAGAAACACGTTATCTGGTGTTTCCAGCACTCCACAGTGCGTTTTATATGCAGAACCAGCGATATCTTGGTTTTCGTGGGGTTTCAAGCAGAGATATGCAATTTCTGCGATAATCTTGGTGAGACTTCTGTCCGAAGTATGCAGAATCATCGAGATCGCTGTTTTCGAGCTATTTAACGCGAGAAACACGTCATCTGGTGTATTGACCACTCCACAGAGCGTTTGATATGCAAAACCGGCGATATCTTGGTTTTCGTGAGGTTTCAAGCTCAGATATGCATTTTCTGCGGCAATCTTGGTGAGACCTCTGTCCGAAGTATGCAGAATCATCGATATCGCTCTTTTCGAGCTATTTAATGCGAGAAACACGTTATCTGGTGTATTGACCACTCCACAGTGCGTTTGATATGCAAAACCGGCGATATCCTGGTTTTCGTCGGGTTTCAAGCTGAGATATGCATTTTCAACGATAATTTTGGTGAGACTTCAGTCAGAAGTATGCAGAATCATCTAGATCGCTCGTTTCGAGCTATTTAATGCGAGAAACACGTTTTCTGGGGTTTTCACCACACCACAGTTCGTTGGATGTGCACAACCGGAGATATCTTGGTTTTCGAGGGGTTTCAAGCTGAGATATGCATTTTCTGCGATAATCTTGGTGAGACTTATGTCCGAAGTATGCAGAATCATCGAGATCGCACTTTTCGAGCTATTTAATGCGAGAAACACGTTATCTGGTGTTTTCACCACTCCACAGATTGTTTGATATGCAGAACCGCAGATATCTTGGTTTTCGTGGGGTTTCAAGCTGAGATATGCATTTTTTTCGATAATCTTGGTGAGACTTCTGTCCGAAGTATGCTTAACCATCGAGATCGCTCTATTCGAGCTATTTAATGCGAGAAACACGTTATCTGGTGTTTTCACCGCTCCACAGATGGTTTGATATGCAGAACCGGAGATATCTTGGTTTTCGTGGGGTTTCAAGCAGACATATGCAATTTCTGCGATAATCTTGGTGAGACTTCTGTCCGAAGTATGCTTAATCATCGAGATCGCTCGTTTCGAGCTATTTAATGCGAGAAACACGTTATCTGGTGTTTTCCCCACTCCACAGTGCGTATGATATGCAGAACCGACGATATCTTGGTTTTCGTGGGGTTTCAAGCTCAGATATGCATTTTCTGCGATAATCTTGGTGAGACTTCTGTCCGAAGTATGCAGAGTCATCGAGATCGCACATTTCGATCTATTTAATGCGAGAAACACGTTGTCTGGTGTTTTCACCACTCCACAGTTGGTTTGATATGCAGAACCGGCGATATCTGGGTTTTCGTGGGGTTTCAAGCTCAGATATGCATTTTCTGCGATAATCTTGGTGAGACTTCTGTCCGAAGTATGCTTAATCATCGAGATCGCTCTATTCGAGCTATTTAATGCGAGAAACACGTTATCTGGTGTTTTCCCCACTCCACACTGCGTATGATATGCAGAACCGACGATATCTTGGTTTTCGTGGGGTTTCAAGCTCAGATATGCATTTTCTGCGATAATCTTGGTGAGACTTCTGTCCGAAGTATGCAGAGTCATCGAGATCGCACATTTCGATCTATTTAATGCGAGAAACACGTTGTCTGGTGTTTTCACCACTCCACAGTTGGTTTGATATGCAGAACCGGCGATATCTTGGTTTTCGTGGGGTTTCAAGCAGACATATGCAATTTCTGCGATAATCTTGGTGAGACTTCTGTCCGAAGTATGCTTAATCATCGAGATCGCTCGTTTCGAGCTATTTAATGCGAGAAACACGTTGTCTGGTGTTTTCACCTGCCACAGTTGGTTTGATATGCAGAACCGACGATATCTGGGTTTTCGTGAGGTTTCAAGCTGAGATATGCATTTTCTGCGATAATCTTGGTGAGACTTCTGTCCGAAGTATGCTTAATCATCGAGATCGCTCAATTCGAGCTATTTAATGCGAGAAAAACGTTATCTGGTGTTTCCAGCACTCCACAGTGCGTTTTATATGCAGAACCAGCGATATCTTGGTTTTCGTGGGGTTGCAAGCAGAGATATGCAATTTCTGCGATAATCTTGGTGAGACATCTGTCCGAAGTATGCTTAATCATCGAGATCGCTCGTTTCGATCTATTTCATGCGAGAAACACGTTGCCTGGTGTTTTCACCACTCCACAGTTGGTTTGATATGCAGAACCGGCGATATCTGGGTTTTCCTGAGGTTTCAAGCTGAGATATGCATTTTCTGCGATAATCTTGGTGAGACTTCTGTCCGAAGTATGCAGAATCATCGAGATCGCACCTTTCGAGCTATTTAATGCGAGAAACACGTTATCTGGTGTTTTCACCACTCCACAGATGGTTTGATATGCAGAACCGGAGATATCTTGGTTTTCGTGGGGTTTCAAGCTGAGATATGCATTTTCTGCGATAATCTTGGTGAGACTTCTGTCCGAAGTATGCTTAATCATCGAGATCGCTCGTTTCGAGCTATTTAATGCGAGAAACACGTTATCTGGTGTTTTCCCCACTCCACACTGCGTATGATATGCAGAACCGACGATATCTTGGTTTTCGTGGGGTTTCAAGCTCAGATATGCATTTTCTGCGATAATCTTGGTGAGACTTCTGTCCGAAGTATGCAGAGTCATCGAGATCGCACATTTCGATCTATTTAATGCGAGGAACACGTTGTCTGGTGTTTTCACCACTCCACAGTTGGTTTGATATGCAGAACCGGCGATATCTGGGTTTTCGTGGGATTTCAAGCTGAGATATGCATTTTCTGCGATAATCTTGGTGAGACTTCTGTCCGAAGTATGCAGAATCATCGAGATCGCACTTTTCGAGCTATTTAATGCGAGAAACACGTTATCTGGTGTTTTCACCACTCCACAGATGGTTTGATATGCAGAACCGGAGATATCTTGGTTTTCGTGGGGTTTGCAGCTGAGATATGCATTTTTCACGATAATCTTGGTGAGACTTCTGTCCGAAGTATGCTTAATCATCGAGACCGCTCTATTCGAGCTATTTAATGCGAGAAACACGCTATCTGGTGTTTCCAGCACTCCACAGTACGTTTTATATGCAGAACTAGCGATATCTTGGTTTTCGTGGGGTTTCAAGCAGAGATATGCAATTTCTGCGATAATCTTGGTGAGACTTCTGTCCGAAGTATGCAGAATCATCGAGATCGCACTTTTCGAGCTATTTAATGCGAGAAACACGTTATCTGGTGTTTTCACCACTCCACAGATGGTTTGATATGCAGAACCGGAGGTATCTTGGTTTTCGTGGGGTTTCAAGCTGAGATATGCATTTTTTACGATAATCTTGGTGAGACTTCTGTCCGAAGTATGCTTAATCATCGAGATCGCTCTATTCGAGCTATTTAATGCGTGAAGCACGTTATCTGGTGTTTCCAGCACTCTACAGTGCGTTTGATATACAGAACCGGCGACATCTTGATTTTCGTGAGGTTTCAAGCTGACATATGCATTTTCTGCGATAATCTTGGTGAGACTTTTGTCAGCAGTATGCAGGATCATCTAGATCGCTCTTTTCGAGCTATTTAATGCGAGAAACACGTTATCTGGTGTATTGACCACTCCACAGTGCGTTTGATATGCAAAACCGGCGATATCTTGGTTTTCGTCGGGTTTCAAGTTGAGATATGCATTTTCAACGATAATCTTGGTGAGACTTCAGTCAGAAGTATGCAAAATCATCTAGATCGCTCGTTTCGAGCTATTTAATGCGAGAAACACGTTATCTGGTGTTTTCCCCACTCCACACTGCGTATGATATGCAGAACCGACGATATCTTGGTTTTCGTGGGGTTTCAAGCTCAGATATGCATTTTCTGCGATAATCTTGGTGAGACTTCTGTCCGAAGTATGCAGAGTCATCGAGATCGCACATTTCGATCTATTTAATGCGAGGAACACGTTGTCTGGTGTTTTCACCACTCCACAGTTGGTTTGATATGCAGAACCGGCGATATCTGGGTTTTCGTGGGATTTCAAGCTGAGATATGCATTTTCTGCGATAATCTTGGTGAGACTTCTGTCCGAAGTATGCAGAATCATCGAGATCGCACTTTTCGAGCTATTTAATGCGAGAAACACGTTATCTGGTGTTTTCACCACTCCACAGATGGTTTGATATGCAGAACCGGAGATATCTTGGTTTTCGTGGGGTTTGCAGCTGAGATATGCATTTTTCACGATAATCTTGGTGAGACTTCTGTCCGAAGTATGCTTAATCATCGAGACCGCTCTATTCGAGCTATTTAATGCGAGAAACACGCTATCTGGTGTTTCCAGCACTCCACAGTACGTTTTATATGCAGAACTAGCGATATCTTGGTTTTCGTGGGGTTTCAAGCAGAGATATGCAATTTCTGCGATAATCTTGGTGAGACTTCTGTCCGAAGTATGCAGAATCATCGAGATCGCACTTTTCGAGCTATTTAATGCGAGAAACACGTTATCTGGTGTTTTCACCACTCCACAGATGGTTTGATATGCAGAACCGGAGGTATCTTGGTTTTCGTGGGGTTTCAAGCTGAGATATGCATTTTTTACGATAATCTTGGTGAGACTTCTGTCCGAAGTATGCTTAATCATCGAGATCGCTCTATTCGAGCTATTTAATGCGTGAAGCACGTTATCTGGTGTTTCCAGCACTCTACAGTGCGTTTTATATGCAGAACCTGCGTTATCTGGTTTTTCGTGGGGTGTCAAGCAGAGATATGCAATTTCTATGATAATCTAGGTGAGACTTCTGTCCGAAGTATGCTTAATCATCGAGATCGCACTTTTCGAGCTATTTAATGCGCGAAACACGTTATCTGGTGTATTGACCACTCCACAATGAGTTTGATATGCAAAACCGGCGATATCTTGGTTTTCGTCGGGTTTCAAGCTGAGATACGCATTTTCTGCGATAATCTTGGTGCGACTTCTGTCAGCAGTATGCAGAATCATCTAGATCGCACTTTTCGAGCTATTTAATGCGAGATACATGTTATCTAGATGTTTTCACCACTCCACAGTGCGTTTGATATACAGAACCGGCGACATCTTGATTTTCGTGAGGTTTCAAGCTGACATATGCATTTTCTGCGATAATCTTGGTGAGACTTTTGTCAGCAGTATGCAGGATCATCTAGATCGCTCTTTTCGAGCTATTTAATGCGAGAAACACGTTATCTGGTGTATTGACCACTCCACAGTGCGTTTGATATGCAAAACCGGCGATATCTTGGTTTTCGTCGGGTTTCAAGTTGAGATATGCATTTTCAACGATAATCTTGGTGAGACTTCAGTCAGAAGTATGCAAAATCATCTAGATCGCTCGTTTCGAGCTATTTAATGCGAGAAACACGTTTTCTGGGGTTTTCACCACTCCACAGTTCGTTGGATGTGCAGAACCGGAGATATCTTGGTTTTCGTGGGGTTTCAAGCTGAGATATGCATTTTTTACGATAATCATGGTGAGACTTCTGTCCGAAGTATGCAGAATCATAGAGATCGCACTTTTCGAGCTATTTAATGCGAAAAACACGTTATCTGGTGTTTTCAGCACTCCACAGTGCGTTTGATATGCAGAACCAGCGATATCTGGGTTTTCGTGGGGTTTCAAGCTGAGATATGCAGTTTCTGCGATAATCTTGTTGAGACTTCTGTCCGAAGTATGCAGAAACATCGAGAGCGCTCTTTTCGAGCTATTTAATGAAAGAAACACGTTTTCTGGGGTTTTAACCACACCACAGTTCGTTGGATATGCAGAACCGGAGATATCTTGGTTTTCGTGGGGTTTCAAGCTGAGATATGCATTTTCTGCGATAATATAGGTGAGACTTCTGTCCGATGTATGCAGAATCATCGAGATCGCACTTTGCGAGCTATTTGATGCGAGAAACACGTTTTCTGGGGTTTTCACCACACCACAGTTCGTTGGATGTGCAGAACCGGGGATATCTTGGTTTTCGTGGGGTTTCAAGCTGAGATATGCATTTTTTACGATAATCATGGTGAGACTTCTGTCCGAAGTATGCTGAATCATCGAGATCGCACTTTTCGAGCTATTTAATGCGAGAAACACGTTATCTGGTGTTTTCACCACTCCACAGATGGTTTGATATGCAGAACCGGAGATATCTTGGTTTTCGTGGGGTTTCAAGCTGAGATATGCATTTTTTACGATAATCTTGGTGAGACTTCTGTCCGAAGTATGCAGAATCATCGAGATCGCACTTTTCGAGCTATTTAAGGCGAGATACACGTTATCTAGATGTTTTCACCACTCCACAGTGCGTTTGATATACAGAACCGGCGACATCTTGATTTTCGTGAGGTTTCAAGCTGACATATGCATTTTCTGCGATAATCTTGGTGAGTCTTCTGTCAGCAGTATGCAGAATCATCTAGATCCCTCTTTTTCGAGCTATTTAATGCGAGAAACACGTTATCTGGTGTATTGACCACTCCACAGTGCGTTTGATATGCAAAACCGGCGATATCTTGGTTTTCGTCGGGTTTCAAGTTGAGATATGCATTTTCAACGATAGTCTTGGTGAGACTTCAGTCAGAAGTATGCAAAATCATCTAGATCGCTCGTTTCGAGCTATTTAATGCGAGAAACACGTTTTCTGGGGTTTTCACCACACCACAGTTCGTTGGATGTGCAGAACCGGGGATATCTTGGTTTTCGTGGGGTTTCAAGCTGAGATATGCATTTTTTACGATAATCATGGTGAGACTTCTGTCCGAAGTATGCAGAATCATCGAGAGCGCTCTTTTCGAGCTATTTAATGAAAGAAACACGTTTTCTGGGGTTTTAACCACACCACAGTTCGTTGGATATGCAGAACCGGAGATATCTTGGTTTTCGTGGGGTTTCAAGCTGAGATATGCATTTTCTGCGATAATATAGGTGAGACTTCTGTCCGAAGTATGCTTAATCATCGAGACTGCTCTATTCGAGCTATTTAATGCGAGAAACACGTTATCTGGTGTTTCAGGGACTCCACAGTACGTTTTATATGCAGAACCAGCGATATCTTGGTTTTCGTGGGGTTTCAAGCAGAGATATGCAATTTCTGCGATAATCTTGGTGAGACTTCTGTCCGAAGTATGCTTAATCATCGAGATCGCTCGTTTCGAGCTATTTAATGCGAGAAACACGTTGTCTGATGTTTTCACCACTCCACAGTTGGTTTGATATGCAGAACCGGCGATATCTTGGTTTTCGTGGGGTTTCAAGCAGACATATGCAATTTCTGCGATAATCTTGGTGAGACTTCTGTCCGAAGTATGCTTAATCATCGAGATCGCTCGTTTCGAGCTATTTAATGCGAGAAACACGTTATCTGGTGTTTTCCCCACTCCACAGTGCGTATGATATGCAGAACCGACGATATCTTGGTTTTCGTGGGGTTTCAAGCTCAGATATGCATTTTCTGCGATAATCTTGGTGAGACTTCTGTCCGAAGTATGCAGAGTCATCGAGATCGCACATTTCGATCTATTTAATGCGAGAAACACGTTGTCTGGTGTTTTCACCACTCCACAGTTGGTTTGATATGCAGAACCGGCGATATCTGGGTTTTCGTGGGGTTTCAAGCTCAGATATGCATTTTCTGCGATAATCTTGGTGAGACTTCTGTCCGAAGTATGCTTAATCATCGAGATCGCTCTATTCGAGCTATTTAATGCGAGAAACACGTTATCTGGTGTTTTCCCCACTCCACACTGCGTATGATATGCAGAACCGACGATATCTTGGTTTTCGTGGGGTTTCAAGCTCAGATATGCATTTTCTGCGATAATCTTGGTGAGACTTCTGTCCGAAGTATGCAGAGTCATCGAGATCGCACATTTCGATCTATTTAATGCGAGAAACACGTTGTCTGGTGTTTTCACCACTCCACAGTTGGTTTGATATGCAGAACCGGCGATATCTTGGTTTTCGTGGGGTTTCAAGCAGACATATGCAATTTCTGCGATAATCTTGGTGAGACTTCTGTCCGAAGTATGCTTAATCATCGAGATCGCTCGTTTCGAGCTATTTAATGCGAGAAACACGTTGTCTGGTGTTTTCACCACTCCACAGTTGGTTTGATATGCAGAACCGACGATATCTGGGTTTTCGTGAGGTTTCAAGCTGAGATATGCATTTTCTGCGATAATCTTGGTGAGACTTCTGTCCGAAGTATGCTTAATCATCGAGATCGCTCAATTCGAGCTATTTAATGCGAGAAAAACGTTATCTGGTGTTTCCAGCACTCCACAGTGCGTTTTATATGCAGAACCAGCGATATCTTGGTTTTCGTGGGGTTGCAAGCAGAGATATGCAATTTCTGCGATAATCTTGGTGAGACTTCTGTCCGAAGTATGCTTAATCATCGAGATCGCTCGTTTCGATCTATTTCATGCGAGAAACACGTTGCCTGGTGTTTTCACCACTCCACAGATGGTTTGATATGCAGAACCGGAGATATCTTGGTTTTCGTGGGGTTTCAAGCTGAGATATGCATTTTTTACGATAATCTTGGTGAGACTTCTGTCCGAAGTATGCAGAATCATCGAGATCGCACTTTTCGAGCTATTTAAGGCGAGATACACGTTATCTAGATGTTTTCACCACTCCACAGTGCGTTTGATATACAGAACCGGCGACATCTTGATTTTCGTGAGGTTTCAAGCTGACATATGCATTTTCTGCGATAATCTTGGTGAGTCTTCTGTCAGCAGTATGCAGAATCATCTAGATCCCTCTTTTTCGAGCTATTTAATGCGAGAAACACGTTATCTGGTGTATTGACCACTCCACAGTGCGTTTGATATGCAAAACCGGCGATATCTTGGTTTTCGTCGGGTTTCAAGTTGAGATATGCATTTTCAACGATAATCTTGGTGAGACTTCAGTCAGAAGTATGCAAAATCATCTAGATCGCTCGTTTCGAACTATTTAATGCGAGAAACACGTTTTCTGGGGTTTTCACCACACCACAGTTCGTTGGATGTGCAGAACCGGGGATATCTTGGTTTTCGTGGGGTTTCAAGCTGAGATATGCATTTTTTACGATAATCATGGTGAGACTTCTGTCCGAAGTATGCAGAATCATCGAGAGCGCTCTTTTCGAGCTATTTAATGAAAGAAACACGTTTTCTGGGGTTTTAACCACGCCACAGTTCGTTGGATATGCAGAACCGGAGATATCTTGGTTTTCGTGGGGTTTCAAGCTGAGATATGCATTTTCTGCGATAATATAGGTGAGACTTCTGTCCGAAGTATGCTTAATCATCGAGACCGCTCTATTCGAGCTATTTAATGCGAGAAACACGTTATCTGGTGTTTCAGGGACTCCACAGTACGTTTTATATGCAGAACCAGCGATATCTTGGTTTTCGTGGGGTTTCAAGCAGAGATATGCAATTTCTGCGATAATCTTGGTGAGACTTCTGTCCGAAGTATGCTTAATCATCGAGATCGCTCGTTTCGAGCTATTTAATGCGAGAAACACGTTGTCTGGTGTTTTCACCACTCCACAGTTGGTTTGATATGCAGAACCGGCGATATCTTGGTTTTCGTGGGGTTTCAAGCAGACATATGCAATTTCTGCGATAATCTTGGTGAGACTTCTGTCCGAAGTATGCTTAATCATCGAGATCGCTCGTTTCGAGCTATTTAATGCGAGAAACACGTTATCTGGTGTTTTCCCCACTCCACAGTGCGTATGATATGCAGAACCGACGATATCTTGGTTTTCGTGGGGTTTCAAGCTCAGATATGCATTTTCTGCGATAATCTTGGTGAGACTTCTGTCCGAAGTATGCAGAGTCATCGAGATCGCACATTTCGATCTATTTAATGCGAGAAACACGTTGTCTGGTGTTTTCACCACTCCACAGTTGGTTTGATATGCAGAACCGGCGATATCTGGGTTTTCGTGGGGTTTCAAGCTCAGATATGCATTTTCTGCGATAATCTTGGTGAGACTTCTGTCCGAAGTATGCTTAATCATCGAGATCGCTCTATTCGAGCTATTTAATGCGAGAAACACGTTATCTGGTGTTTTCCCCACTCCACACTGCGTATGATATGCAGAACCGACGATATCTTGGTTTTCGTGGGGTTTCAAGCTCAGATATGCATTTTCTGCGATAATCTTGGTGAGACTTCTGTCCGAAGTATGCAGAGTCATCGAGATCGCACATTTCGATCTATTTAATGCGAGAAACACGTTGTCTGGTGTTTTCACCTCTCCACAGTTGGTTTGATATGCAGAACCGGCGATATCTTGGTTTTCGTGGGGTTTCAAGCAGACATATGCAATTTCTGCGATAATCTTGGTGAGACTTCTGTCCGAAGTATGCTTAATCATCGAGATCGCTCGTTTCGAGCTATTTAATGCGAGAAACACGTTGTCTGGTGTTTTCACCACTCCACAGTTGGTTTGATATGCAGAACCGACGATATCTGGGTTTTCGTGAGGTTTCAAGCTGAGATATGCATTTTCTGCGATAATCTTGGTGAGACTTCTGTCCGAAGTATGCTTAATCATCGAGATCGCTCAATTCGAGCTATTTAATGCGAGAAAAACGTTATCTGGTGTTTCCAGCACTCCACAGTGCGTTTTATATGCAGAACCAGCGATATCTTGGTTTTCGTGGGGTTGCAAGCAGAGATATGCAATTTCTGCGATAATCTTGGTGAGACTTCTGTCCGAAGTATGCTTAATCATCGAGATCGCTCGTTTCGATCTATTTCATGCGAGAAACACGTTGCCTGGTGTTTTCACCACTCCACAGTTGGTTTGATATGCAGAACCGGCGATATCTGGGTTTTCGTGAGGTTTCAAGCTGAGATATGCATTTTCTGCGATAATCTTGGTGAGACTTCTGTCCGAAGTATGCAGAATCATCGAGATCGCACCTTTCGAGCTATTTAATGCGAGAAACACGTTATCTGGTGTTTTCACCACTCCACAGATGGTTTGATATGCAGAACCGGAGATATCTTGGTTTTCGTGGGGTTTCAAGCTGAGATATGCATTTTCTGCGATAATCTTGGTGAGACTTCTGTCCGAAGTATGCTTAATCATCGAGATCGCTCGTTTCGAGCTATTTAATGAGAGAAACACGTTATCTGGTGTTTTCCCCACTCCACACTGCGTATGATATGCAGAACCGACGATATCTTGGTTTTCGTGGGGTTTCAAGCTCAGATATGCATTTTCTGCGATAATCTTGGTGAGACTTCTATCCGAAGTATGCAGAGTCATCGAGATCGCACATTTCGATCTATTTAATGCGAGGAACACGTTGTCTGGTGTTTTCACCACTCCACAGTTGGTTTGATATGCAGAACCGGCGATATCTGGGTTTTCGTGGGATTTCAAGCTGAGATATGCATTTTCTGCGATAATCTTGGTGAGACTTCTGTCCGAAGTATGCAGAATCATCGAGATCGCACTTTTCGAGCTATTTAATGCGAGAAACACGTTATCTGGTGTTTTCACCACTCCACAGATGGTTTGATATGCAGAACCGGAGATATCTTGGTTTTCGTGGGGTTTGCAGCTGAGATGTGCATTTTTCACGATAATCTTGGTGAGACTTCTGTCCGAAGTATGCTTAATCATCGAGACCGCTCTATTCGAGCTATTTAATGCGAGAAACACGCTATCTGGTGTTTCCAGCACTCCACAGTACGTTTTATATGCAGAACTAGCGATATCTTGGTTTTCGTGGGGTTTCAAGCAGAGATATGCAATTTCTGCGATAATCTTGGTGAGACTTCTGTCCGAAGTATGCAGAATCATCGAGATCGCACTTTTCGAGCTATTTAATGCGAGAAACACGTTATCTGGTGTTTTCACCACTCCACAGATGGTTTGATATGCAGAACCGGAGGTATCTTGGTTTTCGTGGGGTTTCAAGCTGAGATATGCATTTTTTACGATAATCTTGGTGAGACTTCTGTCCGAAGTATGCTTGATCATCGAGATCGCACTTTTCGAGCTATTTAATGCGCGAAACACGTTATCTGGTGTATTGACCACTCCACAATGAGTTTGATATGCAAAACCAGCGATATCTTGGTTTTCGTCGGGTTTCAAGCTGAGATACGCATTTTCTGCGATAATCTTGGTGCGACTTCTGTCAGCAGTAAGCAGAATCATCTAGATCGCACTTTTCGATCTATTTAATGCGAGAAACACGTTGTCTGGTGTTTTCACCACTCCACAGTTGGTTTGATATGCAGAACCGGCGATATCTGGGTTTTCGTGGGGTTTCAAGCTCAGATATGCATTTTCTGCGATAATCTTGGTGAGACTTCTGTCCGAAGTATGCAGAATCATCGAGATCGCACTTTTCGAGCTATTTAAGGCGAGATACACGTTATCTAGATGTTTTCACCACTCCACAGTGCGTTTGATATACAGAACCGGCGACATCTTGATTTTCGTGAGGTTTCAAGCTGACATATGCATTTTCTGCGATAATCTTGGTGAGTCTTCTGTCAGCAGTATGCAGAATCATCTAGATCCCTCTTTTTCGAGCTATTTAATGCGAGAAACACGTTATCTGGTGTATTGACCACTCCACAGTGCGTTTGATATGCAAAACCGGCGATATCTTGGTTTTCGTCGGGTTTCAAGTTGAGATATGCATTTTCAACGATAATCTTGGTGAGACTTCAGTCAGAAGTATGCAAAATCATCTAGATCGCTCGTTTCGAGCTATTTAATGCGAGAAACACGTTTTCTGGGGTTTTCACCACACCACAGTTCGTTGGATGTGCAGAACCGGGGATATCTTGGTTTTCGTGGGGTTTCAAGCTGAGATATGCATTTTTTACGATAATCATGGTGAGACTTCTGTCCGAAGTATGCAGAATCATCGAGAGCGCTCTTTTCGAGCTATTTAATGAAAGAAACACGTTTTCTGGGGTTTTAACCACGCCACAGTTCGTTGGATATGCAGAACCGGAGATATCTTGGTTTTCGTGGGGTTTCAAGCTGAGATATGCATTTTCTGCGATAATATAGGTGAGACTTCTGTCCGAAGTATGCTTAATCATCGAGACCGCTCTATTCGAGCTATTTAATGCGAGAAACACGTTATCTGGTGTTTCAGGGACTCCACAGTACGTTTTATATGCAGAACCAGCGATATCTTGGTTTTCGTGGGGTTTCAAGCAGAGATATGCAATTTCTGCGATAATCTTGGTGAGACTTCTGTCCGAAGTATGCTGAATCATCGAGATCGCTCGTTTCGAGCTATTTAATGCGAGAAACACGTTGTCTGGTGTTTTCACCACTCCACAGTTGGTTTGATATGCAGAACCGGCGATATCTTGGTTTTCGTGGGGTTTCAAGCAGACATATGCAATTTCTGCGATAATCTTGGTGAGACTTCTGTCCGAAGTATGCTTAATCATCGAGATCGCTCGTTTCGAGCTATTTAATGCGAGAAACACGTTATCTGGTGTTTTCCCCACTCCACAGTGCGTATGATATGCAGAACCGACGATATCTTGGTTTTCGTGGGGTTTCAAGCTCAGATATGCATTTTCTGCGATAATCTTGGTGAGACTTCTGTCCGAAGTATGCAGAGTCATCGAGATCGCACATTTCGATCTATTTAATGCGAGAAACACGTTGTCTGGTGTTTTCACCACTCCACAGTTGGTTTGATATGCAGAACCGGCGATATCTGGGTTTTCGTGGGGTTTCAAGCTCAGATATGCATTTTCTGCGATAATCTTGGTGAGACTTCTGTCCGAAGTATGCTTAATCATCGAGATCGCTCTATTCGAGCTATTTAATGCGAGAAACACGTTATCTGGTGTTTTCCCCACTCCACACTGCGTATGATATGCAGAACCGACGATATCTTGGTTTTCGTGGGGTTTCAAGCTCAGATATGCATTTTCTGCGATAATCTTGGTGAGACTTCTGTCCGAAGTATGCAGAGTCATCGAGATCGCACATTTCGATCTATTTAATGCGAGAAACACGTTGTCTGGTGTTTTCACCACTCCACAGTTGGTTTGATATGCAGAACCGGCGATATCTTGGTTTTCGTGGGGTTTCAAGCAGACATATGCAATTTCTGCGATAATCTTGGTGAGACTTCTGTCCGAAGTATGCTTAATCATCGAGATCGCTCGTTTCGAGCTATTTAATGCGAGAAACACGTTGTCTGGTGTTTTCACCACTCCACAGTTGGTTTGATATGCAGAACCGACGATATCTGGGTTTTCGTGAGGTTTCAAGCTGAGATATGCATTTTCTGCGATAATCTTGGTGAGACTTCTGTCCGAAGTATGCTTAATCATCGAGATCGCTCAATTCGAGCTATTTAATGCGAGAAAAACGTTATCTGGTGTTTCCAGCACTCCACAGTGCGTTTTATATGCAGAACCAGCGATATCTTGGTTTTCGTGGGGTTGCAAGCAGAGATATGCAATTTCTGCGATAATCTTGGTGAGACTTCTGTCCGAAGTATGCTTAATCATCGAGATCGCTCGTTTCGATCTATTTCATGCGAGAAACACGTTGCCTGGTGTTTTCACCACTCCACAGTTGGTTTGATATGCAGAACCGGCGATATCTGGGTTTTCGTGAGGTTTCAAGCTGAGATATGCATTTTCTGCGATAATCTTGGTGAGACTTCTGTCCGAAGTATGCAGAATCATCGAGATCGCACCTTTCGAGCTATTTAA
Source organism: Anthophora plumipes (assembly GCA_951804975.1). Lineage (NCBI taxonomy): Eukaryota > Metazoa > Arthropoda > Insecta > Hymenoptera > Apidae > Anthophora > Anthophora plumipes. Next base: position 1,152,268 of record CATORF010000112.1, read on the forward strand.
TGCGAGAAACACGTTATCTGGTGTTTTCACCACTCCACAGATGGTTTGATATGCAGAACCGGAGATATCTTGGTTTTCGTGGGGTTTCAAGCTGAGATATGCATTTTCTGCGATAATCTTGGTGAGACTTCTGTCCGAAGTATGCTTAATCATCGAGATCGCTCGTTTCGAGCTATTTAATGAGAGAAACACGTTATCTGGTGTTTTCCCCACTCCACACTGCGTATGATATGCAGAACCGACGATATCTTGGTTTTCGTGGGGTTTCAAGCTCAGATATGCATTTTCTGCGATAATCTTGGTGAGACTTCTGTCCGAAGTATGCAGAGTCATCGAGATCGCACATTTCGATCTATTTAATGCGAGGAACACGTTGTCTGGTGTTTTCACCACTCCACAGTTGGTTTGATATGCAGAACCGGCGATATCTGGGTTTTCGTGGGATTTCAAGCTGAGATATGCATTTTCTGCGATAATCTTGGTGAGACTTCTGTCCGAAGTATGCAGAATCATCGAGATCGCACTTTTCGAGCTATTTAATGCGAGAAACACGTTATCTGGTGTTTTCACCACTCCACAGATGGTTTGATATGCAGAACCGGAGATATCTTGGTTTTCGTGGGGTTTGCAGCTGAGATGTGCATTTTTCACGATAATCTTGGTGAGACTTCTGTCCGAAGTATGCTTAATCATCGAGACCGCTCTATTCGAGCTATTTAATGCGAGAAACACGCTATCTGGTGTTTCCAGCACTCCACAGTACGTTTTATATGCAGAACTAGCGATATCTTGGTTTTCGTGGGGTTTCAAGCAGAGATATGCAATTTCTGCGATAATCTTGGTGAGACTTCTGTCCGAAGTATGCAGAATCATCGAGATCGCACTTTTCGAGCTATTTAATGCGAGAAACACGTTATCTGGTGTTTTCACCACTCCACAGATGGTTTGATATGCAGAACCGGAGGTATCTTGGTTTTCGTGGGGTTTCAAGCTGAGATATGCATTTTTTACGATAATCTTGGTGAGACTTCTGTCCGAAGTATGCTTAATCATCGAGATCGCTCTATTCGAGCTATTTAATGCGTGAAGCACGTTATCTGGTGTTTCCAGCACTCCACAGTGCGTTTTATATGCAGAACCTGCGTTATCTGGTTTTTCGTGGGGTGTCAAGCAGAGATATGCAATTTCTATGATAATCTAGGTGAGACTTCTGTCCGAAGTATGCTTAATCATCGAGATCGCACTTTTCGAGCTATTTAATGCGCGAAACACGTTATCTGGTGTATTGACCACTCCACAATGAGTTTGATATGCAAAACCAGCGATATCTTGGTTTTCGTCGGGTTTCAAGCTGAGATACGCATTTTCTGCGATAATCTTGGTGCGACTTCTGTCAGCAGTAAGCAGAATCATCTAGATCGCACTTTTCGATCTATTTAATGCGAGAAACACGTTGTCTGGTGTTTTCACCACTCCACAGTTGGTTTGATATGCAGAACCGGCGATATCTGGGTTTTCGTGGGGTTTCAAGCTCAGATATGCATTTTCTGCGATAATCTTGGTGAGACTTCTGTCCGAAGTATGCTTAATCATCGAGATCGCTCTATTCGAGCTATTTAATGCGAGAAACACGTTATCTGGTGTTTTCCCCACTCCACACTGCGTATGATATGCAGAACCGACGATATCTTGGTTTTCGTGGGGTTTCAAGCTCAGATATGCATTTTCTGCGATAATCTTGGTGAGACTTCTGTCCGAAGTATGCAGAGTCATCGAGATCGCACATTTCGATCTATTTAATGCGAGAAACACGTTGTCTGGTGTTTTCACCACTCCACAGTTGGTTTGATATGCAGAACCGGCGATATCTTGGTTTTCGTGGGGTTTCAAGCAGACATATGCAATTTCTGCGATAATCTTGGTGAGACTTCTGTCCGAAGTATGCTTAATCATCGAGATCGCTCGTTTCGAGCTATTTAATGCGAGAAACACGTTGTCTGGTGTTTTCACCACTCCACAGTTGGTTTGATATGCAGAACCGACGATATCTGGGTTTTCGTGAGGTTTCAAGCTGAGATATGCATTTTCTGCGATAATCTTGGTGAGACTTCTGTCCGAAGTATGCTTAATCATCGAGATCGCTCAATCCGAGCTATTTAATGCGAGAAAAACGTTATCTGGTGTTTCCAGCACTCCACAGTGCGTTTTATATGCAGAACCAGCGATATCTTGGTTTTCGTGGGGTTGCAAGCAGAGATATGCAATTTCTGCGATAATCTTGGTGAGACTTCTGTCCGAAGTATGCTTAATCATCGAGATCGCTCGTTTCGATCTATTTCATGCGAGAAACACGTTGCCTGGTGTTTTCACCACTCCACAGTTGGTTTGATATGCAGAACCGGCGATATCTGGGTTTTCGTGAGGTTTCAAGCTGAGATATGCATTTTCTGCGATAATCTTGGTGAGACTTCTGTCCGAAGTATGCAGAATCATCGAGATCGCACCTTTCGAGCTATTTAATGCGAGAAACACGTTATCTGGTGTTTTCACCACTCCACAGATGGTTTGATATGCAGAACCGGAGATATCTTGGTTTTCGTGGGGTTTCAAGCTGAGATATGCATTTTCTGCGATAATCTTGGTGAGACTTCTGTCCGAAGTATGCTTAATCATCGAGATCGCTCGTTTCGAGCTATTTAATGAGAGAAACACGTTATCTGGTGTTTTCCCCACTCCACACTGCGTATGATATGCAGAACCGACGATATCTTGGTTTTCGTGGGGTTTCAAGCTCAGATATGCATTTTCTGCGATAATCTTGGTGAGACTTCTGTCCGAAGTATGCAGAGTCATCGAGATCGCACATTTCGATCTATTTAATGCGAGGAACACGTTGTCTGGTGTTTTCACCACTCCACAGTTGGTTTGATATGCAGAACCGGCGATATCTGGGTTTTCGTGGGATTTCAAGCTGAGATATGCATTTTCTGCGATAATCTTGGTGAGACTTCTGTCCGAAGTATGCAGAATCATCGAGATCGCACTTTTCGAGCTATTTAATGCGAGAAACACGTTATCTGGTGTTTTCACCACTCCACAGATGGTTTGATATGCAGAACCGGAGATATCTTGGTTTTCGTGGGGTTTGCAGCTGAGATGTGCATTTTTCACGATAATCTTGGTGAGACTTCTGTCCGAAGTATGCTTAATCATCGAGACCGCTCTATTCGAGCTATTTAATGCGAGAAACACGCTATCTGGTGTTTCCAGCACTCCACAGTACGTTTTATATGCAGAACTAGCGATATCTTGGTTTTCGTGGGGTTTCAAGCAGAGATATGCAATTTCTGCGATAATCTTGGTGAGACTTCTGTCCGAAGTATGCAGAATCATCGAGATCGCACTTTTCGAGCTATTTAATGCGAGAAACACGTTATCTGGTGTTTTCACCACTCCACAGATGGTTTGATATGCAGAACCGGAGGTATCTTGGTTTTCGTGGGGTTTCAAGCTGAGATATGCATTTTTTACGATAATCTTGGTGAGACTTCTGTCCGAAGTATGCTTAATCATCGAGATCGCTCTATTCGAGCTATTTAATGCGTGAAGCACGTTATCTGGTGTTTCCAGCACTCCACAGTGCGTTTTATATGCAGAACCTGCGTTATCTGGTTTTTCGTGGGGTGTCAAGCAGAGATATGCAATTTCTATGATAATCTAGGTGAGACTTCTGTCCGAAGTATGCTTAATCATCGAGATCGCACTTTTCGAGCTATTTAATGCGCGAAACACGTTATCTGGTGTATTGACCACTCCACAATGAGTTTGATATGCAAAACCAGCGATATCTTGGTTTTCGTCGGGTTTCAAGCTGAGATACGCATTTTCTGCGATAATCTTGGTGCGACTTCTGTCAGCAGTAAGCAGAATCATCTAGATCGCACTTTTCGAGCTATTTAATGCGAGATACATGTTATCTAGATGTTTTCACCACTCCACAGTGCGTTTGATATACAGAACCGGCGACATCTTGATTTTCGTGAGGTTTCAAGCTGACATATGCATTTTCTGCGATAATCTTGGTGAGACTTTTGTCAGCAGTATGCAGGATCATCTAGATCGCTCTTTTCGAGCTATTTAATGCGAGAAACACGTTATCTGGTGTATTGACCACTCCACAGTGCGTTTGATATGCAAAACCGGCGATATCTTGGTTTTCGTCGGGTTTCAAGTTGAGATATGCATTTTCAACGATAATCTTGGTGAGACTTCAGTCAGAAGTATGCAAAATCATCTAGATCGCTCGTTTCGAGCTATTTAATGCGAGAAACACGTTTTCTGGGGTTTTCACCACTCCACAGTTCGTTGGATGTGCAGAACCGGAGATATCTTGGTTTTCGTGGGGTTTCAAGCTGAGATATGCATTTTTTACGATATTCATGGTGAGACTTCTGTCCGAAGTATGCAGAATCATAGAGATCGCACTTTTCGAGCTATTTAATGCGAAAAACACGTTATCTGGTGTTTTCAGCACTCCACAGTGCGTTTGATATGCAGAACCAGCGATATCTGGGTTTTCGTGGGGTTTCAAGCTGAGATATGCAGTTTCTGCGATAATCTTGGTGAGACTTCTGTCCGAAGTATGCAGAAACATCGAGAGCGCTCTTTTCGAGCTATTTAATGAAAGAAACACGTTTTCTGGGGTTTTAACCACACCACAGTTCGTTGGATATGCAGAACCGGAGATATCTTGGTTTTCGTGGGGTTTCAAGCTGAGATATGCATTTTCTGCGATAATATAGGTGAGACTTCTGTCCGATGTATGCAGAATCATCGAGATCGCACTTTGCGAGCTATTTGATGCGAGAAACACGTTTTCTGGGGTTTTCACCACACCACAGTTCGTTGGATGTGCAGAACCGGGGATATCTTGGTTTTCGTGGGGTTTCAAGCTGAGATATGCATTTTTTACGATAATCATGGTGAGACTTCTGTCCGAAGTATGCAGAATCATCGAGATCGCACTTTTCGAGCTATTTAATGCGAGAAACACGTTATCTGGTGTTTTCACAACTCCACAGATGGTTTGATATGCAGAACCGGAGATATCTTGGTTTTCGTGGGGTTTCAAGCTGAGATATGCATTTTTTACGATAATCTTGGTGAGACTTCTGTCCGAAGTATGCAGAATCATCGAGATCGCACTTTTCGAGCTATTTAAGGCGAGATACACGTTATCTAGATGTTTTCACCACTCCACAGTGCGTTTGATATACAGAACCGGCGACATCTTGATTTTCGTGAGGTTTCAAGCTGACATATGCATTTTCTGCGATAATCTTGGTGAGTCTTCTGTCAGCAGTATGCAGAATCATCTAGATCCCTCTTTTTCGAGCTATTTAATGCGAGAAACACGTTATCTGGTGTATTGACCACTCCACAGTGCGTTTGATATGCAAAACCGGCGATATCTTGGTTTTCGTCGGGTTTCAAGTTGAGATATGCATTTTCAACGATAATCTGGGTGAGACTTCAGTCAGAAGTATGCAAAATCATCTAGATCGCTCGTTTCGAGCTATTTAATGCGAGAAACACGTTTTCTGGGGTTTTCACCACACCACAGTTCGTTGGATGTGCAGAACCGGGGATACCTTGGTTTTCGTGGGGTTTCAAGCTGAGATATGCATTTTTTACGATAATCATGGTGAGACTTCTGTCCGAAGTATGCAGAATCATCGAGATCGCACATTTCGATCTATTTAATGCGATAAACACGTTATCTGGTGTTTCCAGCACTCCACAGTGCGTTTTATATGCAGAACCAGCGATATCTTGGTTTTCGTGGGGTTTCTAGCAGAGATATGCAATTTCTGCGATAATTTTGGTGAGACTTCTGTCCGAAGTACGCTTAATCATCGAGATCGCTCGTTTCGAGCTATTTAATGCGAGAAACACGTTATCTGGTTATTGCCCCACTCCACAGTACGTATGATATGCAGAACCGACGATATCTTGGTTTTCGTGGGGTTTCAAGCTCAGATATGCATTTTCGGCGATAATCTTGGTGAGACTTCTGTCCGAAGTATGCAGAGTCATCGAGATCGCACATTTCGATCTATTTAATGCGAGAAACACGTTGTCTGGTGTTTTCACCACTCCACAGTTGGTTTGATATGCAGAACCGGCGATATCTGGGTTTTCGTGGGATTTCAAGCTGAGATATGCATTTTCTGCGATAATCTTGGTGAGACTTCTGTCCGAAGTATGCAGAATCATCGAGATCGCACTTTTCGAGCTATATAATGCGAGAAACACGTTATCTGGTGTTTTCACCAGTCCACAGTGCGTTTGATATGCAGAACCAGCGATATCTTGGTTTTCGTGGGGTTTCAAGCTGAGATATGCATTTTTTACGATAATCTTGGTGAGACTTCTGTTCGAAGTATGCAGAATCATCGAGATCGCTCGTTTCGAGCTATTTAATGCGAGAACCACGTTACCTGGTGTTTTCACCACTCCACAGTGCGTTGGACATGCAGAACCGGAGATATTTTGGTTTTCGTCGGGTTTCAAGCTGAGATATGCATTTTCTACGATAAGCTTGGTGAGACATCTGTCCGAAGTATGCAGAAACATCAAGAGCGCTCTTTTCGAGCTATTTAATGCGAGAAACTCGTTTTCTGGGGTTTTCACCACTCCACAGTTCGTTGGATATGCATAACCAGAGATATCTTGGTTTTCGTGGGGTTTCAAGCTGAGATATGCATTTTCTTTGATAATCTTGGTGAGACTTCTGTCCGAAGTATGCAGAATCATCGAGATCGCTCTTTTCGAGCTATTTAATGCGAGAAACAAGTTATCTGGTGTTTTCACCAGTCCACAGTGCGTTTGATATGCAGAACCAGCGATATCTTGGTTTTCGTGGGGTTTCAAGCTCAGATATGCATTTTCTGCGATAATCTTGGTGAGACCTCTGTCCGAAGTATGCAGAAACATCGAGATCGCTCTTTTCGACCTATTTAATGCGAGAAACACGTTATCTGGTGTTTTCACCACTCCACAGTGCGTTTGATATGCAGAACCAGCGATATCTTGGTTTTCGTGGGATTTCAAGCTGAGATATGCATTGTCTACGATAATCTTGGTGAGACGTCTGTCCGAAGTGTGCAGAATCATCGAGATCGCTCTTTTCGAGCTATTTAATGCGAGAAACACGTTATTTGGTGTTTTCACCACTCCACAGTGCGTTTGATATGCAAAACCGGCGATATCTTGGTTTTCGTCGGGTTTCAAGTTGAGATATGCATTTTCAACGATAATCTGGGTGAGACTTCAGTCAGAAGTATGCAAAATCATCTAGATCGCTCGTTTCGAGCTATTTAATGCGAGAAACACGTTTTCTGGGGTTTTCACCACACTACAGTTCGTTGGATGTGCAGAACCGGGGATACCTTGGTTTTCGTGGGGTTTCAAGCTGAGATATGCATTTTTTACGATAATCATGGTGAGACTTCTGTCCGAAGTATGCAGAATCATCGAGATCGCACATTTCGATCTATTTAATGCGATAAACACGTTATCTGGTGTTTCCAGCACTCCACAGTGCGTTTTATATGCAGAACCAGCGATATCTTGGTTTTCGTGGGGTTTCTAGCAGAGATATGCAATTTCTGCGATAATTTTGGTGAGACTTCTGTCCGAAGTACGCTTAATCATCGAGATCGCTCGTTTCGACCTATTTAATGCGAGAAACACGTTATCTGGTTATTGCCCCACTCCACAGTACGTATGATATGCAGAACCGACGATATCTTGGTTTTCGTGGGGTTTCAAGCTCAGATATGCATTTTCGGCGATAATCTTGGTGAGACTTCTGTCCGAAGTATGCAGAGTCATCGAGATCGCACATTTCGATCTATTTAATGCGAGAAACACGTTGTCTGGTGTTTTCACCACTCCACAGTTGGTTTGATATGCATAACCGGCGATATCTGGGTTTTCGTGGGATTTCAAGCTGAGATATGCATTTTCTGCGATAATCTTGGTGAGACTTCTGTCCGAAGTATGCAGAATCATCGAGATCGCACTTTTCGAGCTATGTAATGCGAGAAACACGTTATCTGGTGTTTTCACCAGTCCACAGTGCGTTTGATATGCAGAACCAGCGATATCTTGGTTTTCGTGGGGTTTCAAGCTGAGATATGCATTTTTTACGATAATCTTGGTGAGACTTCTGTTCGAAGTATGCAGAATCATCGAGATCGCTCGTTTCGAGCTATTTAATGCGAGAACCACGTTACCTGGTGTTTTCACCACTCCACAGTGCGTTGGACATGCAGAACCGGAGATATTTTGGTTTTCGTCGGGTTTCAAGCTGAGATATGCATTTTCTACGATAAGCTTGGTGAGACATCTGTCCGAAGTATGCAGAAACATCGAGAGCGCTCTTTTCGAGCTATTTAATGCGAGAAACTCGTTTTCTGGGGTTTTCACCACTCCACAGTTCGTTGGATATGCATAACCAGAGATATCTTGGTTTTCGTGGGGTTTCAAGCTGAGATATGCATTTTCTTTGATAATCTTGGTGAGACTTCTGTCCGAAGTATGCAGAATCATCGAGATCGCTCTTTTCGAGCTATTTAATGCGAGAAACAAGTTATCTGGTGTTTTCACCAGTCCACAGTGCGTTTGATATGCAGAACCAGCGATATCTTGGTTTTCGTGGGGTTTCAAGCTCAGATATGCATTTTCTGCGATAATCTTGGTGAGACCTCTGTCCGAAGTATGCAGAAACATCGAGATCGCTCTTTTCGACCTATTTAATGCGAGAAACACGTTATCTGGTGTTTTCACCACTCCACAGTGCGTTTGATATGCAGAACCAGCGATATCTTGGTTTTCGTGGGGTTTCAAGCTGAGATATGCATTGTCTACGATAATCTTGGTGAGACGTCTGTCCGAAGTGTGCAGAATCATCGAGATCGCTCTTTTCGAGCTATTTAATGCGAGAAACACGTTATTTGGTGTTTTCACCACTCCGCAGTGCGTTTGATATGCAGAACCAGCGATATCTTGGTATTTCGTGGGGTTTCAAGCTCAGATATGCATTTTCTGAGATAATCTTGGTGAGACTTCTGTCCGAAGTATGCAGAATCATCGAGATCGCACTTTTCGAGCTATTTAATGCGAGAAACACGTTTTCTGGGGTTTTCACCACTCCACAGTTCGTTGGATACGCAGAACAGGAGATATCTTGGTTTTCGTGGGGTTTCTAGCAGAGATATGCATTTTCTGCGATAATCATGGTGAGACTTCTGTTAGAAGTATGCAGAATCATCGAGATCGCACTTTTCGATCTATTTAATGCGAGAAACACGTTGTCTGGTGTTTTCACCACTGCACAGTTGGTTTGATATGCAGAACCGGCGATGTTTGGTTTTCGTCGGGTTTCAAGCTGAGATATGCATTTTCTACGATAATCTTGGTGAAACATCTGTCCGAAGTATGCAGAAACATCAAGAGCGCTCTTTTCGAGGTATTTAATACGAAGAAACAAGTTTTCTGGTGTTTTCAACATTCCACAGTGCGTTTGATATGCAGAACCGGCGATATCTTGATTTTCGTGGTGTTTCCAGCTGAGATATGCATTTTCTGCGATAATCTAGGTGAGTCTTCTGCCAGAAGTATGCAGAACCATCTAGATCGCTCTTTTCGAGCTATTTAATGCGAGAAACACGTTATCTGGAGTTTTCACCACTCCACAGTGCGTTTGATATGCAGAACCGGCGACATCTTGGATTTCGTCGGGGTTCAAGCTGAGATATGCATTTTCTACGAGAATCTTGGTGAGACTTCTGTCAGAAGTATGCAGAAATCATCGGGATCGCTCTTTTCGAGCTATTTAATGCGAGAAAAACGTTATCTGGTGTTTTCACCACTTCGCAGTGCGTTTGATATGCAGAACCGGCGACATCTTGGATTTCGTCGGGTTTCAAGCTGAGATATGCATTTTCTACGATAAGCTTGGTGAGACATCTGTCCGAAGCATGCAGAAACATCGAGAGCGCTCTTTTCGAGCTATTTAATGCGAGAAACTCGTTTTCTGGGGTTTTCACCACTCTACAGTTCGTTGGATATGCATAACCAGAGATATCTTGGTTTTCGTGGGGTTTCAAGCTGAGATATGCATTTTCTTCGATAATCTTGGTGAGACTTCTGTCCGAAGTATGCAGAATCATCGAGATCGCTCGTTTCGAGCTATATAATGCGAGAACCACGTTAACTGGTGTTTTCACCACTCCACAGTGCGTTGGATATGCAGAACCGGAGATATTTTGGTTTTCGTCGGGTTTCAAGCTGAGACATGCATTTTCTTCGATAATCTTGGTGAGACTTTTGTCCGAAGTATGCAGAATCATCGAGATCGCTCGTTTCGAGCTATTTAATGCGAGAAACACGTTATCTGGTGTTTTCCCCACTCCACAGTGCGTATGATATGCAGAACCGACGATATCTTGGTTTTCGTGGGGTTTCAAGCTCAGATATGCATTTTCTGCGATAATCTTGGTTAGACTTCTGTCCGAAGTATGCAGAGTCATCGAGATCGCACATTTCGATCTATTTAATGCGAGAAACACATTATCTGGTGTTTCCAGCACTCCACAGTGCGTTTTATATGCAGAACCAGCGATATCTTGGTTTTCGTGGGGTTTCATGCAGAGATATGCAATTTCTGCGATAATTTTGGTGAGACTTCTGTCCGAAGTATGCAGAAATCATCGGGATCGCTCTTTTCGAGCTATTTAATGCGAGAAAAACGTTATCTGGTGTTTTCACCACTTCGCAGTGCGTTTGATATGCAGAACCGGCGACATCTTGGATTTCGTCGGGTTTCAAGCTGAGATATGCATTTTCTGCGATAATCATGGTGAGACTTCTGTTAGAAGTATGCAGAATCATCGAGATCGCACTTTTCGATCTATTTAATGCGAGAAACACGTTGTCTGGTGTTTTCACCACTGCACAGTTGGTTTGATATGCAGAACCGGCGATGTTTGGTTTTCGTCGGGTTTCAAGCTGAGATATGCATTTTCTACGATAATCTTGGTGAAACATCTGTCCGAAGTATGCAGAAACATCAAGAGCGCTCTTTTCGAGGTATTTAATACGAAGAAACAAGTTTTCTGGTGTTTTCAACATTCCACAGTGCGTTTGATATGCAGAACCGGCGATATCTTGATTTTCGTGGTGTTTCCAGCTGAGATATGCATTTTCTGCGATAATCTAGGTGAGTCTTCTGCCAGAAGTATGCAGAACCATCTAGATCGCTCTTTTCGAGCTATTTAATGCGAGAAACACGTTATCTGGAGTTTTCACCACTCCACAGTGCGTTTGATATGCAGAACCGGCGACATCTTGGATTTCGTCGGGGTTCAAGCTGAGATATGCATTTTCTACGAGAATCTTGGTGAGACTTCTGTCAGAAGTATGCAGAAATCATCGGGATCGCTCTTTTCGAGCTATTTAATGCGAGAAAAACGTTATCTGGTGTTTTCACCACTTCGCAGTGCGTTTGATATGCAGAACCGGCGACATCTTGGATTTCGTCGGGTTTCAAGCTGAGATATGCATTTTCTACGATAAGCTTGGTGAGACATCTGTCCGAAGCATGCAGAAACATCGAGAGCGCTCTTTTCGAGCTATTTAATGCGAGAAACTCGTTTTCTGGGGTTTTCACCACTCTACAGTTCGTTGGATATGCATAACCAGAGATATCTTGGTTTTCGTGGGGTTTCAAGCTGAGATATGCATTTTCTTCGATAATCTTGGTGAGACTTCTGTCCGAAGTATGCAGAATCATCGAGATCGCTCGTTTCGAGCTATATAATGCGAGAACCACGTTAACTGGTGTTTTCACCACTCCACAGTGCGTTGGATATGCAGAACCGGAGATATTTTGGTTTTCGTCGGGTTTCAAGCTGAGACATGCATTTTCTTCGATAATCTTGGTGAGACTTTTGTCCGAAGTATGCAGAATCATCGAGATCGCTCGTTTCGAGCTATTTAATGCGAGAAACACGTTATCTGGTGTTTTCCCCACTCCACAGTGCGTATGATATGCAGAACCGACGATATCTTGGTTTTCGTGGGGTTTCAAGCTCAGATATGCATTTTCTGCGATAATCTTGGTTAGACTTCTGTCCGAAGTATGCAGAGTCATCGAGATCGCACATTTCGATCTATTTAATGCGAGAAACACATTATCTGGTGTTTCCAGCACTCCACAGTGCGTTTTATATGCAGAACCAGCGATATCTTGGTTTTCGTGGGGTTTCATGCAGAGATATGCAATTTCTGCGATAATTTTGGTGAGACTTCTGTCCGAAGTATGCTTAATCATCGAGATCGCTCGTTTCGAGCTATTTAATGCGAGAAACACGTTATCTGGTGTTTTCCCCACTCCACAGTACGTATGATATGCAGAACCGACGATATCTTGGTTTTCCTGGGGTTTCAAGCTCAGATATGCATTTTCGGCGATAATCTTGGTGAGACTTCTGTCCGAAGTATGCAGAGTCATCGAGATCGCACATTTCGATCTATTTAATGCGAGAAACACGTTGTCTGGTGTTTTCACCACTCCACAGTTGGTTTGATATGCAGAACCGGCGATATCTGGGTTTTCGTGGGATTTCAAGCTGAGATATGCATTTTCTGCGATAATCTTGGTGAGACTTCTGTCCGAAGTATGCAGAATCATCGAGATCGCACTTTTCGAGCTATGTAATGCGACAAACACGTTATCTGGTGTTTTCACCAGTCCACAGTGTGTTTGATATGCAGAACCAGCGATATCTTGGTTTTCGTGGGGTTTCAAGCTGAGATATGCATTTTTTACGATAATCTTGGTGAGACTTCTGTTCGAAGTATGCAGAATCATCGAGATCGCTCGTTTCGAGCTATTTAATGCGAGAACCACGTTACCTGGTGTTTTCACCACTCCACAGTGCGTTGGACATGCAGAACCGGAGATATTTTGGTTTTCGTCGGGTTTCAAGCTGAGATATGCATTTTCTACGATAAGCTTGGTGAGACATCTGTCCGAAGTATGCAGAAACATCGAGAGCGCTCTTTTCGAGCTATTTAATGCGAGAAACTCGTTTTCTGGGGTTTTCACCACTCCACAGTTCGTTGGATATGCAGAACCGGCGACATCTTGGATTTCGTCGGGGTTCAAGCTGAGATATGCATTTTCTACGAGAATCTTGGTGAGACTTCTGTCAGAAGTATGCAGAAATCATCGGGATCGCTCTTTTCGAGCTATTTAAAGCGAGAAAAACGTTATCTGGTGTTTTCACCACTTCGCAGTGCGTTTGATATGCAGAACCGGCGACATCTTGGATTTCGTCGGGGTTCAACCTGAGATATGCATTTTCTGCGATAATCTTGGTGAGTCTTCTGTCAGAGGTATGCAGAATCATCGAGAACCCTCTTTTCGAGCTATTTAATGCGAGAAACTCGTTTTCTGGGGTTTTCACCACTCCACAGTTCGTTGGATATGCATAACCAGAGATATCTTGGTTTTCGTGGGGTTTCAAGCTGAGATATGCATTTTCTTTGATAATCTTGGTGAGACTTCTGTTCGAAGTATGCAGAGTCATCGAGATCGCACATTTCGATCTATTTAATGCGAGAAACACATTATCTGGTGTTTCCAGCACTCCACAGTGCGTTTTATATGCAGAACCAGCGATATCTTGGTTTTCGTGGGGTTTCAAGCTCAGATATGCATTTTCGGCGATAATCTTGGTGAGACTTCTGTCCGAAGTATGCAGAGTCATCGAGATCGCACATTTCGATCTATTTAATGCGAGAAACACGTTGTCTGGTGTTTTCACCACTCCACAGTTGGTTTGATATGCAGAACCGGCGATATCTGGGTTTTCGTGGGATTTCAAGCTGAGATATGCATTTTCTGCGATAATCTTGGTGAGACTTCTGTCAGAAGTATGCAGAATCATCGGGATCGCTCTTTTCGGGGCTATTTAATGCGAGAAACAAGTTATCTGGTGTTTTCACCACTCCACAGTGCGTTTGATATGCTGAACCGGCGATATCTTGGTTTTTGTGGGGTTTCAAGCTGAGATACGAATTTTTTACGATAATCTTGGTGAGACTTCTGTTCGAAGTATGCTTAATCATCGAGATCGCTCTATTCGAGCTATTTAATGCGAGAAACACGTTATCTGGTGTTTTCAGCACTCCACAGTGCGTTTGATATGCAGAACCAGCGATATCCTGGTTTTCGTGGGGATTCAAGCTGAGATATGCAATTTCTGCGATAATCGTGGTGAGACTTCTGTCCGAAGTATGCTTAATCATCGAGATCGCTCGTTTCGAGCTATTCAATGCGAGAAACATGTTATCTGGTGTTTTCACCACTCCACAGTGCGTATGATATGCAGAACCGACGATATCTTGGTTTTCGTGGGGTTTCAAGCTCAGATATGCATTTTCTGCGATAATCTTGGTGAGACTTCTGTCCGAAGTATGCAGAGTCATCGAGAGCTGCTTTTCGAGCTATTTAATGCGAGAAACACGTTTTCTGGGGTTTTCACTACTTCACAGTTCGTTGGATATGCAGAACAGGAGATATCTTGGTTTTCGTGGGGTTTCTAGCAGAGATATGCATTTTCTGCGATAATCATGGTCAGACTTCTGTTAGAAGTATGCAGAATCATCGAGATCGCGCTTTTCGATCTATTTAATGCGAGAAACACGTTGTCTGGTGTTTTCACCACTGCACAGTTGGTTTGATATGCAGAACCGGCGATGTTTGGTTTTCGTCGGGTTTCAAGCTGAGATATGCATTTTCTACGATAATCTTGGTGAAACATCTGTCCGAAGTATGCAGAAACATCAAGAGCGCTCTTTTCGAGGTATTTAATACGAAAAAACAAGTTTTCTGTTGTTTTCAACATTCCACAGTGCGTTTGATATGCAGAACCGGCGATATCTTGATTTTCGTGGTGTTTCCAGCTGAGATATGCATTTTCTGCGATAATCTAGGTGCGTCTTCTGCCAGAAGTATGCAGAACCATCTAGATCGCTCTTTTCGAGCTATTTAATGCGAGAAACACGTTATCTGGAGTTTTCACCACTCCACAGTGCGTTTGATATGCAGAACCGGCGACATCTTGGATTTCGTCGGGGTTCAAGCTGAGATATGCATTTTCTACGAAAATCTTGGTGAGACTTCTGTCAGAAGTATGCAGAATCATCGGGAACGCTCTTTTCGAGCTATTTAATGCGAGAAAAACGTTATCTGGTGTTTTCACCACTTCGCAGTGCGTTTGATATGCAGAACCGGCGACATCTTGGATTTCGTCGGGGTTCAACCTGAGATATGCATTTTCTGCGATAATCTTGGTGAGTCTTCTGTCAGAGGTATGCTGAATCATCGAGAACCCTCTTTTCGAGCTATTTAATGCGAGAAACACGTTAACTGGTGTTTTCACCACTCCACAGTGCTTTTGATATGCAGACCCGGCCACATCTTGGCCTTCGTCGGGTATCAAGCTGAGATATGCATTTTCTACGATAATCTTGGTGAGACTTCTGTCAGAAGTATGCAGAATCATCGGGATCTCTCTTTTCGAGCTATTTAATGCGAGAAACACGTTCTCTGGTTGTTTTCACCACTCCACAGTGCGTTTGATATGCAGAACCGGCGACATCTTGGCTGTCGTAGGGTATCAAGCTGAGATATGCATTTTCTACGATAATCTTGTTGAGACTTCTGTCAGAAGTATGCAGAATCATCGGGATCGCTCTTTTCGAGCTATTTAATGCGATAAACACGTTATCCGGTGTCTTCACCACTCCACAGTGCGTTTGATATGCAGAACGGGCGACATCTTGATTTTCGTGAGGTTTCCAGCTGAGATATGCATTTTCTGCGATAATCTTGGTGAGACTTCAGTCAGAAGTATGCAGAATCATCTAGATCGCTCTTTTCGAGCTATTTAATGCGAGAAACACGTTAACTGGTGTTTTCACCACTCCACTGTGCGTTTGATATGCAGAACCAGCGTCATCTTGCTTTTTTGTGGGGTTTCAAGCTGAGATACGCATTTTTTACGATAATCTTGGTGAGACTTCTGTCCGAAGTATGCTTAATCATCGAGATCGCTCTATTCGAGCTATTTAATGCGAGAAACACGTTATCTGGTGTTTTCAGCACTCCACAGTGCGTTTGATATGCAGAACCAGCGATATCCTGGTTTTCGTGGGGATTCAAGCTGAGATATGCAATTTCTGCGATAATCGTGGTGAGACTTCTGTCCGAAGTATGCTTAACCATCGAGATCGCTCGTTTCGAGCTATTCAATGCGAGAAACATGTTATCTGGTGTTTTCACCACTCCACAGTGCGTATGATATGCAGAACCGACGATATCTTGGTTTTCGTGGGGTTTCAAGCTCAGATATGCATTTTCTGCGATAATCTTGTTGAGACTTCTGTCAGAAGTATGCAGAATCATCGGGATCGCTCTTTTCGAGCTATTTAATGCGATAAACACGTTATCCGGTGTCTTCACCACTCTACAGTGTGTTTGATATGCAGAACGGGCGACATCTTGATTTTCGTGAGGTTTCCAGCTGAGATATGCATTTTCTGCGATAATCTTGGTGAGACTTCAGTCAGAAGTATGCAGAATCATCTAGATCGCTCTTTTCGAGCTATTTAATGCGAGAAACACGTTAACTGGTGTTTTCACCACTCCACTGTGCGTTTGATATGCAGAACCAGCGTCATCTTGCTTTTTTGTGGGGTTTCAAGCTGAGATACGCATTTTTTACGATAATCTTGGTGAGACTTCTGTCCGAAGTATGCTTAATCATCGAGATCGCTCTATTCGAGCTATTTAATGCGAGAAACACGTTATCTGGTGTTTTCAGCACTCCACAGTGCGTTTGATATGCAGAACCAGCGATATCCTGGTTTTCGTGGGGATTCAAGCTGAGATATGCAATTTCTGCGATAATCTTGGTGAGACTTCTGTCCGAAGTATGCTTAATCATCGAGATCGCTCGTTTCGAGCTATTCAATGCGCGAAACATGTTATCTGGTGTTTTCACCACTCCACAGTGCGTATGATATGCAGAACCGACGATATCTTGGTTTTCGTGGGGTTTCAAGCTCAGAAATGCATTTTTTGCGATAATCTTGGTGAGACTTCTGTCCGAAGTATGCAGAGTCATCGAGATCATACTTTTCGAGCTATTTAATGCGAGAAACACGTTTTCTGGGGTTTTCACCACTCCACAGTTCGTTGGATATGCAGAACAGGAGATATCTTGGTTTTCGTGGGGTTTCTAGCAGAGATATGCATTTTCTGCGATAATCATTGTGAGACTTCTGTTAGAAGTATGCAGAATCATCGGGATCGCTCTTTTCGAGCTATTTAATGCGAAAAAAACGTTATCTGGTGTTTTCTCCACTCCGCAGTGCGTTTGATATGCAGACCCGGCGACATCTTGGATTTCGTCGGGGTTCAACCTGAGATATGCATTTTCTGCGATAATCTTGGTGAGTCTTCTGTCAGAGGTATGCAGAATCATCGAGTTCCCTCTTTTCGAGCTATTTAATGCGCGAAACACGTTAACTGGTGTTTTCACCACTCCACAGTGCGTTTGATATGCAGAACCGGCGACATCTTGGATTTCGTCGGGGTTCAAGCTGAGATGTGCATTTTCAGCGATAATCTTGTTGAGTCTTCTGTCAGAAGTATGCAGAATCTTCGAAATCGCTCTTTTCGAGCTAGTTAATGCGAGAAACACGTTATCGGGCGTTTTCACCTCTCCACAGTGCGTTTGATATGCAGAACCGGCGACATCTTGGCTGTCGTAGAGTATCAAGCTGAGATATGCATTTTCTACGATAATCTTGTTGAGACTTCTGTCAGAAGTATGCAGAATCATCGGGATCGCTCTTTTCGGGCTATTTAATGCGATAAACACGTTATCCGGTGTCTTCACCACTCCACAGTGCGATTGATATGCAGAACGGGCGACATCTTGATTTTCGTGAGGTTTCAAGCAGAGATATGCATTTTCTGCGATAATCTTGGTGAGACTTCAGTCAGAAGTATGCAGAATCATCTAGATCGCTCTTTTCGAGCTATTCAATGCGAAAAAACAAGTTTTCTGGTGTTTTCAACATTCCACAGTGCGTTTGATATGCAGAACCGGCGATATCTTCATTTTCGTGGTGTTTCCAGCTGAGATATGCATTTTCTGTGATAATCTTGGTGAGTCTTCTGTCAGAAGTATGCAGAATCATCGAGATCCCTCTTTTCGAGCTATTTAATGCGAGAAACACGTTAACTGGAGTTTTCACCACTCCACAGTGCGTTTGATATGCAGAACCGGCGATATCTTGATTTTCGTGGTGTTCCCAGCTGATACATGCATTTTGTGCGATGATCTTGGTGAGTCTTTTGTCAGAAGTATGCAGAATCATCTAGATCGCTCTTTTCGAGGTATTTAATACGAAAAAACAAGTTTTCTGGTGTTTTCAACATTCCACAGTGCGTTTGATATGCAGAACCGGCGATATCTTGATTTTCGTGGTGTTTCCAGCTGAGATATGCATTTTCTGCGATAATCTAGGTGAGTCTTCTGCCAGAAGTATGCAGAACCATCTAGATCGCTCTTTTCGAGCTATTTAATGCGAGAAACACGTTATCTGGAGTTTTCACCACTCCGCAGAGCGTTTGATATGCAGAACCGGCGACGTCTTGGATTTCGTCGGGGTTCAACCTGAGATATGCATTTTCTGCGATAATCTTGGTGAGTCTTCTGTCAGAGGTATGCAGCATCATCGGGATCGCTCTTTTCGAGCTATTTAATGCGAGAAAAACGTTATCTGGAGTTTTCACCACTCCGCAGAGCGTTTGATATGCAGAACCGGCGACGTCTTGGATTTCGTCGGGGTTCAACCTGAGATATGCATTTTCTGCGATAATCTTGGTGAGTCTTCTGTCAGAGGTATGCAGCATCATCGAGATCCCTCTTTTCGAGCTATTTAATGCGAGAAACACGTTAACTGGTGTTTTCCCCACTCCACAGTGCGTTTGATATGCAGAACCGGCGACATCTTGGATTTCGTCGGGGTTCAAGCTGAGATATGCATTTTCTACGATAATCTTGGTGAGACTTCTGTCAGAAGTATGCAAAATCATCGGTATCGCTTTTTTCGAGCTATCTAATGCGAGAAACACGTTATCTGGTGTTTTCACCACTCCACAGTGCTTTTGATATGCAGACCCGGCCACATCTTGGCTTTCGTCGGGTATCAAGCTGAGATATGCATTTTCTACGATAAGCGTGGTGAGACTTCTGTCAGATGTATGCAGAATCATCGGGATCTCTCTTTTCGAGCTACTTAATGCGAGAAACACGTTCTCTGGTTGTTTTCACCACTCCACAGTGCGTTTGATATGCAGAACCGGCGACATCTTGATTTTCGTGATGTTTCAAGCTGAGATATGCATTTTCAGCGATAATCTTGGTGAGTCTTCTGTCAGAAGTATGCAGAATCTTCGAAATCGCTCTTTTCGAGCTAGTTAATGCGAGAAACACGTTATCTGGCGTTTTCACCCCTCCACAGTGCGTTTGATATGCAGAACCGGCGACATCTTGGCTGTCGTAGGGTATCAAGCTGAGATATGCATTTTCTACGATAATCTTGTTGAGACGTCTGTCAGAAGTATGCAGAATCATCGGGTTCGCTCTTTTCGAGCTATTTAATGCGATAAACACGTTATCCGGTGTCTTCACCACTCCACAGTGCGTTTGATATGCAGAACCGGCGACATCTTGGATTTCGTCGGGTTCCAAGCTGAGATATGCATTTTCTACGATAATCTTGGTGAGACTTCTGTCCGAAGTATGCTTAATCATCGAGATCGCTCGTTTCGAGCTATTCAATGCGAGAAACATGTTATCTGGTGTTTTCACCACTCCACAGTGCGTATGATATGCAGAACCGACGATATCTTGGTTTTCGTGGGGTTTCAAGCTCAGATATGCATTTTCTGCGATAATCTTGGTGAGACTACGGTCCGAAGTATGCAGAGTCATCGAGAGCTGCTTTTCGAGCTATTTAATGCGAGAAACACGTTTTCTGGGGTTTTCACTACTCCACAGTTTGTTGGATATGCAGAACAGGAGATATCTTGGTTTTCGTGGGGTTTCTAGCAGAGATATGCATTTTCTGCGATAATCATGGTGAGACTTCTGTTAGAAGTATGCAGAATCATCGAGATCGCTCTTTTCGAGCTATTTAATGCGAAAAAAACGTTATCTGGTGTTTTCACCACTCCGCAGTGCGTTTGATATGCAGACCCGGCGACATCTTGGATTTCGTCGGGGTTCAACCTGAGATATGCATTTTCTGCGATAATCTTGGTGAGTCTTCTGTCAGAGGTATGCAGTATCATCGAGTTCCCTCTTTTCGAGCTATTTAATGCGCGAAACACGTTAACTGGCGTTTTCACCTCTCCACAGTGCGTTTGATATGCAGAACCGGCGACATCTTGGCTGTCGTAGAGTATCAAGCTGAGATATGCATTTTCTACGATAATCTTGTTGAGACTTCTGTCAGAAGTATGCAGAATCATCGGGATCGCTCTTTTCGGGCTATTTAATGCGATAAACACGTTATCCGGGGTCTTCACCACTCCACAGTGCGATTGATATGCAGAACGGGCGACATCTTGATTTTCGTGAGGTTTCAAGCAGAGATATGCATTTTCTGCGATAATCTTGGTGAGACTTCAGTCAGAAGTATGCAGAATCATCTAGATCGCTCTTTTCGAGCTATTCAATGCGAAAAAACAAGTTTTCTGGTGTTTTCAACATTCCACAGTGCGTTTGATATGCAGAACCGGAGATATCTTGGTTTTCGTGGGGTTTCAAGATGAGATATGCATTTTCTGTGATAATCTTGGTGAGTCTTCTGTCAGAAGTATGCAGAATCATCGAGATCCCTCTTTTCGAGCTATTTAATGCGAGAAACACGTTAACTGGTGTTTTCACCACTCCACAGTGCGTTTGGTATGTAGAACCAGCGACATCTTGGTTTTTGTGGGGTTTCAAGCTGAGATACGCATTTTTTACGATAATCTTGGTGAGACTTCTGTCCGAAGTATGTTTAGTCATTCAGACCGCTCTATTCGTGCTATTTAATGCGAGAAACACGTTATCTGGTATTTTCAGCACTCCACAGTGCGTTTGATATGCAGAACCAGCGATATCCTGGTTTTCGTGGGGATTCAAGCTGAGATATGCAATTTCTGCGATAATCTTGGTGAGTCTTCTGTCAGAGGTATGCAGAATCATCGAGATCCCTCTTTTCGAGCTATTTAATGCGCGAAACACGTTAACTGGTGTTTTCACCACTCCACAGTGCGTTTGATATGCAGAACCGGCGACATCTTGGCTGTCGTAGGGTATCAAGCTGAGATATGAATTTTCTACGATGATCTTGTTGAGACTTCTATCAGAAGTATGCAGAATCATCGGGATCGCTCTTTTCGGGCTATTTAATGCGATAAACACGTTATCCGGTGTCTTCACCACTCCACAGTGCGTTTGATATGCAGAACGGGCGACATCTTGATTTTCGTGAGGTTTCAAGCAGAGATATGCATTTTCTGCGATAATCTTGGTGAGACTTCAGTCAGAAGTATGCAGAATCGTCTAGATCGCTCTTTTCGAGCTATTCAATGCGAAAAAACAAGTTTTCTGGTGTTTTCAACATTCCACAGTGCGTTTGATATGCAGAACCGGCGATATCTTCATTTTCGTGGTGTTTCCAGCTGAGATATGCATTTTCTGTGATAATCTTGGTGAGTCTGCTGTCAGAAGTATGCAGAATCATCGGGATCCCTCTTTTCGAGCTATTTAATGCGAGAAACACGTTAACTGGTGTTTTCACCACTCCACAGTGCGTTTGATATGCAGAACCAGCGACATCTTGGTTTTTGTGGGGTTTCAAGCTGAAATACGCATTTTTTACGATAATCTTGGTGAGACTTCTGTCCGCAGTATGTTTAATCATCGAGATCGCTCTATTCGTGCTATTTAATGCGAGAAATACGTTATCTGGTGTTTTCAGCACTCC
Source organism: Anthophora plumipes (assembly GCA_951804975.1). Classification (NCBI taxonomy): domain Eukaryota; kingdom Metazoa; phylum Arthropoda; class Insecta; order Hymenoptera; family Apidae; genus Anthophora; species Anthophora plumipes. Next base: position 1,174,459 of record CATORF010000112.1, read on the forward strand.
ACAGTGCGTTTGATATGCAGAACCAGCGATATCCTGGTTTTCGTGGGGATTCAAGCTGAGATATGCAATTTCTGCGATAATCTTGGTGAGACTTCTGTCCGAAGTTTGCAGAGTCATCGACATCGTACTTTTCAAGCTATTTAATGCGATAAACACGTTATCCGGTGTCTTCACCACTCCACAGTGCGATTGATATGCAGAACGGGCGACATCTTGATTTTCGTGAGGTTTCAAGCAGAGATATGCATTTTCTGCGATAATCTTGGTGAGACTTCAGTCAGAAGTATGCAGAATCATCTAGATCGCTCTTTTCGAGCTATTCAATGCGAAAAAACAAGTTTTCTTGTGTTTTCAACATTCCACAGTGCGTTTGATATGCAGAACCGGAGATATCTTGGTTTTCGTCGGGGTTCAAGCTGAGATATGCATTTTCTACGAGAATCTTGGTGAGACTTCTGTCAGAAGTATGCAGAATCATCGGGATCGCTCTTTTCGGGGCTATTTAATGCGAGAAACAAGTTATCTGGTGTTTTCACCACTCCACAGTGCGTTTGATATGCTGAACCGGCGATATCTTGGTTTTTGTGGGGTTTCAAGCTGAGATACGAATTTTTTACGATAATCTTGGTGAGACTTCTGTTCGAAGTATGCTTAATCATCGAGAACGCTCTATTCGAGCTATTTAATGCGAGAAACACGTTATCTGGTGTTTTCAGCACTCCACAGTGCGTTTGATATGCAGAACCAGCGATATCCTGGTTTTCGTGGGGATTCAAGCTGAGATATGCAATTTCTGCGATAATCGTGGTGAGACTTCTGTCCGAAGTATGCTTAACCATCGAGATCGCTCGTTTCGAGCTATTCAATGCGAGAAACATGTTATCTGGTGTTTTCACCACTCCACAGTGCGTATGATATGCAGAACCGACGATATCTTGGTTTTCGTGGGGTTTCAAGCTCAGATATGCATTTTCTGCGATAATCTTGTTGAGACTTCTGTCAGAAGTATGCAGAATCATCGGGATCGCTCTTTTCGAGCTATTTAATGCGAGAAACACGTTATCTGGTTGTTTTCACCACACCACAGTTCGTTTGATATGCCGAAGCGGCGATATCTTGATTTTCGTGGTTTTTCCAGCTGTGATATGCATTTTCAGCGATAATCTTGGTGAGTCTTCTGCCAGAAGTATGCAGAATCTTCGAGATCGCTCTTTTCGAGCTAGTTTTTGCGAGAAACACGTTATCTGGTGTTTTCACCACTCCACAGTGCGTTTGATATGCAGAACCGGCGACATCTTGGATTTCGTCGGGTTTCAAGCTGAGATATGCATTTTCTATGTCAATCTTGGTGAGAATTCTGTCAGAAGTATGCAGAATCATCGGGATCGCTCTTTTCGAGCTATTTAATGCGAGTTACACGTTATCTGGTGTTTTCACCACTCCTCAGTGCGTTTGATATGCAGAACCGGCGACATCTTGGATTTCGTCGGGTTTCAAGCTGAGATATGCATTTTCTACGTCAATCTTGGTGAGAATTCTGTCAGAAGTATGCAGAATCATCGGGATCGCTCTTTTCGAGCTACTTAATGCGAGAAACACGTTTTCTAGTGTTTTCACCACACCACAGTATGTTTGATGTGCCGAACCGGAGATAACTTGGTCCGTGAGGTTTCAAGCTGAGATATGCATTTTCTGCGATAATCTTGGTGAGACTTCATTCAGAAGTATGCAGAATCATCTAGATCGCTCTTGTCGAGCTACTGAATGCAAAAAAACAAGTTTCTTTGTGTTTTCGCCACTCCACAGGGCGTTTGATATGTAGAACCGGCGTCATCTTGATTTTCGTGAGGTTTCAAGGTGAGATATGCATTTTTTGCGATAATAGTGGTGAGACATCAGTCAGAAGTATGCAGAATCATCTAGATCGCTCGTTTCGAGCTGCTTAATGCGAGAAACACGTTTTCTGGTGTTTTCACCACTCCACAGTGCGTTTGATATGCAGAACCGGCGACATCTTGGGTTTCGTCGGTGTTCAAGCTGAGATATGCATTTTCTACGATAATCTTGTTGAGACTTCTGTCAGAAGTATGCAGAATCATCGGGTTCGCTCTTTTCGAGCTATTTAATGCGATAAACACGTTATCCGGTGTCTTCACCACTCCACAGTGCGTTTGATATGCAGAACCAGCGACATCTTGGATTTCGTCGGGTTTCAAGCTGAGATATGCATTTTCCACGATAATCTTGGTGAGACTTCTGTCAGAAATATGCAGAATCTTCGAGATCGCTCTTTTCGAGCAAGTTAATGCGAGAAACACGATATCTGGTTGTTTTCACCACTCCACAGTGCGTTTGATATGCAGAACGGGCGACATCTTGATTTTCGTGAGGTTTCAAGCTGAGATATGCATTTTCTGCGATAATCTTGGTGAGACTTCAGTCAGAAGTATGCAGAATCATCTAGAACGCTCTTTTCGAGCTATTTAATGCGAAAAAACAAGTTTTCTGGTGTTTTCAACATTCCACAGTGCGTTTGATATGTAGAACCGGCGTCATCTTGATTTTCGTGAGGTTTCAAGGTGACATATGCATTTTTTGCGATAATATTGGTGAGACATCAGTCAGAAGTATGCAGAATCATCTAGATCGCTCGTTTCGAGCTGCTTAATGCGAGAAACACGTTATCTGGTTGTTTTCACCACACCACAGTTCGTTTGATATGCCGAAGCGGCGATATCTTGATTTTCGTGGTTTTTCCAGCTGAGATATGCATTTTCAGCGATAATCTTGGTGAGTCTTCTGCCAGAAGTATGCAGAATCTTCGAGATCGCTCTTTTCGAGCTAGTTTTTGCGAGAAACACGTTATCTGGTCTTTTCACCACTCCACAGTGCGTTTGATATGCAGAACAGCGACCTCTTGGCTGTCGTAGGGTATCAAGCTGAGATAGGCATTTTCTACGATAATCTTGGTGAGACTTCTGTCAGAAGTATGCAGAATCTTCGAGGTCGCTCTTTTCGAGCAACTTAATGCGAGAAACATGTTATCTGGTGTTTTCACCACTCCACTTAGCGTTTGATATGCAGACCCGGCGATATCTTAATTTTCGTGGTGTTTCCAGCTGATATATGCATTTTCATCGATAATCTTGGTGAGTCTTTTGTCAGAAGTATGCAGAATCATCTAGATCGCTCTTTTCGAGCTATTTAATGCGAAAAAACAAGTTTTCCGGTGTTTTCAACATTCCACAGTGCGTTTGATATGCAGAACCGGCGATATCTTGATTTTCGTGGTGTTTCCAGCTGAGATATGCATTTTCTGCGATAATCTTGGTGAGACTTCAGTCAGAAGTATGCCGAATCATCTAGATCGCTCTTTTCGAGCTATTTAATGCGAAAAAACAAGTTTTCTGGTGTTTTCAACATTCCACAGTGCGTTTGATATGCAGAACCGGCGATATCTTGATTCTCGAGGTGTTTCCAGGTGAGATATGCATTTTCTGCGATAATCTTGGTGAGACTTCTTTCAGAAGAATGCAGAATCTTCGAGATCGCTCTTTTCGAGCTACTTAACGCGAGAACCACGTTATCTGGTGTTTTCACCACTCCACAGTGCGTTTGATATTCCGAACCGGCGATATCTTGATTTTCGTGGTGTTTCCAGCTGAGATATGCATCTTCAGCGATAATCTTGGTGAGTCTTCTGTCAGAAGTATGCAGAATCATCTAGATCGATCTTTTCGAGCTATTTAGTGCGAAAAAACAAGTTTTCTGGTGTTTTCAACATTCCACAGTGCGTTTGATATGCAGAACCGGCGATATCTTGATTTTCGAGGTGTTTCCAGCTGAGATATGCATTTTCTACGACAATCTTGGTGAGACTTCTGTTAGAAGTATGCAGAATCATCGCGATCGCTCTTTTGGGGCAATTTAATGCGAGAAACACGTTATCTGGTTGTTTTCACCACTCCACAGTGCGTTTGATATGCAGAACCGGCGACATCTTGGATTTCGTCGGGTTTCAAGCTGAGATATGCATTTTCTATGTCAATCTTGGTGAGAATTCTGTCAGAAGTATGCAGAATCATCGGGATCGCTCTTTTCGAGCTATTTAATGCGAGATACACGTTATCTGGTGTTTTCACCACTCCTCAGTGCGTTTGATATGCAGAACCGGCGACATCTTGGATTTCGTCGGGTTTCAAGCTGAGATATGCATTTTCTACGTCAATCTTGGTGAGAATTGTGTCAGAAGTATGCAGAATCATCGGGATCGCTCTTTTCGAGCTACTTAATGCGAGAAACACGTTATCTGGTGTTTTCACCACTCCACAGTGCGTTTGATATGCAGAACAGCGACCTCTTGGCTGTCGTAGGGTATCAAGCTGAGATATACATTTTCCACGATAATCTTGGTGAGACTTCTGTCAGAAGTATGCAGAATCTTCGAGTTCGCTCTTTTCGAGCAACTTAATGCGAGAAACATGTTATCTGGTGTTTTCACCACTCCACTTAGCGTTTGATATGCAGAACCGGCGATATCTTAATTTTCGAGGTGTTTCCAGCTGAGATATGCATTTTCTGCGATAATCTTGGTGAGACTTCAGTCAGAAGTATGCAGAATCATCTAGATCGCTCTTTTCGAGCTATTTAATGCGAAAAAACAAGTTTTCTGGTGTTTTCACCACACCATAGTTCGTTTGATATGCCGAAGCGGCGATATCTTGATTTTCGTGGTTTTTCCAGCTGAGATATGCATTTTCAGCGATAATCTTGGTGAGTCTTCTGCCAGAAGTATGCAGAATCTTCGAGATCGCTCTTTTCGAGCTAGTTTTTGCGAGAAACACGTTATCTGGTGTTTTCACCACTCCACAGTGCGTTTGATATGCAGAACAGCGACCTCTTGGCTGTCGTAGGGTATCAAGCTGAGATATACATTTTCCACGATAATCTTGGTGAGACTTCTGTCAGAAGTATGCAGAATCTTCGAGTTCGCTCTTTTCGAGCAACTTAATGCGAGAAACATGTTATCTGGTGTTTTCACCACTCCACTTAGCGTTTGATATGCAGAACCGGCGATATCTTAATTTTCGTGGTGTTTCCAGCTGATAAATGCATTTTCATCGATAATCTTGGGGAGTCTTTTGTCAGAAGTATGCAGAATCATCTAGATCGCTCTTTTCGAGCTATTTAATGCGAAAAAACAAGTTTTCTGGTGTTTTCAACTTTCCACAGAGCGTTTGATATGCAGAACCGGCGATATCTTGATTTTCGTGGTGTTTCCAGCTGAGATATGCATTTTCTGCGATAATCTTGGTGAGACTTCAGTCAGAAGTATGCAGAATCATCTAGATCGCTCTTTTCGAGCTATTTAATGCGAAAAAACAAGTTTTCTGGTGTTTTCAACATTCCACAGTGCGTTTGATATGCAGAACCGGCGATATCTTCATTTTCGTGGTGTTTCCAGCTGAGATATGCATTTTCTGCGATAATCTTGGTGAGTCTTCTGTCAGAAGTATGCAGAATCATCGAGATCCCTCTTTTCGAGCTATTTAATGCGAGAAACACGTTTTCTAGTGTTTTCACCACACCACAGTATGTTTGATGTGCCGAACCGGAGATAACTTGGTCCGTGAGGTTTCAAGCTGAGATATGCATTTTCTGCGATAATCTTGGTGAGACTTCATTCAGAAGTATGCAGAATCATCTAGATCGCTCTTGTCGAGCTACTGAATGCAAAAAAACAAGTTTCTTTGTGTTTTCGCCACTCCACAGGGCGTTTGATATGTAGAACCGGCGTCATCTTGATTTTCGTGAGGTTTCAAGGTGAGATATGCATTTTTTGCGATAATAGTGGTGAGACATCAGTCAGAAGTATGCAGAATCATCTAGATCGCTCGTTTCGAGCTGCTTAATGCGAGAAACACGTTTTCTGGTGTTTTCACCACTCCACAGTGCGTTTGATATGCAGAACCGGCGACATCTTGGGTTTCGTCGGTGTTCAAGCTGAGATATGCATTTTCTACGATAATCTTGTTGAGACTTCTGTCAGAAGTATGCAGAATCATCGGGTTCGCTCTTTTCGAGCTATTTAATGCGATAAACACGTTATCCGGTGTCTTCACCACTCCACAGTGCGTTTGATATGCAGAACCAGCGACATCTTGGATTTCGTCGGGTTTCAAGCTGAGATATGCATTTTCCACGATAATCTTGGTGAGACTTCTGTCAGAAATATGCAGAATCTTCGAGATCGCTCTTTTCGAGCAAGTTAATGCGAGAAACACGATATCTGGTTGTTTTCACCACTCCACAGTGCGTTTGATATGCAGAACGGGCGACATCTTGATTTTCGTGAGGTTTCAAGCTGAGATATGCATTTTCTGCGATAATCTTGGTGAGACTTCAGTCAGAAGTATGCAGAATCATCTAGAACGCTCTTTTCGAGCTATTTAATGCGAAAAAACAAGTTTTCTGGTGTTTTCAACATTCCACAGTGCGTTTGATATGTAGAACCGGCGTCATCTTGATTTTCGTGAGGTTTCAAGGTGACATATGCATTTTTTGCGATAATATTGGTGAGACATCAGTCAGAAGTATGCAGAATCATCTAGATCGCTCGTTTCGAGCTGCTTAATGCGAGAAACACGTTATCTGGTTGTTTTCACCACACCACAGTTCGTTTGATATGCCGAAGCGGCGATATCTTGATTTTCGTGGTTTTTCCAGCTGAGATATGCATTTTCAGCGATAATCTTGGTGAGTCTTCTGCCAGAAGTATGCAGAATCTTCGAGATCGCTCTTTTCGAGCTAGTTTTTGCGAGAAACACGTTATCTGGTCTTTTCACCACTCCACAGTGCGTTTGATATGCAGAACAGCGACCTCTTGGCTGTCGTAGGGTATCAAGCTGAGATAGGCATTTTCTACGATAATCTTGGTGAGACTTCTGTCAGAAGTATGCAGAATCTTCGAGGTCGCTCTTTTCGAGCAACTTAATGCGAGAAACATGTTATCTGGTGTTTTCACCACTCCACTTAGCGTTTGATATGCAGACCCGGCGATATCTTAATTTTCGTGGTGTTTCCAGCTGATATATGCATTTTCATCGATAATCTTGGTGAGTCTTTTGTCAGAAGTATGCAGAATCATCTAGATCGCTCTTTTCGAGCTATTTAATGCGAAAAAACAAGTTTTCTGGTGTTTTCAACATTCCACAGTGCGTTTGATATGCAGAACCGGCGATATCTTGATTTTCGTGGTGTTTCCAGCTGAGATATGCATTTTCTGCGATAATCTTGGTGAGACTTCAGTCAGAAGTATGCCGAATCATCTAGATCGCTCTTTTCGAGCTATTTAATGCGAAAAAACAAGTTTTCTGGTGTTTTCAACATTCCACAGTGCGTTTGATATGCAGAACCGGCGATATCTTGATTCTCGAGGTGTTTCCAGGTGAGATATGCATTTTCTGCGATAATCTTGGTGAGACTTCTTTCAGAAGAATGCAGAATCTTCGAGATCGCTCTTTTCGAGCTACTTAACGCGAGAACCACGTTATCTGGTGTTTTCACCACTCCACAGTGCGTTTGATATTCCGAACCGGCGATATCTTGATTTTCGTGGTGTTTCCAGCTGAGATATGCATCTTCAGCGATAATCTTGGTGAGTCTTCTGTCAGAAGTATGCAGAATCATCTAGATCGATCTTTTCGAGCTATTTAGTGCGAAAAAACAAGTTTTCTGGTGTTTTCAACATTCCACAGTGCGTTTGATATGCAGAACCGGCGATATCTTGATTTTCGAGGTGTTTCCAGCTGAGATATGCATTTTCTACGACAATCTTGGTGAGACTTCTGTTAGAAGTATGCAGAATCATCGCGATCGCTCTTTTGGGGCAATTTAATGCGAGAAACACGTTATCTGGTTGTTTTCACCACTCCACAGTGCGTTTGATATGCAGAACCGGCGACATCTTGGATTTCGTCGGGTTTCAAGCTGAGATATGCATTTTCTATGTCAATCTTGGTGAGAATTCTGTCAGAAGTATGCAGAATCATCGGGATCGCTCTTTTCGAGCTATTTAATGCGAGATACACGTTATCTGGTGTTTTCACCACTCCTCAGTGCGTTTGATATGCAGAACCGGCGACATCTTGGATTTCGTCGGGTTTCAAGCTGAGATATGCATTTTCTACGTCAATCTTGGTGAGAATTGTGTCAGAAGTATGCAGAATCATCGGGATCGCTCTTTTCGAGCTACTTAATGCGAGAAACACGTTATCTGGTGTTTTCACCACTCCACAGTGCGTTTGATATGCAGAACAGCGACCTCTTGGCTGTCGTAGGGTATCAAGCTGAGATATACATTTTCCACGATAATCTTGGTGAGACTTCTGTCAGAAGTATGCAGAATCTTCGAGTTCGCTCTTTTCGAGCAACTTAATGCGAGAAACATGTTATCTGGTGTTTTCACCACTCCACTTAGCGTTTGATATGCAGAACCGGCGATATCTTAATTTTCGAGGTGTTTCCAGCTGAGATATGCATTTTCTGCGATAATCTTGGTGAGACTTCAGTCAGAAGTATGCAGAATCATCTAGATCGCTCTTTTCGAGCTATTTAATGCGAAAAAACAAGTTTTCTGGTGTTTTCACCACACCACAGTTCGTTTGATATGCCGAAGCGGCGATATCTTGATTTTCGTGGTTTTTCCAGCTGAGATATGCATTTTCAGCGATAATCTTGGTGAGTCTTCTGCCAGAAGTATGCAGAATCTTCGAGATCGCTCTTTTCGAGCTAGTTTTTGCGAGAAACACGTTATCTGGTGTTTTCACCACTCCACAGTGCGTTTGATATGCAGAACAGCGACCTCTTGGCTGTCGTAGGGTATCAAGCTGAGATATACATTTTCCACGATAATCTTGGTGAGACTTCTGTCAGAAGTATGCAGAATCTTCGAGTTCGCTCTTTTCGAGCAACTTAATGCGAGAAACATGTTATCTGGTGTTTTCACCACTCCACTTAGCGTTTGATATGCAGAACCGGCGATATCTTAATTTTCGTGGTGTTTCCAGCTGATAAATGCATTTTCATCGATAATCTTGGGGAGTCTTTTGTCAGAAGTATGCAGAATCATCTAGATCGCTCTTTTCGAGCTATTTAATGCGAAAAAACAAGTTTTCTGGTGTTTTCAACTTTCCACAGAGCGTTTGATATGCAGAACCGGCGATATCTTGATTTTCGTGGTGTTTCCAGCTGAGATATGCATTTTCTGCGATAATCTTGGTGAGACTTCAGTCAGAAGTATGCAGAATCATCTAGATCGCTCTTTTCGAGCTATTTAATGCGAAAAAACAAGTTTTCTGGTGTTTTCAACATTCCACAGTGCGTTTGATATGCAGAACCGGCGATATCTTCATTTTCGTGGTGTTTCCAGCTGAGATATGCATTTTCTGCGATAATCTTGGTGAGTCTTCTGTCAGAAGTATGCAGAATCATCGAGATCCCTCTTTTCGAGCTATTTAATGCGAGAAACACGTTATCTGGTTGTTTTCACCACACCACAGTTCGTTTGATATGCCGAAGCGGCGATATCTTGATTTTCGTGGTTTTTCCAGCTGTGATATGCATTTTCAGCGATAATCTTGGTGAGTCTTCTGCCAGAAGTATGCAGAATCTTCGAGATCGCTCTTTTCGAGCTAGTTTTTGCGAGAAACACGTTATCTGGTGTTTTCACCACTCCACAGTGCGTTTGATATGCAGAACAGCGACCTCTTGGCTGTCGTAGGGTATCAAGCTGAGATATGCATTTTCCACGATAATCTTGGAGAGACTTCTGTCAGAAGTATGCAGAATCTTCGAGTTCGCTCTTTTCGAGCAACTTAATGCGCGAAACATGTTATCTGGTGTTTTCACCACTCCACTTAGCGTTTGATATGCAGAACCGGCGATATCTTAATTTTCGTGGTGTTTCCAGCTGATATATGCATTTTCATCGATAATCTTGGTGAGTCTTTTGTCAGAAGTATGCAGAATCATCTAGATCGCTCTTTTCGAGCTATTTAATGCGAAAGAACAAGTTTTCTGGTGTTTTCAACATTCCACAGTGCGTTTGATATGCAGAACCGGCGACATCTTTGGTTTCGTCGGGGTTCAAGCTGAGATATGCATTTTCTACGATAATCTTGGTGAGACTTCTGTCGGAAGTATGCAGAATCATCGGGATCGCTCTTTTCGAGCTATTTAATGCGAGAAACACGTTATCTGGTTGTTTTCACCACTCCACAGTGCGTTTGATATGCAGAACCGGCGTCATCTTGATTTTCGTGAGGTTTCAAGGTGAGATATGCATTTTTTGCGATAATATTGGTGAGACTTCAGTCAGAAGTATGCAGTATGATCTAGATCGCTCGTTTCGAGCTACTTAATGCGAGAAACACGTTTTCTGGTGTTTGCACCACTCCACCGAACGTTTTATGTGCAGAACCGGCGACATCTTGGCTTTCGTCGGGTATCAAGCTGAGATATGCATTTTCTGCGATAATCTAGGTGAGACTTCAGTCAGAAGTATGCAGCATCCTCTAGATCGCTCTTGTCGAGCTATTTAGTGCAAAAAAACAAGTTTCCTGGTGTTTTCAACATTCCACAGTGCGTTTGATATGCAGAACCGGCGATATCTTCATTTTCGTGGTGTTTCCAGCTGAGATATGCATTTTCTGCGATAATGTTGGTGAGTCTTCTGTCAGAAGTATGCAGAATCATCGAGATCCATCTTTACGGGCTATTTAATGCGAGTAACACGTTATCTGGTGTTTTCACCACTCCACAGTGTGTTTGATATGCAGAACCGGCGACATCTTGGCTTTCGTCGGGTATCAAGCTGAGATATGCATTTTCTGCGATAATCTTGGTGAGACTTCAGTCAGAAGTATGCAGAATCATCTAGATCGCTCTTGTCGAGCTATTTAATGCAAAAAAACAAGTTTCCTGGTGTTTTCAACACTCCACAGTGCGTATGATATGCAGAACCGGCGATATCTTGATTTTCGTGGTGTTTCCAGCTGAGATATGCATTTTCTGCGATAAACTTGGTGAATCTTCTGTCAGAAGTATGCAGAATCATCGAGATCCCTCTTTTCGAGCTATTTAATGCGAGAAACACGTTATCTGGTGTTTTCACCACTCCACAGTGCGTTTGATATGCAGAACCGGCGACATCTTGATATCAGTGAGGTTTCAATCTGAGATATGCATTTTCTGCAATAATCTTGGTGAGTCTTCTGTCAGAAGCATGCAGAATCATCTGGATCGCTCGTTTCGAGCAATTTAATGCGAAAAAACAAGTTTTCTGGTGTTTTCACCACTCCACAGTGCGTTTGATATGCAGAACCGGCGACATCTTGGCTTTCTTCGGGTATCAAGCTGAGATATGCATTTTCTACGATAATCTTGGTGAGACTTCTCTCAGAAGTATGCAGAATCATCGGGATCGCGCTTTTCGAGCTATTTAATGCGAGAAAACGTTATCTGGTTGTTTTCACCACTCCACAGTGCGTTTGACATGCAGAACCGGCGATATCTTGGATTTCGTCGGGGTTGAAGCTGAGATATGCATTTTCTACGATAATCTTGGTGTGACTTCTGTCAGAAGTATGCAGAATCATCGGGATCGCTCTTTTCGAGCTATTTAATGCGAGAAACACGTTATCTGCTGTTTTCACCACCGCACAGTGCGTTTGACATGCAGAACCGGCGACATCTTGGATTTCGTCGGGGTTCAAGCTGAGACATGCATTGTCTACAATAATCTTGGTGAGACTTCAGTCAGAAGTATGCAGAATCATCGGGATCGCTCTTTTCGAGCTATTTAATTCGAGAAACACGTTATCTGGTGTTTTCACCACTCCACAGTGCGTATAATATGCAGAACCGGCGACATCTTGATATTAGTAAGGTTTCAAGCTGAGATATGCATTTTCTACGATAATCTTGGTGAGACCTCTGTCAGAAGTATGCAGAATCATCTAGATCGCTCTTTTCGAGCTATTTAATGCGAGAAACACGTTTTCTGGTGTATTCACCACTCCACAGTACGTTTGACATGCAGAACCGGCGATATCTTGATTTTCGTGGTGTTTCCAGCTAAGATATGCATTTTCTGCGATAATCTTGGTGAGACTTCAGTCAGAAGTATGCAGAATCATCTAGATCGCTCTTTTCGCGACATTTAATGTGAAAAAACAAGTTTTCTGGTGTTTTCAACATTCCACAGTGCGTTTGATATGCAGAACCGGGGATATCTTGATTTTCGAGGTGTTTCCAGCTGAGATATGCATTTTCAGCGATAATCTTGGTGAGACTACTGTCAGAAGTATGCAGAATCTTCGAGATCGCTCTTTTCGAGCTACTTAATGCGAGAAATACGGTATCTGGTGTTTTCACCACTCAACAGTGCGTTTGATATGCAGAACGGGCGGCATCTTGATTTTCGTGAGGTTTCAAGCTGAGATATGCATTTTCTGCGATAATCTTGGTGAGACTTCAGTCAGAAGTATGCCGAATCATCTAGATCGCTCTTTTCGAGCTATTTAAAGCGAAAAAAGAAGTTTTCTGGTGTTTTCAACATTCCACAGTGCGTTTGATATGCAGAACGGGCGGCATCTTGATTTTCGTGAGGTTTCAAGCTGAGATATGCATTTTCTGCGATAATCTTCGTGAGACTTCAGTCAGAAGTATGCAGATTCATCTAGATCGCTCTTTTCGAGCTATTTAATGCGAAAAAACAAGTTTTCTGGTGTTTTCACCACTCCACTTAGCGTTTGATATGCAGAACCGGCGATATCTTAATTTTCGTGGTGTTTCCAGCTGATATATGCATTTTCATCGATAATCTTGGTGAGTCTTTTGTCAGAAGTATGCAGAATCATCTAGATCGCTCTTTTCGAGCTATTTAATGCGAAAGAACAAGTTTTCTGGTGTTTTCAACATTCCACAGTGCGTTTGATTTGCAGAACCGGCGACATCTTTGGTTTCGTCGGGGTTCAAGCTGAGATATGCATTTTCTACGATAATCTTGGTGAGACTTCTGTCGGAAGTATGCAGAATCATCGGGATCGCTCTTTTCGAGCTATTTAATGCGAGAAACACGTTATCTGGTTGTTTTCACCACTCCACAGTGCGTTTGATATGCAGAACCGGCGACATCTTGATATCAGTGAGGTTTCAATCTGAGATATGCATTTTCTGCAATAATCTTGGTGAGTCTTCTGTCAGAAGCATGCAGAATCATCTGGATCGCTCGTTTCGAGCAATTTAATGCGAAAAAACAAGTTTTCTGGTGTTTTCACCACTCCACAGTGCGTTTGATATGCAGAACCGGCGACATCTTGGCTTTCTTCGGGTATCAAGCTGAGATATGCATTTTCTACGATAATCTTGGTGAGACTTCTCTCAGAAGTATGCAGAATCATCGGGATCGCGCTTTTCGAGCTATTTAATGCGAGAAAACGTTATCTGGTTGTTTTCACCACTCCACAGTACGTTTGACATGCAGAACCGGAGATATCTTGGTTTCGGTCGGGTTTCAAGCTGAGATATGCATTTTCTACGATAATCTTGGTGAGACTTCTGTCAGAAGTATGCAGAATCCTCGGGATCGCTCTTTTCGAGCTATTAAATGCGAGAAACACGTTATCTGGTGTTTTCACCACTCCACAGTGCGTTTGACATGCAGAACCGGCGATATCTTGGATTTCGTCGGGGTTGAAGCTGAGATATGCATTTTCTACGATAATCTTGGTGTGACTTCTGTCAGAAGTATGCAGAATCATCGGGATCGCTCTTTTCGAGCTATTTAATGCGAGAAACACGTTATCTGCTGTTTTCACCACCGCACAGTGCGTTTGACATGCAGAACCGGCGACATCTTGGATTTCGTCGGGGTTCAAGCTGAGACATGCATTGTCTACAATAATCTTTGTGAGACTTCAGTCAGAAGTATGCAGAATCATCGGGATCGCTCTTTTCGAGCTATTTAATGCGAGAAACACGTTATCTGGTGTTTTCACCACTCCACAGTGCGTATAATATGCAGAACCGGCGACATCTTGATATTAGTAAGGTTTCAAGCTGAGATATGCATTTTCTACGATAATCTTGGTGAGACCTCTGTCAGAAGTATGCAGAATCATCTAGATCGCTCTTTTCGAGCTATTTAATGCGAGAAACACGTTTTCTGGTGTATTCACCACTCCACAGTACGTTTGACATGCAGAACCGGCGATATCTTGATTTTCGTGGTGTTTCCAGCTAAGATATGCATTTTCTGCGATAATCTTGGTGAGACTTCAGTCAGAAGTATGCAGAATCATCTAGATCGCTCTTTTCGCGCTATTTAATGTGAAAAAACAAGTTTTCTGGTGTTTTCAACATTCCACAGTGCGTTTGATATGCAGAACCGGGGATATCTTGATTTTCGAGGTGTTTCCAGCTGAGATATGCATTTTCAGCGATAATCTTGGTGAGCCTACTGTCAGAAGTATGCAGAATCTTCGAGATCGCTCTTTTCGAGCTACTTAATGCGAGAAATACGGTATCTGGTGTTTTCACCACTCAACAGTGCGTTTGATATGCAGAACGGGCGGCATCTTGATTTTCGTGAGGTTTCAAGCTGAGATATGCATTTTCTGCGATAATCTTGGTGAGACTTCAGTCAGAAGTATGCCGAATCATCTAGATCGCTCTTTTCGAGCTATTTAATGCGAGAAACACGTTATCTGCTGTTTTCACCACCGCACAGTGCGTTTGACATGCAGAACCGGCGACATCTTGGATTTCGTCGGGGTTCAAGCTGAGACATGCATTGTCTACAATAATCTTGGTGAGACTTCAGTCAGAAGTATGCAGAATCATCGGGATCGCTCTTTTCGAGCTATTTAATGCGAGAAACACGTTATCTGGTGTTTTCACCACTCCACAGTGCGTATAATATGCAGAACCGGCGACATCTTGATATTAGTAAGGTTTCAAGCTGAGATATGCATTTTCTACGATAATCTTGGTGAGACCTCTGTCAGAAGTATGCAGAATCATCTAGATCGCTCTTTTCGAGCTATTTAATGCGAGAAACACGTTTTCTGGTGTATTCACCACTCCACAGTACGTTTGACATGCAGAACCGGCGATATCTTGATTTTCGTGGTGTTTCCAGCTGATATATGCATTTTCATCGATAATCTTGGTGAGTCTTTTGTCAGAAGTATGCAGAATCATCTAGATCGCCCTTTTCGAGCTATTTAATGCGAAAGAACAAGTTTTCTGGTGTTTTCAACATTCCACAGTGCGTTTGATATGCAGAACCGGCGACATCTTTGGTTTCGTCGGGGTTCAAGCTGAGATATGCATTTTCTACGATAATCTTGGTGAGACTTCTGTCGGAAGTATGCAGAATCATCGGGATTGCTCTTTTCGAGCTATTTAATGCGAGAAACACGTTATCTGGTTGTTTTCACCACTCCACAGTTCGTTTGATATGCAGAACCGGCGTCATCTTGATTTTCGTGAGGTTTCAAGGTGAGATATGCATTTTTTGCGATAATATTGGTGAGACTTCAGTCAGAAGTATGCAGTATCATCTAGATCGCTCGTTTCGAGCTACTTAATGCGAGAAACACGTTTTCTGGTGTTTGCACCACTCCACAGAACGTTTTATGTGCAGAACCGGCGACATCTTGGCTTTCGTCGGGTATCAAGCAGAGATATGCATTTTCTGCGATAATCTAGGTGAGACTTCAGTCAGAAGTATGCAGCATCCTCTAGATCGCTCTTGTCGAGCTATTTAGTGCAAAAAAACAAGTTTCCTGGTGTTTTCAACATTCCACAGTGCGTTTGATATGCAGAACCGGCGATATCTTCATTTTCGTGGTGTTTCCAGCTGAGATATGCATTTTCTGCGATAATCTTGGTGAGTCTTCTGTCAGAAGTATGCAGAATCATCGAGATCCATCTTTACGGGCTATTTAATGCGAGTAACACGTTATCTGGTGTTTTCACCACTCCACAGTGCGTTTGATATGCAGAACCGGCGACATCTAGGCTTTCGTCGGGTATCAAGCTGAGATATGCATTTTCTGCGATAATCTTGGTGAGACTTCAGTCAGAAGTATGCAGAATCATCTAGATCGCTCTTGTCGAGCTATTTAATGCAAAAAAACAAGTTTCCTGGTGTTTTCAACACTCCACAGTGCGTATGATATGCAGAACCGGCGATATCTTGATTTTCGTGGTGTTTCCAGCTGAGATATGCATTTTCTGCGATAAACTTGGTGAGTCTTCTGTCAGAAGTATGCAGAATCATCGGGATCCCTCTTTTCGAGCTATTTAATGCGAGAAACACGTTATCTGGTGTTTTCACCACTCCACAGTGCGTTTGATATGCAGAACCGGCGACATCTTGATATCAGTGAGGTTTCAATCTGAGATATGCATTTTCTGCAATAATCTTGGTGAGTCTTCTGTCAGAAGCATGCAGAATCATCTGGATCGCTCGTTTCGAGCAATTTAATGCGAAAAAACAAGTTTTCTGGTGTTTTCACTACTCCACAGTGCGTTTGATATGCAGAACCGGCGACATCTTGGCTTTCTTCGGGTATCAAGCTGAGATATGCATTTTCTACGATAATCTTGGTGAGACTTCTGTCAGAAGTATGCAGAATCCTCGGGATCGCTCTTTTCGAGCTATTAAATGCGAGAAAACGTTATCTGGTTGTTTTCACCACTCCACAGTACGTTTGACATGCAGAACCGGCGATATCTTGGATTTCGTCGGGGTTGAAGCTGAGATATGCATTTTCTACGATAATCTTGGTGTGACTTCTGTCAGAAGTATGCAGAATCATCGGGATCGCTCTTTTCGAGCTATTTAATGCGAGAAACACGTTATCTGCTGTTTTCACCACCGCACAGTGCGTTTGACATGCAGAACCAGCGACATCTTGGATTTCGTCGCGGTTCAAGCTGAGACATGCATTGTCTACAATAATCTTGGTGAGACTTCAGTCAGAAGTATGCAGAATCATCGGGATCGCTCTTTTCGAGCTATTTAATGCGAGAAACACGTTATCTGGTGTTTTCACCACTCCACAGTGCGTATAATATGCAGAACCGGCGACATCTTGATATTAGTAAGGTTTCAAGCTGAGATATGCATTTTCTACGATAATCTTGGTGAGACCTCTGTCAGAAGTATGCAGAATCATCTAGATCGCTCTTTTCGCGCTATTTAATGTGAAAAAACAAGTTTTCTGGTGTTTTCAACATTCCACAGTGCGTTTGATATGCAGAACCGGGGATATCTTGATTTTCGAGGTGTTTCCAGCTGAGATATGCATTTTCAGCGATAATCTTGGTGAGACTACTGTCAGAAGTATGCAGAATCCTCGAGATCGCTCTTTTCGAGCTACTTAATGCGAGAAATACGGTATCTGGTGTTTTCACCACTCAACAGTGCGTTTGATATGCAGAACGGGCGGCATCTTGATTTTCGTGAGGTTTCAAGCTGAGATATGCATTTTCTGCGATAATCTTGGTGAGACTTCAGTCAGAAGTGTGCAGAATCATCTAGATCGCTCTTTTCGAGCTATTTAATGCGAAAAAACAAGTTTTCTGGTGTTTTCAACATTCCACAGTGCGTTTGATATGCAGAACCGGCGACATCTTTGGTTTCGTCGGGGTTCAAGCTGAGATATGCATTTTCTACGATAATCTTGGTGAGACTTCTGTCGGAAGTATGCAGAATCATCGGGATCGCTCTTTTCGAGCTATTTAATGCGAGAAACACGTTATCTGGTTGTTTTCACCACTCCACAGTGCGTTTGATATGCAGAACCGGCGTCATCTTGATTTTTGTGAGGTTTCAAGGTGAGATATGCATTTTTTGCGATAATATTGGTGAGACTTCAGTCAGAAGTATGCAGTATCATCTAGATCGCTCGTTTCGAGCTACTTAATGCGAGAAACACGTTTTCTGGTGTTTGCACCACTCCACAGAACGTTTTTTGTGCAGAACCGGCGACATCTTGGCTTTCGTCGGGTATCAAGCTGAGATATGCATTTTCTGCGATAATCTAGGTGAGACTTCAGTCAGAAGTATGCAGCATCCTCTAGATCGCTCTTGTCGAGCTATTTAGTGCAAAAAAACAAGTTTCCTGGTGTTTTCAACATTCCACAGTGCGTTTGATATGCAGAACCGGCGATATCTTCATTTTCGTGGTGTTTCCAGCTGAGATATGCATTTTCTGCGATAATCTTGGTGAGTCTTCTGTCAGAAGTATGCAGAATCATCGAGATCCATCTTTACGGGCTATTTAATGCGAGTAACACGTTATCTGGTGTTTTCACCACTCCACAGTGCGTTTGATATGCAGAACCGGCGACATCTAGGCTTTCGTCGGGTATCAAGCTGAGATATGCATTTTCTGCGATAATCTTGGTGAGACTTCAGTCAGAAGTATGCAGAATAATCTAGATCGCTCTTGTCGAGCTATTTAATGCAAAAAAACAAGTTTCCTGGTGTTTTCAACACTCCACAGTGCGTATGATATGCAGAACCGGCGATATCTTGATTTTCGTGGTGTTTCCAGCTGAGATATGCATTTTCTGCGATAAACTTGGTGAGTCTTCTGTCAGAAGTATGCAGAATCATCGGGATCCCTCTTTTCGAGCTATTTAATGCGAGAAACACGTTATCTGGTGTTTTCACCACTCCACAGTGCGTTTGATATGCAGAACCGGCGACATCTTGATATCAGTGAGGTTTCAATCTGAGATATGCATTTTCTGCAATAATCTTGGTGAGTCTTCTGTCAGAAGCATGCAGAATCATCTGGATCGCTCGTTTCGAGCAATTTAATGCGAAAAAACAAGTTTTCTGGTGTTTTCACCACTCCACAGTGCGTTTGATATGCAGAACCGGCGACATCTTGGCTTTCTTCGGGTATCAAGCTGAGATATGCATTTTCTACGATAATCTTGGTGAGACTTCTGTCAGAAGTATGCAGAATCCTCGGGATCGCTCTTTTCGAGCTATTAAATGCGAGAAAACGTTATCTGGTTGTTTTCACCACTCCACAGTACGTTTGACATGCAGAACCGGCGATATCTTGGATTTCGTCGGGGTTGAAGCTGAGATATGCATTTTCTACGATAATCTTGGTGTGACTTCTGTCAGAAGTATGCAGAATCATCGGGATCGCTCTTTTCGAGCTATTTAATGCGAGAAACACGTTATCTGCTGTTTTCACCACCGCACAGTGCGTTTGACATGCAGAACCAGCGACATCTTGGATTTCGTCGCGGTTCAAGCTGAGACATGCATTGTCTACAATAATCTTGGTGAGACTTCAGTCAGAAGTATGCAGAATCATCGGGATCGCTCTTTTCGAGCTATTTAATGCGAGAAACACGTTATCTGGTGTTTTCACCACTCCACAGTGCGTATAATATGCAGAACCGGCGACATCTTGATATTAGTAAGGTTTCAAGCTGAGATATGCATTTTCTACGATAATCTTGGTGAGACCTCTGTCAGAAGTATGCAGAATCATCTAGATCGCTCTTTTCGCGCTATTTAATGTGAAAAAACAAGTTTTCTGGTGTTTTCAACATTCCACAGTGCGTTTGATATGCAGAACCGGGGATATCTTGATTTTCGAGGTGTTTCCAGCTGAGATATGCATTTTCAGCGATAATCTTGGTGAGACTACTGTCAGAAGTATGCAGAATCCTCGAGATCGCTCTTTTCGAGCTACTTAATGCGAGAAATACGGTATCTGGTGTTTTCACCACTCAACAGTGCGTTTGATATGCAGAACGGGCGGCATCTTGATTTTCGTGAGGTTTCAAGCTGAGATATGCATTTTCTGCGATAATCTTGGTGAGACTTCAGTCAGAAGTGTGCAGAATCATCTAGATCGCTCTTTTCGAGCTATTTAATGCGAAAAAACAAGTTTTCTGGTGTTTTCAACATTCCACAGTGCGTTTGATATGCAGAACCGGCGACATCTTTGGTTTCGTCGGGGTTCAAGCTGAGATATGCATTTTCTACGATAATCTTGGTGAGACTTCTGTCGGAAGTATGCAGAATCATCGGGATCGCTCTTTTCGAGCTATTTAATGCGAGAAACACGTTATCTGGTTGTTTTCACCACTCCACAGTGCGTTTGATATGCAGAACCGGCGTCATCTTGATTTTTGTGAGGTTTCAAGGTGAGATATGCATTTTTTGCGATAATATTGGTGAGACTTCAGTCAGAAGTATGCAGTATCATCTAGATCGCTCGTTTCGAGCTACTTAATGCGAGAAACACGTTTTCTGGTGTTTGCACCACTCCACAGAACGTTTTTTGTGCAGAACCGGCGACATCTTGGCTTTCGTCGGGTATCAAGCTGAGATATGCATTTTCTGCGATAATCTAGGTGAGACTTCAGTCAGAAGTATGCAGCATCCTCTAGATCTCTCTTGTCGAGCTATTTAGTGCAAAAAAACAAGTTTTCTGGTGTTTTCAACATTCCACAGTGCGTTTGATATGCAGAACCGGCGATATCTTCATTTTCGTGGTGTTTCCAGCTGAGATATGCATTTTCTGCGATAATCTTGGTGAGTCTTCTGTCAGAAGTATGCAGAATCATCGAGATCCATCTTTACGGGCTATTTAATGCGAGTAACACGTTATCTGGTGTTTTCACCACTCCACAGTGCGTTTGATATGCAGAACCGGCGACATCTTGGCTTTCGTCGGGTATCAAGCTGAGATATGCATTTTCTGCGATAATCTTGGTGAGACTTCAGTCAGAAGTATGCAGAATCATCTAGATCGCTCTTGTCGAGCTATTTAATGCAAAAAAACAAGTTTCCTGGTGTTTTCAACACTCCACAGTGCGTATGATATGCAGAACCGGCGATATCTTGATTTTCGTGGTGTTTCCAGCTGAGATATGCATTTTCTGCGATAAACTTGGTGAGTCTTCTGTCAGAAGTATGCAGAATCATCGAGATCCCTCTGTTCGAGCTATTTAATGCGAGAAACACGTTATCTGGTGTTTTCACCACTCCACAGTGCGTTTGATATGCAGAACCGGCGACATCTTGATATCAGTGAGGTTTCAATCTGAGATATGCATTTTCTGCAATAATCTTGGTGAGTCTTCTGTCAGAAGCATGCAGAATCATCTGGATCGCTCGTTTCGAGCAATTTAATGCGAAAAAACAAGTTTTCTGGTGTTTTCACCACTCCACAGTGCGTTTGATATGCAGAACCGGCGACATCTTGGCTTTCTTCGGGTATCAAGCTGAGATATGCATTTTCTACGATAATCTTGGTGAGACTTCTGTCAGAAGTATGCAGAATCCTCGGGATCGCTCTTTTCGAGCTATTAAATGCGAGAAAACGTTATCTGGTTGTTTTCACCACTCCACAGTACGTTTGACATGCAGAACCGGCGATATCTTGGATTTCGTCGGGGTTGAAGCTGAGATATGCATTTTCTACGATAATCTTGGTGTGACTTCTGTCAGAAGTATGCAGAATCATCGGGATCGCTCTTTTCGAGCTATTTAATGCGAGAAACACGTTATCTGCTGTTTTCACCACCGCACAGTGCGTTTGACATGCAGAACCAGCGACATCTTGGATTTCGTCGCGGTTCAAGCTGAGACATGCATTGTCTACAATAATCTTGGTGAGACTTCAGTCAGAAGTATGCAGAATCATCGGGATCGCTCTTTTCGAGCTATTTAATGCGAGAAACACGTTATCTGGTGTTTTCACCACTCCACAGTGCGTATAATATGCAGAACCGGCGACATCTTGATATTAGTAAGGTTTCAAGCTGAGATATGCATTTTCTACGATAATCTTGGTGAGACCTCTGTCAGAAGTATGCAGAATCATCTAGATCGCTCTTTTCGCGCTATTTAATGTGAAAAAACAAGTTTTCTGGTGTTTTCAACATTCCACAGTGCGTTTGATATGCAGAACCGGGGATATCTTGATTTTCGAGGTGTTTCCAGCTGAGATATGCATTTTCAGCGATAATCTTGGTGAGACTACTGTCAGAAGTATGCAGAATCCTCGAGATCGCTCTTTTCGAGCTACTTAATGCGAGAAATACGGTATCTGGTGTTTTCACCACTCAACAGTGCGTTTGATATGCAGAACGGGCGGCATCTTGATTTTCGTGAGGTTTCAAGCTGAGATATGCATTTTCTGCGATAATCTTGGTGAGACTTCAGTCAGAAGTGTGCAGAATCATCTAGATCGCTCTTTTCGAGCTATTTAATGCGAAAAAACAAGTTTTCTGGTGTTTTCAACATTCCACAGTGCGTTTGATATGCAGAACCGGCGACATCTTTGGTTTCGTCGGGGTTCAAGCTGAGATATGCATTTTCTACGATAATCTTGGTGAGACTTCTGTCGGAAGTATGCAGAATCATCGGGATCGCTCTTTTCGAGCTATTTAATGCGAGAAACACGTTATCTGGTTGTTTTCACCACTCCACAGTGCGTTTGATATGCAGAACCGGCGTCATCTTGATTTTTGTGAGGTTTCAAGGTGAGATATGCATTTTTTGCGATAATATTGGTGAGACTTCAGTCAGAAGTATGCAGTATCATCTAGATCGCTCGTTTCGAGCTACTTAATGCGAGAAACACGTTTTCTGGTGTTTGCACCACTCCACAGAACGTTTTTTGTGCAGAACCGGCGACATCTTGGCTTTCGTCGGGTATCAAGCTGAGATATGCATTTTCTGCGATAATCTAGGTGAGACTTCAGTCAGAAGTATGCAGCATCCTCTAGATCGCTCTTGTCGAGCTATTTAGTGCAAAAAAACAAGTTTCCTGGTGTTTTCAACATTCCACAGTGCGTTTGATATGCAGAACCGGCGATATCTTCATTTTCGTGGTGTTTCCAGCTGAGATATGCATTTTCTGCGATAATCTTGGTGAGTCTTCTGTCAGAAGTATGCAGAATCATCGAGATCCATCTTTACGGGCTATTTAATGCGAGTAACACGTTATCTGGTGTTTTCACCACTCCACAGTGCGTTTGATATGCAGAACCGGCGACATCTAGGCTTTCGTCGGGTATCAAGCTGAGATATGCATTTTCTGCGATAATCTTGGTGAGACTTCAGTCAGAAGTATGCAGAATCATCTAGATCGCTCTTGTCGAGCTATTTAATGCAAAAAAACAAGTTTCCTGGTGTTTTCAACACTCCACAGTGCGTATGATATGCAGAACCGGCGATATCTTGATTTTCGTGGTGTTTCCAGCTGAGATATGCATTTTCTGCGATAAACTTGGTGAGTCTTCTGTCAGAAGTATGCAGAATCATCGGGATCCCTCTTTTCGAGCTATTTAATGCGAGAAACACGTTATCTGGTGTTTTCACCACTCCACAGTGCGTTTGATATGCAGAACCGGCGACATCTTGATATCAGTGAGGTTTCAATCTGAGATATGCATTTTCTGCAATAATCTTGGTGAGTCTTCTGTCAGAAGCATGCAGAATCATCTGGATCGCTCGTTTCGAGCAATTTAATGCGAAAAAACAAGTTTTCTGGTGTTTTCACCACTCCACAGTGCGTTTGATATGCAGAACCGGCGACATCTTGGCTTTCTTCGGGTATCAAGCTGAGATATGCATTTTCTACGATAATCTTGGTGAGACTTCTGTCAGAAGTATGCAGAATCCTCGGGATCGCTCTTTTCGAGCTATTAAATGCGAGAAAACGTTATCTGGTTGTTTTCACCACTCCACAGTACGTTTGACATGCAGAACCGGCGATATCTTGGATTTCGTCGGGGTTGAAGCTGAGATATGCATTTTCTACGATAATCTTGGTGTGACTTCTGTCAGAAGTATGCAGAATCATCGGGATCGCTCTTTTCGAGCTATTTAATGCGAGAAACACGTTATCTGCTGTTTTCACCACCGCACAGTGCGTTTGACATGCAGAACCAGCGACATCTTGGATTTCGTCGCGGTTCAAGCTGAGACATGCATTGTCTACAATAATCTTGGTGAGACTTCAGTCAGAAGTATGCAGAATCATCGGGATCGCTCTTTTCGAGCTATTTAATGCGAGAAACACGTTATCTGGTGTTTTCACCACTCCACAGTGCGTATAATATGCAGAACCGGCGACATCTTGATATTAGTAAGGTTTCAAGCTGAGATATGCATTTTCTACGATAATCTTGGTGAGACCTCTGTCAGAAGTATGCAGAATCATCTAGATCGCTCTTTTCGCGCTATTTAATGTGAAAAAACAAGTTTTCTGGTGTTTTCAACATTCCACAGTGCGTTTGATATGCAGAACCGGGGATATCTTGATTTTCGAGGTGTTTCCAGCTGAGATATGCATTTTCAGCGATAATCTTGGTGAGACTACTGTCAGAAGTATGCAGAATCCTCGAGATCGCTCTTTTCGAGCTACTTAATGCGAGAAATACGGTATCTGGTGTTTTCACCACTCAACAGTGCGTTTGATATGCAGAACGGGCGGCATCTTGATTTTCGTGAGGTTTCAAGCTGAGATATGCATTTTCTGCGATAATCTTGGTGAGACTTCAGTCAGAAGTGTGCAGAATCATCTAGATCGCTCTTTTCGAGCTATTTAATGCGAAAAAACAAGTTTTCTGGTGTTTTCAACATTCCACAGTGCGTTTGATATGCAGAACCGGCGACATCTTTGGTTTCGTCGGGGTTCAAGCTGAGATATGCATTTTCTACGATAATCTTGGTGAGACTTCTGTCGGAAGTATGCAGAATCATCGGGATCGCTCTTTTCGAGCTATTTAATGCGAGAAACACGTTATCTGGTTGTTTTCACCACTCCACAGTGCGTTTGATATGCAGAACCGGCGTCATCTTGATTTTTGTGAGGTTTCAAGGTGAGATATGCATTTTTTGCGATAATATTGGTGAGACTTCAGTCAGAAGTATGCAGTATCATCTAGATCGCTCGTTTCGAGCTACTTAATGCGAGAAACACGTTTTCTGGTGTTTGCACCACTCCACAGAACGTTTTTTGTGCAGAACCGGCGACATCTTGGCTTTCGTCGGGTATCAAGCTGAGATATGCATTTTCTGCGATAATCTAGGTGAGACTTCAGTCAGAAGTATGCAGCATCCTCTAGATCGCTCTTGTCGAGCTATTTAGTGCAAAAAAACAAGTTTTCTGGTGTTTTCAACATTCCACAGTGCGTTTGATATGCAGAACCGGCGATATCTTCATTTTCGTGGTGTTTCCAGCTGAGATATGCATTTTCTGCGATAATCTTGGTGAGTCTTCTGTCAGAAGTATGCAGAATCATCGAGATCCATCTTTACGGGCTATTTAATGCGAGTAACACGTTATCTGGTGTTTTCACCACTCCACAGTGCGTTTGATATGCAGAACCGGCGACATCTTGGCTTTCGTCGGGTATCAAGCTGAGATATGCATTTTCTGCGATAATCTTGGTGAGACTTCAGTCAGAAGTATG